>CM070082.1:24611013-25288911 GCA_036250285.1 Pyrocoelia pectoralis | reverse complement strand
ACTCTCGAAATTCGGCAAGACCAGTAACGATTGTTCTTTTAGATCGTTAGACGACAATTAAATAATTCCAACCCGTTCCATTCTAAGTCGAACCGTTTCGGAGATATCGCACTTTAAAGATCCAAATAGAGGGTCCCTTCGCAGAGCCTCCTTTCCTCCATTATCTATAAATGAGACACTTATAGGTGAACTTGGTAAATTTTTCTACATTAAAACTATCTTATATGAAGTAAACTAACATATTCTGCACTTTTTTCCAATAAAAATTTCTTCACTTTTTTGCCCCAAAAAAGAGTTTTTTTCAGGATAAAAACGAACTCTCGAAATTCGGCCAAGTAACGATGTTTCTTTTAGATCGTTAGACGACAATAAATAATTCCAACCCTCCATTCTAAGTCGAACCGTTTCGGAGATATCGCACTTTAAAGATCCAATAGAGGGTCCCTTCGCAGAGCCCTTTCCTCCATTATCGTATAAATGAGACACTTATAGGTGAACTTGGTACACTTTTTCTACATTAAACTATCTTTTATGAAGTAAACTAACATATTCTGCACTTTTTCCAATAAAAATTTTCTTCACTTTTTTGACAAAAAGCAAGGTTAACCCCTTTGAGTTTTTTCAGGCTAAAAAACGAACTCTCGAAATTCGACCAAGTAACGATTGTTTCTTTTAGATCGTAGACGACAATTAAATATTCCAACCCGTTCCATTCTAAGTCGAACCGTTTCGGATATATCGCACTTAAAGATCCAAATAGAGGGTCCCTTCGCAGAGCCCTTTCCTCCATTATCGTACAAATGAGACACTTATAGGTGAACTTGGTACACTTTTTCCACTTTAAACTATCTTTTATGAAGTAAACTAACATATTCTGCACTTTTTTCGAATAAAAAATTTCTTCACTTTTTTGCCAAAAAAGCAAGGTTAACCCCTTTGAGTTTTTTCAGGCTAAAAACGAACTCTCGAAATTCGGCCAAGTAACGATTGTTTTTTTAGATCGTTAGACGACAATTAAATAATTCCGACCCATTCCATTCTAAGTCGAACCGTTTCGGAGATAACGCACTTTAAAGATCCAAATAGAGGGTCCCTTCGCAGAGCCCTTTCCTCCATTATCGTACAAATAAGACACTTATAGGTGAACTTGGTACACTTTTTCTACATTAAACTATCTTTATGAAGTAAACTAACATATTCTGCACTTTTTTCCAATAAAAAATTTCTTCACTTTTTTGCCAAAAAAAGAGTTTTTTTCAGGATAAAAAACGAACTCTCGAAATTCGGCCAAGTAACGATTGTTTCTTTTAGATCGTTAGACGACAATTAAATAATTCCAACCCTTTCCATTCTAAGTCGAACCGTTTCGGAGATATCGCACATTAAAGATCCAAATAGAGGGTCCCTTGGCAGAGCCCTTTCCTCCATTATCTATAAATGAGACACTTATAGGTGAACTTGGTACACTTTTTCTACATTAAACTATCTTTTATGAAGTAAACTAACATATTCTGCACTTTTTTCCAATAAAAAATTTCTTCACTTTTTTGCCAAAAAAGCAAGGTTAACCCCTTGAGTTTTTTTCAGGCTAAAAAACGAACTCTCGAATTCGGCCAAGTAACGATTGTTTCTTTTAGATCGTTAGACGACATTAAATAATTCCAACCCTTTCCATTCTAAGTCGAACCGTTTCGGATATATCGCACTTTAAAGATCCAAATAGAGGGTCCCTTCGCAGAGCCCTTTCCTCCATTATCGTACAAATGAGACACTTATAGGTGAACTTGGTACACTTTTTCCACTTTAAACTATCTTTTATGAAGTAAACTAACATATTCTGCACTTTTTTCCAATAAAAAATTTCTTCACTTTTTTGACAAAAAAGCAAGGTTAACCCCTTTGAGTTTTTTCAGGCTAAAAAACGAACTCTCGAAATTCGGCCAAGTAACGATTGTTTCTTTTAGATCGTTAGACGACAATTGAATAATTCCAACCGGTTCCATTCTAAGTCCAACCGTTTCGGAGATATCGCACTTTAAAGATCCAAATAGAGGGTCCCTTCGCAGAGCCCTTTCCTCCATTATCGTACAAATGAGACACTTATAGGTGAACTTGGTACACTTTTTCTACTTTAAACTATCTTTTATAAAGTAAACTATCATATTCTGCACTTTTTCCATAAAAAATTTCTTCACTTTTTTGACAAAAAAGCAAGGTTCTTTTTTTTCAGGCTAAAAAATCGAACTCTCGAAATTCGACCAAGTAACGATTGTTTCTTTTAGATCGTTAGACGACAATTAAATAATTCCAACCCTTTCCATTCTAAGTCGAACCGTTTCGGAGATATCGCACTTTAAAGATCCAAATAGAGGGTCCCTTCGCAGAGCCCTTTCCTCTATTATCGTACAAATAAGACACTTATAGGTGAACTTGGTACACTTTTTCTACTTTAAACTATCTTTTATAAAGTAAACTATCATATTCTGCACTTTTTTCCAATAAAAAATTTATTCACTTTTTTGACAAAAAAGCAAGGTTAACCCCTTTGAGTTTTTTTCATGCTAAAAAACGAACTCTCGAAATTCGACCATGTAACGATTGTTTCTTTTAGATCGTTAGACGACAATTAAATAATTCCAACCCGTTCCATTCTAAGTCGAACCGTTTCGGAGATATCGCACTTTAAAGATCCAAATAGAGGGTCCCTTCGCAGAGCCCTTTCCTCCATTATCTATAAATGAGACACTTATAGGTGAACTTGGTACACTTTTTCTACATTAAACTATCTTTTATGAAGTAAACTAACATATTCTGCACTTTTTCCAATAAAAAATTTCTTCACTTTTTTGCCAAAAAAGCATAACCCCTTTGAGTTTTTTTCAGGCTAAAAAACGAACTCTCGAAATTCGGCCAAGTAACGATTGTTTCTTTTAGATCGTTAGACGACAATTAAATAATTCCAACCCTTTCCATTCTAAGTCGAACCGTTTCGGAGATATCGCACTTTAAAGATCCAAATAGAGGGTCCCTTCGCAGAGCCCTTTCCTCCATTATCGTATAAATGAGACACTTATAGGTGAACTTGGTACACTTTTTCTACATTAAACTATCTTTTATGAAGTAAACTAACATATTCTGCACTTTTTTCCAATAAAAAATTTCTTCACTTTTTTGACAAAAAAGCAAGGTTAACCCCTTTGAGTTTTTTCAGGCTAAAAAACGAACTCTCGAAATTCGACCAAGTAACGATTGTTTCTTTTAGATCGTTAGACGACAATTAAATAATTCCAACCCGTTCCATTCTAAGTCGAACCGTTTCGGATATATCGCACTTTAAAGATCCAAATAGAGGGTCCCTTCGCAGAGCCCTTTCCTCCATTATCGTACAAATGAGACACTTATAGGTGAACTTGGTACACTTTTTCCACTTTAAACTATCTTTTATGAAGTAAACTAACATATTCTGCACTTTTTTCCAATAAAAAATTTCTTCACTTTTTTGCCAAAAAAGCAAGGTTAACTAACCCCTTTGAGTTTTTTTCAGGCTAAAAAACGAACTCTCGAAATTCGGCCAAGTAACGATTGTTTCTTTTAGATCGTTAGACGACAATTAAATAATTCCAACCCTTTCCATTCTAAGTCGAACCGTTTCGGATATATCGCACTTTAAAGATCCAAATAGAGGGTCCCTTCGCAGAGCCCTTTCCTCCATTATCGTACAAATGAGACACTTATAGGTGAACTTGGTACACTTTTTCCACTTTAAACTATCTTTTATGAAGTAAACTAACATATTCTGCACTTTTTTCGAATAAAAAATTTCTTCACTTTTTTGCCAAAAAAGCAAGGTTAACCCCTTTGAGTTTTTTTCAGGCTAAAAAACGAACTCTCGAAATTCGGCCAAGTAACGATTGTTTCTTTTAGATCGTTAGACGACAATTAAATAATTCCGACCCATTCCATTCTAAGTCGAACCGTTTCGGAGATAACGCACTTTAAAGATCCAAATAGAGGGTCCCTTCGCAGAGCCCTTTCCTCCATTATCGTACAAATAAGACACTTATAGGTGAACTTGGTACACTTTTTCTACATTAAACTATCTTTTATGAAGTAAACTAACATATTCTGCACTTTTTTCCAATAAAAAATTTCTTCACTTTTTTGCCAAAAAAAGAGTTTTTTTCAGGATAAAAAACGAACTCTCGAAATTAGGCCAAGTAACGATTGTTTCTTTTAGATCGTTAGACGACAATTAAATAATTCCAACCCTTTCCATTCTAAGTCGAACCGTTTCGGAGATATCGCACTTTAAAGATCCAAATAGAGGGTCCTTGGCAGAGCCCTTTCCTCCATTATCTATAAATGAGACACTTATAGGTGAACTTGGTACACTTTTTCTACATTAAACTATCTTTTATGAAGTAAACTAACATATTCTGCACTTTTTTCCAATAAAAAATTTCTTCACTTTTTGCCAAAAAAGCAAGGTTAACCCCTTTGAGTTTTTTTCAGGCTAAAAAACGAACTCTCGAAATTCGGCCAAGTAACGATTGTTTCTTTTAGATCGTTAGACGACAATTAAATAATTCCAACCCGTTCCATTCTAAGTCGAACCGTTTCGGAGATATCGCACTTTAAAGATCCAAATAGAGGGTCCCTTCGCAGAGCCCTTTCCTCCATTATCTATAAATGAGACACTTATAGGTGAACTTGGTACACTTTTTCTACATTAAACTATCTTATATGAAGTAAACTAACATATTCTGCACTTTTTTCCAATAAAAAATTTCTTCACTTTTTTGCCAAAAAAAGAGTTTTTTTCAGGATAAAAAACGAACTCTCGAAATTCGGCCAAGTAACGATTGTTTCTTTTAGATCGTTAGACGACAATTAAATAATTCCAACCCTTTCCATTCTAAGTCGAACCGTTTCGGAGATATCGCACTTTAAAGATCCAAATAGAGGGTCCCTTCGCAGAGCCCTTTCCTCCATTATCGTATAAATGAGACACTTATAGGTGAACTTGGTACACTTTTTCTACATTAAACTATCTTTTATGAAGTAAACTAACATATTCTGCACTTTTTTCCAATAAAAATTTCTTCACTTTTTTGCCAAAAAGCAAGGTTAACCCTTTGAGTTTTTTTCAGGATAAAAACGAACTCTCGAAATTCGGCCAAGTAACGATTGTTTCTTTTAGATCGTTAGACGACAATTAAATAATTCCGACCCATTCCATTCTAAGTCGAACCGTTTCGGAGATAACGCACTTTAAAGATCCAAATAGAGGGTCCCTTCGCAGAGCCCTTTCCTCCATTATCTATAAATGAGACACTTATAGGTGAACTTGGTACACTTTTTCTACTTTAAACTATCTTTTATAAAGTAAACTATCATATTCTGCACTTTTTTCCAATAAAAAATTTCTTCACTTTTTGACAAAAAAGCAAGGTTAACCCCTTTGAGTTTTTTTTAGGCTAAAAAACGAACTCTCGAAATTCGACCAAGTAACGATTGTTTCTTTTAGATCGCTAGACGACAATTAAATAATTCCAACCCATTCCATTCTAAGTCGAACCGTTTCGGAGATATCGCACTTTAAAGATCCAAATAGAGGGTCCCTTCGCAGAGCCCTTTCCTACATTATCGTACAAATAAGACACTTATAGGTGAACTTGGTACACTTTTTCCACTTTAAACTATCTTTTATGAAGTAAACTAACATATACTGCACTTTTTTCCAATAAAAAATTTCTTCACTTTTTTGACAAAAAAGCAAGGTTTTTTTTTTCAGGCTAAAAATCGAACTCTCGAAATTCGACCAAGTAACGATTGTTTCTTTTAGATCGTTAGACGACAATTAAATAATTCCAACCCTTTCCATTCTAAGTCGAACCGTTTCGGAGATATCGCACTTTAAAGATCCAAATAGAGGGTCCCTTCGCAGAGCCCTTTCCTCCATTATCGTACAAATAAGACACTTATAGGTGAACTTGGTACACTTTTTCTACTTTAAACTATCTTTTATGAAGTAAACTAACATATTCTGCACTTTTTTCCAATAAAAATTTCTTCACTTTTTTGACAAAAAAGCAAGGTTAACCCCTTGGAGTTTTTTTCAGGCTAAAAAACGAACTCTCGAAATTCGACCATGTAACGATTGTTTCTTTTAGATCGTTAGACGACAATTAAATAATTCCAACCCGTTCCATTCTAAGTCGAACCGTTTCGGAGATATCGCACTTTAAAGATCCAAATAGAGGGTCCCTTCGCAGAGCCCTTTCCTCCATTATCTATAAATGAGACACTTATAGGTGAACTTGGTACACTTTTTCTTCTTTAAACTATCTTTTATAAAGTAAACTAACATATTCTGCACTTTTTTCCAATAAAAAATTTCGTCACTTTTTTGCCAAAAAAGCAAGGTTAACCCCTTTGAGTTTTTTTCAGGCTAAAAAACGAACTCTCGAAATTCGGCCAAGTAACGATTGTTTCTTTTAGATCGTTAGACGACAATTAAATAATTCCGACCCATTCCATTCTAAGTCGAACCGTTTCGGAGATAACGCACTTTAAAGATCCAAATAGAGGGTCCCTTCGCAGAGCCCTTTCCTCCATTATCGTAGAAATAAGACACTTATAGGTGAACTTGGTACACTTTTTCTACATTAAACTATCTTTTATGAAGTAAACTAACATATTCTGCACTTTTTTCCAATAAAAAATTTCTTCACTTTTTTGCCAAAAAAAGAGTTTTTTTCAGGATAAAAAACGAACTCTCGAAATTAGGCCAAGTAACGATTGTTTCTTTTAGATCGTTAGACGACAATTAAATAATTCCAACCCGTTCCATTCTAAGTCGAACCGTTTCGGAGATATCGCACTTTAAAGATCCAAATAGAGGGTCCCTTGGCAGAGCCCTTTCCTCCATTATCTATAAATGAGACACTTATAGGTGAACTTGGTACACTTTTTCTACATTAAACTATCTTTTATGAAGTAAACTAACATATTCTGCACTTTTTTCCAATAAAAAATTTCTTCACTTTTTTGCCAAAAAAGCAAGGTTAACCCCTTTGAGTTTTTTTCAGGCTAAAAAACGAACTCTCGAAATTCGGCCAAGTAACGATTGTTTCTTTTAGATCGTTAGACGACAATTAAATAATTCCAACCCGTTCCATTCTAAGTCGAACCGTTTCGGAGATATCGCACTTTAAAGATCCAAATAGAGGGTCCCTTCGCAGAGCCCTTTCCTCCATTATCTATAAATGAGACACTTATAGGTGAACTTGGTACACTTTTTCTACATTAAACTATCTTATATGAAGTAAACTAACATATTCTGCACTTTTTTCCAATAAAAAATTTCTTCACTTTTTTGCCAAAAAAAGAGTTTTTTTCAGGATAAAAAACGAACTCTCGAAATTCGGCCAAGTAACGATTGTTTCTTTTAGATCGTTAGACGACAATTAAATAATTCCAACCCTTTCCATTCTAAGTCGAACCGTTTCGGAGATATCGCACTTTAAAGATCCAAATAGAGGGTCCCTTCGCAGAGCCCTTTCCTCCATTATCGTATAAATGAGACACTTATAGGTGAACTTGGTACACTTTTTCTACATTAAACTATCTTTTATGAAGTAAACTAACATATTCTGCACTTTTTTCCAATAAAAAATTTCTTCACTTTTTTGCCAAAAAAGCAAGGTTAACCCCTTTGAGTTTTTTTCAGGCTAAAAAACGAACTCTCGAAATTCGGCCAAGTAACGATTGTTTCTTTTAGATCGTTAGACGACAATTAAATAATTCCGACCCATTCCATTCTAAGTCGAACCGTTTCGGAGATAACGCACTTTAAAGATCCAAATAGAGGGTCCCTTCGCAGAGCCCTTTCCTCCATTATCTATAAATGAGACACTTATAGGTGAACTTGGTACACTTTTTCTACTTTAAACTATCTTTTATAAAGTAAACTATCATATTCTGCACTTTTTTCCAATAAAAAATTTCTTCACTTTTTTGACAAAAAAGCAAGGTTAACCCCTTTGAGTTTTTTTTAGGCTAAAAAACGAACTCTCGAAATTCGACCAAGTAACGATTGTTTCTTTTAGATCGCTAGACGACAATTAAATAATTCCAACCCATTCCATTCTAAGTCGAACCGTTTCGGAGATATCGCACTTTAAAGATCCAAATAGAGGGTCCCTTCGCAGAGCCCTTTCCTACATTATCGTACAAATAAGACACTTATAGGTGAACTTGGTACACTTTTTCCACTTTAAACTATCTTTTATGAAGTAAACTAACATATACTGCACTTTTTTCCAATAAAAAATTTCTTCACTTTTTTGACAAAAAAGCAAGGTTTTTTTTTCAGGCTAAAAATCGAACTCTGGAAATTCGACCAAGTAACGATTGTTTCTTTTAGATCGTTAGACGACAATTAAATAATTCCAACCCTTTCCATTCTAAGTCGAACCGTTTCGGAGATATCGCACTTTAAAGATCCAAATAGAGGGTCCCTTCGCAGAGCCCTTTCCTCCATTATCGTACAAATAAGACACTTATAGGTGAACTTGGTACACTTTTTCTACTTTAAACTATCTTTTATGAAGTAAACTAACATATTCTGCACTTTTTTCCAATAAAAAATTTCTTCACTTTTTTGACAAAAAAGCAAGGTTAACCCCTTTGAGTTTTTTTCAGGCTAAAAAACGAACTCTCGAAATTCGACCATGTAACGATTGTTTCTTTTAGATCGTTAGACGACAATTAAATAATTCCAACCCGTTCCATTCTAAGTCGAACCGTTTCGGAGATATCGCACTTTAAAGATCCAAATAGAGGGTCCCTTCGCAGAGCCCTTTCCTCCATTATCTATAAATGAGACACTTATAGGTGAACTTGGTACACTTTTTCTTCTTTAAACTATCTTTTATAAAGTAAACTAACATATTCTGCACTTTTTTCCAATAAAAAATTTCGTCACTTTTTTGCCAAAAAAGCAAGGTTAACCCCTTTGAGTTTTTTTCAGGCTAAAAAACGAACTCTCGAAATTCGGCCAAGTAACGATTGTTTCTTTTAGATCGTTAGACGACAATTAAATAATTCCAACCCTTTCCATTCTAAGTCGAACCGTTTCGGAGATATCGCACTTTAAAGATCCAAATAGAGGGTCCCTTCGCAGAGCCCTTTCCTCCATTATCGTACAAATGAGTCACTTATAGGTGAACTTGGTACACTTTTTCCACTTTAAACTATCTTTTATGAAGTAAACTAACATATTCTGCACTTTTTTCGAATAAAAAATTTCTTCACTTTTTGCCAAAAAAGCAAGGTTAACCCCTTTGAGTTTTTTTCAGGCTAAAAAACGAACTCTCGAAATTCGGCCAAGTAACGATTGTTTCTTTTAGATCGTTAGACGACAATTAAATAATTCCGACCCATTCCATTCTAAGTCGAACCGTTTCGGAGATAACGCACTTTAAAGATCCAAATAGAGGGTCCCTTCGCAGAGCCCTTTCCTCCATTATCGTACAAATAAGACACTTATAGGTGAACTTGGTACACTTTTTCTACATTAAACTATCTTTTATGAAGTAAACTAACATATTCTGCACTTTTTTCCAATAAAAAATTTCTTCACTTTTTTGACAAAAAAGTAAGGTTAACCCCTTTGAGTTTTTTTCAGGCTAAAAAACGAACTCTCGAAATTCGGCCAAGTAACGATTGTTTCTTTTAGATCGTTAGACGACAATTAAATAATTCCGACCCATTCCATTCTAAGTCGAACCGTTTCGGAGATAACGCACTTTAAAGATCCAAATAGAGGGTCCCTTCGCAGAGCCCTTTCCTCCATTATCGTACAAATAAGACACTTATAGGTGAACTTGGTACACTTTTTCTACATTAAACTATCTTTTATGAAGTAAACTAACATATTCTGCACTTTTTTCCAATAAAAAATTTCTTCACTTTTTTGACAAAAAAGCAAGGTTAACCCCTTTGAGTTTTTTCAGGCTAAAAAACGAACTCTCGAAATTCGACCAAGTAACGATTGTTTCTTTTAGATCGTTAGACGACAATTAAATAATTCCAACCCGTTCCATTCTAAGTCGAACCGTTTCGGAGATATCGCACTTTAAAGATCCAAATAGAGGGTCCCTTCGCAGAGCCCTTTCCTCCATTATCGTACAAATAAGACACTTATAGGTGAACTTGGTACACTTTTTCTACATTAAACTATCTTTTATGAAGTAAACTAACATATTCTGCACTTTTTTCCAATAAAAAATTTCTTCACTTTTTTGACAAAAAAGCAAGGTTAACCCCTTTGAGTTTTTTCAGGCTAAAAAACGAACTCTCGAAATTCGACCAAGTAACGATTGTTTCTTTTAGATCGTTAGACGACAATTAAATAATTCCAACCCGTTCCATTCTAAGTCGAACCGTTTCGGAGATATCGCACTTTAAAGATCCAAATAGAGGGTCCCTTCGCAGAGCCCTTTCCTCCATTATCGTACAAATAAGACACTTATAGGTGAACTTGGTACACTTTTTCTACTTTAAACTATCTTTTATGAAGTAAACTAACATATTCTGCACTTTTTTTTCCAATAAAAAATTTCTTCACTTTTTTGACAAAAAAGCAAGGTTAACCCCTTTGAGTTTTTTTCAGGCTAAAAAACGAACTCTCGAAATTCGACCATGTAACGATTGTTTCTTTTAGATCGTTAGACGACAATTAAATAATTCCAACCCGTTCCATTCTAAGTCGAACCGTTTCGGAGATATCGCACTTTAAAGATCCAAATAGAGGGTCCCTTCGCAGAGCCCTTTCCTCCATTATCTATAAATGAGACACTTATAGGTGAACTTGGTACACTTTTTCTTCTTTAAACTATCTTTTATAAAGTAAACTAACATATTCTGCACTTTTTTTCCAATAAAAAATTTCTTCACTTTTTTTGCCAAAAAAGCAAGGTTAACCCCTTTGAGTTTTTTTCAGGCTAAAAAACGAACTCTCGAAATTCGGCCAAGTAACGATTGTTTCTTTTAGATCGTTAGACGACAATTAAATAATTCCAACCCTTTCCATTCTAAGTCGAACCGTTTCGGAGATATCGCACTTTAAAGATCCAAATACCCCCCCACACAGTGTTGCTACCTTGACGTGGTTGTGGGGCTTGAGTGGTTCAGTGATCGGTGGGGCGTGTAACGGCAGGCTTGTCCTGGCGTACGGCGGCCCTAAGTGAGAATCCAGACTAAAGACAACACCCTCGTGTTTGTGCCGTGCGAGGCGACCCGTAATAGTGGATGAACGGGTCCTGGTAGTTGAGTCAACCTTGGGGCGGTTTGAGATCTCCAAGGGCGACAACACACTACTTTGGCCGGAATTTCACTTAAGACGGGAGGTCGTGACTAACCCATCTCGATCAAGCGGCTGTGTCGTCGGGTCAGACCGCCGACTGGGTGAGCTTTTGTAGGGTAGTGGCAGCAGACTGACTAGCGAAAGCGAAACCAGGCCTGTTTTCTGCTACCCTGGGAAGCTATATCTCTCTAGTAGCCCTGGCGTCTGAATAGACGCCCCCTTGTTGGGCTCCGTGGTGGGTGGGGAGCTAGGGAGATGAAACTAAAAGATCCAACATGGACAACGTAACCACAACACCAATTCCAAAGGGAGCGTCCCAGGACACCCCTCAAACTCAGCTGCAGGTTACCAAGCCTCAGCTAAACAAAACCAAAAAAAGTAAGCGCATATCCGGCGCCGAGCAAAAGAGGAGGAAGAAAGCCAGGCTGGCCCAAATGGGCCAAACTGGCCCAACACCGTCCTCCAAACCGACCACCTCCCGTGGCACAGCTCCAACTCGGAGGCAGGCTCCTAGAGCCAACTCCGATCAGGCAGGCCAACGGGTAGGCGAGGGAAAAAAGAGGCAGAGGTCGGACGATTCAACTCCGACTCAACCGCCGACAAAGAAGGGCCCAACACAGCCCGAACCAAAGGCGGGGAGCAGCAAGGCTGAACCACCCCGCAATCTTAGCTACAAGCAAGCTGTCGAAAGGCAACTCAGAGTAGCAATAATTGACTCTAACAACCCACTGGGTAAGCTAACAGCTAACCAGGCGGGTATGGTACAGAGCCACCTGGCCAAGGTTCTTGACCAGCATTTATTCGCCTTAACAGGCGCTACCCTAGCACCCACTTTTAGGGGATGGAGGTACTCGGGCGAGATTCTGATAATCTCGTGTGACAACAACCATTCCCTTGAGTGGTTAAAGAAGGCGGTTGGCAACCTCCCACCACTGTGGGAGGCTGCACACCTAATGGTAGTACAGGAAGACTGCCTTCCTAGGCTTTGCAGGGCTGCCATTTGGGTCCCGGGGGAACCTGAGGACTTGGTGGTAGTCAGGCAGCGCCTGGAGACGCAGAATTCCTGGGCAAGAGTGGGCAGCTGGTGTGTCTTCCACACAGCCGTGAAGGACCAGCCTCAAGGGAGGCTGGTAGTTTTCGGCATTGAGGAGATGGACCAGACCAACCTAATCGCCAGGGGAGGAAGGCTCGGCTACGGGTTTTCCACTCTAAAGGTGAAGGTTAGTAACCCCACGAAGCCCGAGGTGGCGAGTACGTCAGTACAGCCACCACAACCACAGCACCCGCAGCTGCCACAGGAGCAACTGCCGGAAGCTACAATAGCATCACCACCCAGGCTGCGAAGGCAACCTGTGGCTAGTGCTTGCTCGAGTGTTAGCAACTCACCCGGTCCGTTTTCGAACTGGGAGGAGTTCGCAAACATCGAGGCGTTGTTGGAGACTGATTCCAACGACGCCGTCAAATAAATAAAAGACAATTATGTCTACATACATGAGTATGAAAGAATATTTTGTACAAACAAACCTGCAACACTGTCGGGCGGCTGCTGCCACTTTAAGCAGGCACCTGGCGGTAAAGCAGGACATTGCCCTCATTCAAGAACCTTGGATTGTTAAATCAAGGGTTTCCGGTCTAGGGGGCACAAAAGGAACCGTTTATGTTGATAAACGGCAAGAAAAACCTAGGACATGCATATATGTTCCTAGCCACATTAAGGCTCTCCTACTGCCACACCTGTGTGGTCGTGATATCACGGCTATACAGGTAAGTTGTGACATACAGGGTAGGGCTGAACTAGTTATTGCTTCTATATATCTCCCAGGAGATTCTGTCGATCCACCTCCCAGTAATGAGATGGTGGAGCTGATAGAACACTGCGAGAAAAACAACAAACATCTCATTATAGGGTGTGACTCAAATGCTCACCATACTACTTGGGGGAGCACTGACGTCAACTCTAGGGGTAAAACGTTACTTGAATATCTGACAAGTACTAACCTAGAGCTACTCAATCGGGGCAGTGAACCCACGTTCGTAACTACCCGAAGCCAGACTGTGATTGACATAAGTCTGGCCTCAGTGAGTATCTCTGACCACATTACGAACTGGCAAGTCACTTCTGAAGCGACTATGTCGGACCACAGAATGATTTCTTTTGAAATCAACTGCAAGAGGGCCGTCCAAAAGGGTTATCGCAACCCTAGGGTAACGGATATTCCCCTCTATAAACATCTCCTTGGAGAAAAACTTAGAGAGCACCCTTCCGGGGGACGTCTCTCGAGTCCTGTCGACATACAGGACGAAGTGGATCTTCTTTCCGATTCTATTGTAGAGTCATTTGAACAGGCATGTCCTCTGAGAACTGCTAAGACACCCTACAACCATCCCTGGTGGTGCAGGGCGCTCGAAAGGCAGAAAACTCGGTTGGGCAAACTGTTCAATAAGGCAAGGAAGACCAAAGCCACAGCCGACTGGGAGGCCTACAAGGCAAACCTAAGGCTATACAAAAAGGATATTAGGAGGCGTCAGAGAGAGGCATGGAGGAGTTTTTGCGGCTCCATAGAATCCACCTCCTCTGCATCGCGCCTAAACAAAATCCTAACAAAAGATCCATATTACAACCCAGCTAGCCTCAGAAGAGAGGATGGTTCCTATACGGACAACCTCTCCGAGACAGCTAAGGTGCTAAGAGACGTTCACTTTCCTGGAGCTGCCATCATGCCACACCCTATCTGGCCAGAGGCGGTCCCCCTCACCCCCACGAGGGATGATTGGGCGACTGCTGATCAGATAGTGGATGTGGCAAGGGTCACCTGGGCGGTAAAGACGTTCTCAGCACACAAATCACCAGGATTGGACGGCATAATACCGGCTCTCCTACAGTGGGGACTGGATGTTATTGTTGTCCACCTGGTGAGAATTTATACGGGCTGTATCGCCTTTAGATACATACCAAAACAATGGAGGGAGATAAAAATTGTTTTTATCCCCAAACCTGGAAAAGGTGATTATTCCACACCTAAATCATATCGTCCAATCAGTCTAATGTCTTTTCTCCTTAAGACACTTGAAAGATTGTGCGACAGACATATAAGGGATACAGCGCTTGCACGAGTCCCGCTTCACCCTAATCAACATGCATACTCTCCAGGAAGATCCACAGAATCAGCCCTACATTCCGTCGTGGGGAGGATCGAGAGATCGCTGGACTATAATGAGTCCACCCTGGGAGCATTCATAGACATAGAAGGGGCGTTTGACAAAACAACCTTCGAAACAATTGAAGCTGCACTACGCCACCATGGCGTAACTGAGGTCGTACGAAGCTGGATTGTGCAGCTACTGAAATTCAGAGCAGTGCACATCAGCGTAGGCGACATAACGGTGAGGTGCACAGTAGTGAGAGGATGCCCCCAAGGTGGGGTGCTGTCACCACTTCTGTGGAACTTAACTGTAAACAGCCTGCTCTGTCGTCTCAACGACAGCGGCTACTATACGCTGGGCTATGCGGATGATATATCTATCCTAATAACCGGCAAGTTTGAGGCTACTCTGTGCAGTCTTATGCAAGCAGCCCTCAGAGTAACCGAAGAATGGTGTAAGGAACACTCCCTGTCCATAAACCCGACAAAAACGGAGCTAGTTCTATTCACAAGGAAAAGGAAGACTCAGGGCCTTCGAGCTCCTCTACTCTTCCAAAAACACCTCCAGTTTTCAGAGTCAGTGAAGTATCTAGGTATTACACTTGACAAAAAACTGAACTGGAGCAAACACATCCAGCTTAAAGCAGAGAAAACAAATAGGGCCTTCTGGCAATGTCGCCGCGCAATGGGAAGACTTTGGGGTCCATCCCCAAAGGCTGTCCTGTGGCTGTACACCGCTGTGATTAGACCTATGTTTTGTTACGGAGCAATTGTCTGGTGGCCTAGAACCAGACTCTCCACAACCATAGCACTTCTTAACCATGTGCAAAGACTAGCGTGCCTTTCGTGCACGGGCGCAATGCGAACGACCCCCACAGCCGTCATGGAGGCCCTCCTGGGTCTGCCTCCACTGGATCTCCACGTGAGAGAGCAGGCCACGGTGGCAGCCTTGCGTCTGAAAAATAAAGGGTTGTTGAACAGCAGAGGTACTGAGGTGGGACACTCTCGAATTCTGGGTGAGGCAGTCAAGCGACTGCCTATACTAGAAGGACGATCTGACTCACTCATCCCTCGATTTATACTAGGGAAAAACTACCGCATCTTTTTTGATGCGGAAGTGGCATCCCAACCCGACATATCCATCTTCACGGACGGATCTAAAACAATGGAAGGAACAGGCACCGGAATTTATTCCAAAGAACTGAACCTCCATATCAGCCAACCACTAGGCAAAATTTCGACTGTCTTTCAGGCAGAACTAGCAGGAATAACGCTTAGTGCAAGAATAATTCTTATGCACAGCATAAAGAATAAAAGCATTAGAATTTCCAGTGACAGCAGAGCCGCTCTGCAGGCACTAGGTCAACACAAAATTACCTCCAGGCTGGTTTCCGAGTGTCACCAAATACTGGAGCAACTGACAAACAGCAATACCCTTGAACTGGTATGGGTTAAAGGGCATGCTGGAACAACAGGCAATGAAAAAGCCGATAAGTTAGCCCGACTGGCCTCAAAACAACTGTTTTATGGTCCAGAGCCGGCTCTTCCACTTACAGTATCAACTGTAAACAACTTAATAACTCAAGACACCCAAGCCCAGCATAGGGTTAGGTGGAACTTGATGTCAGAATGCCGTCACGCGAGAGAGGCCTTCAGAGGACCATCTCGTAGCCTGGCGCGTTTTTGCACAGGGCTATCCAGAAAGAACCTGCGGCTACTTGTGGGCATACTTTCTGGGCACTGTAAACTTAACAAGCACATGCACCGCATGGGCTTGGTTGAATCACCATCCTGTAGAGGATGCTACACAGAAGATGAGACGGCGCAACACATACTTTGTGAGTGTCCCGTACTTGTCGAATTAAGACGATCCATGTTGGGGGACTCCTGGCCGGACATGGCTAAGATTAGAGCCGCTTCCCCGTCCAGCATCCTCAGGTTTATCTCACGTGTGGGATGGCTTGAGTGATGCTGCGGGGTCGAACGACTCTAATCAGGGAGGCAGCACAAAGGGCCCGAATAGGTGGCCTAAGTGCGCGTGGACTTTTGACCACCCTCCCATCGTAATCCAGAATCCAGAATCCAGAAAGATCCAAATAGAGGGTCCCTTCGCAGAGCCCTTTCCTCCATTATCGTATAAATGAGACACTTATAGGTGAACTTGGTACACTTTTTCTACATTAAACTATCTTTTATGAAGTAAACTAACATATTCTGCACTTTTTTCCAATAAAAAATTTCTTCACTTTTTTGACAAAAAAGCAAGGTTAACCCCTTTGAGTTTTTTTCAGGCTAAAAAACGAACTCTCGAAATTCGGCCAAGTAACGATTGTTTCTTTTAGATCGTTAGACGACAATTAAATAATTCCGACCCATTCCATTCTAAGTCGAACCGTTTCGGAGATAACGCACTTTAAAGATCCAAATAGAGGGTCCCTTCGCAGAGCCCTTTCCTCCATTATCGTACAAATAAGACACTTATAGGTGAACTTGGTACACTTTTTCTACATTAAACTATCTTTTATGAAGTAAACTAACATATTCTGCACTTTTTTCCAATAAAAAATTTCTTCACTTTTTTGACAAAAAAGCAAGGTTAACCCCTTTGAGTTTTTTCAGGCTAAAAAACGAACTCTCGAAATTCGACCAAGTAACGATTGTTTCTTTTAGATCGTTAGACGACAATTAAATAATTCCAACCCGTTCCATTCTAAGTCGAACCGTTTCGGAGAAAACGCACTTTAAAGATCCAAATAGAGGGTCCCTTCGCAGAGCCCTTTCCTCCATTATCGTACAAATAAGACACTTATAGGTGAACTTGGTACACTTTTTCTACTTTAAACTATCTTTTATGAAGTAAACTAACATATTCTGCACTTTTTTCCAATAAAAAATTTCTTCACTTTTTTGACAAAAAAGGAAGGTTAACCCCTTTGAGTTTTTTTCAGGCTAAAAAACGAACTCTCGAAATTCGGCCAAGTAACGATTGTTTCTTTTAGATCGTTAGACGACAATTAAATAATTCCGACCCATTCCATTCTAAGTCGAACCGTTTCGGAGATAACGCACTTTAAAGATCCAAATAGAGGGTCCCTTCGCAGAGCCCTTTCCTCCATTATCGTACAAATAAGACACTTATAGGTGAACTTGGTACACTTTTTCTACTTTAAACTATCTTTTATGAAGTAAACTAACATATTCTGCACTTTTTTCCAATAAAAAATTTCTTCACTTTTTTGACAAAAAAGCAAGGTTAACCCCTTTGAGTTTTTTCAGGCTAAAAAACGAACTCTCGAAATTCGACCAAGTAACGATTGTTTCTTTTAGATCGTTAGACGACAATTAAATAATTCCAACCCGTTCCATTCTAAGCCGAACCGTTTCGGAGATATCGCACTTTAAAGATCCAAATAGAGGGTCCCTTCGCAGAGCCCTTTCCTCCATTATCGTACAAATGAGACACTTATAGGTGAACTTGGTACACTTTTTCTACTTTAAACTATCTTTTATAAAGTAAACTATCATATTCTGCACTTTTTTCCAATAAAAAATTTCTTCACTTTTTTGACAAAAAAGCAAGGTTAACCCCTTGGAGTTTTTTTCAGGCTAAAAAACGAACTCTCGAAATTCGACCATGTAACGATTGTTTCTTTTATATCGTTAGACGACAATTAAATAATTCCAACCCGTTCCATTCTAAGTCGAACCGTTTCGGAGATATCGCACTTTAAAGATCCAAATAGAGGGTCCCTTCGCAGAGCCCTTTCCTCCATTATCGTATAAATGAGACACTTATAGGTGAACTTGGTACACTTTTTCTACATTAAACTATCTTTTATGAAGTAAACTAACATATTCTGCACTTTTTTCCAATAAAAAATTTCTTCACTTTTTTGCCAAAAAAGCAAGGTTAACCCCTTTGAGTCTTTTCAGGCTAAAAAACGAACTCTCGAAATTCGGCCAAGTAACGATTGTTTCTTTTAGATCGTTAGACGACAATTAAATAATTCCAACCCATTCCATTCTAAGTCGAACCGTTTCGGAGATAACGCACTTTAAAGATCCAAATAGAGGGTCCCTTCGCAGAGCCCTTTCCTCCATTATCGTACAAATAAGACACTTATAGGTGAACTTGGTACTATTTTTCTACATTAAACTATCTTTTATGAAGTAAACTAACATATTCTGCACTTTTTTCCAATAAAAAATTTCTTCACTTTTATGCCAAAAAAGCAAGGTAAAGTTTTTTTCAGGCTAAAAAACGAACTCTCGAAATTCGGCCAAGTAACGATTGTTTCTTTTAGATCGTTAGACGACAATTAAATAATTCCAACCCATTCCATTCTAAGTCGAACCGTTTCGGAGATAACGCACTTTAAAAATCCAAATAGAGGGTCCCTTCGCAGAGCCCTTTCCTCCATTATCGTACAAATAAGACACTTATAGGTGAACTTGGTACACTTTTTCTACATTAAACTATCTTTTATGAAGTAAACTAACATATTCTGCACTTTTTTCCAATAAAAAATTTCTTCACTTTTTTGCCAAAAAAAGAGTTTTTTTCAGGATAAAAAACGAACTCTCGAAATTCGGCCAAGTAACGATTGTTTCTTTTAGATCATTAGACGCCAATTAAATTATTCCAACCCAATCCATTCTAAGTCGAACGTCGAACCGTTTCGGAGATATCAATCTTTAAAGATCCAAATAGAGGGTCCCTTCGCAGAGCACTTTCCTACATTATCGTACAAATGAGACACTTATAGGTGAACTTGGTACACTTTTTCCACTTTAAACTATCTTTTATGAAGTAAACTAACATATACTGCACTTTTTTCCAATAAAAAATTTCTTCACTTTTTTGACAAAAAAGCAAGGTTAACCCCTTTGAGTTTTTTTCAGGTTAAAAATCGAACTCTCGAAATTCGACCAAGTAACGATTGTTTCTTTTAGATCGTTAGACGACAATTAAATAATTCCAACCCTTTCCATTCTAAGTCGAACCGTTTCGGAGATATCGCACTTTAAAGATCCAAATAGAGGGTCCCTTCGCAGAGCCCTTTCCTACATTATCGTACAAATGAGACACTTATAGGTGAACTTGGTACACTTTTTCTACTTTAAACTATCTTTTATGAAGTAAACTAACATATTCTGCACTTTTTTCCAATAAAAAATTTCTTCACTTTTTTGACAAAAAAGCAAGGTTAACCCCTTTGAGTTTTTTTCAGGTTAAAAATCGAACTCTCGAAATTCGACCAAGTAACGATTGTTTCTTTTAGATCGTTAGACGACAATTAAATAATTCCAACCCTTTCCATTCTAAGTCGAACCGTTTCGGAGATATCGCTCTTTAAAGATCCAAATTGAGGGTCCCTTCGCAGAGCCCTTTCCTCCATTATCGTACAAATAAGACACTTATAGGTGAACTTGGTACTATTTTTCTACATTAAACTATCTTTTATGAAGTAAACTAACATATTCTGCACTTTTTTCCAATGAAAAATTTCTTCACTTTTTTGACAAAAAAGCAAGGTTAACCCCTTTGAGTTTTTTTCTGGCTAAAAAACGAACTCTCGAAATTCGGCCAAGTAACGATTGTTTCTTTTAGATCGTTAGACGACAATTAAATAATTCCAACCCGTTCCATTCTAAGTCGAACCGTTTCGGAGATATCGCACTTTAAAGATCCAAATAGAGGGTCCCTTCGCAGAGCCCTTTCCTCCATTATCTATAAATGAGACACTTATAGGTGAACTTGGTACACTTTTTCTACATTAAACTATCTTTTATGAAGTAAACTAACATATTCTGCACTTTTTTCCAATAAAAAATTTCTTCACTTTTTTGCCAAAAAAGCAACGTTAACCCCTTTGAGTTTTTTTCAGGCTAAAAAACGAACTCTCGAAATTCGGCCAAGTAACGATTGTTTCTTTTAGATCGTTAGACGACAATTAAATAATTCCAACCCTTTCCATTCTAAGTCGAACCGTTTCGGAGATATCGCACTTTAAAGATCCAAATAGAGGGTCCCTTCGCAGAGCCCTTTCCTCCATTATCGTATAAATGAGACACTTATAGGTGAACTTGGTACACTTTTTCTACATTAAACTATCTTTTATGAAGTAAACTAACATATTCTGCACTTTTTTCCAATAAAAAATTTCTTCACTTTTTTGACAAAAAAGCAAGGTTAACCCCTTTGAGTTTTTTTCAGGCTAAAAAACGAACTCTCGAAATTCGGCCAAGTAACGATTGTTTCTTTTAGATCGTTAGACGACAATTAAATAATTCCGACCCATTCCATTCTAAGTCGAACCGTTTCGGAGATAACGCACTTTAAAGATCCAAATAGAGGGTCCCTTCGCAGAGCCCTTTCCTCCATTATCGTACAAATAAGACACTTATAGGTGAACTTGGTACACTTTTTCTACTTTAAACTATCTTTTATGAAGTAAACTAACATATTCTGCACTTTTTTCCAATAAAAATTTCTTCACTTTTTTGACAAAAAAGCAAGTTTTTTTCAGGCTAAAAAACGAACTCTCGAAATTCGGCCAAGTAACGATTGTTTCTTTTAGATCGTTAGACGACAATTAAATAATTCCAACCCGTTCCATTCTAAGTCGAACCGTTTCGGAGAAAACGCACTTTAAAGATCCAAATAGAGGGTCCCTTCGCAGAGCCCTTTCCTACATTATCGTACAAATGAGACACTTATAGGTGAACTTGGTACACTTTTTCCACTTTAAACTATCTTTTATGAAGTAAACTATCATATACTGCACTTTTTTCCAATAAAAAATTTCTTCACTTTTTTGACAAAAAAGCAAGGTTAACCCCTTTGAGTTTTTTTCAGGTTAAAAATCGAACTCTCGAAATTCGACCAAGTAACGATTGTTTCTTTTAGATCGTTAGACGACAATTAAATAATTCCAACCCTTTCCATTCTAAGTCGAACCGTTTCGGAGATATCGCACTTTAAAGATCCAAATAGAGGGTCCCTTCGCAGAGCCCTTTCCTACATTATCGTACAAATGAGACACTTATAGGTGAACTTGGTACACTTTTTCTACTTTAAACTATCTTTTATGAAGTAAACTAACATATTCTGCACTTTTTTCCAATAAAAAATTTCTTCACTTTTTTGACAAAAATGCAAGGTTAACCCCTTTGAGTTTTTTCAGGCTAAAAAACGAACTCTCGAAATTCGACCAAGTAACGATTGATTCTTTTAGATCGTTAGACGACAATTAAATAATTCCAACCCGTTCCATTCTAAGTCGAACCGTTTCGGAGATATCGCTCTTTAAAGATCCAAATTGAGGGTCCCTTCGCAGAGCCCTTTCCTCCATTATCGTACAAATAAGACACTTATAGGTGAACTTGGTACTATTTTTCTACATTAAACTATCTTTTATGAAGTAAACTAACATATTCTGCACTTTTTTCCAATGAAAAATTTCTTCACTTTTTGACAAAAAAGCAAGGTTAACCCCTTTGAGTTTTTTTCAGGGTAAAAAACGAACTCTCGAAATTCGACCAAGTAAAGATTGTTTCTTTTAGATCGTTAGACGACAATTAAATAATTCCAACCCGTTCCATTCTAAATCGAACCGTTTCGGAGATATCGCTCTTTAAAAATCCAAATTGAGGGTCCCTTCGCAGAGCTCTTTCCTTCATTATCGTATAAATGAGACACTTATAGGTGAACTTGGTACACTTTTTCTACATTAAACTACCTTTTATGAAGTAAACTAACATATTCTGCACTTTTTTCCAATAAAAAATTTCTTCACTTTTTTGCCAAAAAAGCAAGGTTTTTTCAGGGTAAAAAACGAACTCTCGAAATTCGACCAAGTAAAGATTGTTTCTTTTAGATCGTTAGACGACAATTAAAACAATTAAAGGTACATAACATAAATAGGTACCAGAAATCGTGATAACTTTCATATCCCCTTGGCTAAATATAAAATTGCATATAGGTCACCTGCAAGTGCTGCGCAAAAAGCCTACAATACACTACCCATTAAACTAAAAACTATAATAAATGTACGGCAATTTAAATCTGCACTGCATAAATATCTTGTGGAGAAATGCCTCTATAAAGTATCCGACTGTCTATGATTCGTAGTTCTTATTATTGTATTTGACTATGTACTAATTGTGATTATTTTTTAATGTATGTTTGTAATTAATGTAGAATAGGGACGATTTCCATACAACATTGTTTGTCTTTTAAAAGGAAATAAAATTATTATTATTATTATTATTAAATAATTCCAACCCGTTCCATTCAAAGTCGAACCGTTTCGGAGATATCGCTCTTTAAAGATCCAAATTGAGGGTCCCTTCGCAGAGCCCTTTCCTCCATTATCGTACAAATGAGACACTTATAGTTGAACTTGGTACACTTTTTCTACTTTAAACTATCTTTTATGAAGTAAACTAACATATTCTGCACTTTTTTCCAATAAAAAATTTCTTCACTTTTTTGACAAAAAAGCAAGGTTAACCCCTTTGAGTTTTTTTCAGGCTAAAAAACGAACTCTCGAAATTCGACCAAGTAACGATTGTTTCTTTTAGATCGTTAGACGACAATTAAATAATTCCAACCCGTTCCATTCTAAGTCGAACCGTTTCGGAGATATCGCACTTTAAAGATCCAAATAGAGGGTCCCTTCGCAGAGCCCTTTCCTCCATTATCTATAAATGAGACACTTATAGGTGAACTTGGTACACTTTTTCTACTTTAAACTATCTTTTATAAAGTAAACTATCATATTCTGCACTTTTTTCCAATAAAAAATTTCTTCACTTTTTTGACAAAAAGCAAGGTTAACCCCTTTGAGTTTTTTTCAGGCTAAAAAACGAACTCTCGAAATTCGACCATGTAACGATTGTTTCTTTTAGATCGTTAGACGACAATTAAATAATTCCAACCCGTTCCATTCTAAGTCGAACCGTTTCGGAGATATCGCACTTTAAAGATCCAAATAGAGGGTCCCTTCGCAGAGCCCTTTCCTCCATTATCTATAAATGAGACACTTATAGGTGAACTTGGTACACTTTTTCTACATTAAACTATCTTTTATGAAGTAAACAAACATATTCTGCACTTTTTTCCAATAAAAAATTTCTTCACTTTTTTGCCAAAAAAGCAACGTTAACCCCTTTGAGTTTTTTTCAGGCTAAAAAACGAACTCTCGAAATTCGGCCAAGTAACGATTGTTTCTTTTAGATCGTTAGACGACAATTAAATAATTCCAACCCTTTCCATTCGAAGTCGAACCGTTTCGGAGATATCGCACTTTAAAGATCCAAATAGAGGGTCCCTTCGCAGAGCCCTTTCCTCCATTATCGTATAAATGAGACACTTATAGGTGAACTTGGTACACTTTTTCTACATTAAACTATCTTTTATGAAGTAAACTAACATATTCTGCACTTTTTTCCAATAAAAAATTTCTTCACTTTTTTGCCAAAAAAGCAACGTTAACCCCTTTGAGTTTTTTCAGGCTAAAAAACGAACTCTCGAAATTCGACCAAGTAACGATTGTTTCTTTTAGATCGTTAGACGACAATTAAATAATTCCAACCCGTTCCATTCTAAGTCGAACCGTTTCGGAGATATCGCACTTTAAAGATCCAAATAGAGGGTCCCTTCGCAGAGCCCTTTCCTCCATTATCGTACAAATGAGACACTTATAGGTGAACTTGGTACACTTTTTCCACTTTAAACTATCTTTTATGAAGTAAACTAACATATTCTGCACTTTTTTCCAATAAAAAATTTCTTCACTTTTTTGCCAAAAAAGCAAGGTTAACCCCTTTGAGTTTTTTCAGGCTTAAAAACGAACTCTCGAAATTCGGCCAAGTAACGATTGTTTCTTTTAGATCGTTAGACGACAATTAAATAATTCCAACCCTTTCCATTCTAAGTCGAACCGTTTCGGAGATATCGCACTTTAAAGATCCAAATAGAGGGTCCCTTCGCAGAGCCCTTTCCTACATTATCGTACAAATGAGACACTTATAGGTGAACTTGGTACACTTTTTCTACTTTAAACAATCTTTTATGAAGTAAACTAACATATTCTGCACTTTTTTCCAATAAAAAATTTCTTCACTTTTTTGACAAAAATGCAAGGTTAACCCCTTTGAGTTTTTTTCAGGCTAAAAAACGAACTCTCGAAATTCGACCAAGTAACGATTGATTCTTTTAGATCGTTAGACGACAATTAAATAATTCCAACCCGTTCCATTCAAAGTCGAACCGTTTCGGAGATATCGCTCTTTAAAGATCCAAATTGAGGGTCCCTTCGCAGAGCCCTTTCCTCCATTATCGTACAAATGAGACACTTATAGTTGAACTTGGTACACTTTTTCTACTTTAAACTATCTTTATGAAGTAAACTAACATATTCTGCACTTTTTTCCAATAAAAAATTTCTTCACTTTTTTGACAAAAAAGCAAGGTTAACCCCTTTGAGTTTTTTTCAGGCTAAAAAACGAACTCTCGAAATTCGACCAAGTAACGATTGTTTCTTTTAGATCGTTAGACGACAATTAAATAATTCCAACCCGTTCCATTCTAAGTCGAACCGTTTCGGAGATATCGCACTTTAAAGATCCAAATAGAGGGTCCCTTCGCAGAGCCCTTTCCTCCATTATCTATAAATGAGACACTTATAGGTGAACTTGGTACACTTTTTCTACTTTAAACTATCTTTTATAAAGTAAACTATCATATTCTGCACTTTTTTCCAATAAAAAATTTCTTCACTTTTTTGACAAAAAAGCAAGGTTAACCCCTTTGAGTTTTTTTCAGGCTAAAAAACGAACTCTCGAAATTCGACCATGTAACGATTGTTTCTTTTAGATCGTTAGACGACAATTAAATAATTCCAACCCGTTCCATTCTAAGTCGAACCGTTTCGGAGATATCGCACTTTAAAGATCCAAATAGAGGGTCCCTTCGCAGAGCCCTTTCCTCCATTATCTATAAATGAGACACTTATAGGTGAACTTGGTACACTTTTTCTACATTAAACTATCTTTTATGAAGTAAACAAACATATTCTGCACTTTTTTCCAATAAAAATTTCTTCACTTTTTTGCCAAAAAAGCAACGTTAACCCCTTTGAGTTTTTTTCAGGCTAAAAAACGAACTCTCGAAATTCGGTCAAGTAACGATTGTTTCTTTTAGATCGTTAGACGACAATTAAATAATTCCAACCCTTTCCATTCGAAGTCGAACCGTTTCGGAGATATCGCACTTTAAAGATCCAAATAGAGGGTCCCTTCGCAGAGCCCTTTCCTCCATTATCGTATAAATGAGACACTTATAGGTGAACTTGGTACACTTTTTCTACATTAAACTATCTTTTATGAAGTAAACTAACATATTCTGCACTTTTTTCCAATAAAAAATTTCTTCACTTTTTTGCCAAAAAAGCAACGTTAACCCCTTTGAGTTTTTTCAGGCTAAAAAACGAACTCTCGAAATTCGACCAAGTAACGATTGTTTCTTTTAGATCGTTAGACGACAATTAAATAATTCCAACCCGTTCCATTCTAAGTCGAACCGTTTCGGAGATATCGCACTTTAAAGATCCAAATAGAGGGTCCCTTCGCAGAGCCCTTTCCTCCATTATCGTACAAATGAGACACTTATAGGTGAACTTGGTACACTTTTTCCACTTTAAACTATCTTTTATGAAGTAAACTAACATATTCTGCACTTTTTTCCAATAAAAAATTTCTTCACTTTTTTGCCAAAAAAGCAAGGTTAACCCCTTTGAGTTTTTTCAGGCTTAAAAAACGAACTCTCGAAATTCGGCCAAGTAACGATTGTTTCTTTTAGATCGTTAGACGACAATTAAATAATTCCAACCCTTTCCATTCTAAGTCGAACCGTTTCGGAGATATCGCACTTTAAAGATCCAAATAGAGGGTCCCTTCGCAGAGCCCTTTCCTACATTATCGTACAAATGAGACACTTATAGGTGAACTTGGTACACTTTTTCTACTTTAAACAATCTTTTATGAAGTAAACTAACATATTCTGCACTTTTTTCCAATAAAAAATTTCTTCACTTTTTTGACAAAAATGCAAGGTTAACCCCTTTGAGTTTTTTTCAGGCTAAAAAACGAACTCTCGAAATTCGACCAAGTAACGATTGATTCTTTTAGATCGTTAGACGACAATTAAATAATTCCAACCCGTTCCATTCTAAGTCGAACCGTTTCGGAGATATCGCTCTTTAAAAATCCAAATTGAGGGTCCCTTCGCAGAGCTCTTTCCTTCATTATCGTATAAATGAGACACTTATAGGTGAACTTGGTACACTTTTTCTACATTAAACTATCTTTTATGAAGTAAACTAACATATTCTGCACTTTTTTAAAATAAAAAATTTCTTCAATTTTTTGCCAAAAAAGCAAGGTTAACCCCTTTGAGTTTTTTTCTGGCTAAAAAACGAACTCTCGAAATTCGGCCAAGTAACGATTGTTTCTTTTAGATCGTTAGACGACAATTAAATAATTCCAACCCTTTCCATTCTACGTCGAACCGTTTCGGAGATATCGCACTTTAAAGATCCAAATAGAGGGTCCCTTCGCAGAGCCCTTTCCTCCATTATCGTATAAATGAGACACTTATAGGTGAACTTGGTACACTTTTTCTACATTAAACTATCTTTTATGAAGTAAACTAACATATTCTGCACTTTTTTCCAATAAAAAATTTCTTCACTTTTTTGCCAAAAAAGCAAGGTTAACCCCTTTGAGTTTTTTCAGGCTAAAAAACGAACTCTCGAAATTCGACCAAGTAACGATTGTTTCTTTTAGATCGTTAGACGACAATTAAATAATTCCAACCCTTTCCATTCTAAGTCGAACCGTTTCGGAGATATCGCACTTTAAAGATCCAAATAGAGGGTCCCTTCGCAGAGCCCTTTCCTCCATTATCGTATAAATGAGACACTTATAGGTGAACTTGGTACACTTTTTCTACATTAAACTATCTTTTATGAAGTAAACTAACATATTCTGCACTTTTTTCCAATAAAAAATTTCTTCACTTTTTTGACAAAAAAGCAAGGTTAACCCCTTTGAGTTTTTTTCAGGCTAAAAAACGAACTCTCGAAATTCGGCCAAGTAACGATTGTTTCTTTTAGATCGTTAGACGACAATTAAATAATTCCGACCCATTCCATTCTAAGTCGAACCGTTTCGGAGATAACGCACTTTAAAGATCCAAATAGAGGGTCCCTTCGCAGAGCCCTTTCCTCCATTATCGTACAAATAAGACACTTATAGGTGAACTTGGTACACTTTTTCTACATTAAACTATCTTTTATGAAGTAAACTAACATATTCTGCACTTTTTTCCAATAAAAAATTTCTTCACTTTTTTGACAAAAAAGCAAGGTTAACCCCTTTGAGTTTTTTCAGGCTAAAAAACGAACTCTCGAAATTCGACCAAGTAACGATTGTTTCTTTTAGATCGTTAGACGACAATTAAATAATTCCAACCCGTTCCATTCTAAGTCGAACCGTTTCGGAGATATCGCACTTTAAAGATCCAAATAGAGGGTCCCTTCGCAGAGCCCTTTCCTCCATTATCGTACAAATAAGACACTTATAGGTGAACTTGGTACACTTTTTCTACATTAAACTATCTTTTATGAAGTAAACTAACATATTCTGCACTTTTTTCCAATAAAAAATTTCTTCACTTTTTTGCCAAAAAAGCAAGGTTAACCCCTTTGAGTTTTTTTCAGGCTAAAAAACGAACTCTCGAAATTCGGCCAAGTAACGATTGTTTCTTTTAGATCGTTAGACGACAATTAAATAATTCCAACCCTTTCCATTCTAAGTCGAACCGTTTCGGAGATATCGCACTTTAAAGATCCAAATAGAGGGTCCCTTCGCAGAGCCCTTTCCTACATTATCGTACAAATGAGACACTTATAGGTGAACTTGGTACACTTTTTCTACTTTAAACAATCTTTTATGAAGTAAACTAACATATTCTGCACTTTTTTCCAATAAAAAATTTCTTCACTTTTTTGACAAAAATGCAAGGTTAACCCCTTTGAGTTTTTTTCAGGCTAAAAAACGAACTCTCGAAATTCGACCAAGTAACGATTGATTCTTTTAGATCGTTAGACGACAATTAAATAATTCCAACCCGTTCCATTCTAAGTCGAACCGTTTCGGAGATATCGCTCTTTAAAGATCCAAATTGAGGGTCCCTTCGCAGAGCCCTTTCCTCCATTATCGTACAAATAAGACACTTATAGGTGAACTTGGTACTATTTTTCTACATTAAACTATCTTTTATGAAGTAAACTAACATATTCTGCACTTTTTTCCAATGAAAAATTTCTTCACTTTTTTGACAAAAAAGCAAGGTTAACCCCTTTGAGTTTTTTTCAGGGTAAAAAACGAACTCTCGAAATTCGACCAAGTAAAGATTGTTTCTTTTAGATCGTTAGACCACAATTAAATAATTCCAACCCGTTCCATTCTAAGTCGAACCGTTTCGGAGATATCGCTCTTTAAAAATCCAAATTGAGGGTCCCTTCGCAGAGCTCTTTCCTTCATTATCGTATAAATGAGACACTTATAGGTGAACTTGGTACACTTTTTCTACATTAAACTATCTTTTATGAAGTAAACTAACATATTCTGCACTTTTTAAAATAAAAAATTTCTTCAATTTTTTGCCAAAAAAGCAAGGTTAACCCCTTTGAGTTTTTTTCTGGCTAAAAAACGAACTCTCGAAATTCGGCCAAGTAACGATTGTTTCTTTTAGATCGTTAGACGACAATTAAATAATTCCAACCCGTTCCATTCTACGTCGAACCGTTTCGGAGATATCGCACTTTAAAGATCCAAATAGAGGGTCCCTTCGCAGAGCCCTTTCCTCCATTATCGTATAAATGAGACACTTATAGGTGAACTTGGTACACTTTTTCTACATTAAACTATCTTTTATGAAGTAAACTAACATATTCTGCACTTTTTTCCAATAAAAAATTTCTTCACTTTTTTGCCAAAAAAGCAAGGTTAACCCCTTTGAGTTTTTTCAGGCTAAAAAACGAACTCTCGAAATTCGACCAAGTAACGATTGTTTCTTTTAGATCGTTAGACGACAATTAAATAATTCCAACCCTTTCCATTCTAAGTCGAACCGTTTCGGAGATATCGCACTTTAAAGATCCAAATAGAGGGTCCCTTCGCAGAGCCCTTTCCTCCATTATCGTATAAATGAGACACTTATAGGTGAACTTGGTACACTTTTTCTACATTAAACTATCTTTTATGAAGTAAACTAACATATTCTGCACTTTTTTCCAATAAAAAATTTCTTCACTTTTTGACAAAAAAGCAAGGTTAACCCCTTTGAGTTTTTTTCAGGCTAAAAAACGAACTCTCGAAATTCGGCCAAGTAACGATTGTTTCTTTTAGATCGTTAGACGACAATTAAATAATTCCGACCCATTCCATTCTAAGTCGAACCGTTTCGGAGATAACGCACTTTAAAGATCCAAATAGAGGGTCCCTTCGCAGAGCCCTTTCCTCCATTATCGTACAAATAAGACACTTATAGGTGAACTTGGTACACTTTTTCTACATTAAACTATCTTTTATGAAGTAAACTAACATATTCTGCACTTTTTTCCAATAAAAATTTCTTCACTTTTTTGACAAAAAAGCAAGGTTAACCCCTTTGAGTTTTTTTCAGGCTAAAAAACGAACTCTCGAAATTCGACCAAGTAACGATTGTTTCTTTTAGATCGTTAGACGACAATTAAATAATTCCAACCCGTTCCATTCTAAGTCGAACCGTTTCGGAGATATCGCACTTTAAAGATCCAAATAGAGGGTCCCTTCGCAGAGCCCTTTCCTCCATTATCGTACAAATAAGACACTTATAGGTGAACTTGGTACACTTTTTCTACATTAAACTATCTTTTATGAAGTAAACTAACATATTCTGCACTTTTTTCCAATAAAAATTTCTTCACTTTTTTGCCAAAAAAGCAAGGTTAACCCCTTTGAGTTTTTTCAGGCTAAAAAACGAACTCTCGAAATTCGACCAAGTAACGATTGTTTCTTTTAGATCGTTAGACGACAATTAAATAATTCCAACCCTTTCCATTCTAAGTCGAACCGTTTCGGAGATATCGCACTTTAAAGATCCAAATAGAGGGTCCCTTCGCAGAGCCCTTTCCTCCATTATCGTATAAATGAGACACTTATAGGTGAACTTGGTACACTTTTTCTACATTAAACTATCTTTTATGAAGTAAACTAACATATTCTGCACTTTTTTCCAATAAAAATTTCTTCACTTTTTTGACAAAAAGCAAGGTTAACCCCTTTGAGTTTTTTTCAGGCTAAAAAACGAACTCTCGAAATTCGGCCAAGTAACGATTGTTTCTTTTAGATCGTTAGACGACAATTAAATAATTCCGACCCATTCCATTCTAAGTCGAACCGTTTCGGAGATAACGCACTTTAAAGATCCAAATAGAGGGTCCCTTCGCAGAGCCCTTTCCTCCATTATCGTACAAATAAGACACTTATAGGTGAACTTGGTACACTTTTTCTACTTTAAACTATCTTTTATGAAGTAAACTAACATATTCTGCACTTTTTTCCAATAAAAAATTTCTTCACTTTTTTGACAAAAAAGCAAGTTTTTTTCAGGCTAAAAAACGAACTCTCGAAATTCGGCCAAGTAACGATTGTTTCTTTTAGATCGTTAGACGACAATTAAATAATTCCAACCCGTTCCATTCTAAGTCGAACCGTTTCGGAGAAAACGCACTTTAAAGATCCAAATAGAGGGTCCCTTCGCAGAGCCCTTTCCTACATTATCGTACAAATGAGACACTTATAGGTGAACTTGGTACACTTTTTCCACTTTAAACTATCTTTATGAAGTAAACTATCATATACTGCACTTTTTTCCAATAAAAAATTTCTTCACTTTTTTGACAAAAAAGCAAGGTTAACCCCTTTGAGTTTTTTTCAGGTTAAAAATCGAACTCTCGAAATTCGACCAAGTAACGATTGTTTCTTTTAGATCGTTAGACGACAATTAAATAATTCCAACCCTTTCCATTCTAAGTCGAACCGTTTCGGAGATATCGCACTTTAAAGATCCAAATAGAGGGTCCCTTCGCAGAGCCCTTTCCTACATTATCGTACAAATGAGACACTTATAGGTGAACTTGGTACACTTTTTCTACTTTAAACTATCTTTTATGAAGTAAACTAACATATTCTGCACTTTTTTCCAATAAAAAATTTCTTCACTTTTTTGACAAAAATGCAAGGTTAACCCCTTTGAGTTTTTTCAGGCTAAAAAACGAACTCTCGAAATTCGACCAAGTAACGATTGATTCTTTTAGATCGTTAGACGACAGTTAAATAATTCCAACCCGTTCCATTCTAAGTCGAACCGTTTCGGAGATATCGCTCTTTAAAGATCCAAATTGAGGGTCCCTTCGCAGAGCCCTTTCCTCCATTATCGTACAAATAAGACACTTATAGGTGAACTTGGTACTATTTTTCTACATTAAACTATCTTTTATGAAGTAAACTAACATATTCTGCACTTTTTTCCAATGAAAAATTTCTTCACTTTTTTGACAAAAAAGCAAGGTTAACCCCTTTGAGTTTTTTTCAGGGTAAAAAACGAACTCTCGAAATTCGACCAAGTAAAGATTGTTTCTTTTAGATCGTTAGACGACAATTAAATAATTCCAACCCGTTCCATTCTAAATCGAACCGTTTCGGAGATATCGCTCTTTAAAAATCCAAATTGAGGGTCCCTTCGCAGAGCTCTTTCCTTCATTATCGTATAAATGAGACACTTATAGTTGAACTTGGTACACTTTTTCTACTTTAAACTATCTTTTATGAAGTAAACTAACATATTCTGCACTTTTTTCCAATAAAAAATTTCTTCACTTTTTTGACAAAAAAGCAAGGTTAACCCCTTTGAGTTTTTTTCAGGCTAAAAAACGAACTCTCGAAATTCGACCAAGTAACGATTGTTTCTTTTAGATCGTTAGACGACAATTAAATAATTCCAACCCGTTCCATTCTAAGTCGAACCGTTTCGGAGATATCGCACTTTAAAGATCCAAATAGAGGGTCCCTTCGCAGAGCCCTTTCCTCCATTATCTATAAATGAGACACTTATAGGTGAACTTGGTACACTTTTTCTACTTTAAACTATCTTTTATAAAGTAAACTATCATATTCTGCACTTTTTTCCAATAAAAAATTTCTTCACTTTTTTGACAAAAAAGCAAGGTTAACCCCTTTGAGTTTTTTTCAGGCTAAAAAACGAACTCTCGAAATTCGACCATGTAACGATTGTTTCTTTTAGATCGTTAGACGACAATTAAATAATTCCAACCCGTTCCATTCTAAGTCGAACCGTTTCGGAGATATCGCACTTTAAAGATCCAAATAGAGGGTCCCTTCGCAGAGCCCTTTCCTCCATTATCTATAAATGAGACACTTATAGGTGAACTTGGTACACTTTTTCTACATTAAACTATCTTTTATGAAGTAAACAAACATATTCTGCACTTTTTTCCAATAAAAAATTTCTTCACTTTTTTGCCAAAAAAGCAACGTTAACCCCTTTGAGTTTTTTCAGGCTAAAAAACGAACTCTCGAAATTCGGCCAAGTAACGATTGTTTCTTTTAGATCGTTAGACGACAATTAAATAATTCCAACCCTTTCCATTCGAAGTCGAACCGTTTCGGAGATATCGCACTTTAAAGATCCAAATAGAGGGTCCCTTCGCAGAGCCCTTTCCTCCATTATCGTATAAATGAGACACTTATAGGTGAACTTGGTACACTTTTTCTACATTAAACTATCTTTTATGAAGTAAACTAACATATTCTGCACTTTTTTCCAATAAAAAATTTCTTCACTTTTTTGCCAAAAAAGCAACGTTAACCCCTTTGAGTTTTTTCAGGCTAAAAAACGAACTCTCGAAATTCGACCAAGTAACGATTGTTTCTTTTAGATCGTTAGACGACAATTAAATAATTCCAACCCGTTCCATTCTAAGTCGAACCGTTTCGGAGATATCGCACTTTAAAGATCCAAATAGAGGGTCCCTTCGCAGAGCCCTTTCCTCCATTATCGTACAAATGAGACACTTATAGGTGAACTTGGTACACTTTTTCCACTTTAAACTATCTTTTATGAAGTAAACTAACATATTCTGCACTTTTTTCCAATAAAAAATTTCTTCACTTTTTTGCCAAAAAAGCAAGGTTAACCCCTTTGAGTTTTTTTCAGGCTTAAAAACGAACTCTCGAAATTCGGCCAAGTAACGATTGTTTCTTTTAGATCGTTAGACGACAATTAAATAATTCCAACCCTTTCCATTCTAAGTCGAACCGTTTCGGAGATATCGCACTTTAAAGATCCAAATAGAGGGTCCCTTCGCAGAGCCCTTTCCTACATTATCGTACAAATGAGACACTTATAGGTGAACTTGGTACACTTTTTCTACTTTAAACAATCTTTTATGAAGTAAACTAACATATTCTGCACTTTTTTCCAATAAAAAATTTCTTCACTTTTTTGACAAAAATGCAAGGTTAACCCCTTTGAGTTTTTTTCAGGCTAAAAAACGAACTCTCGAAATTCGACCAAGTAACGATTGATTCTTTTAGATCGTTAGACGACAATTAAATAATTCCAACCCGTTCCATTCAAAGTCGAACCGTTTCGGAGATATCGCTCTTTAAAGATCCAAATTGAGGGTCCCTTCGCAGAGCCCTTTCCTCCATTATCGTACAAATGAGACACTTATAGTTGAACTTGGTACACTTTTTCTACTTTAAACTATCTTTTATGAAGTAAACTAACATATTCTGCACTTTTTTCCAATAAAAAATTTCTTCACTTTTTTGACAAAAAAGCAAGGTTAACCCCTTTGAGTTTTTTCAGGCTAAAAAACGAACTCTCGAAATTCGACCAAGTAACGATTGTTTCTTTTAGATCGTTAGACGACAATTAAATAATTCCAACCCGTTCCATTCTAAGTCGAACCGTTTCGGAGATATCGCACTTTAAAGATCCAAATAGAGGGTCCCTTCGCAGAGCCCTTTCCTCCATTATCTATAAATGAGACACTTATAGGTGAACTTGGTACACTTTTTCTACTTTAAACTATCTTTTATAAAGTAAACTATCATATTCTGCACTTTTTTCCAATAAAAAATTTCTTCACTTTTTTGACAAAAAAGCAAGGTTAACCCCTTTGAGTTTTTTTCAGGCTAAAAAACGAACTCTCGAAATTCGACCATGTAACGATTGTTTCTTTTAGATCGTTAGACGACAATTAAATAATTCCAACCCGTTCCATTCTAAGTCGAACCGTTTCGGAGATATCGCACTTTAAAGATCCAAATAGAGGGTCCCTTCGCAGAGCCCTTTCCTCCATTATCTATAAATGAGACACTTATAGGTGAACTTGGTACACTTTTTCTACATTAAACTATCTTTTATGAAGTAAACAAACATATTCTGCACTTTTTTCCAATAAAAAATTTCTTCACTTTTTTGCCAAAAAAGCAACGTTAACCCCTTTGAGTTTTTTTCAGGCTAAAAAACGAACTCTCGAAATTCGGCCAAGTAACGATTGTTTCTTTTAGATCGTTAGACGACAATTAAATAATTCCAACCCTTTCCATTCGAAGTCGAACCGTTTCGGAGATATCGCACTTTAAAGATCCAAATAGAGGGTCCCTTCGCAGAGCCCTTTCCTCCATTATCGTATAAATGAGACACTTATAGGTGAACTTGGTACACTTTTTCTACATTAAACTATCTTTTATGAAGTAAACTAACATATTCTGCACTTTTTTCCAATAAAAAATTTCTTCACTTTTTTGCCAAAAAAGCAACGTTAACCCCTTTGAGTTTTTTCAGGCTAAAAAACGAACTCTCGAAATTCGACCAAGTAACGATTGTTTCTTTTAGATCGTTAGACGACAATTAAATAATTCCAACCCGTTCCATTCTAAGTCGAACCGTTTCGGAGATATCGCACTTTAAAGATCCAAATAGAGGGTCCCTTCGCAGAGCCCTTTCCTCCATTATCGTACAAATGAGACACTTATAGGTGAACTTGGTACACTTTTTCCACTTTAAACTATCTTTTATGAAGTAAACTAACATATTCTGCACTTTTTTCCAATAAAAAATTTCTTCACTTTTTTGCCAAAAAGCAAGGTTAACCCCTTTGAGTTTTTTTCAGGCTTAAAAACGAACTCTCGAAATTCGGCCAAGTAACGATTGTTTCTTTTAGATCGTTAGACGACAATTAAATAATTCCAACCCTTTCCATTCTAAGTCGAACCGTTTCGGAGATATCGCACTTTAAAGATCCAAATAGAGGGTCCCTTCGCAGAGCCCTTTCCTACATTATCGTACAAATGAGACACTTATAGGTGAACTTGGTACACTTTTTCTACTTTAAACAATCTTTTATGAAGTAAACTAACATATTCTGCACTTTTTTCCAATAAAAAATTTCTTCACTTTTTTGACAAAAATGCAAGGTTAACCCCTTTGAGTTTTTTTCAGGCTAAAAAACGAACTCTCGAAATTCGACCAAGTAACGATTGATTCTTTTAGATCGTTAGACGACAATTAAATAATTCCAACCCGTTCCATTCTAAGTCGAACCGTTTCGGAGATATCGCTCTTTAAAGATCCAAATTGAGGGTCCCTTCGCAGAGCCCTTTCCTCCATTATCGTACAAATAAGACACTTATAGGTGAACTTGGTACTATTTTTCTACATTAAACTATCTTTTATGAAGTAAACTAACATATTCTGCACTTTTTTCCAATGAAAAATTTCTTCACTTTTTTGACAAAAAAGCAAGGTTAACCCCTTTGAGTTTTTTTCAGGGTAAAAAACGAACTCTCGAAATTCGACCAAGTAAAGATTGTTTCTTTTAGATCGTTAGACCACAATTAAATAATTCCAACCCGTTCCATTCTAAGTCGAACCGTTTCGGAGATATCGCTCTTTAAAAATCCAAATTGAGGGTCCCTTCGCAGAGCTCTTTCCTTCATTATCGTATAAATGAGACACTTATAGGTGAACTTGGTACACTTTTTCTACATTAAACTATCTTTTATGAAGTAAACTAACATATTCTGCACTTTTTTAAAATAAAAAATTTCTTCAATTTTTTGCCAAAAAAGCAAGGTTAACCCCTTTGAGTTTTTTTCTGGCTAAAAAACGAACTCTCGAAATTCGGCCAAGTAACGATTGTTTCTTTTAGATCGTTAGACGACAATTAAATAATTCCAACCCTTTCCATTCTACGTCGAACCGTTTCGGAGATATCGCACTTTAAAGATCCAAATAGAGGGTCCCTTCGCAGAGCCCTTTCCTCCATTATCGTATAAATGAGACACTTATAGGTGAACTTGGTACACTTTTTCTACATTAAACTATCTTTTATGAAGTAAACTAACATATTCTGCACTTTTTTCCAATAAAAAATTTCTTCACTTTTTTGCCAAAAAAGCAAGGTTAACCCCTTTGAGTTTTTTCAGGCTAAAAAACGAACTCTCGAAATTCGACCAAGTAACGATTGTTTCTTTTAGATCGTTAGACGACAATTAAATAATTCCAACCCTTTCCATTCTAAGTCGAACCGTTTCGGAGATATCGCACTTTAAAGATCCAAATAGAGGGTCCCTTCGCAGAGCCCTTTCCTCCATTATCGTATAAATGAGACACTTATAGGTGAACTTGGTACACTTTTTCTACATTAAACTATCTTTTATGAAGTAAACTAACATATTCTGCACTTTTTTCCAATAAAAAATTTCTTCACTTTTTTGACAAAAAAGCAAGGTTAACCCCTTTGAGTTTTTTCAGGCTAAAAAACGAACTCTCGAAATTCGGCCAAGTAACGATTGTTTCTTTTAGATCGTTAGACGACAATTAAATAATTCCGACCCATTCCATTCTAAGTCGAACCGTTTCGGAGATAACGCACTTTAAAGATCCAAATAGAGGGTCCCTTCGCAGAGCCCTTTCCTCCATTATCGTACAAATAAGACACTTATAGGTGAACTTGGTACACTTTTTCTACATTAAACTATCTTTTATGAAGTAAACTAACATATTCTGCACTTTTTTCCAATAAAAAATTTCTTCACTTTTTTGACAAAAAAGCAAGGTTAACCCCTTTGAGTTTTTTCAGGCTAAAAAACGAACTCTCGAAATTCGACCAAGTAACGATTGTTTCTTTTAGATCGTTAGACGACAATTAAATAATTCCAACCCGTTCCATTCTAAGTCGAACCGTTTCGGAGATATCGCACTTTAAAGATCCAAATAGAGGGTCCCTTCGCAGAGCCCTTTCCTCCATTATCGTACAAATAAGACACTTATAGGTGAACTTGGTACACTTTTTCTACATTAAACTATCTTTTATGAAGTAAACTAACATATTCTGCACTTTTTTCCAATAAAAAATTTCTTCACTTTTTTGCCAAAAAAGCAAGGTTAACCCCTTTGAGTTTTTTTCAGGCTAAAAAACGAACTCTCGAAATTCGGCCAAGTAACGATTGTTTCTTTTAGATCGTTAGACGACAATTAAATAATTCCAACCCTTTCCATTCTAAGTCGAACCGTTTCGGAGATATCGCACTTTAAAGATCCAAATAGAGGGTCCCTTCGCAGAGCCCTTTCCTACATTATCGTACAAATGAGACACTTATAGGTGAACTTGGTACACTTTTTCTACTTTAAACAATCTTTTATGAAGTAAACTAACATATTCTGCACTTTTTTCCAATAAAAAATTTCTTCACTTTTTTGACAAAAATGCAAGGTTAACCCCTTTGAGTTTTTTTCAGGCTAAAAAACGAACTCTCGAAATTCGACCAAGTAACGATTGATTCTTTTAGATCGTTAGACGACAATTAAATAATTCCAACCCGTTCCATTCTAAGTCGAACCGTTTCGGAGATATCGCTCTTTAAAGATCCAAATTGAGGGTCCCTTCGCAGAGCCCTTTCCTCCATTATCGTACAAATAAGACACTTATAGGTGAACTTGGTACTATTTTTCTACATTAAACTATCTTTTATGAAGTAAACTAACATATTCTGCACTTTTTTCCAATGAAAAATTTCTTCACTTTTTTGACAAAAAAGCAAGGTTAACCCCTTTGAGTTTTTTTCAGGGTAAAAAACGAACTCTCGAAATTCGACCAAGTAAAGATTGTTTCTTTTAGATCGTTAGACCACAATTAAATAATTCCAACCCGTTCCATTCTAAGTCGAACCGTTTCGGAGATATCGCTCTTTAAAAATCCAAATTGAGGGTCCCTTCGCAGAGCTCTTTCCTTCATTATCGTATAAATGAGACACTTATAGGTGAACTTGGTACACTTTTTCTACATTAAACTATCTTTTATGAAGTAAACTAACATATTCTGCACTTTTTTAAAATAAAAAATTTCTTCAATTTTTTGCCAAAAAAGCAAGGTTAACCCCTTTGAGTTTTTTTCTGGCTAAAAAACGAACTCTCGAAATTCGGCCAAGTAACGATTGTTTCTTTTAGATCGTTAGACGACAATTAAATAATTCCAACCCTTTCCATTCTACGTCGAACCGTTTCGGAGATATCGCACTTTAAAGATCCAAATAGAGGGTCCCTTCGCAGAGCCCTTTCCTCCATTATCGTATAAATGAGACACTTATAGGTGAACTTGGTACACTTTTTCTACATTAAACTATCTTTTATGAAGTAAACTAACATATTCTGCACTTTTTTCCAATAAAAAATTTCTTCACTTTTTTGCCAAAAAAGCAAGGTTAACCCCTTTGAGTTTTTTCAGGCTAAAAAACGAACTCTCGAAATTCGACCAAGTAACGATTGTTTCTTTTAGATCGTTAGACGACAATTAAATAATTCCAACCCTTTCCATTCTAAGTCGAACCGTTTCGGAGATATCGCACTTTAAAGATCCAAATAGAGGGTCCCTTCGCAGAGCCCTTTCCTCCATTATCGTATAAATGAGACACTTATAGGTGAACTTGGTACACTTTTTCTACATTAAACTATCTTTTATGAAGTAAACTAACATATTCTGCACTTTTTTCCAATAAAAAATTTCTTCACTTTTTTGACAAAAAAGCAAGGTTAACCCCTTTGAGTTTTTTCAGGCTAAAAAACGAACTCTCGAAATTCGACCAAGTAACGATTGTTTCTTTTAGATCGTTAGACGACAATTAAATAATTCCAACCCGTTCCATTCTAAGTCGAACCGTTTCGGAGATATCGCACTTTAAAGATCCAAATAGAGGGTCCCTTCGCAGAGCCCTTTCCTCCATTATCGTACAAATAAGACACTTATAGGTGAACTTGGTACACTTTTTCTACATTAAACTATCTTTTATGAAGTAAACTAACATATTCTGCACTTTTTTCCAATAAAAAATTTCTTCACTTTTTTGACAAAAAAGCAAGGTTAACCCCTTTGAGTTTTTTCAGGCTAAAAAACGAACTCTCGAAATTCGACCAAGTAACGATTGTTTCTTTTAGATCGTTAGACGACAATTAAATAATTCCAACCCGTTCCATTCTAAGTCGAACCGTTTCGGAGAAAACGCACTTTAAAGATCCAAATAGAGGGTCCCTTCGCAGAGCCCTTTCCTCCATTATCGTACAAATAAGACACTTATAGGTGAACTTGGTACACTTTTTCTACTTTAAACTATCTTTTATGAAGTAAACTAACATATTCTGCACTTTTTTCCAATAAAAAATTTCTTCACTTTTTTGACAAAAAAGCAAGGTTAACCCCTTTGAGTTTTTTCAGGCTAAAAAACGAACTCTCGAAATTCGACCAAGTAACGATTGTTTCTTTTAGATCGTTAGACGACAATTAAATAATTCCAACCCGTTCCATTCTAAGTCGAACCGTTTCGGAGATATCGCACTTTAAAGATCCAAATAGAGGGTCCCTTCGCAGAGCCCTTTCCTCCATTATCGTACAAATGAGACACTTATAGGTGAACTTGGTACACTTTTTCTACATTAAACTATCTTTTATGAAGTAAACTAACATATTCTGCACTTTTTTCCAATAAAAAATTTCTTCACTTTTTTGCCAAAAAAGCAAGGTTAACCCCTTTGAGTTTTTTTCAGGCTAAAAAACGAACTCTCGAAATTCGACCAAGTAACGATTGTTTCTTTTAGATCGTTAGACGACAATTAAATAATTCCAAACCGTTTCACTCTAAGTCGAACCGTTTCGGAGATATAGCAACTTTAAAGATCCAAATAGAGGGTCCCTTCGCAGCGCCCTTTCCTCCATTACCGTACAAATGAGACACTACAGCTCGACCTGGTACACTTTTTTTACTCCAAACTATCTTTTATGAAGTAAACTAACATATTCTGCACTTGGTATTTTTTCTGGCTAAAATGTCTCTAGAGTTAACGTGAGACTCCAAACTGTCATATAGCTCTGATATAGAAGTCTTGCCACCAGATAGTACTGGTGCTGCCACCAGAGTATAATATGTCACCAATATGTTTAACAATTCCCTTACATACACTTCTGTGAGCAGTTTTTTACTCCCCAATTCTCCTTTTTAAACTTTCGAGAGCTTTATGGTAGTTCTCGCCACTTGGCGGATAGCTAAGAACCACCTCCAATGCCTTTGATTTGGGGCCCATACGTTGAAGAAGATATTGGAATTTGTCCTCATTAGACAAATCAGCATCCTCATCAATACTCTTGAATATACTCCAGAATCTTATCATTCTTATCCATTCCTTAGACTGTCCAGTAAACTTTATCAGCTCTATTTTTGGGTACCTTTTAATTCTTTGTTTGGACAAACCCGTCAAAACCATATCATCAGCCGAATTGTCTTCTGATTTTTCCCTTTTGCTAATACCGGTTTTAATATAATAAAACTTACTTGCGTGCTCATCAATACTTTCCTGTTCCTCATCAACTTTATCATCCGAACTAACTAATAAATCCATGTATTCTGCATCCTTCTCGTCCAACTCTTGCATTCGTTTTTCCAGAATGTTCAGTTGACCATTTACCATATTCCAATCACAGTCTTCCCTTTTAAGTTCCGCTTCAATTTTCCTCAAACAGGTTGTGAATGAGGACCTTACAACACTTCTTGTTTTCTTTAATTTATCCATCCCATAAATCAATAAAGTCCTGTCACGGTCCCCACAAATGATGGATACCAAAGAGAACACAAGAATTAATCTTTACTTTTTCTTTTTAAGAAAAAACCTTAACAGAAAAAAACGTTACATTTTTTCCTTGTCAACAACAGTTTCTACGGTAATACTAATACCCAATCATATCTCCACAAAATAAACAAAAAATAATGCCGCTGTTCCTATCAATAAGTAACTGACAATCCACTATCACGTATCTACCTATTGATAACTTCGACATGAAGGCAACTACCGAAGGTGATCAAAATACTTCGAAATATTGGAATAAAATCGAGAGAAATAGATGCAAAAGTTTTTACAAAAAAAGTTAGATCTTAATCGTTTATTGTTGTCCTTCTTGTACTACCTACTATTATTAACTATAGCATGAGCGCTCATATAACTCTTTTCGTTTTATACAGTTATATGGTTAGTCAGTCATATTTTATTGCACTGTAATGTTAACGATATACGATATAATTATAAAGAGCACAATCTCATTTATTTATTATAAAAAGTGAACAACAAAAGGATTTCAGTTCACGCCGACATTTATGATATACTTCAGTCCGTTGCTTGTTTGTCTATCGTGGTTCTGCTTGTGTGGGTCACACTTCTGCCGTAGGTTCTACTACACGTGCAGTGCTTTGTTGCCGGCTTAATGCTATAAACAAATGGCGTTACGACAAAAACTAACTGCCCCTATCCTCGCTTACCTTCTACTTCAGAGTTTATTTATATTCTGCAACAGTTTCTTGAGTTTTGTCTAAAATGACAAATTCCAATTACAAGAATAAATCTCATTTCATTAATATTGTAAAGCTGTGCACAATAAGCAGGTCTACATGTAAATATACAGTTGACAGACGCAATGCCTTCTTGCTCAGATCTGTACAGGCGGTAATAAAATAGATAGCTCCAAACATAATTACACTCCTTTCTTCTTGGTCATCTGCATTGTCCATGGGATGATGTTATCAACAATCCATATATTTTCGAACCTTGACACACACACACAACTTCTACATGTTCATTGCATATAGATCCCCGATTTGTGTTAATCTAAAATAGGTGAATAAATTCATCTTCAATATAAGTGTTATGTCGTTATGATTGAGACAAACTCTGTATTATAAACTACCGCACAGATCTGATAAATGAACCCCAGCAATTATCCTTAGCTACCTCACTCATTTTTATAGATCAAAGACCATGAATTGTTGTATATACAGATAACGTAACCTCACTAGGTTCTACACAGAAAAAAATAAAATTAACGCTCGCATAGTTGTTCGTCCTAAAAACGCTTCCTGTTCCCCTTTGTATAATAAATAACTAAATCCATATAACAGTATTATTTTAACATTATTATATTCACTGCATTATCAGAGAGGAAATAAAAATAACATTCTGTGGTATTAGGATTACATATTTTTTGTTTTGAAAATTTTATCGTTCGTTGCGACATCTAGAAATTAGAAGAAGAATCAATTTTAGTTATATTTTCTACAACAGATAGCGCTACTATCTACAACTCACCAACATCTCTATAATATTTATGTCGTGTTATTCTATTCTTCCAATTCATGTGATCCTAATAATCAAACCTCACTACCAATTTGTATTGAAATTATTGTCCACAGAAATTTTGCACTTTGACTAAGGCGGATCAAAATGCAAACAAAAAATTCTGTTATACTAAATCAGATGTACAGAGTCTTTTAGAGAATTTAACTCCTATCGGTAACGCATAATCTCGATTTTTATTAATAAAAAAGATTTTTGTAAATGAGAAAAATGTAATATTTATCGCGTTTATTTAGCCATTTTAACTAATAGATTTATCACTTTGAAATGTTTAAAATTTGCAGCCGCAGCCGCTATAACGGCGTCTTTCACAGTTTAATTATTATTTTTCAAATGCAAAAATTGGCTTGTGTGTAAATAATTCATATAAGCAGCGCTATCCGCAAATCGTGTAGTATAGAAAACTTCAACATGACGCCATTTACTCGAAGAAGTTACAAAAATACCTCGTCAGACGTCATGTTGGATTGAAATGAAGAAAATGAATTGGAAAAGTTTTTAGAAAAATAATTAGATTCGCTAGGTATCGTTTATGGTTCAATAATTACTACAGTTGTAATTATTTGGACGTCTTTGCCCGTCTTTGCGCCTACGCCTATAACTATGACACTGGAACAGTGGTACGTGTAGTAGGTACTCGTACTACACATGAATGGCCCAATTGAAGAAAATCGGTCCACTGTAATGCGAGTGTGTCGTGCATGGTTTGAAGATGGTCAGGAAGGGTAACGGCCTTGGTCTGAATTCAATTCTTTTGGAATTCAACACGTACTAACTTTCTGGTGTCCCACCTTGTGAACAAAGGGCAAGTGAGGTACTTACATCGAGCAATGTAACTTAACGACGGCGACGTTTGAAATTATGGTTGTGTTTTTGGAAGATCCCGGACGTCAGAAAAGGGGATGATTAGAAATACTTGTCAATTGGCAAATTTCTTAGAATCCAGAATGCAAGCAGACGTTGTAAGTACCTAATCAAAGGATTATAATTATGATCATTTAATTTATAATTCAGTACAGGATACAATTTCCAGAAGATTGTGGAAGAATGGCTGTTTCTTGATTGGTGGTCCACTAGCTCTTAACAAAGTGATTTTACATCAATTGCAGTGCAATTTGACTAATTTATATTATACATACATATTATAATATTATTGTAACAGTACCTACCTAGAGTAGGTAGGTATTACTTTTTATTTATTATTGTTACGCTTTGTAATTTTGCAAGGATTAAATAAAGTTGAAATTTGAGCGTGTTGCTATATTTGAATTTCGCCTTCTTTAACTTCCTACTATTCAGAACAATGAAGGATGTTCTTGTCAAAACTAAATTATGTAAAGGAGAAAATATATAGTAAAAAAGGGTAAAAGTTTAGAATGTTTAGGATCTTTGCAAATAGAAATGTAAACGAATGTTGGAGCCAAGTAGGATCTACTGATCTACACATGAATAAGGTAATAACGTCAGTGTGCCGCTCAAATTCAAAATATACCAATAATTATATATATGGCTTAGATCAAACGAGGAGTTTCATTTGTGAAGCTTCACATTAGGAGTTTCATTTTGTTGAAATTATCTATTATGAAGTAATCTAACATATTCTGAAAAAAATTTCTTCATTTTTTCGCCAAAAAAGCAAGGTTAACCACTTGGAATATTTTCTCGATAAAAATCCAACTCTTGAATATCGACCAAACACATTTTTTTCTTATAGATCATTAGACGACAATTAAATAATTCCAACTTGTTCCATTCAAAGTCGCAAAGTGGTATAATAATCGTGGGTTACAGGGTAAACACGCCATATATGATCTTACAAGAACACTTGGAGTAGAGGAGAAAAATCTAATTGGGGATTGGCAGGCGGGCTTTCGAAAGGGAAGGAGGGCGATAGATAATAAAGGGGGGGGGGGGAGTTTATGAGTTGTTTTTTGACATTAAATGGGCGCTCGATAGTGTGTGCAGAGAGAAACTATATGGGGGACACAAAGTTTTGTGATGGGGGATAGGTAATGAAGAATAGGGGGATTAGTGAAGAATTTAGTGGTGAGGACGCAAGATATGTGTATGAGGCAAGGTGCAAGGGAAAAGAGGGGAGGCGTTTGTAATGGGGTCAAAGGACTAAGACCAGGGATATATCCACTCAGTCCAGGGTTGTTCTCCTTATACATTGAGGGGCTGATGCGCAGAGGCTGAGGGATACGCAGTGTGGTGGAGTTGTAATTGAAAGAGGAGAGGTACCTATGGGCCTTGGCGTATGCCGATGACATCGTAATGTTGGCAAAAAATGGAAATGATACGAGGGGGATGATGAGGATTGCCAAGGGGTTTATGGATAAAACAGGGCTAGAGGTATAAAGAGCTGACAATGTGATGGAGGAGGTGAATAAGGGAGAAAAAATGAGTTGCAGGCGGGGAAAATGGCGATGAGGTACGAGGAGGGCCTGGGGGGGGGGCTGTTACAATGTTGCTAGGATGAGGCAAAGAAGGGAAAGCTAAGGTATTGACAGGATGACAAGTACAACTTTTTCGGAAGGGGGCGGTACGAGACGATGGAGGTACAGAGGAGAAGGGTGAGCGGGGGGATTGGTGATATATCACGGAAGGAGATAGCAGGGACGCAGGGCCGGATGCTCCGACGTTCAGATTTCGTCAGACCGTGCGCATGACGTCACCTGTAGAGTGAATTACATTTGCGACATGCTCATTTGATGTGTTTTTCGTCTGTACCGAGTTTATTTTTCGAGATACAAAAAATTCCATAAGAACAAATATGCTCCTTATGATGTCTTTTATATGTAAAAAATAATAGGGTAACTCAATCTCTCTCAGTTAACCTGAATAATACTTGTATAAAATATCATAATTACATCTGATGGTGTTTGCGCCGCGACGACACAAAAACGGTGCTAGATAGAGGAAAATTGCATATGAACAAATTTGTAGAGCACAAAATTTACTAAAGAAAAGTCCGCGGTAGGGTGTCACGATCTTCGATAGTTTAAGAGTTACAGGCGTCCAAATTGATGCAAACCTTATTCGCGCAACTGTCCACACCGCTTTTTCCCAAACTAATAGAGATAATTACACCCTCCCGCGGACTTTTTTTTAGTAAATTTTGTGCTCTACAAATTTGTTCATATGCAATTTTCCTCTATCTAGCGCCGTTTTTGTGTCGTCGCGGCGCAAACACCATCAGATGTAATTATGATACTTTATACATGTATTTTCGGGTTAACTCAGACAGATTGAGCTACTGGGATTGAGATAATTACACCTTCCCGCGGACTGTTTTGTAGTAAATTTTGTGCATTACAAAATTGATTCAGTTCATTTTTTCTCTGTCTAAAATATATAATAGTACGTAACAATGTAATGTTGGGAGTTACCAAGCGTGTAAAAGTTTGGCCCCCCCTCCAGGATTGTTATCAATGACCCATTGAACAATATTAGAGGGGGGGAAAGTTGAACAGCCGCCATCTTGTCCGCCATCTTGAAAATACCCGCGAACCTATTTTTGGCTATATCTTAGCAACCGTATGTCCAAATTGAACGTACGTAGACTCTAATTGCACAGTTTTGTATTCCTAAGATAAATTGTTATATAACCGAAATTGATAATCCTAGCGGATTTAATGTTTTTGGGCTTAAAAGCTTAAATTATGGAATATGTAAAAAAAACCCTAAAAAACATATCACTTTTTATTTTATTATTATTAATCTTTTAGATCTCGCTTTTATGAATAAAATGCAAAAACAATCAACGAAATCCGAGCACTGGTTACGAAAATATACAAGATTTAGGAATAGGTAGCGCACCTCTGCTGAGCACAATAATTGGTAGTTACAGGTCAAATTAAAAATTTCATAAGTTTGCTCTCTACAAAATATGCGAATTACTACTAAATACATGCATTAAATAAGTGTAATCAATTTTTGAAGGTTTATGCCCCATTCGCGATTCCTTCGCCCCCATAAGAGTAATGATCGCCATGACATGAATCAGATCCGAAAAACCGTACCGGTGAATAAATCGAAAATACCCGAATTAATACAAATTTTATAAATTAATAATTTTTTTTGTGCCGCACCTTCTCGTTTATTTAATTAATTGATTTAATTTAGGTTTTTAGGAAGAAGAGGTGAACATCAAATGACAATTATTATACGGATTAATTTACACAAGGGCATTTGCAAAGAGCAGTGTAGTTTGCACGTCCATTGTTTGTCACACTTACGGGTTGTGACTCCACTTCCTCACTGAGAGGACGCTCTAAAAGTCTAAAAGGACGGGATTCAGTGCCTGGAAAAGGAACCCAGACACTGTAATTCAGGTCATCGTCCAAATGATGGAAAATCCATTCGCAGTGGTGAAATTTGGAGTCTACAAAGTTCAAAGCTTTGAAGCCTTTCTTTATTCAAGTTTATGGAGGCGGTGCAGAATCCATTAATCAACAACGAAAGTTAATATTCTGTCACCGAAACAAAAGTTTACAAATGATGCACCCGACACAAGACGTTCTCCTATTACACTGCAAGAGAGCAGCTTACCAAGCTACCATTTGGAGCAGGGCACATAAGGCTGAGCTTCAAGCCCCACATCCAATTCAACATGGGTGGAAGAAACTCGATCACAGATTCCTTCCCGTGTGGATAACAATTCCGGAAGTCAGCCCCGCTTGCATTGAGATTCTTAAATGTGGTTGCAAGCAGAATTGTGGAAACCGATGCAGTTGCAGGAAAATATCATTAAATTGCACTGCTCTTTGCAAATGTCTGCGTAAAGTGTTCCGTATAATAATACTTGTCATTTGATGGTCACCTCTTCTCCCTAAAAGCCTAAATTAAATTAATTAATTAAAAAAACGATAAGGTGCGAAACGCATAAAACTTTTTAAAAATATATAAAAAATGATTCATTTATAAAATTTGTATTAATTCGGTTATTTTCGATTTATTCACCGGTACGGTTTTTCGGATCTGATTCATGTCATGGCGATCATTATTCTTATGAGGGCGAGTGAATCGCGAATGGGGCATAAGCCTTCAAAAATTGATGTATGTATTTAGTATTAATTCGCACATTTTGTAGAGAACAAACTTATGAAATTTTCAATTTGACCTGTAACTCCCAATTATTGTGTGCTGAGCAAAGGTGCGGTACCTATTCCTAAATCTTGTATATTTTGGTAACCAGTGCTCGGATTTCGTTGATTGTTTTTGCATTTTATTCATAAAAGCGAGATCTAAAAGATTAATAATAATAAAATAAAAAGTGATATGTTTTTTAGCGTTTTTTTTACATATTCCATAATTTAAGCTTTTAAGCCCAAAAACATTAAATCCGCTAGGATTATCAATTTCGGTTATATAACAATTTATCTTAGGAATACAAAACTGTGCAATTAGAGTCTACGTACGTTCGATTTGGACATACGGTTGCTAAGATATAGCCAAAAATAGGTTCGCGGGTATTTTCAAGATGGCGGACAAGATGGCGGCCGTTCAACTTTCCCCCCCCTCTAATGTTGTTCAGTGGGTCATTGATAACAATCCTGGAGGGGGGGGGAAACTTTTACACGCTTGGTAACTCCCAATGAAAATTATATGGAGATTGTTACGTACTATAATGGTTTTCGCAGCGTTCGAGGAGAAAGCGTTAGGAGATCTGGGTGATTTCATTGATGGATTCAAGACAATTTCGCACTTAACTCTATTTTTTAACACCTTGTGGTAATTTACATTAAAAAAAAATGGTTACCTGTTGATCTGCACAAACATGAACATCATAACACAAGGTGGAAAAATGTACCGTTTATTTATTTATTGAACATAACTTAAATCGAGGCGTGGTTTAAAAACGTGAAATAAAAAAGGTAACGTAGGGTACCAATAAAAAAAGGTAAAGTAGGGAACCAGTAAAAACAATATGATAAAATTAACATAAAATTCATTTTGTGTCTTTTATATCTTAAAAATAATAGGGTAGGTAGCTCAATCTCTCTGAGTTAATCCGAAAAATACTTGTACCTATAAAGTATCATAATTACATCTGATGGTGTTTGCGCCGCGACGACACCAAAACGGCGCTAGATAGAGGAAAATTGCATATGAACAAATTTGTAGAGCACAAAATTTACTAAAGAAAAGTCCGCGGGAGGGTGTAATTATCTCCATTAGTTTGGGAAAAAGCGGTGTGGACAGTTGCGCGAATAACGTTTGCATCATTTTGGACACCTGTAACTCTTTAACTATCGAAGATCGTGACACCTTACCGCGGACTTTTCTTTAGTAAATTATGTGCTCTACAAATTTGTTCATATGCAATTTTCCTCTATCTAGCACCGTTTTTGTGTCGTCGCGGCGCAAACACCATCAGATGTAATTATGATATTTTATACAAGTATTTTTCAGGTTAACTGAGAGAGATTGAGCTACCCTATTATTTTTTACATATAAAAGACATCATAAGGAGCATATTTGTTCTTATGGAATTTTTTGTATCTCGAAAAATAAACTCGGTACAGACGAAAAACACATCAAATGAGTATTCCTCAAATGTAATTCACTCTACAAGTGACGTCACGCGTCATATTTGCGGACCGCCCACCATGCGCAACATCCTATCTTTAGTATTTATATCGTGGCAGGGACGGATAGAGAGGCGATGATCCAAGAAAGGCAAGGAAAAGTAATGGTTGGAAGATATATAATAAGAAGTATTCAGTAAAATAATGACGGAGGATATGGAAATGAGGAACGGGAAAACAAATACCTGGTGGGACGACGATAGACGGTTATGTAGACCACAAATCACTTAAAAGTGGTTTGTGATGTAGACTATGTGGGGCTGGCAGAGAAAGCATTTGGCATATGGTAGAGGAGTGCGAGGAACTCAACCCAGAGGGAAAGAAGCTGGAGGGAGATCTTAAATGAGGGGCGATGGAGGAAATAAGAAGAAAAGTGAGGGATAACATTTTTAGTTTCATGGTCAAATGTGAGATCAGAATACTTTTTTTTGTTTATGTTTATATGCTTTGGGGGAGGGCTGTATCGATAGGAATCTTTGCAATGTACACCATATATATTATGCTAATAAAGGTTACTACTATTACTAGCTGTAATAATAATTTCAAGCCACCACCGATTTTTGAAAAAGTGGAAATTTTTATTCGCCTAAATAGGGACTGGCCAGATGACGTCATTAACCTATTTTTTTACAGCTCTGAGGGCAACATTTTTGTATTCGTAATAGCACAGCCTATAGTGTTCGCATGTACAGGTTGCGCGTGTTAAGAGAACATGAGAGTTGCATTCACAATTGTTATTTTAGCCCGCGTAAACTAAAAATACGTGTTTTATGTAGCATTTGTTTGCCATCAGAGCTGTCAAAGTCAGCTGCTGCCCGGACTCTATATTTGCTTTCTGAACAATTCAAATAATAAGGAACATCAGTGGACAGTGGATACAGAATTTTTGTCTCTAGCAAGAAGTTAAATCGCTTTTTGTCTAAAATAATTAGGGAAGCAAGTAATCGAATATTAAGATTTTTACATTGAAATCCCTATAATGCATGGCCTAATTGTACACCCTGTACGTGCCTCAATGTAACCGAGGATTTGAGAATGTAAGTTTCAAAATTTATTACGTAACATTTTTTATGCTAGTGATTGACACTTTAAACAAAAATAATATACGGTAAATTATAATTTAATATTTTTATAAAGAACACACGTTAATACATATAAGAACATAAATATATCATCTATTGAATTTGTAACAAAACATAGAATAAACAAGTAGCTTATTCAAAATAATGGAATACTAGGAACAAATTTCAAACAGGGAGAGTAAGACAAATTGTTTATTTTGCCTTGCCTTGAGCTGCCACGGCATCCATTGCTTTTTTTACAGTTTCAGGGTCCCCCAAAAATTGAAGACTACCATTCGGTATGGGCTTGAGGTCTTCGCCCAAGGTATAAACAAAGGGGATTCCAGTAGGTAAATTTAAAGACATTATTTGGTCTTCGCTAAGATCATCTAAATGTTTAACGATGCCACGAAGACTATTGCCATGTGCAGCAATCAAAATGCTTTTTCCCGCCTTAATTTGCGGTACAATAACATCGTTCCAAAATGGTAGTGTTCGTTTGATGGTTAGTTTAAGAGATTCGAAAAAGGGGAATTCTTCTTCCGATGGACCATTCTCATATCGAGGATCGTCAACAATTTCAGAATAGTATTGATGGTCGAACGTCATGGGTGGTGGAGGAGTATCGAAACTGCGCCGCCAAATACTAACTTGCTCCTCTCCATACTTTGCCGCAGTCTCTGCTTTGTTAAGACCAGTGAGGCCACCGTAATGCCTTTCATTTAAACGCCAAGTCCTATTCACGGGAATGTCCGTTTGGTCGATTTGTTCCAGAATCGACTTTAGTGTGTCCTGTGCTCGTGTTAATACGGAAGTGTAGGCTAAATCGAATTTGTAATTTGCATCTTTTAGTGCTTTTCCTGCACTTAAAGCTTCCTCTCGGCCTGAAATTGAAATAAAAATCTATTACAATATAATTTCTTGTGAAGGTCACCGAAGGGCGAATAAAAGTTTAAATTTTAGTTACCTTTTTCGCTCAAATTGGCATCAAACCATCCACAAAATAGATTTTTCTGATTCCATTCGGACTCGCCATGACGTACCATAACAATTTTATAGTTCACCATTTTAAGGTACTTTAAAGGGGTTGTAATTATTATTGAATTTGTAAGAATTACACTTAATTGAAATTTAAATGAAACAATAAAGCGGTACGTACGAAGGACTAATGGCGAATGACGCTTATGCGTACGCAGCTATTACCGACAGTGTAATCACGCAACACGCAACCTACATTATCGGCAATATACAGAGTACGTACGCAATAATTAAGTTTTTGGTAGCAATTAGCGACCTTTTCATTCTATCAGCATTAATTTGATTTGTTGTACTCCCTAGGTATTAAAATAACTTGGAATAAAACAGATATTTTTCGATTCATCCATATAGGTGTGAATTCACAAAGTCTGGATGTCTGGATGCCCATTGCTTTTTCCTGTAGACATTTTTGACATTTTGACATTCGGATTCTTCTGGAACATCCAAATTTAACACATTTTTCTCATCGTGAAAGTGGTCAAAATGGCCGTTGAAAATATTGTTCATCATGCCAATGCAAGCTTGCATAATTCACATTCTCAACCTAGGTTATTATTTGTATTTAATATTTCAAAAAAGCACATTACAAGTCAACGCGCTACTTTTGGTAGAATTTCACACTACCCCACTGCACAGTGGATCATAGTCACATCAGTATCATTAGTTGGCTATCTACACACCATTTTTTAATGATATATTCGGAAGCGAAACCAGACCTGTTTTCTGTCACCTTTTATTGAAGCTACACCTACATCTACAGAACTACAGCCAAACCACGTTCCACGTACGGTTCAACCTCGATGCAGAGGCAGACTCCTATAGGGCCAAATGCGGTCAGATAGACAAGCGGACGAGAGACGACAGTAAGAGACAGAAATCAGACTATTCAAATACGACTCAACCTCTAAAGAAGAAAGTGAAAGACCGACCACACATCTAACCGACGACATCAGTCAGCAACATGCCTGTACCATCCCGGAATCGTGCTTACAAAAAAGCTACCAAAAAACAACAGAGGGTTGCAATATTAGACACCAACACACTACTGGGTTAAGTTCACAGCTAATCAAACGATATATATGTTGCAAAGCAGTTTACCAAGGTTTTTGACCAGCATCCTTTTTCCACAACAGTTTCAACTATAGCATCCACTTTAAGTACTAAAGGTTGGAGATACTCTTGCGAAATTCTAACGATCTCATGCTCGAGAACGGTAACTTGCGAAATGTGGAGCTTTACCGAAATAAAACAAAAAAAGATGGAAATATATGGGATAAGAAAGTGCTGAAAATGATATTTAAAGGCAAAAGTAGGCAAAGGAGCACAAATGAAGAGGTGATGGGCTGCAGCCATCAATAGATGGGATACTTAACTAAAAGCCAAAGGTCACATAAAGAATGTAGGAGAGGAAAGAGCAACAAGAAATGTCATACAGCACGGAGTGAAGAGAAAGAGGAGAAGAGGAAAGCCGAAAAGGAAGTGGATAGAGACAGTGATCGTAGTAGACTTAAAAGAAATTAGAGTCAGTAATTGGGAAGAAGTAGCCGTGGACAGGAGGAGGTGGAGGGAGATAACTTAACAAGCCCGCATGGGCTTCTAGGTACGTAGAGCTACACCATATTGGAACACCACCCATCCCTGGAGATGTAAGGCGCTTGAAAAGCAAAAAAACTCAACTGGGCAAACTGTTTAACAATGCAAAGTAAAAAGTATGGGAGGTCTATAAGACAAAATAAGAAGGACATTAGGAGATGTCAGAGAGAAGCGTTGTAACTCTATAAAATCCTAACTAGACTCAAACTCAGCTACAATGGTTCCTTACACGGGCAACCTCTCAGAAAGACTCACTTTCCTGCAGATACCATTACGCTGTACCTATCTGTGCAAATGTAATGCTCGTCAGTCTCACAAAGGACGACTGCGACTGCCGATCAGATAGTAGACAAGGACAGAGTGGTAAAATTGATCTCAGCATGCAAATTACCGATATTGAATGGCATTACCAGTTCGTTCTGCAATAGGGACTGGATGTTAACTATTGTTCATCTAGTGAGAAATTAAACGGTCTATTTATCCATGCAATAAACTGCAAATTTCGGGTTACTCTATACAGTCTCGTGCAATCTGGCCTTAGACTAATCCAAGATTTGTGTAAAGAACACTTGACAAAATTTGGTGCACATCTTCAAGGGATGTCCTGTGGCTGAATATTGCAGTGATTAGACCCATATTTTGGTATTGGTCAATCATTTCGTAGCATAGAACCAGAGACTCTACATAGGACTTCTCAAATCATGTGAAAAACTAGCAAGTAGCATTTCTTGCCTCCATCATAGAGGCTTTCTTAGGTCTACCTCTACTGTATATGCACATGCAGAAGTAATCAGTGATATTAACCTTGCAACTGAAAACAAAGCGGCAGTGTTATCTTTTGGATGGCTCCAGATGACTCCATTTTATTAGTTTTTTTAATCTTAACCAATGGGGTTACCTTTGTGAATATCGAGGTTATAATAATAATGATATAAATATAAAATTAACAAACAACAAAATAGTGCACATGCGGACACATAATACACAATTTAAAACGAGACAACACTAAATAAAAATTCACGAGTATATTTCAATCTATATTACATATATATTATTTATACAATTAATATAATGCACAATACTAATATATAAAAAAAATACAAATAAAATTGGAATTGATATAGATTTACATCTAACTTTATAAGATAGTTTATACAATCAACATATACAAATTATAACATTTAGATTAGATTTCAATTATTCAATATCATGATTTTAACAAATGTCAATTAAATTAACAAAAAATAAAATTATGAGACATTTCAAAAATCCATTTTTCAAGTCTTAAAACTATGATATAGTTATCATGTTAAAGTTATTATTCATATAGACTAAGTGAGTTATTGAAACACATTATCACTTCGTACGCAATTACACTTTTAACATGACGTAAACTGCCAATTATATACTTATTATTTTACAATAATATATGTAGCATTTTAATTCTATTAAGTTCAAGCACTGCATTTTATCCTATGTGGCTCTTAAAAGAATCAAGAATAAAATGACTTATTTTTATATAGATAGATTAAACGCAAAATATATTATTATCTCTCAAAGTATATTCTTACGTAATATATGTAAATAAAACAGAAACAAATTTTATGGCGGATAAAAATAATTGGTAACTGCATGCAGATATGTCTGTATGGAGTATTATTATATAACAATTAAAGGGAGCACTATTAACGACTGATAATAAAAACGTGTGAAAGAAATTATTACAATTAATTGGACTAGAATGGAATGGGGACAAAATTGTCATGAATTCGTTTTTTCTGTTGTCAGTTTAGCAATGATTGACAAACAGATTTGAGTTACCATTTGTAAATAAATAGTAACGTCTTTTATACACATAAATCGTATTACATCACTAATTTCAATACAGCGCATTATATGCGCTTGTACAGCACGTTTAGTTCTTGATTAATAAATGAATAAAATAAGTATAATAGTGAACCCTTTATAACTATAATAAAATATAACATAAACGTCTGTGCGTTAAGTAAAATTATTGATTCTTTTCAACTTCATCTTCAGTACAGAAAATAAAATTAGTGTAAAGAGCTAATAAACATTTAAACATTCACAGGCAAGAACATTTGCACACATTTGCAATTCACAAATATATTGTCTCAATTCATGCATGATAGGTCCTTAGTATCTCATTATACGTATAACATGAATTTGTTAAAGGGGGTTTTGGGTTACAGAGTGTACGTTGTTGATGAACGCATAAAGTGAAAGTATGTATGACTAAGAAAAAATGAATACAATAATCTGCTAACTGGAACTCTTTCACATTAAAATTGTTCGGCTAAAAGATCACAAACTTCCACTGAGACACTCTCTTTGCTAGATCGCACTGTAAGTCTGTACATCTGTAACGCAATACATTAAGAGAATTAATTGAGATAAGCGATTTTGTACCTGAGCATTTCTGTTAGGTTCCAAACGAAGTAGACAACCCACTTGTTGAGAACGCATATGTACTATTCCGGCGCAAACAAAGTTATCAGGATTCGGATCAATACCATCCAAAAGTTGCATTCCAAAACCCATAAGTTTGGTACGAGTTGCTTGTAAATCCATAGCACCATTTGCTTTAAATATTTTTTGCGATCTTTGTTGATTCGAACTTTAAAATGTATAATTAATATCAGGTTTTATTTAAACAATAATAAGAAATACCTTCCCAAATTTTTCCATCTAGCAAAAAATGACTCTCCATTCATTTCTGTCGGTTCGAAGAACTTGTTTAGCGAGAGTGGCAGTTTTATTGTTATTTTTTGTGGAAGGTTGTTGTATATAAAGGATATCATCATACTTGGAGAATCTATAAACATTTGCAATGTTTTTATACGATAAATATGATTCATAAAATAACAAACACATAGATATTATTTAAATCAACCCAAATTAGAGAAGGAATAAAGAAATAATTAAAAAATTCATCTTTACCATTCGTGTTTAAAGCTAAAAGTATACTAAAACTACAAATCTACTACCATTTAATTACCTGTACTTACAACCACTAGGTGGTGCCACTCTACTTCTAATACAACTTTGCATTGTTCCAAACTTAAACAGTGTAAAATTTCAAAGGTAAGTAGGAAAGTGTTATATTATTGAATATAACAATTTTCTTGTGTTATTTTAATAAAAACATATTTGATTTACAATGAAAAACTCTTACATTTCGAGTTGTAACAGTTTTTTACATATTAATGACAACTGTTGCGCCTGCTGTAAAAGACAATATTTAAAAATGTCAAATACTTATATTTCAATTTATACAACTTTATTTTATTAATTGATGTGTATTGATTATTATTAATTTCAAAATTGTGAAATTCCATTTGAATGCTTTATTGGTTCCTAACACTTATAATTTGATTTTGAGATAGTTATACGTGAGCTTGATAAATTCTTCTAGACTTAAGACTACCACATAATAAAAACCAAGGCAAGAGACAAATTTGTTCACTAACAAGACAGTCAATAAAGCACAGATGGTCAACCACAATAAAAATTTGTTTTCTTGTTAGGAAACGAAAAGAATATGCTTAGCTGCGGAAGATTTGCCCCACAATACATCAATTCGCTTTAATATTATTTTTGTATTTTATACAATGACAACCCAGATTTGGCAATATTATTACCTATCTGCACTGAAAGTTTGAAAGCGCTGTATGACACAGGATGCAGGAAGCTATAAACTGATACAAAGATAATGTAAGAAAGAGAACTGCCAACCTCTCTCATACCATATACAAGGACGAAGATCCAATGGGAAAAGAGGCAAACGCCAATCCCTAGTACCTAGCACTGAACTCAATAATATATGGAAGAGCAAAGCCGTTGAAATCAAATGGGATGCGCGTGAAAAAGTGTGCACATTTGAAGAAAATAATAAGGTCGAAAATCGTTTAACTACGGGGCTTATGAAAATGCATCATGTGTTGAAGTCGGTTGAAGTCAATGAACTCTACCTAATAAATTGAAGTTGGGTTAGAAAATTTTACGTAGTTTGACTTCGTGAACAAGTGGATTAATTTGATTTATAAACGTTACAAGGGAGAAGGGTTTACAGTGGGTGTTATGGAGTTCATGATTAAAATACAGTTTTAGATAATATATAACAGCTGTTTTATTTGTTTCAACTCTAATTTATTACGGCGCATGATCGGGAGCCCCGTGCGCGTATTCAATTTGTATCACTTAAATTTACAACTTTGCTCTTCCATATATAATAGAGTTCAGTGGTACCTAGGCATAACTCCTAGACAAGACCTTGACATTTGAAGCAAACAATGCATAAAGCCATCAGAGTACAATGGACTTGTAGCCCAAAACCTTAGCCAGGTGGGAAAACACAACAAAATAAAGCTAATATGGGTAAATCCTATCAAAAAGAGTGAGGCTATATTACCATAAGTAAATAATGTAGCATACTGGCATTGACAGGAACAATTTTATTACAACTCTTTACATTCGTCATCTTAATAAAACTTCTTCTCTGGATAAAATTTAAAAACTACTTAAAAGTTTGTATTACACAGGAAGGGGGAGATAGGGCCGAGGTCAGAAACTACAGGAGTATATGCGTAACCAATGTGGGATATAAATTGTACCCCATGATCCTGCAGGGACGGCTGAAGAGAGAGATGGAGGAGAAGGGGACAATTGGAGAGTAGCCATCGATAATGTATATATAGCTAGACAAATAGTGAATAAGGAATTGGAGAGGAAGACAGAAAAGGTATACGCATCCTTTTCTTAGATAAAAAAAAGGCCTTCGATGAGGTGTGTAGGAAGAGACTAGTGAGGAAATAGTGGAGAGAACGGTTGTACAAAGTGATTAGGTGTAAAGAAAAGGTGTGGGGAAGTATTTGAGACGATAAGTGGGTTAAGACAGAAGTGCTGTCTCAGTCCTGCTCTGTTTTCACTATAAACTGAGGGATGTGCAATACGGGGAGGGGTAAAGGTGTGGGTCTTGGCCTACGCCGACGACATTGTAGTATTGGCAAAAACGGAGAAGGACATGAAAAGAATGATGAGGATAGTGAAGGGCTTTCTGGATAGAAGGGAACTGGAGATAAGTGTAGAGAAGACAAAAATGATAGTGTTTCAGAAGAGTAGGAGAGGAGGAAAGGAATAGAGGTGGAAATGGGGTGAGGAGGAGAATGAAAGTGTGGGAGAGGTCAAGATCTGGGCTACCAACTAAGGAAGCTGCACAGGTGAAGGAGCTAGGAAGGAAAGGAAGTAAAACACTAGGGCAGATATAGCGTCTGGGGGAGAGATTTTTCGGAAATGACATCAAGAGGAGGGGATGGCTTTTTGAGAGATTGGGAAAAAGTGTAATGATGTATGGGGCGGAGATGTGGGGGTGGAATGAGCGTGAGGTGTTGGAAAGAGTGCAGATGAGATACTGGAAATGAATCCTAGGTCAGGGGGTTGGAGGGGGGTTATGCGAGAGTGGAAGTACAAAGGAAAAGGGAGAGTGGGAGGGGGTATGACATGAGGAAAGATGTAATAAGAAGGGACAGGAATGTTCAGATCCAGGAAAGAAGGGAAATATAATGGGAGGTATGAGAAGATTGTAGGGGAGGGTATGCCAAGGTACTTGAGGGATGGTTTGTGCTTGAAAAAGAAGAGGCTGATAGCAAGGTTCAAGCGTGGAAATCAAAAGAGAGGGAGAACAAGTACTGGGCGGAAGATGAAGAAAGAAAGTGTAGGTTGTGTGGAGTGGGGTGGGAAAATATGGAACATATGTTAGGGGAGCGTGATGAGTTGAAGGAGAGCGAAGGAGTAGGAAGAAGAAGAAGGATGGTAAAGGTAGCAGGGGAGAAAGGGAAGGGTAATGGGGAAGGTGAGGTCAAAGGGAAAGTTAGACTACGCTGATGTTAAGGGAAATGTGGGTGTTTTTTTTTTTATTTGTTGTGTGTTTTATTTTTATAATATGTATTACAGAACAATTAGATAGTGGAGGGTTAGAAGGATGACGTGTTTAGTTATATGTATATTTGCTTGTTAATTTTTTTAATTCGGGTATAATATAATTTGTACAAATATTATTTTAAACAAATAAAGTTGATTGATTGAAGTGATTTACGAATCACAATGTGTGTTGTCCAAATGTCTTTAATGGGTGATTTAAATACAATTCTGTTTATGTAATATAAGGTTTGTTCTAACAAAAGTTTAGAACGGTTCGGAACTCTACTGAGTTTGCGCAAAGCGATTTTACCGTTGCAACAAACCGATTTAAAAATTCAAAACTTATAGTGCAGTGTTCCAAGAACGAGTGAATTGCGTTCCGAACTGATTCAGAATCGTTCTAAAAGCTCCAGGATTTTACAAGAACTTTTAATTCTGATCAGTTTAACGTGTTATCTAACCTCACTATTTGTTTTTGTATATTTGATTAACGGGAGTACATAAAACCAAATTCTCAACAGTTCGAAAATTGTTCCAAACGTAATAATTAAATGATTCTAGAACTATACGTTCGCGCATGGATTCTAAGCAGTTCGGAATCACGTTCTGAACTGCTGTGAATTTTCTGTTGGAACAAACCTAATCATCTTATATTGAGAAAATGGAACATGCAACGCAATATAAATATTACGTACCAGTATAGTCGTCTATACATTCTGCATTGATAAGTTGTTGAATTTGGGCACCTGCTTCTAATAATGGTTCAACAGGTTTCATTTGAATACTCATCTTTGCAGCTTGATCATCAGACCATAAAAGTGTAGGAACGAAAGACTGCAATGGGAATGTAGTTTTATTACCATAAAATAAACCGAGACGACCTAAGTTTTGTCTAAATTCGCTTTTAACTCCTATTTGAATTAATTCATTTTCAAACAGTACGCCATTATTTTTACAAACGAACCTAAAATACAAATGAATAACTTTGTAATAACGAATATCTTCTATTTACTTTTTAGGATTGTATAGATTCTGTTGAGTATTACTAGTATTATTCGTTAGAGGTTTTGAATTGTACACATCCCCTAAAACATCTAATAAAACGCCTGTATTACTCGATGGAGGTTGTGATGTGGGTGGAGTTGATAATCCTAGTAAATCGCCAGATGCAGAGCTGTTGGAAAAAATAACAGAAAATGTAAATTGATTAGAAATTGTCTTACCTCGGATTACTTGTATCATTAGTATGATTTGCAATTGGTGTAGGGCTTTTTCCTTCTTTAATTTCATTTTCAGGAACACGTCCAGGTTTCTTCTTTTTTAACACTGCCAAAATAGAGCTTTCCCTCTCAGGAAATGAGGGCATTTCTTCAAGTACTGTAGCCAAAACATCTGCACTGGCTATAATACTTAACTGTAAATATTCTGAAGCTCTTTGTTGTAATTCGGCATCTGCAGATCTTAAGTTACTATGTTGTCGAAATACTTCTTGCACTTGAGTACGAATTTCTGGGAATAAATTTATGAATTTGATGTAAGTTGATAATAACAGAGCACGTGTCATGGGGGAACATAAATGGTATTTTGAATGAAGTAGTTGAAATTGTACTTGAGGTGAAGATCGTTGATCTCCAGCTATGAGATTACCAAACTCCCCCAAAATGTAACCACCAACTTTCACCATATTTTCATGGCAAGCAGGTGCTTGCAAAGCCTCAAATACAGTTTTTGCTGCATACCCTTGAACTTCATCTCTGTTAATTACAATTTGTATTACACGATACCAAACTTCCTCAGATACATAATCGCCAGCTATTCTAATTAAATTTAGAATAACGTCCACATACCTATAAAGTATATTTTTAAACCATTTATATAACAAGCACCACTATATACCAAGTGTAATCGGTAGCATACTTCTCTGCGAGAATAGCAACCTTTAGAACCATTTCCTCGCGGATCGAGTAATCAGCAGTTTCCAGGTAATTTAACATTTCTTGTACTATTTCTTCTGCATTGGTTTTATCACACATTGCATATAATAAATCTACTGCCTGTTGACGGACTGACACATCCTTTTCCATTTTCATAGATAGAATTACGACTTCTTGATGTTTTTTAACAGCTTCGTGAGAAAATTCGGACGTCGCTAAATGGCACATAGATTCAAGTGCCAAATATCGAAGGTTAGTTTCTCGATTACTTAAAAACTGACCGAGTTGATTACACGCTCTTACAAGAAGATTAGCCTCACTAAAATAAAAAAAGTATCATTCCTAAGCATTTTGCAAATTATTACCTATCATTATGTATAATAAGACTTATAGCTTCGAATAAAACAGCATTTTTTGCGTTTGAATGCTGCACTTTCTTTGACTTTGGTGGCTCTTGCGCTTTATTTAGTATAGTTTCTAAGCACTCATTTAGTCTACCCCGGACTCCCGGATCTTCAGCTAAAGAGAAAGACAGAATCTGAGAACAGTTTTTAAATTAAAAGTCTTTAAAAGCATCATATTTTAAAGAGATTGAATAAGGAGGTTTTTGATGCACTAGAAGTAAAAGTAGTTAATTACATGTAGGTACTAATATATTCATCTCATTTACACATTATTCATTAAAAAAAGGACCCTTTAAATTGTGCCACTGATGCTGTGATAATTGCTCTAACAGTTACAATCTAACGAGTACTATAATTATAATTAGGTACTAATAAGGTTTACTTAATAATGAAGTGACGAATGAAAATGTTTTGAAAAAATGAAGATTTAATGAAGGAAATCAGAAGTACAAAAAAATAGCACATAATAAGGCAGAGATATAATTAAGAAACTGAGCGAGTGAAAAAGGAACTAAAAGAAGCAAATCAAGATAGGAAAAATTAGAAGATTAAAAAGAAAAAAATTTACTGTAGTAAATACTAATGATGACAGCTAGCAATAACAATTGAATTGCAGGAAGAATTAAGGACAAGATATGTGATGTATAGACTGGGAATATAACAGACAAGTTAAGATATCCCCAAGAATAAAAATAAGCAGAAAAGCATAGAAGACCATAAAATATACATGGAGGTAGATATGACAAAAAGCGAAAGGGAGACACAATCAGCACAAAACAATTAAAAGAAGAAAAGGATAATGATAATCATGTATTGGATATGTGAAACTAACAGCATAAACTCACAGAAAATTTCGCTAAGACACCAAAAAACAATAATAGCTGGAAATGTAATGGAAAAAGAATCTGAGTAGGTAATTGCAAAACACAGAAGTAGATACAAAAACCGCAAACATCATAAGGAAGAAAGAAAAACGAACCACTATCACCACACTAAACGTAAGAAGCCTAAATGGAAAAGAGCATAAACCTAAAAAAAATGAAAGAATAATGGAGCACAGAACTAGATTTAAACATGAGAAAATAGGGTTGATAGCAGCTTATGTACCAAATAAAAATGTCTCAGCCAATGATTCATGTGTGAATGTGAATAAAGAAACATTAAATTTACATTTATTTGAACACAAAGACAACCATACAAAAAAAATCAATAATAGATAATCTCCTGATCAGCAAAAAAAGTTACTAAATTGGAAAAATAGCTGGAATTGATGATGTACCAGCTGAATTTTGGAAAGCAAGTACGGAAACTGCAACTGTTATTTTCAATGTTACAAACCATACCAAATAGTAGTTAAATTATTTAAGAAGGGAGATATAAAAGACGAGAAATTATAAACACAGCCATGCAAATATTGGCTACAATACTACATAAACATAGGGGGTGGAAGCAAAGAGTACAGGAAAGGTACTGGAAATGCGTGTTGGAATTGGAAAGAGACGCGCCGGGGGACATAGTGCAGGAAGAGGTTAAATGGGAAAAATAAAGATACAGGGGGGAAACTAGCGATGAGGTATGAGGAAGAGATGGAGAGTGGGGAGTATACAGCAAGGTTGTTTGAGGGAGGCGAAGGAAGGGAGAATAAAACACGGGTAGGAGAATAGGAAGGGGTTTGATCAAAGGGGAGAGTATCCAAGGGAGGAGGTGCAGAGGAGAAGAGAAGGAGAATGGGAGGTGAATCCAAGAGAGGATATTGTAGAAAGAGATAAAGATGCGCAGAGGTAAGAAAGGATTGGAGAAGGGGGGTACAATGAGAAGTATGGTGAAATCATGACAGAAGGGGACCGGAGTACCTAAGGGGAGGATTAAGTATGAAGAGGAAGAGAATAATGGCAAGATATAGATGCGAGAACGAGGAGAGAGAAAAAGTAATTAATTAATCCACATATTAGGAGAATGTGAGGAGCTCAAGAAAGAGGCAATGAGGCTGGAGAAAGATTTTAGGGGAGAGGGAGGGGAGTTAGGGTAAGGGGGAGAGTTGAGTTTTTGTTGAGTTACGTTAGGCTGAGGATAGGAATCTTTTGTTAAAATTTTTAAATTTATGCAAAAAGGGAGGAAGGCGTACCGCCCGCTTTGGGAACCTATGTTCTAAGCGAAAACACACTTATTTAACAACATACTCTCTTTTCAACATAACTTGCTAGTCACTTCATTAAAAAAACATATGTGGTACTCATTAAGATATACGTAGTTACTTCAGTTGTAAGAATTGGAAACAGTGCCAAATGCCTAGTTTACAACACTTTTCTAAAAATACTTCAATTCTTAACTCGCATAAAATGTATGACAGGCGAAGTAGGTGTATGCAAAAATTAGTTGAGACCGCTGCTATAAACAAAAATTTGAAGAATTTCAACATAAACTTACCAAAAAATCTTATTGCAATAAATTACCCATCTCTCTCAACATCAATCTTTCGGCTATTTTTAGCTGTATGTATGTTTTTTCTCTCTCTTCTTCTCACTTTATCTCATGTTTTTCTTGGTTTTCATTTTTTCTTTTGCCAGATTCCCGGATCTTCTTAACCGGTCTTGTGTTTTCCATTCTCTTCATGTGTACCCACCCACTCAGTTGTCTTTCTTCAATATAGTTCTAGTATTGATTGTATCTTATACAATTCGTAGTTCTCCCTGGTTTGTTTTAGGTATTTATTTTTTATTTACACTTCATTTGTCTTCCTTTATGGCTCTTTTTTGCTAGTCCCAACATATTTTATATATAATTTTTTAAATACTTCCACGATATTTCCAACTTACAGTTTTTCACATCTATTTTTTTCTAGTTCCTCGCTGTCTCTCCATTTAGCAGCTTATACGATCTTATTATTTCGAACTCAAATACTTTTCCTGGTTTCTTTGCCTCTTTTGTCTCTCTTTTATTTTGGTTACAGGTAGTGGTCCCTATCAATCTCTGAGTCTCTTTTAACTTTTGTGTCCTTTACATGGCTTCTTTCTTCTTTTTCTACTAGCACATAATAATAAGGAAGGCGATAGAAAAGAAGTAACAAGCTATAGAGGGGTAAGTTTGGCGAACACGAGATAGAAAAAAAGGATTACAAGGCCGAACGTGAAAAAGACAAAACTAATGGTATTTCAAAGGAGGGGAAGAAGATCAAGTGAAAAGTGGTGGTGGTGGGGAAGAGGAGATAGAGAGGGTGGATGAATGGAGATACCTAGGGTATATGGTGAAGTACAGAGATGACAGTCATATAAGAGAATTGGCGAAGAAAGTGAACAAACAGTATTCAGAAATCACATACAGAAAAGAAAATGGCTATTCAAAAAATTAGTTAAAAGTGTGATGGTACAGGTACAGAGGTACAGATATGGGGTTGGAAGAAATGGGAAGGGTTAGAGAGAATACAGGAGAAATACTAGAAATTGACAATGGGCTTAGATAGAGAGCACGCCGGGATATATAGTGGAGGAAGCGTTGAGATTGGAGAAAATAAGAGTTCAGATAGGAAAGCAGGCAGTGAGGTACGAAGAAGGAATAGAATTAAGAGGAGATAACAAGATGGCGAGGGAGGAAGTCGAAAGAAGGGGGGAGGGAAGGAGCCTTGAGGTGGAGTTGGTAATGATGAATAAAGACGTCTTGGGACGAGAAAGGAGAGCAAAAATAAGGGAAGGAAAATATAACGAAAAATATGAAGGAATAATGGTAGACGGGATGTCAAGATATCTGAAGGGAGGGATGGGCATGAAAGGCAAAAAATAGTGGCGAGGTTTAGGTTCGGAAATGAGAAGAGAGTGAATAGGTATTGGAGAGAGGACGAAAATAGAATGTGTAGACTGTGTGGGGAAGGGTGGAAGAGCTTGGAACATATGATGAGGGAACGTGGGGAGTTGAGAGAGGCGGAAGGAGATAGAATGGAGATATTAGGCGATGGAGGGGAAGAGGTGATGTGGATGAAGAAAGTGTTGGAGAGAAGGAAGAAGTTAACAAATAATGTATATGTAGAATCAAATTCTTCGTTTAAACTTTGTAGAAACAAATAAATACTTACTTACTAGCACATACTTAATCTATTATTGATCTTTTTTCACTGCTTATCACTTCGCTTGTGTATTTATTTATGTTTTTATGTTCAATGAAGATATTGATTATTATCATATTTTGTACAATGTAGAAATCAAGCATTCTTTTCCAATTGTTCTTGGTTATTTCACTGTATATGCCTATCATTGTCTTGTATATGCCATCTTTCTTTCCCACTCGGCTGTTAAAATCTCATGCTACAGTATTTTTGCTTTACTACCTTCCACAACCATTGTTAGCTCTTAACAAAAATTGTCTTTATTTTGTGTTTGGACGGTAAACTATTATTATGGTCTTCACAATTTTGTTTACTTCTCCGAGTTCCATGGCTAATATTAGTTGAGACCATCTTTTCTATTTATAAATTTAGTTCGATTCCAACTGCTGCTCTTGATTTTTCTTTGACTCCCTTGACCCTTTACTTTTTTTTTAGTTTCTGTTATAGTTAGTAAATTTCTACATTTGCGTTTTCAAATTCTTCCCCCAATTCGTACTTTTTTCCTTGTAAACCTCTAATATTTCATGCCCCAATTTTCCACATACTTGTTTTGCCTTTTATTAGTTCGGTTTTTCTTTTTCTTTTTCATGCTGTGTTGTTATGCATTTCTTTCCATCCTTTAGTCTTCTGAATTTATTTCTTCTATATTTTCAGTATCTCTGTTCCACTTATCTACCATTCGTTTATGGTATCCTATTTTTTACTTGCTTTCCTTCCAATCTTTCTACTCGTGGTATTGATAACTGATGCATATTTTGCCTACTCAGAGCCCAAGTAGGGATCGTCAACGACATTTTGACAAAAAAAAACAACTACAGAATATAGGTAAGAATTAAAATACAAGTAGGTTGTTACTAATGACACAAAATTATAAAAAACAATGATAAAGGAACTTAATCCACAGGTGTCTATGTCTTTATGGAAGCGAGAATTGGTGATGGTGAAACAAAGAAATTTCTTCAACTTCTACAGTAATGTTAAAAAGAAAGAACGTGTGTATTACAGAGGACCATAGACGAAAAGAATATAATTTAATAACTTACCTGGTGGAGTGTAATTCTGTAGAAGTCTTAGAAGCTTAACAGAAAGCCACGGCGCAGGAACAAAATAATAGGTGTAGTCTTGTAAGTCGGTATAACTAGCTGTCACAATCTAGAAAACAAAATTACCTAAAGATTATTGTAATAATCAGCAACTTACACGGCTTAAGCGAGATACCGCTAAAGAAACGCAACCTTTGTATTCTTCGGGATTCTTTTTTACTAAAGCATCTATAAGACTAGTAGCGGCAGTAACAACTCCCATATGTTGGTCGTTTAACAAATGTATTATACGAGACGTCCACTCACCTCCAGGTATAATTTCGGGGCAAGTTCGAAATAGTCTTAATAAACAAAGTGCGGCACTTTGTTTTACTACATCCATTGTATCACTATTACGGTACGATATAAAAATAAAGTTAGAAGAAGTTAAATCTTTACCCGGATACTAATAATTTTGGAATTTCATTTCCGAACGCTTCTGCCATTTCTCTACTTCCAATATTGGCAATACACTGCAGGGCTAAATTAACGTGTATGGGATTCCTCGAGGCCAAATCGTTTTTAATGCTTTGTATTATTAATTTGATCAGTTCGCTATTGGTATTCACTAGTACAGAGATAAATAAATAACCCTAAATGAAGAAAAGTTATAAGATTACATAAACAGGTTGAAGTCCTTACTATTTGTTTTTCTGAGTATTTATTCGAAGATAAGAGATTAACTGCTTCCATGTGGCCAAAATCAATGTCATGCCCAAGCAAAAATATAAACAATAATTTACAAACATATTTTTTCTTCTGGTATCCATCGAGTGTTTTATCTCCTTTGAACTTACTACGTATATTCGCTAATTCCTTGTTAATTCGTTTAATTTCTGCCTCCTTGCTTTTACCTAAAAATGAATGAATTATTTAGAAATATGCGTTAATATTAGATTTAGCTTACAGTTTCGTATGTCAGAAATAAATACGGCAAGGCCCCGCATGCCATCTCCGCGAACAGCTGGCATTTTGGCAAGCCGTTCTTATTATTCAATGTCTAAATCTGCAATAGATAAATAATTTAATTGATAAAAGTCTTAAATTAACCCTCTTACCATTAAAAGGTCATAATGGACCCTCCCCCTATATAAGATTTTGACAGATACCCACTAATCGCTGATTTAAAATTGTACATACCTAACGGAAGATTTAGTCGAGATTTTGGTGCAGATGTAATACTGGATGTACTATAAATTCTGTTACAAAGAAAAAAATGAAAAACTATTTACAAATCGTTAATTTGGATTATGTTAAAGAAAACCGTGTTAAAGAAAATGACACAAGGAAGCGGTAGCGCTCATGCCGGTCATATTACAGTCTAACGATAAGCGGTATCACGAATGTCGATAAAGAAGATCTCGTTACTGTGACACGTCAGTGGCGTAACCAGCACCATTGAATAAAAAGTTTAATATATTCTTAGACTATAATACAGGTTTAAGAATGGAATGATAATTCCATAAACTAAAAATCTCTTGTGGAAAATTCCCTATTTACCAAATGTGTAAAGCTTACCAACATGCAAGCGAGAGAGCAGGTTATGTTTATACTACGAATGAAATAATTTTCATGTTCATTGCAAAAAAATCTACTTGGGTAGGTATTGAATTAACATAAAAACAACGTTAAATAATTAGACGAAAGGCGTCGCATACGGCTTTTATTGCTGCAGTAACAGTAAAGGACACGATTATACTTTTCACTCTTTTGCATGTCGGAGCGTTTTTAAAAGTTGCATTAGCAGTCCATTCTTATTATGGTCTAAAGAATATGTTACACATTGTACTACATTCGAGCGAATTCAAGCAACTGTTATTGACTGAGTTTACGCCGCATCAAGGATGGTGGATAGGTTCTATCCGGTCTTTGCAGATCCGGTTGAAATATGTACCATAAACGTTGCAGGGTTGAAATTCGATCGGATATACATATGACCAGAAGGCTTCGTGCGCAAATGCGCGCCGGCGGTTTTTCGGCGTTTCGCGCGTCTACTTTAATACATGAGATTAAAGTATATCTACTTTAATGCGAATTTGTTAAGGAAGGACAGAACACCCGTTCATTCGCAATTATTGCCTATATGATGATGATGATGATGATGATGATGATGATGATGATGATGATACTTTAACTCAATCCGATAAAATTAGGAGATTGAATTCAACGCATTTACTTGGATGGTCAGATGGCGCAAACGCAATTGAAAATCATGTCAAATGAAAGTCGTAATGCTCGTAATGTGCAAACGCTGTTCAAGAAAAGTTGAGATGAGCAGAAAATTAATTTTCATAATTAGCCAGTGGTATAGCATGTTTTTCTACAATATGTTAGTTAACATTAAAGCCGCTTTACACGGTGCAATTGCATGGTATGCAATACAAGAAAACTTGCACAGACGATTAACATTTCAAGAATTTTTTTTGTCGGTTTTACACGATGCCAGTGGCAAGACGGTGCAATTTTTATTTCAAAGTATACTTGTTGCCACTACAAAACATTTTGAGTAGTTCATCTATTATTTATAGGTTATGTAAAAAGATAATTTTGGCACTTGCAATCAACAAACTTGCTATCGCTACTTTTTTTACTATCCCATTCATTTTGCAGCAATTCAAGTATAAATCACTGGTACAGAATAATGGTTTTTTAAAGTTGGCAGGCTAAATATCACTAACATTGTTACTAAAATTTCACGTGCAATGCAAGAAAAATTACAACATGTTCTAAAAGCCGCTTTACACGGTGCAATTGCATGGTATGCAATGCAAGAAAACTTGCACAGGCGATTAACATTTCAAGAATTTTTTTTGTCGGTTTTACACGATGCCAGTGGCAAGACGGTGCAATTTTTATTTCAAAGTATACTTGTTGCCACTACAAAACATTTTCCCATTCATTTTGCAGCAATTCAAGTATTAACACAGCTTAAATACACACAGCTATAACACTCTCTTGGCGGGAACGGTTTGCGTCGATCCCTTCGCGCAGGCTTTATGCTCCGCCTCTTAGGGGAAAAGATGTCTTTGACGTGCAGTCGGGAATTGCCTTAGCAATCATAGGCGTACTTACGATTTGTAGAACTTTGTTTTAAGTTTTGTTTTGTAAACTCTAATAAAATGGGTGACAAAAAACCAACAGGACATCATCATATAATATCATATATCATAATATAAGACTTATTAAAAATGTAAGCTGCACAACTCTATTTTATTACCAAAACAGTATCCTTGAAATTGAACAGGTGCTCGGTACGTTATTTTTGTAGTCTGCAGGTTATGTAGGTTCTAATCCAAACAGCAATTTTCAACAAAATGAAAACATTTAATAGGTAATTGCAGCGGAACTATAAAAGTAGGAGAATGGTTGTGTGGTAAGTTACTGATAAACAATTAAACAATTGATAATTATATAATTCAATTTATAGGTTAAACAATTTGCATCGAAGAACTCAACTGTCGAGCTGCATTATTTACACCTCGCAAGGCTACTACGTTTCATAATCATAATTTCTTATTGTTACCAATTCAGTAATATTGGGCAACAATATGATGGTAACATTATTATACTGTAATTACACAAAATGCATATTAAGTTACATGAATAAATAAAATGGAAGTACATATTTATTCATACGAAGATGACATTGTTAATGTTGAACATTACATAGGAAATGTGTGAATTAACAGCATTTTACGACAAAATATATTGTACTTACATGATTGAAATACATTACTAATAGAAATTGTATTAAATATGAAATACACTTTTATTACAAATTGTAAGTTGTAGAAACTTGCTTGTCAAAGTGTTCTAAGACTTCTAATCGGAGTCACTTTCTACATCTCAGCTTTCAGAACAGTTTCCCACGTTAATAATTAGTTCGTCAACTGCGACGTCCAACATTTCTTCCTGTTTATACCACTCTTTTATGGTTTCTTTAGTATGTCGCACACTATTAGCCCATACAGTTTCATCACACTGCTGTAAAGCTTTGTTCCACATAGCAATTACGTTTTCATCTTTATAGCCATCTCGTCCAATATGCCTGTCATAATATCCCTTTGTGTGTGCCCATGCCGCCCATACTAATTCTATGGCATTAAACTCGCAGTGATGTGGTGGTAAACTTAATACTTCGTGTCCATAGCTTCTAATTATTTCATGTATCTACTTACTTCATACCTTTTTTGTATTTAAAGTTACTTAATTAGACCATACAGCTCGGTTTTGAATAGTGTGGAAATAATAGAGCAGCACCTTGTACAAATCCTCTGGCAGATCCAGCGTGAACAACAATGAATCTCTTGCCATCGTAGCCTTCAGGTTTTCATACACTCCTAATGTCTTCATTCTGCCATGATTGTCCCGGATTTCCTTTCGACTAGATCCACCTTTCATTGAGTTTCATCCATAATAATACAACTTGCAGACGATTCGGTGAATTGATCTCTTTAATGTATTGCTTAAGAAATTTAATTCGCATTTCTGCAATGTAACTTTTTTCCAATAAAGCTCTACGGTTGGAGTCTTTTTTTAATTTGAATCCTAGCGACTGGATTGCACGGTGAAGACTTCTGTCGCTTACTAAATATGTGGCTATTACGAATTTCTGTATTTAAACTTGCAACTGTGGCATGCTTTTCTGTAAACAAAATGTAGTACCTACGTCAAACATCTGTAAAACACTGTGAAACTGTGATGTAATATTACTCACTTTGTGCATACATGTTGGATAACGTATTCCTTATGCCCATTTTGGATATGTTGCAGGTAGATCGTCTGATTTTAGTTTCTTGCGTGGTCGTTTTTACCCGTACTTGTTAAAATTAAAACAGGGTTAGCTGCAGCTCGAAACTTGATATTTCTCACCGTCTTCTCAGATATACCCAAGCACAAATTGATTTCGTGTTTATAGGTTTACTCTTTCTATTACATTTGCTTATTCAATACCGTATGTCGATTTCGTCAAATGCACTGCGAATGTTCACCATCTTTTATTTAATTCACTGATTAATATGAGAAGGCACTGAAGGCAGTATAAACAAATTGGATAGCTAGTTCAGGCATTAATGACGTAGCGGTAAACACTCCTGGCGAGGACTTAGTACTTTATTATCTATGGCGAGGACTGTAGATTCAAAAAATATCATAATCCAATAAATTTTAAAATTACCTACTACTACGGTACTGTCAGGAAGATTGAATAAATAATCATTTTAATCCGGCCCTGACTTTTCCCCTCTGTGCGACAGAGACAGCAAGGCTTCTGTCTCGCTTACTCGTAGACCGCCACATCAAAGGTGCCGCCGAGAGTTGGCTAGCTGTGTGTATTTAAGCTGTGGTATTAATCACTGGTAGGTACAGAATAATGATTTTTTAAAGTTGGCAGGCTAAATATCACTAACATTGTTACTAAAATTTCACGTGCAATGCAAGAAAAATTACATGTTCTAATTCAATGCTATGAAAGAAATCTTGCATGGATGGTAAAAAAATTTCACATGCGCATGTGTATAACAAATGTTTCATGAAAAAGTTGCACGGTCTTGCACCGTGTAAAGCGGCTTTAATTCAATGCTATGCAAGAAATCTTGCATGGATGGTAAAAAAATTTCACATGCGCATGCGTATAACAAATGTTTCATGAAAAAGTTGCACGGTCTTGCACCGTGTAAAGCGGCTTTTATATGCTAATCTGGAAATGGCATTAACGGTAACAAATCATAAATATTGTGAAGTTTGCTACAAACAGTTGTTTATCCTTTTCCAATTATATTACCATCCTACTTTGAAGGTAAAAGATTGAACCATCCGCCATCTATGGACAGAACAACTTTTCAACTTTGAAATTGACATTTCTGATAAATATCAACTTTTTTGGTTATGAAAGCGATTGTTTTTTTCTTAAGAAGGAGGCAGAATATTATTTAAAACGTTTAAAGAATAAGAAGAACTGTAACATTCCGAAAAGTCGCTGCAATAATTACAACACTAAGTTACTAGCACAGAGTACTAAGGGTACTCTGTGTTACTAGATCTAATTTCTGCTATTTTCGGGCAAAATTAGTAATACTATTTTATTTCAACATGGGCAAAAATCATACTTTCTCCTTTCAATACACGTGCGCAATGGATTGCTGTACTTTCTATATGTAGTAACATCTGAAAACGAACTTTAGGTACTAGATACTAAATAAGCATGTTTTGTGTACGTATTCACCAAAATTTTGTAGAATAGTAAACGTGCTCTTCATTTAAAATAAAGTAATGCGTATTGCAGCAGTTCATTCTCTCCTACGTTTTGCTACATCAGATTTGCTGTAAACTTCTATGCAGAGTCGACTTGAAACGATATTTATTGATCTATTTGGTCCTTCATCAGAGACATTAGAGGGATATAAATGAATTTTAGTTGTGGAATATGTCGCAACATGTGCCAAAATGTCTGTTGATGAGATCGCACGACGAAAGTGAAAATAATTACCTATTTATTACCACCTCCGCCTTCTTCCTATCTTAGGCCCGTATGACACGAGACTAAATTTAGTACTTAATAGTGGACAAGTTGTGCGCTCGCAGAATTAAAATGTGTAAAAGCTTGGGAATATGAATCTCCCGTTTGCCACCAAGGCGAATTTTTTACTACTATAAAGTTAGTGTTGACTCTTGTTTTGCGACAAGAAATTAGGATCGGTTGCATTTTAATGTATCAGGTCGTACTGAATCTGCGCACGCACAACTTGTCCACTATTTGGTACTAAATTTAGTCTCGTGTCATACGGGTCTAAATCGTGTTTCTATGTAATATTTCTATTTTTCTGGTTATGTTGAATCGATTTATATTTCGTGATCTTTTTCTTTGTCTTTCATATTCTGTATTCACTCTGTTTATCTCCATCTTTCTTGTTCTTCTATCGCTCTTATATTTCTTCGTGTGCACTTTCAATTTCATAATATGTTCTTTTCTTTGTCCGGGGTTCACTTATAGTACCTTCCTCTGTTATGCGTTGTTCTTTTATTCGATTTTCGTACAATGTTTTCGTGCTTGCATCTTCGAATGCGAATCCCTCTTATATTAAATTGTGTTACAGTACTGTTTTCTTTTCTGTAAATTAGCTTTCAGTCGGTACTTGCACAAAATTAGCCATATTGCGTCCCTACGTTTGCCCATGATAATTGTAATTAGAAAAGTAGTAAAACGAAACGAACTTATACGAAGAATTAAACAGTATTTGTCAAGTTAGACATCTATGGTATTTGTGATGGTAGCTATTGTCGCCATTTTTTTTAATATCAACCCTTTACCGATACATTAGTAACAGCAGTTGGTACTCATAACCACACTTTTTTATTTGAATAATTTTATATTTTTTAACTGGTTTTCTTTCTAATCATGGCTTTGTTACCACCCGATCCTTTATTTATACTTAAAAGTGATATGGGGCACATACACAATTTGGAGTTTATGTTTAATGGAAACAATGCAACTCATTTATTAGCAGCCACTGAAGAAGGATATATTTATTTCTGGAATTTACAGGTATCACATGTCTTTGTGTGTGTGTTAGTTAAAGGTTTTAATTTGTAGACAAATAGGGTCACCTACAAACAAAGATTAGGCATTGCCATTCAAGCAATTCATTACATGTCGCCATACATAATTACTCAAGAAAAATCAGGCGATGTTAAGCTATGGCATTTGGAAACGAATTTCACCTGCACATTGTTAAAGGAATATCATTGCGAAGGTGGCTACTGCCGAAGTATTATTATAAATAGCTGCCTTATTCTTCCAGAAGTTAATAGTAAAGTAGGATCGATTGATCTTCAAACTTTTAGAACAGTCACCACATATGAATCTACAAAAGAAAAATTGGGTAACACTATGGCTTTGGAGAAAGCCGATATTGGTGGTACAATCTGTGTACTGGCAGGGTATGAGAGTGGTGACATTATTTTGTTTCATTTTTTAAGCGGAAGTCAATTATCGAATATACAACTAAGAGAGTACATAACGTCCATTGCATTTGATTCTGTTACTGGTAGGGGAGTCTGCGGCAACTCTTCTAATCAACTGCAAGTTTTTACAATTGACAAGGGACATAGTATAAAATTAAAGTGCGAAATATCTTTAAAAAATGCTGGCTGTAATGTAGTTAGATTAAGACCAGATCGTAAAATACTTGCCTGTGGTGGTTGGGATGGGAATTTAAGATTGTTCTCGTGGAAAAGCCTCCGCTTGCTAGTTGGTTTAAACCAGCATAACAACTCTGTTACCGATGTAATATTTTCAGGACAAATTGTACCCGAATGGAATAGTAATATTATGTCAGTAGCAGGAGGCGATGGTTCGATTTCTTTATGGAATTTATATAATCAATGACGTTTATTATTGAGATAATGTTTTTTGTTGCGTTTGTTACTTTGTTAAATCATTTCTATGATATTTTTATAGTCGTTTATTTATTACGTTAAAATATTTTCCTTTTTGAAACATACTGCTCGAATGTGATACTTTGACGCTTAAGGAAAAAACAAGTTTAAAATGTGATACATTTTTCATTTTTACGGAACTTGTACAATTTAGTGGTAGTGTTTGTTTTGTTTACAAATAATTTAAAATATGTAGTCTTATTATTTGTAGGAATATTAAAAAATTATTTTTCAATATAATAATAATTATTATCTTTGTTTATTCTCATGAATAAAGAGAGCATAACACTTGCATAGTATTCACATCATCAGCATATGAACGACTCTTGCATGTTGTACTTGATAGTAATGGTAATAATAATAATTGGTTGAAATTATCCAAGGAAGAGAAGATCTATAATGGAATTAGAACTGTATAATATGTTCTCCCGTGGTTAAAAAAGACAATTGCACACTTCCAAAATTTTAACCAAACAATATATCAGATACAGCCATTGAAAAAGAATTATTCTAAATAATTTATGGAGGCAAGAAATTTTATCAGTACCTACCTGTATGGGAGAAAAATAAGTTTGAATTGATCACAGATCACAATTCAGATTTTAATATTCTACACAAACAATATCAGCTGACAGTATCTAACAGTCCAGCAACTTCAAAAGATGGAAAAGCATACAAAACAGATAGAATTAATAATAATAATGTCTTTATTACTTCCTTCAGTAGGTAAATGTACATAGAATTAATTATGAACAAAGACAAGTGGAGCAAATAATCTCAAGGCGCAGTTCAAAAGAAAAGATCTTTTGCTTTGCACTGAACTTGGAGAAAAAAAAGAAAGCATTGACGTAATTATTGTGCGACGCATTATTCATTCAGCTTACCCAAAACTGTCTAGATGGATAATTGGACAAATCTTGGTGTCACAATGATGAAGAATCAGTGAAATACTGAGCACTGAACAGAACAAATTCTGCTCTACGTGAATATACTGGATGGTTAAACTAATTGCCAAAGAAAACAATGTTTGCAGTCATACTTTCATAAAGAAACGGCCATCAGCATTATTCACAAACGTGTTAATGTAATAGAACACTGCCTGAAGAACACATACTTCACCTATGTAGACCGGCGATACCGACAAACATAGATGGAGCACCGATGGGATCACAGATGATTGAGAATCTATTCATGCAGGATATCGAGACCAGAGCGCTACAGTCAACACCTTACAAACCAAAACTCGGGCTACTGATCGCATTTCTGAAACGTCTGAACACCATAGGTACACCTATCCAGTGCAAAATCGCGTTTACGATGGAGGTGGAAAAGGACAAAATACTGCCATTCCTAGATGTATATGTTGGTGTATAAAAAGGATAATATGGAACGTTGGGCGACACACTGGACACTGGTATACCAGAAGAGCACACACTTCAACAGGTACCTGAATTTCAACTCACACCATCATCCAGCACAACTACAATCATTGATGGTAAAGTCATTGATAACAAGGACAACATCAACAACATGCAACAGTAACATCAGAACGGTGTTCCTACAAAATAGATTCTCCAAAACGGACATATATCGAGAGGAGAAAAACTAAGATACACAACGATGGCGACACAAACGTACGTACCAGTCTACCATACTGTTTAAGAACATACACAGGGCAAACAAACAGACACATCAATGTGAAAAGAGAGGAACATCGTAACGCTGTACAAAAAGCCTAGAAAGCATCGTAAACGAGACCTCACACGCGATAGATTCCAACAATACCAGGATGATCGTAAACATATAGTATTAGAGAAGCTATTGAAATCGAAAAACGATCACAAAATATGTGCTCACGAGACGACACGTTCGATTGAATAAATTTTATTATGCTTTTTGGTGTTTACAGTGTTGTAAACAAAGTAAGAAGTTCAAAAATAGAATTATTGTAATATTGTTTATCACTTGATTTTGCTCCCGGTAGAAGTTAAACGTAACCGCATTATTGTCTGTGACCTTAGATCATATAAAGTGTATATGGTCATTGATTATATACTTCGTGTTATATAATCAATGATATGGTCTAAGTCTGTGACATAGCTCGAGAGCGAAAAAAGAACATGTGGCAACGTTGTCGCAGCAAATTGTAGCCATTTTTTTATTATCGACCCTTGACCGATACATTATTAACGGCCGATATTAACTAATAATAACCACACTTTTTTATTTAAATAATTTTGTTTGCATTTTCTTTTTAATCATGGCCTTGTTACCACCTGATCCTTTATTTGTACTTAGAAGTGATATGGGCCATATTCACAGTTTGGAGTTTATGTTTAGCGAAAACAATGCAACTCATTTATTAGCAGCCACTGAAGAAGGATACATTTATTTCTGGAATTTACAGGTATCACATATCTTTGTGTGTGTGTGTGTGTGTTAGTTAAAGGTTTCATTTGCAGACAAATAAAGTCACCAACAAGCAAAGGTTAGGTGTTTCAATTCAAACAATCCATTATATGTTGCCATACATAATTACGCAAGAAAAATCAGGTCATGTTCAGCTATGGCATGTGGAAACAAACTTCACTTGCACATTATTAAAGGAATATTATTGCAAGGGTGACTACTGTCGAAGTATTATTATAAATAGCTGCCTTATTCTTCCAGAAGTTAACAGTAAAGTAGAATCGGTTGATTTGCACACCTTTGAAACAGTCACAGTATTCGTACCCTTAAAAGAAAGATTGGGCAACATTACAGCTTTGGAAAAGGCCAATGTTGTGGGTAAAATCTGTGTACTGACAGGATACGAGAGTGGTGACATTATTTTGTTTCATTTTTTAAGCGGAAGTCAATTATCAAATATACAATTAAGAGAGCACATAACATCCATTGCATTTGATTCTGTTATTGGTAGGGGAGTCTGTGGCAACTCTTCTAATCAACTGAAAGTTTTTACAATTGACAAGGAACATAATATAAAATTAAAATGCGAAATATCTATAAAAAATGCTGGCTGTAATGTAGTTAGATTAAGACCAGATCGTAAAATACTTGCCTGTGGTGGTTGGGATGGGAATTTAAGATTGTTCTCGTGGAAAAGCCTCCGCTTGCTAGTTGGTTTAAACCAACATAACAACTCTGTTACTGATGTAATATTTTCAGGACAAATTGTACCCGAATGGAATAGTAATATTATGTCAGTAGCAGGAGGCGACGGTTCAATTTCTTTATGGAATTTATATAATCATTGACCTCTATTACTGAGATGTTTTTTGTTGCGTTTGTTACTTTGTTAAAATTCTATGGTATTTTTGTAGTTGTTTACCATTACGTTAAGACATTTTCGTTTTTGAAACATAATGTTTCAATGTGATACTTTGAAGCTTTAAGGAAAAAAAATGTGATAACTTTTCCGTTTCCACGGAATTTGTACAACTTAGTGGTAGTATTTGTTTTGTTTTCGAATAATTTATAATTAGTTTCATATTAAAAGAGATTATTTTTGAATATACTTCTTCTCATTTCTTCTACAAACAATACATACAACATTTGGGTGCACATTCTCAGGAATAGTAATGTAATGCCAATACTTCGTTCCCTTATAAGTTTATGAACATTTAAGTCAGTAATTGGGATTGGAATAAGTCGAAGTATATGGCAATTGGTTCGAGTTAATAGTTGGAAGTGCGGTACCTTAATAAACTTTCGGAAGTGTTAGTTAGATTGGATTTGAAGCGGTAGGTAGAGTGTTGAAAAGGAAGAGGGAAAGTGCGGAGAAGGGGAATACTAAAGAAGATAAATAGACAGCTTTATAAGGAGCAAGGTGACTGTTGAAGGAGGTGATCTAAAGGGGGAGAACAAGTAGCACTGGCACAGTATACGTCTTACGCACTGGTTTGCTTGAATTCCTTAGGAGGATTCCTTAGGAAGAGGAAAGTAGATATTATTATAAGAAGTAAGGGAATGGGAGAAGGAAGGTGGGGTGAAGATGACGGAGTTAATGGAAAAAATGGGATACAGAATAAAGAGGCGGGGAAAGGGGAGGGGTGGTGGAATGGGAGGTGTGGGAGAGCAAGGAGGGAAGGAAGAAATGGAGGAAAGGGGAAATAGATATTGGGGTATATAAAGAGTTAAGGGGAAACTATAAGGAATAGTGCAGAAGGAGGAAGGAGGACTACAAGTAGGAGGTAGAGGAGGGAGATAAGGGGGTTAAAAAATGAAAATGAGATGTGGAAATTTATAAAACAGAAGAAGGGTAACAGAGCTGGGCGGGGAGGAATGGAGGAAGAAGTAGTGTATGGAGGTGGTGGGAGGAGTGAAGGAGAAGGCGGTAGCGGGGAAAGAGGGAGGGTTGAGAAAGAGAGATAACGAGGGAAGAGGTAGAAGAAGTAAAAGTGAAGTTACGGAAGGCACAAGGGCCGGATGGAATACAAGGGGAGCAGTGGAAGTACACGGGGTGAAAACAAGGGAAAAGATAAGAGGGATACTAAGTAGAGTGTGGAGAGGGGGAGGGATACCAGAGGAGTGGAAAGAAGCAAGGATAGTGCCGATATATAAGGGGGGGGGAGGAAGCGAAGAGTTATAGGGGGTCAGCATTATGAGTGCGGGGTATAAAATATACGCCGATGTGCTAAGAGTGAGATTGGAGAAGGAAGTACTGGAAAAGAGACTGGTACAAGATCCTGGCAGGTGCGGGGTTTACGGAAGGAAGGGAGGGCGGTGGATAATATTTATATCCTGAAGCAGATGGTGAATATAAGGTGATGAAAAGAAAAGGGGTGAAGATGTTTGGGTTGTTTATGGAAATAAAGGCAGCCTCTTCGGCAATGTAAATAGGGAGAAATGTGGGGGTGTTGAGGAAATATGAGATAGGAGAAGAGCTGCGGTGATGGCGATAGAGGAATTGTATGAGGAAACAAGGTGTATAACTGGGGGGAGGGGAGAGGAAGGGAAAAGTTTTTGGACGATGAAAGGACTGAGACAAGGATGCCCGTTGAGTCCAAGCCTATTCGCGTTATACTTAGGGGACCTGGAGGCAGTGCTGCAACTAGGGTCGGTGGCACCCGGGGCCAGACATGGATTTTGGCGCCCCCCTACCTAGTTTGTATATTGTATTTAATGCTATTTTCAAAGAAAGTTTCATTTTGTGAATAGTTTGCAAGCTTAGGAAACGATTGGGTAACAAAAACAAAATATTTTGTGATATTATTGATTATCAATCACATATATAATGGATTAGTAATCTCATAATAACAAAACTCAAATATTAAAATTACATTTGCGAGCTTTTTTGGCAGCAGACTTTGATAATAATTATCGTCATAACAAATTAATGATGCCCTCTTGTGCTCAATGGAAATAATGCTGAAATTTGTTCATTTATCTTGCCCCATGGTGTTTCGTAAGTAATTTTTAATTCTTTCTTTAAGGATATGGAAGAGAGGAGATGGATTTTTGATAAGTTGATGAGGAGCGTTATGGGATACGAGGCGGAGATATGGGGGTGGAGGGAGTGGGAGAGTTTGGAGAAGGTTCAGGAGAAGTATTGGAGATGGACGCTGGGGCTGGACAGAGAGACTCCGGGGTACATAGTGGGGGAAGAGGCGAAAGTGGAAAAATTAAGGGTGCAGGCGGGAAAAGGAGCAGTGAAGTACGAAGAGGAGATCAAGAAGAAGACAGCACTAATAATGGTGAACGAATGGTATGAAGGAGATGAGGGGGAAACGGATAAAGTATGGACAAGAGAACAGGAGATTATATTATGAGAGGATGGGGTATGCGAGGGAGGAGCTGCAAAGAAGAAGGGAGGAAGGAAGAGAGATGGTAGAGGAGGTGGTTAGGAGGGCTAAGGATGTGCAAAAAGTCAGGAAAGGAGAGAGAGAATAGCTGGGGGGAGGTATAATGAGGGATATACGGGGAGAATGTGGTAGATGGCAAGGCCAAGTATCTGTTGAGGGAGATGGGATTGAAGGAGAAAAGAATTGTGGCGAGATTTAAGTGCGGAAATGAGAATGAAAATAGGTAGAGTTGTATTTAACAATGATTCCAGTTCTTCCAGTATAATGCTGTGTAATAAGATTGCAGGTCACCGCATAATAAATATAAGTGTATGGACGGACTGGAATCAATTAGCCCCGTTGGGAGAAGAATCTAGGGGCGGAAAAAGATGAAGCCTCCCCACATCAATGTTGAGGTAAATAGAGTCGTGGTTCCCGCTAAAGACGAGATACCAATATTGGGAATTATACCTACAATTGATAACTAAGAGACAGACTTTTATAAACCATGTTGACCAAGAGGATGGTCAAGAAGGTAATATGGCTGATGACTTAATGAGCATTGAGAGGAAGAAACGAGTACTGACCACTGCTGTGTAGTGTAGTTGCAAGGTATGAGGCACAGTAGGGTACACAACTGAACTAGATGGTTAGCATGGGTTCTTACATCCTTAGATCATATGCACTACATGGATAAATGTCTTGCCATATACAGAAAACGAGCCAAAATGATAAGACGATATTTTTTTGTTTTTAAAGTATAATATAGAAAGCAATGGTAATGTCCTTAAAAATTGAGTGGAATGAAGCCTGTCTCCATAAAATGCAACTTATTTGAAACTAGTATAATATTGCGAAACATAATACACAAGGTTATTTAAGAGTGAGTAAATATTGTGAATTATATTGGAAGAAATATAAACGTTAAAATTACAGATTTTAAAATGCACTTATTATTAGTATACACATTTAGTAAAACATGAAATAGGCCATCAAAAACTATTTCTCTTTACAGAACAAACAAAGAACACATTTTACAATAACTCTATTTTGAAATATACACGAAAATCGGCAAAGGAATACTCCTTTATATCATATAGTATTCTTACACAATAAATTAACATTTAACGTGGACCATTAAATAATCCTTCAAAAAATATTTGTGTACTGATATGTACTTAATAACATAAATTACTTAAAAATATGTATGTAAGTAGTATGTTGACCATTACTTCTTAGTTGCAACCAAAAAATGATTATTGCAAATATATCGAATATCTAAATAGATTATATGCAGTAGCGGATTGAATTAATTTCGGAAGCAGAGCACTAACTATCATTTTCTGTATCTAGAAATTCAACATGTGTAAATGGAAAATGGCCAATTTTGCCATTTAACTCTCCTTCCCATTGTCCATTTATATTTGTCTTAGTAACCCTTATGATATCTCCTACTTCTAATTTTAGTGCTGTTTTATCGTAAGCATTTGGAACTCTTACTTGTTTCACTCTTGCCATAGCTGGGAGTTTTCGCTAAAAAGCATAATATGTAATTGTTATTAACATTGTTATACTTTGATATTACCTGCATTTGATTCCGTTTCATTGCCGCTTCAGCTTGCTGTGTCATTGTCGGGACAGGCCCTCCCGATCCCGGCCTATTCATATCCAGAAACTGTTGACTATCTTCATACTAAAAATTGACGGATTACTTTTTATGTTACTGTCAATATTATTAATATAGAACTTTGAGGTATGTACTCAGTTATACAAGATGTCGTTTTTTTGTTATAGCTTTAAGACTAATTAACCAATTGACCTCAAAAGCATCTAACACTACCAAATAAGTATACATTTTTCAAATATATAAGTATTTACCACTTAGTTTCAATAATATAGCCGTAATTAATTTTTAAAGTCGAGCGCTTGTGCAACTCGAGTAATAATTAGCGCCTATTTGCACATACACTGATACAGAAAATTAACGATGTATTGCAAAAATCTAAAACTGTACACCTTTTTGTAGGAATAAATGATCTTTTAAATGCAGTTTATTTCATTAAATTATGATTGCTAATTACTGAGATACAAGCTTCCAAAGTCAGGGGCCTTGCATTTTTACTCCGATAGTAGTACAAGAATATTGTTTAAAGTGACACACACCTACAAGTAAATAAATGGAACGAAAAATGTCACACGAATGTGTTGCAATAATTTATTATACCATGTTTTTACCTTCTGAACATATGGTACAGGTATTGATCCTTTAGTACCTTGACTATTCTTAGCAGTCCACCATTGTTCTTCATCCTTGGAAATAATCGTTAAAATTTCGCCCTTCTTAAATGGTAAATCATCTTGATCCTATATCAAAGTAAAAGTTAATGATTTATAGAACAAGAAGGGTCCATACCTGTCCTTCAAATCATATTTCGCAATAACTCGTTCAGTTTTTCTAGGAGCAGGACGTATAAGCGGTGTAGTATCTAAATAATGCAACTTATAAAACTGTAATAAAGTCGGTAAGTCGTTAAATATTTGATCGCCGATTCGATATCGTATCAATTGATCATTTTGTTGCATTTTATTTATGATATAGTGACTAACTTTACTGTCTTCCCTGTAAAATTTCAAGGATTAAATGTATATCTACAGCTTTATACAACATTCAGGTTACCTTACACACAATACGTAATCGCCAACACTAGTTGAACTATCCCTGACAAGAAATACACCTCCTTCTTTTTCAGCTAATAACAAATCGGTTGCATCCTGCCTACTCATAGATCCAAAGTACCAACTAAAACGTACTAATAGAGAAAGTGTCCACCTTCAAGTCTGATGATATTACCTTGATTTATCTTCTGGATCAAATGTGCAGGCCATTCTAATTTACACTGTTATAACCTATAAATGTAAATGTACTTATACTGGAGAATGATATAAGAATAGCTGCATTTTTTCATTATAAATAATAGGCAGTATGTGTACATTATGTTATTAACATGGTTTTGTTTAATTTATTTTACAAATTAAACGGTCTGTAAGAAAAACTTACCAATGTTCAAAATTTATTATATTATTACTTACCTACATTTTATTTATAGATCGAAAAAAGTATTTTTAAGTGATTTGTCCTTTAACGATTTAAAAATTGTAACTTTTAATGATGTGTTAGGACATCTTAATGTCATAATAACTTTATAATTGTCGTTTAAAATAATAATTTTGTTCTAAAATGCTGCAATATGATTACCAAATTGAGGTTTATTAATACAGTAAAAATGGCTGCATTTAGGGAAACTGTAATAACTCACTAAAACACATAAGGTTGGTAACTCTGAGCATTATTAAATGCAATGACACATTCAAATATTACTGAAAGAAATGAACTTTAATAAAGCTATAGTGCGTTTGGAAAAGAACCGGAGTAATAAATCAACTACTTCAAGTATAGTATGGCATTTTTGCTATACAAGCGGCACATCAGTTTTCAATAATAAACTTTGCAAATATCGGAAACATAAAATGAAAATGACGCTTCTTTCGAACTAAGGCCACCAAACAATAGAAGACCCTTAAAAATTACCGCGTTGACAATAGGAAACCCTCATTAAGCTCCCAGCTAAATACTTTGGCAAAGGGTTCATAGGCGTAGAAAGTGGGTAATTTGTAGTGAGTGAACAATAACACTTCATACAATTAATAAATTAGAATTTACATAATAAATATATGATCCAATACTAACTGGGCGTTGTTAAAATTGATTAAATCAATTTTACTAAAGATCGATTTCGAATCGAACATTTCTAAGATATTTAGTAACATTTATACCGTGCGCCACTAAAATCTGCCGGACAGGCTGATTTATTACTCCGCTTCTTTTCCAAACGCACTATAATTAATATTTTATTACTGGTCGTACGGAGAAAGATTGCCCCAAGGTCGGATGCGCACTCGTATAATTGTAAATTTTCCAAGCTTGGCAATCATATGATACCAGTGGTGTCGCCGCTAAATTCCGTTTAATTAGTAACATCTGGCTTGAATATTAAAAAGAAATGATTTTTGTCTTAAATTAGTATATGTGATTTAATTTTACATGTACACGTATTTTTTCTTACTTGTTAGGTACTAAAATATAAATTTAAAAACACTGCGAGTTTTATTTCCTCATAAAAAGCAACGCCAGTGTTAAACGTGGAAAAAGCAGTTTACATGCCGATCGCTTCCGAATACACGAAGTTCACCTGCGCACCCGAAGCAATCTTTCTCCGTACGAGTTACGACCAGTATTATCTTAATTCCCTTTTAGAGAAATTTATGTTAGTTTTTAGTATAATATAGGTATAATTAAATCATACAATCTTATAATTTCTTAAAATCTGTTTTACGAATATTCATGTCTTACTTAGTTCACCTACGCATACATACATACATACAGTGCGAACCAACTTTTCAAGCATCTTAAGAAAATCGGGATTCATATAAAGAAAAGCAAATAAACTCTGCTAAACGTATTTACAAAACAGACCGCAATATGTGCAAATGGATTAAGCTCTAAAATAATTGTGGAATATAGAGTTCCACAAGGCACCGTATTAATAGGTATCAATTTTCTTCACTATGTGTCAACGAATTAGGTACTGTTACTATCCACATGTGGCAATATTCTAGAAACGCAATCCTTGGGAAAGCTTAAAAACTGAAGCTGAAACAGGCTTATGCTGAACTAAAAAGGACTGTGGTTCAACAAAAAACAAAAATAAGACTAGGTAAGTACTATGAATTCATTTCATTTTCAACATTTCATTATTTAGTTCATTGAAATATATGTACATGCACAAATTATATCATTCTTCCATGGTACCCCCTTCTTTTTCAAAATTTTACCAATGACAGCGTTTCTACGTTTCTTTTGATCTCCTTCACCTTTTCTGGTTTTGTATCTTCCATGATCTTCGTGTTTGTTTTCAGTGTTTTGTAATGTTTCTACGAAGCTTTCGGAACGCTAACTTCACATTACACTTTACCAAATTTCAAATCGGAGCGGGAATACCTAAACATGGCCGGCTAAATTTAAACTTTCCCTCCGAAACAAACCCTAAAAATGACACAAGCTCGTGATCGTCTTACTGGCCCTCTGTCGTATAGTAGGTACGTATACACTGGTAGCGAACTCTAGCGGGAAGGAAAATCAAAACCAATATTCAAACCACAAAAAGGATTTATTTACAATTGATACCCTATGATTTTGGTACATGCAAAGACCGAATGTTCTACACGGAGGACCTGTGGGAAGAAAAAAACTTCCCGTTGACTTAGCTAACATTCGTAAACTCAGTTCACTTAAATGCTAACAGCGAGACGGGCAAACAATCTTAAACATGAAATAATTAAGAGGTCTTGGTAATGTGCTCCGATCAGATAACATACTCTAAGCAACAACTACGAGTAAATTCAAAGTAGTGAAATCAAGCAAATTACATTTCAAATACATTACCTATAAAACAAATAAATGTGAGTTTACACGAATACAAAAAAGGAAATCAAAGGGAATTTACAAAAACACAACACCGCACCAAAAGACCCGGCTACAAATATGATAGCTTCATCCTTCGCAGTGTATCCCTAGATATTGAATTGCAAAAAGTGTACGACTCTTGGAGGATGTCCCGCAATTAACACAACATATAAGACACAGTAAAATATCAGAATAAAACATGGTAAAGTTCGAGTCACATAGGATCGTGGCAGTGCCTCGGCCTAATGCGCTCTAGATATATCGGAGAATCATAATGGTTACACACATAATAAAATAATTGGTTAACTGCAAGTCATTCCCCGAGTTCAAACACTTCTTCAGTATGAAAGCAATGGATATCACTTAGACAAAGTTATCAATGTACACGCGACATATAAATTAAACGACCGGCCTCCGAGCATACTACTGATCGGAACATCACCTGCCTAAAATTACATTACTAATCTACATTGAAATGTTTACAAAATACTAACAACCAAGTACCTCGAGTTTGATTAAATACCTGTACACAAAAAGAGCTGGAGTGATCAAAATTGCGATTGATTAAAGTTGGTGGTGACACATTTCTGTTCAAAATAACAACTGAAGGTTGACCTAAATACCTGAAAACGTGTTGTACCTATTGTTCAAAAAGGGACCCCTAAAACAGGTTACCTGCTTACACAAAACAAGAAATGAGTCAGACATGGTAATCTGGAAGACAATAGGTCTCTCCCTTTGTACAATAGCCAAAAAGGAAAACAAAAGCGCATCAACAAGGACACCTGGCATTTCCACTAATTAACTCACATACATTACTTATCAAACATAGACTCTAAAACGTAAGAAAGATTAATGTAAATGGGGCCCCCCCCATAGATATCTGGCCCCTTGTGCGGGGAGTTACGCAGACTAAAGTTGAAGTTCAGCTCTCCAGACGGTAATCAACTAATCACAAATTTAGGGGATCGAAACTGCCTCCAACTAAGCGTGGGGCCAAAACATGAATACCACGGAACAAAATATTAAAATGCAATTTTAGATTGACTGGTTTTCATTAGCCCAATTGGTAATTATTAGGGTTGGAGAAATAAAGGCTAACATGTATAGATAATTGTTGAACAATGTTTTATTTAAAAGTTGACGTTTCGCCTATCTTATAGGCATAATCATAACTTGATAATTTATGTTAAAAGTATAAAACAATTTTTTTTTTATTTATAATTATATGGTGAAGAATTGTAACTCATGCGTTATTAAAGACGCAGTCAATAGGGGAGGGAATTTTTTACCTCCACAATCATTTATTAATATATTGTTACGTTAAAGTTAAAAATGTAAAATACTATAAAATCTGGACACCATTGATGGTGTCCAGATACTATCTGGACACCATCAATGGTGTCCAGATTTTATAGTATTTTACATTTTTAACTTTAACGTAACAATATATTAATAAATGATTGTGGAGGTAAAAAATTCCCTCCCCTATTGACTGCGTCTTTAATAACGCATGAGTTACAATTCTTCACCATATAATTATAAATAAAAAAAAAATTGTTTTATACTTTTAACATAAATTATCAAGTTATGATTATGCCTATAAGATAGGCGAAACGTCAACTTTTAAATAAAACATTGTTCAACAATTATCTATACATGTTAGCCTTTATTTCTCCAACCCTAATAATTAAAATGCAATCTTAATAACAGGGAGCCTGATTAGTTTTCACCGTATGCAAAGCCTTCGAGGCCGAAATGGTTAGTTAGATACACAACAGTTCAGAATCAGACTCGGTTAATTGTTGGTAATGCCGGGGTTCGATTTCCTAATGAAATTAAAGTTAGCAGTACAATCGACAGACCCACGTTCTTGCAGACTACCCGGCTATCAATTACAATCAGATTTAGGCAAAGTTAACGGTACAACACATTTACAAGTACACAAATATGAAGATATTAAAATAGTCAAATAATTGCAATAAAAATATAAGCATAACGAGTTATTACCTTGATTAAACACCTTGTTGATACACAAAGAAACAAAAATACAAAATAATTCAAGTTTACACAAAGTTAAATTTAATGTTGAACGTTCAAAGCAAAAGTAAAAAGATACTTTCAAAAACTCCCTCCAGCTGTTTTATATGTACAGACGAATATGAAGTATGCTACGTTAGAGTATCATAGACGTTGCCACAGAGTACGCTCTTCTTGGAGTGTGACGTTGCCCTCATGGCGGTACTGTGCTGTAAGTTGCCGGCTTCGGTAGCTGTATTCAAAAAGTGGGACACCTCAGACGCCCCTTTGAGAAAGGACCAGGTGCGACAACCGCGCATGGGAGTTTTTCAACAATCATCTCCAAGTGGTGTGTATAGCAACACATGGGTACGGCGGCAGTCATAACATGAAAAAAACAGTATTAGTATAATGCAAACAGTTAATGGGCATAATAAAATTTTAAATTAGTGATATTATAATTACCCTTCCTTACCTTGCTGTCTGGGTCACAAAGGGTATAAACGTTAGGGTAGGGTCGTGCGGTAACAAGGTAGGGGCCTGAATATAGTGGGCAGAATTTGTAAATTATTTTCTGGCTAGCATCTGAAATCGGGTTCTCACGTAGAAGAACAAAATCACCAACCTCTAACTTATCATTTGCCTTGGAATTTCTATGGCGGACCTGCGCCGAAAGTTCAATATTGGAACGAACTTCATCATGAATCTCATCCAAACCTTTGCCGGGAGTGGCTGGTAGATACGACCTGACCAAATCATCAAGGGTGTTAGGGACATTTGAACCATAAAGAATCTCCATCGGGGAAAACCTCGTAGTGAGATGTGGGGTATTGTTGAACAGGGACTCAATCTTCGGCAAATAAGCGACCCAACCAGCATGAGAATCATGACAATATGTGCGAAACAACCGACTGAGTTCTCGCATAACTCGTTCGGTGGGATTAGAAGCAGGGTGTCTTATCGAAGAATAAGTTGGTGTGATACCGTGATCACGCATGGTCTGACGCCACACCCTTGAAACAAACTGTGTACCATGGTCAGATAAAATCGTACGTATAGGAACAATATTTGCAAAATCACTCACAACACGCTTAGCTGAAATCTTGGCCTGTGCTCGACGAAGGGGGTACAGACGGACATACTTAGAAAACGAGTCTATAACTACGAGGATGTAAGAGACACGGTTACGCCCCTGGGGCAAAGGACCATAATAATCGACAGTGACTAAATCACCAGGAGCGGTGACCTTAATGGCATGAGGTGCACCAACCAAATTATGCGGAGGGAATTTAGATTTCTGACAGACATCACACACACGAATGACACGTAAAACCTCCCTTCTCATCTGACGCATATACAAACAACGCTTGAAAATCATACACAACTTTGATACCCCAAAATGACCGAACAACTCATGATAACTGTTGACGACCGGTTTAATCAAGACCTTGGGAATTACCAATCGTGAGATACTGTCAACGGGGTGGATATGAATTAGGACACCATGATTCAACCTGAAATGGGCAATTACACGAACTTGCATAGCACTCAGGATCCCCGGTCGACCTAACAAATGCTGGATAATGGGTGAATAAAAAGGGTCACCTCGTTGGTGTTGGGTAAGATCGGCGAAAAGGTCCTGCAAAGTCTCCCTATCCTTACTCTCAAATAGACCCACTAAACAACCCTCGGTGGTAGCGACAATAGGTACAGGGCTCTTGATCAAAGAAATATCTCCTAACTGAGGTGGGAAACGGGAGAGGACATCTGCGACCACATTCTCTCTGCCTGGGACATGTTCAATACTGTAATCAAACTCATTCAGGAAAAGAGTCCACCTAGTCAACCTATCATTTAGTAATCGGCATTGCTGTAAAAACTTCAAAGCAAAGTGGTCAGTACGGATGATCACACGGTGCCCTAAAAGGAGGGTGCGAAATTTCTTTAACCCAAAGATTATGGCCAGAAGTTCCTTCTCGGTGACTGTGTATAACAGTTCGGGTCCCTGTAAAACTCGGCTTGCAAACCCTAAAACCAAATGTTCATTCTCCTCTACCTGATACAATTCACACCCTAAAGCTACGCCAGAACTATCAGTCTGCAAATAAAATTCCTTGGAAAAATTGGGAAATTTCAAGAGGACAGTGTTCAAAAACAACTCCTTCACTCGTTCAAACGCACACTGCTCTCGCTCACTCCACGCCCAAGTACAACTCTTCCTAAGCAACGCTGTGAGAGGGGTGATGGCATCACTATAAGCCATGCTAAACCGTCGGTAATAATTGCAAAGACCTAGGAAAGCTCGCAGTTGTTTCACGGTTTTGGGTTGTGGAAAATTGCGAACAGCAAAAGTTTTATCAGGGTCAGCGAAAACACCACTCGTGCAAAGGACATGTCCCAAAAACTTGACTTCCCTACGGAAAAACCTACTCTTCTCTAAATTTACCGTGAGGTGGGCCGCAGTCAAAGCTGAAAAAAGACGCTCCAAATGTTCTAGATGTTCCTCAAAAGAGCTGGAAACCACAAGCAAATCGTCTATGTAACGGAACGTGAATTGTTGTATCTCAGGTCCTAAAATAACGTCCATAGCACGGGTAAAAGAAGCAACAGCAGTCTTCAACCCAAAAGGAAGAACTTGATAGGTATAGGTCTTACCGTCATACAAAAAAGCCGTATACTTGGTACTTGTGGGACTCAATGGAATTTGCCAGTAGGAGGAACGCAAATCGATTGTCGAAAGGAATCGTACGGAGGACAAAGAGCTGAAAATTTCCTCAGGAGGTGTGGGCGACTCATGGTCTGCAATCATGCGGGAATTTAGCATTCGAGCATCCAAACACACACGAACGGACCCATCCTTCTTACGCACTACTGTCATCGGGCTAGCATACGGAGAACTTTCTCTCTTAATAACCCCTATCTCCAACATCACTTGGATAACCTTCTCAACCTCAGGCCTTAAACTGAAAGGGACAGGATACGGACGCCTCATGAAAGGTGTAGAGTCTTGCATTTGGATGACATGCTGATACTTGTCGGTACGTCCTGGATACAAATTAAAAAGAAGCCGAAATCGAACTAAAAGGTCACTAAACGAACTACGCTGCTCAACAGTCACATCTAACAACTCCTCTACCTTGCTAATCAAACAGCCATCATCCACCACACCTGCAATCAATCGCTCGCTATAAGTACGCAGGACCGACTCAATCGGAGTCGTAGTCGAAGTGGTAATAACAGAAACAACCTCAGATGAACTGGTTGTGGATAAAAGATCGGAACCATTAAGTTCACAAAAAGGAACCTGAAGATCTACCTCATCATGGCGAAGAACAAGCATCCGGTGGGTGACATCTATAACTGCATTCACACGTGACAACCAGTCTATACCTAAAATCACGGGTCTGACAAGGTTCTTAATGCTGAGGAAGGAGTGCTGGAACGAAGGGACTTGACCCTCAATGTAGAAACTCATCCAAACCTGAAACTTCACTCGGCAACTCCGTTGTCCCATGGCTCCTTGTAGATGGGTTGATGACACAGGCAAAACTGGTAATTTGCATACCTGCAACAGTTGGTTAAAGGACACCTCATTCATACACGTCACCTCGCAACCAGAGTCAATCAACGCTAGAAATTTCATGCCAGCACACATGATAACAATATGAGGAAGTCCCGCTGGAATATCCCGAAGTGGTTGCTGTAACATAACGACCTGCGGCGCCCCTGGAGTCCTGGTGTAACATAGGGGTTCCCTCCAATCGGACTGCCTATTCCCCAACAGATGACTGCAAAGCTCTCTCATGCGACAAAACATTTGTGCACCCTTACCATACAAAGCCTCATACTCTCGATCATTCAAAAGGGGACCAAACGAAGGACCTACATATCTCCTCGTGGCGGTGTTAGGAATCTCCTGGTCGGTACTCCCCTTCTGTTCGCGTACAAACATTATAGTCGGGGATTCAGAGGACGATTTAATAATACTGGGAAGACGACACCTCTCTATCGGCTTCCACGGGCGTTTCCCGACTGGTCGACCTGCGTATGAGTACAATGCGGAGGTGGAATCGGAAAGACTAAGTAAGGAGAGACTGCACCCTGAGCTGGGGACGTGTCAGCAACTTCTGAAAAAGAGTGTCGGGTTACTGCAGACGCTGTGGGCTCGGATCGATGCCACGAATATGCGGCTCTGCCTCGGGCTCCTCCACCTAGAGTGTGCTGCTTCTCTAGAAACTTCAAAGCTCCCTCAAACGTTTTGGTCTCTACGACAGCCCAAAGGGACTGGATGGAAGGTGGTAACTGCCGCATCACATCCGCTACAATCGTTGACTCCGGTGCCTCCGGTGACAGAACTCGGAACGCGTTCACCTGTTGTATAAAATACTCTGGCATAGAAATCCTTCCATTCGTCGAAAACCGCTTCAAGAAAAGTCTCATTCGCTCCGCGTGCTGCTGCTCCTCCGACCAATAATACCCTACGAAATCCTGCCTAAAATCGTCAAAACTTTCCCATTCACTCTCCTTAAGCGCAACCCATTCCAACACCGTAGCATGTAGACATCCACGTACCACATCTAACTGCTCGTCCCTCGGATACTTGCGAGCCTTAAAGTACCGCTCAAATGCACTCAGGAAAGTAATCGGGTGATCTCGTTCCGGGTTAAAAGTGGGTTTATCAACCGATGTGTTTACACTCACACGTTTCGCCAAACTCACTGCCACCTCCTTCCAACTCTCATCACTATCATCCACATGCACCCTCTTTCGTTCCGGTGTCGATGTAGCTAAAGGTAAACAAAGAGACTCACCTGACCTGGACGCAGTTGTCGGCAACTCCTCTCCTTGTCTCCTAGCTGTTTCTCGGATCGGGGCTGGAAGATGCTCCAGGAACGTCTGGTTTAGCGACTGCTGACTCTTCATAAATGCCTCTAGAAGGGTATTCTGCCGCAACACCAACTGCTTTAGGCCCTCGATTTCCATCTCCCTAGTGGTGGGTTCAGCTATAGCTACCACTGGCGTCTCCTTGGAAGTTGTTGAATTTTCCATGACTTGATACCTAGAACCATACACACACACAGTATGTCTGTACAGCACAACATAAAATCATTAGTACCACTGTGCCAATGCAACAATGAAACAAACTATTATAAATTGGTTAGAATCACCCTCCACAAATTCACAGTCAGTGTATCCTGGTCACGGCACCAAATCTGTAATGTTTCTACGAAGCTTTCGGAACGCTAACTTCACATTACACTTTACCAAATTTCAAATCGGAGCGGGAATACCTAAACATGGCCGGCTAAATTTAAACTTTCCCTCCGAAACAAACCCTAAAAATGACACAAGCTCGTGATCGTCTTACTGGCCCTCTGTCGTATAGTAGGTACGTATACACTGGTAGCGAACTCTAGCGGGAAGGAAAATCAAAACCAATATTCAAACCACAAAAAGGATTTATTTACAATTGATACCCTATGATTTTGGTACATGCAAAGACCGAATGTTCTACACGGAGGACCTGTGGGAAGAAAAAGAACTGGAAAGAAAAAAACTTCCCGTTGACTTAGCTAACATTCGTAAACTCAGTTCACTTAAATGCTAACAGCGAGACGGGCAAACAATCTTAAACATGAAATAATTAAGAGGTCTTGGTAATGTGCTCCGATCAGATAACATACTCTAAGCAACAACTACGAGTAAATTCAAAGTAGTGAAATCAAGCAAATTACATTTCAAATACATTACCTATAAAACAAATAAATGTGAGTTTACACGAATACAAAAAAGGAAATCAAAGGGAATTTACAAAAACACAACACCGCACCAAAAGACCCGGCTACAAATATGATAGCTTCATCCTTCGCAGTGTATCCCTAGATATTGAATTGCAAAAAGTGTACGACTCTTGGAGGATGTCCCGCAATTAACACAACATATAAGACACAGTAAAATATCAGAATAAAACATGGTAAAGTTCGAGTCACATAGGATCGTGGCAGTGCCTCGGCCTAATGCGCTCTAGATATATCGGAGAATCATAATGGTAAAGTGACCATTCGTACTGATTTTATCAGGACAGTACTGATTTTGAGCATAGCTTTCTGATTTTTTTAAAAATAAAATCAGTACGCAAAATGTCCTGATTTTTTGGTTACTGTACTGAATGTACTGAATTTCGGTTGTTTCGAAGCATGACTAATTGTTCGTTAGTTATTAATTACTTTTACATTTACAATTACAGTTGATATTCCGTGAAATACCTACCCAAATGTTAATTAAACTAAACTTACGATATGCTAAAATAAAATTTTACGGCTATCATAGTTACGAGCAGTGACGAATTCACACGATATCGTTTCTAGAACGTTTTAGGACATATTTATTATAATTATGTACTTTAGAATAATAATTTGTTTTATAAAATAAAAATAATCCTTTAATTTCGCAACAATGTTTTTTTATCACTCCAATAACAGCAATAGCAATAGTTGCTTTACTTGTGTATGTTATTATTTTTAAACCCCTTCTCTTAGATTTTCTTAGAACTGGTATTTTTTTTATTTTCCGGAGCTGCAATTAGGGAATCAGTGGCAAAAATATAGTCATTTGACAGCGTTAAAATTTTCTATCTTAACTTAAATTTTTTAAAATTTTCCGAGCGAGTGCCTACGGACCCCCCCCCCCCCCCCCCCCCGTCCCGTTCAGAGTGTCCTGATTTTCATCTAATTAATTATGATCACTTTACAATGGTTACACACATAATAAAATAATTGGTTAACTGCAAGTCATTCCCCGAGTTCAAACACTTCTTCAGTATGAAAGCAATGGATATCACTTAGACAAAGTTATCAATGTACACGCGACATATAAATTAAACGACCGGCCTCCGAGCATACTACTGATCGGAACATCACCTGCCTAAAATTACATTACTAATCTACATTGAAATGTTTACAAAATACTAACAACCAAGTACCTCGAGTTTGATTAAATACCTGTACACAAAAAGAGCTGGAGTGATCAAAATTGCGATTGATTAAAGTTGGTGGTGACACATTTCTGTTCAAAATAACAACTGAAGGTTGACCTAAATACCTGAAAACGTGTTGTACCTATTGTTCAAAAAGGGACCCCTAAAACAGGTTACCTGCTTACACAAAACAAGAAATGAGTCAGACATGGTAATCTGGAAGACAATAGGTCTCTCCCTTTGTACAATAGCCAAAAAGGAAAACAAAAGCGCATCAACAAGGACACCTGGCATTTCCACTAATTAACTCACATACATTACTTATCAAACATAGACTCTAAAACGTAAGAAAGATTAATGTAAATGGGGCCCCCCCCATAGATATCTGGCCCCTTGTGCGGGGAGTTACGCAGACTAAAGTTGAAGTTCAGCTCTCCAGACGGTAATCAACTAATCACAAATTTAGGGGATCGAAACTGCCTCCAACTAAGCGTGGGGCCAAAACATGAATACCACGGAACAAAATATTAAAATGCAATCTTAATAACAGGGAGCCTGATTAGTTTTCACCGTATGCAAAGCCTTCGAGGCCGAAATGGTTAGTTAGATACACAACAGTTCAGAATCAGACTCGGTTAATTGTTGGTAATGCCGGGGTTCGATTTCCTAATGAAATTAAAGTTAGCAGTACAATCGACAGACCCACGTTCTTGCAGACTACCCGGCTATCAATTACAATCAGATTTAGGCAAAGTTAACGGTACAACACATTTACAAGTACACAAATATGAAGATATTAAAATAGTCAAATAATTGCAATAAAAATATAAGCATAACGAGTTATTACCTTGATTAAACACCTTGTTGATACACAAAGAAACAAAAATACAAAATAATTCAAGTTTACACAAAGTTAAATTTAATGTTGAACGTTCAAAGCAAAAGTAAAAAGATACTTTCAAAAACTCCCTCCAGCTGTTTTATATGTACAGACGAATATGAAGTATGCTACGTTAGAGTATCATAGACGTTGCCACAGAGTACGCTCTTCTTGGAGTGTGACGTTGCCCTCATGGCGGTACTGTGCTGTAAGTTGCCGGCTTCGGTAGCTGTATTCAAAAAGTGGGACACCTCAGTTTGTTGATTACTTTTACCTTTGTTTGCTCGATTTTTCTATGTTTATCCCTAGATCTTTGATGAATTTGTGTTCTAATCGACGCGTCTATGCCATTCTACCAGGGCGAACGGTTTTAAAAGGTAGTCATGCAGTGCCGTATTTAAGGTCCAGGGCCTCGTCGTGCAAAAGTAGGGAGGGCCACATTATATAGGTGGTAAAAAAAGGTCTAGTTATTATATTATGGAAAAAACACAACATGTAATGTCTCTTACATATTATGTATAATTTATTATCATTAATTTTATTTTTTGGAAGGCCTGAGGGCCTCGTTTTGCGAGGGCCTAGTCGTGCGGCGCACGACTGGCACGCCCGTTAAATACGCCACTGTAGTCATGTTCGACCAAGATTCCTCTAGCATGGACCCTGCCAGTTGGACAGATTCATCTGGTGACACTATGTTTTGTTTGATTTTTAATTACCTAGGTACTTATTTAAAATCTGCAATCCTTGATTATTATTATTATTTTTTGGCTGGGGGTGGTCTCACTAGGTTCCCGCACTGCGACCGTTTGGTCTATTGTGCTCCCCGGTGTTGTCTACCCTTCAAGAATACCTGTATCTTTCACAAAGTCCAGGATTTTATAGTAGGGCGAATCTTCGTTACTTCCTCTTGTATAATCTATTCATTTCCAAGTAGGTGTTTCCTTTGCCTTTATGAATGCTTCACATTGGCAAATAACGTGATAGGGCGTTTCATCTGCCTCATCACAACCCCTGCATGTCGCGGCATCGGTCAGTCCCATGTTATGCAAGTGTTTGTTCAGGTGACAGTGGCTCGTGACCATTTCTATCGCAAGTTTTATCTTTAAGATGGACGTAGATAGGTCCCCGTTTGGGGTTTCCAGGAAGATCTTGGAATGACTCTGATGTCCTGGGATTTTCAATCAATGTCTGCAATGCTCTTTCGTGAGTATTGCCTGAATCTTCTTTTTTGTTGTGTTATAGGTAATCCCACAAGCCGGTTCGGATCCTATAAATGGTTTTGCGCTTGCCATTCTCGCAAGCTCGTCAGCAACCTGGTTACCTGCGATTCCCGCGTGCCGAGGTGCCCACACTAGTGTGACTGAGTTGCACTTACCTAGTGCGTTTAGCATTTGTGTGCATTCAAGGACTAGCCCTGAATTATATTGCTGCAATCGTTGCTTTGCTGTCTGTCACTATAAAGATTTTCCTTTTGATAAGGTTCTCTTTTAATAGCTGAGCAGCCGCTGTCAGGATTGCATATACTTCGGCTTGGAACACGGTTGCTTGTTGTCCTAGGCGTACAGAAATTCTGCAATCCAGTCCATTGCTCCCGTTTACTACAGAGTCAGTGCCCTTTTAGTTGTTTTCGAGCCGTCTGTGTAATACACGATTGCTGTCTTAAACAGTGTTTTGGGACAAAACTGTTTTGGCCATCCTCTCAGTTATCATACATCTTTGGAGATTTCGTCAAAAATGAGCGAGCACCCCGTCCTTGTCGACCCCTCCTCGCCATTAACTCTCAGCCGGTATGCCCTAATTATGAGCGCCTCTGCCCTCTCGCCCTTTTTCTTCGCGAGAAGAGAATGAGGTTCGTTTTTGTTGGATTAACAGATAGACCCTCTTCTCCGCACCATGCTTCCACTAGATTTAAAGTTCCCTGCATCACATCTCATACGGTCACTTCAAATCTGCCACGTACCACAATGGCTATGTCATCGCCAGAGCCAACGCAGTGGTGTAACCCGCCTCGCTTAATCGCATCAGCAGTCCGTCCACTAGCAGGCACCACAATAGAGGAGAGAGAACTCCCTTACTTTCCATAGCAGTTTTGATTGAATCTAGAGAGGTCTTATCGAACGCCCCATGTCTAAAAACGCTCCTAGAGTCACCTCCTTAGAGGAGATCGCCCTTTCGGCTATGTCCACTACTCTGCTCACAGGATCTACCTGGTTGATAGGCACATTTGGTATTTGCTAATGGGTTCAAGTCCCAGCACCTCTTCCCTAATGTGTCGCTCATCAATGAGTTTCTCCAGAAGTTTAAGAAGAAATGACGTTAGACTGATAGGTCTAAACGACTTATTGGCTTGGGCTTATGAATCTCGCCCAGGTTTCGGTATGAATACGACTTTTACGTCCCTCCACGGCATGGGTATGTATCCTAGGCAATACTTGCCCTTAGTAACGTACAGAGGGTGGCAACCAGGTCGAGGACTTGTTGTAGCAGAGCATTGCAGAGAGAATTTCATCCACATCCCTGGGGATTTGTACGGATGGAAATTCTTCACTGCCCACCTAATTTTGGTTAGGTTCACTATCTAACGAGCCAAAACTCAATCTCCTCTGTTCGCCCTCGAAAGGGGTTCCAGAGTTGTTGGTTCGCCTGCGTCAGATTTTGAGAGGATGTTTGATCCCGAGAAGTGTGATTGAAGCAAAAGCTCCAGGGTCTCCTTCACGGTCTGATCTGTATAGCCCCCCTCCGTTTTCTCCCCGATTCTCCCCTCTGTTCCTCCTTGTGGGACCCAGATTTACCGCTTCATGGTAAATCATTAGGAAATTTTGAATTTCAGAATAGAAAAGTGGCGATACTGTTTTGAGTGAATGTTTGAAAAATTGTGCCGGAAATGCGAAATATACATCTCACCAAGCCCAGAACAATTTAATTAAGATTTGTAGGGATGTTGTTCACGAAGAAATTGTTGCAGAGAGGTAAATGCCAGTGAAGAATTTTCATTGAAATTACTCTACTGTCTACTAAAAATCGTGTACAAATTCAGTGCTAATATCCAAAGCAGTTGATGCGCTTAGAGGTTCTTGGAAATTCGCTGTTCTTAGATCTCGGCCTATAATATAAATTTAATAAAATAAAAAAAATTCTTTTATCCGTCCTTAAAGATCACACAGAAGTGACGCTGAAAGATTTTCAAAGATATTTTCCAAAAATGCAAGACGTTTGGAGACAAATGCGATATTCCAGTAAAATTTTCCATGTAGCAGTTAAACAGACTCAAAGGGCTGACTACGGTAAAACGTGTGCTGATTATTATTTTCGAATATCCATTTTTGTTCCATATCTAGATACAATTATTCAGTCCACTGAGATTCGATTTTCTCAGGAGGCAAAGGAGGCGCATTTGCACTTTCACTTCTGCATCCACAGTTGTTAATTGAAAAAATATAATTCTAACGTTTCAAAAATATACGATATCGAAAATTCTGAAGTTGAAGTGGAAACGTGGAAGCAATTGTGGGTCCAGAAATGTTATGATAATGAGAATGGAAGTTGCAATTTGTTGAACTGGTAGATAAATACTGTGATTTTGTCCAGCCTAAAAAAAGTATTCAGCATTTTTCTGACTGCCTCAAACAACAACTATTGAAAGATCATTTAGTACTTCGAGACCTGGTTGCGGTCTACTATGTCTGAAGAGAGGTTGACTGGGCTTTGTGCGCCTAGTGTGCATAGATTCTTTGTTAAAAAAATAAAGAATGTTTTAGTAATTTCAAAAACAAGAAATAATATTTCACTGCTTTTTTCTGATCAGAAATTAGTGAACATGTTCAAGTTAAAATTAGGTAATGAGTCTGTATCTATGTCGAAATTAAAATGTTATTAAAGATATTGAAATATGTTGGTTTCTCCCAAGTGGGAGACCTTCTTGGGGAGTTGGTTGTGTGGGAATGGTTAATGAAAACACATTAACCATTCCCACACAACCAACTCCCCAAGAAGGTCTCCCACTTGGGAGAAACCAACATATTTCAATTAAAAGGAGTACACCCACGTATAAAGATATTGAGTAGGTATACCAATTGGTGGAAAATTTAGGACTTCCGGCTCCCATCAGCACAGGTAAGTATCAAATACTTGGTAATTAACAAATTAAGCCATTATCTTCTCACTCAAGATTTTAAAAAGTTCCTCTCAGGAACATAAGTACGATTTGTGGCCCAACCAATTTTTGATAAGTAATTGACAATATGAAAAATGTTATTTATTTAAATGCTTACATATTATCATATACAAAAACACATTAGTACACTACATCAATAGTGGAAGTAAATATAAAGCAGTAAACTATCAATTAAATAAACGGAACACACATACATGCAACTGTTAACATAAAAAGGGCAATAAACAATTAAATCAACTAATCTATCAGATATATTGCACAAATATAAACTTGATTCTTATAATATATATAATAATTATAAGTAAAAAATTATTGGTATTCTCATAAGTTGTTAACAGTAAAGTTACAAAAAGTTGGATAACATATTTTTTAATTATTAAAAAAATATACAAACAAAATGAGCATATCTAAACATTAACTTTTGATGATCAATAGTAAATAGGTAGGTATAAAATTTTACAAAATTGCACTTATAAATGAAAAATCGTTAATGCGTTTAATTTCATTTTACTGATATTTGAACATAAACCTACTGAAAAACTATTTTGTCTTTGAAGGTCACTTTGTTTTGCAACTGCAATTATACTTTTAGGACTGCTCAATAAATACATTTTTTTTTAAAATTCATCAACATTTATAATTATCGGCAATGATTATAGTGAGTGAATTATTTTAAATATCTGCGTAAACAGACAAATGTATTGGGAAAGAGGTGCACTCCTAAAATTCCACATGTATAATGGTCATATGGAAGAACATGTGTTGAGAAATCTTCCAAATTATCTTAATTTTTGGAAAGCAATGCTATACAAAACCGAGTAGTAGTAAAAAGTGACTGTATTGGACAGGGGCGGACTGGAGCAAAAATTGGGTTCTGGCATTTTCAAACTCACCGGCCCACTCAATATTAACATTTTTCTGATGTTTTTCAGGCTAAAATCATGGTCTGTAGATAAATTAGACTATCTGCATAAAAATTACCTACTCTATACATGCTGCTAAAATACATATAATTAAACTGACCTCTAAACTAAAAAAAAGAAACAAAGTAGCCTTTTTTGCTGTTTGAATAGCAATTTTTGCACTCCAAATTGTGTTTTCAAACCTTTTCACGTGTGGCTGTTCACCAATATGTGAGTTGAGAAATGGCCGAGTATATGTGTAGGTATACATATACGAACAGGCAGAGTCAAAAGGATTAAGTATTACTTTATGAGCAGCGATGTTTGAAGCGCATCCCCTTCCTTGTATGTAAACAAAATATCAGCAGAAGAACGCTTTCCTACACGTCACCAACCTCACACTTCCTGATAACATGCAAGCGTGGGAGTGCACTGCTTATGTAAAATTGCCATTGTTGTACTGTCTCACATAAACTCATAATAGATTTTGTTCTAATGTTCATATAATGTTTACATAGAATTTATTAAAACCCTACTTTTATGTGCTTGACTGAGCTATCAGTCTGAAATTTAGCATAGGCCCACCGGCCCATTTGTCACCGGCCCTTCTGGCATTCGCCCGAACTGCCAGATGGCCAGTCCGCCCCTGGTATTGGAGTTGTTTTACTATAATATTAAAGATAGCGAATTGAGATCAGTGATTGGGCAGTCTTTTAAAACATATTTAAATTTGTAATTGGCATAATTTTAATTTGGTGGAAATGTTGGAATAATTAAAGGCATATGACTGTTAATGCTACCATTAGTATGTAAAAATGAATGTTCAAAAAACGACATACCTAATTTATGTACATTGCTAGATGTATTGGTGATATCAGGTACTGATGTGATGAAGGTATGAGTAAAAAAATTGGGCGACGGTTCTTCTAAAACAGGTACAGGTGTGTGGAGTGGTTCTTTGATAGGCACTGCTTGTGTTTTTTCAGGAATAGTAGATTTAACACGTGGTCTTGTGACATGTACTCTGCTTGAATGTAGTACGACTTGGTAACGATGTCGAAAACAAAAGTTACAGTGCTCACATTGGAAATGAGTTTTATTTGAATGTTTCCACAGCTGATGTAAAACTAAACTTCCTTTTGTTTGAAACTGACTAAGTCTTTCGTTTCGACATTTATTACAAGAATATCCCTTTTTGGTTACCAATTGAACCATATACTTATCGTGCAGGTTGCTTCCCTGCCTCCACATTTTACTATTTGGGTTCCATAAAACATCAAGTTCATCATTGCACAAAAATGGTAACACTATTTTTTTAGGAGAGCTTTGCTTTCTCGAACGTTTTCCTTGTCCCTCTTTGTCTTGTACACAATTGCCATTATACTGGTATGAAATAATGGAGTGAACCGGCATGTGATCCATAATTTCAATTTGACTGTTAAATGTCATTTCACATAGACAACATTGATATTTAGGATTTGGATTGACATTCTCTTTGGCCTCTTCAGTCTTTGCGGGAGATGTTGTACTGTGGCATCTTATATATTGATGTGTTTCTAATGATGCATCATCTTCAAATTCACAGCCACATGTTTGGCAGACGAATAGAGGAAGTTCATCATCTTCTGCCTCAGCTTCCTCTATATTATTACCAACATCTCCCGCCTCAGGAAAATCCGACTGAATCCTATGGTTTAAAATGATCCGATTCATATCTTCAGTACCACGAGAATCACATTCGGGTTCAGAACTATCGCTTGCTTCCATATAGTTGAAAAGACGAGCTGCACCATGTTGTTTCGGAATGTGAGGTTTCCATGGTTTTGATTCATTTTGAAGGAGGCGATTACCATGTTGCAAGATAGCTGTGGTTGTGTTTACTTCAAATTGTTTAATATTTGATGTATTTTGACTGTGAAAAGGAAGTTTTATTAGATAGAGATTTCCCGATTTTTTAATTATAATTGTTAGAATTTCACTTACTTAAATGTGGTTGATTGTGAAGTGGGTGTGTTGTTGAAAGTTGTTGTCCGTAAAACGCTGGTACTAGATCTGTTACTGCGTTGATCTAGAGGGCTGAAAACTAATGGTTATTATAAAGGGTTACTTTTACAATAATACATACTGTTGTTCCTCTTGGTGCGTTGCAAGTTGTGTGGCATCATCTGCTAAGAAGGTACATTTTCCACATGCTCTCTTATTGTGCACCTTTAATACATGAGTTGCTAATCGTTCAGAGCGAGCTGCTTTATAGTCACATAATCCACAAACAAATGGCTTTAAATGAGTATTCATATGTCTCTTTAAACACCAATTATCAACCCCTGACCAGGAACAGTAACAGCAAGTGAATCTCTTTTCTCCTTTTTTTTTATTTGAACTTTTTCCCAAAAGGTTTGGTTTTGAATTTGCAGGTTTGACATCCGGTCTGTTGCTCGAAACGTTCCTGGGAACGTTATTAAAATTATTTGGTATACTTAAACAGTTGCTCATCAATGATAGATCGTTGTTTATAGGTTCTGGTGATTGTGTTGGGGTGTCATTGGCGTTATACTTGTGGTAATATGACATTCCAGAGGCGTTTTTTGGAGGGTGTCTTCTAATTCTATTTAAATCGTACGGATGCTCCCTATGCATTCTCAAAAAATGTTTCTTTACGTGATCGGCCCTGTTAAATTGTTTTTGACAAACGTAACATTGGAAGGGTTTCTCTTCTCTATGAATATTTTCATGTCGTGTGAATAAATCACGACGATCTGTGGCGTAAGGGCAATATGTGCAGCTGTAGCGTTTACTTGAAGAAGTATTAGTTGGTTCAGTTGGCGTGGCCGTTGTAACTTGAGTTGGTATGTTTCTTGCATTTGTGTTTATTGGATTTGTATTTTGTTGAAATTCGTCAGGTTGATGGGCTTGTGGCTTTGCGCAATTGACTTCTAGTCTAGATTTTAATCTTTGAAGATAACGTGTAACTTCGTGTAATACAGGGTTGTTCTTGAGAAGTGCTTCAGTTGTTTCTTCTGCACTAACGTTGTGGTGACGAGTTAAATGCATTCGTACACAGCGTGCCCAAGCACTTTCATAAGGACATTGGGGACACTGGAATACTCGCAAGTTTGAATGCGTTCCTAACCAATGTTCTGCTACCCTTGGGAGATAGCCCACGCAATCACATTCCGCGCATCTAAATAATTTTTGGGCTGGATTATAGCTGGCTATCTTAGAGTGAGTCCATTGCAAATTGTCTTCGCTAATAATCCATTTATCTTCGTAACTCGGATTGGGTTTATGTTGTTGGAATGGGGGATTTAAAATACTCGCAGATTGCAAGCCGTTTTGCATTAAAGCCGCTAATCCAAATGCTGTGATATGTTCTTCTGACTTAAGCAGTGGCCCCTCAATGTCATAATCAATACTGGTTAATCCACGGTCTTGCGGATTTGAGAGACGTTCAGTTTGTACGCACTCTGGTAACCCATCTTCACCATACAATTTGCGAGTAATTTCTTTAAACATATCTTCGTAGGAGTCAATGGCATTGCCTACCATAGGCATTGCCACCTCCATTACTAAGATTTTACCTCACTGTGGAGGTTTCTTGATCTAAAAGAAACGACAGCGTTAATTATGGAGTTTTCTATTAAAATTTAGACAAAGAAATATATTTTCTACATGAAAAAGTAAATAAGTAGGTAATACTTAGAAAAAGAGTGATGGTAAGATATTACATCAAGGGTAAGTTAGATCAAAAGCAAACAAGTCTTCGGTTGTAATAAATAGGCAAGTGTGTATAGAGTAGGTAGGTACCTAATTAATGTGAAATCCCATGATATTCAACATTTCTAAAATATATTTATTTGTAAATTATGTTTGTAAATAAATTAGTCCCGGCATTTTATCGAATTGTTTAATTTGAACAAGGCAAATTATAGATATTTTGATTCATCATATAGAGCGACACCTGTACTTTGTTTACCGCAGCTGCTATTATGATCCTTTACACACAGTGAAATGTAATAATTGATTAGGAAAAATATCATACATTCAATTCATTCTTACCGTTATTATTTAAAGTTGTCAAAATTGCGTAACATCACCATAATTGTACAACGTACTTCATTAAAGACGCACATATTTTCGTACAGTTTTATTCATACCATTCTGAACTTGCATTTGAATAAAACAGTAAACTTAGGTGAACGATCAGGTAAGAAATCTTAAAGCTATTGTTGCCTTATCAGCGGTTGACACCTGCACCAACAGAGTATATGAGATATCTGACCCACCCATCGATGCAGCACCCGACGCCCGGGGCGCCCACCCCTCCTTTTAACCCCCTCCTCGATGCCACCCTATTCAACGGATGCGATACATAAACGCTACGTATGTTTTCATTCTTAAGTAATATTTGCAAAATTAACTCATCTTCCACCGAATATAAAGATTACGATCATTTCAGCTTATCAATTAATTTCGGAGAAGTTTCTTAAGAAATATTATATGGACTAGTTCGTGTTTTTCCCTGATTATTATAGGCTAATGAATTACACTCTCCATCTAAATTACTTATCTCATTAGTAAAACGATCTTATTATAAATGACAATACTAAATATAGTCTAGTATTGGATAAAAACCGATCTGGGATAGCGCTTGGTGTGGGTTGTATGAGAAGGGTGTTGGTGAATGTGGGGGAGGACAGTAGGAGTTGCCAAGCAACAAGGGTTATTGGGGGTGAGTTGCTGATATCGCGGCTTTATTATTATTTGTGATATTGCATCAAATGCATCAAAGCTTATATTCAATAACATAATAATTAAAATATCTATAGGTACCTAATTAATTATTAATTAACTCTGCATACCAATTTGTACTAAATTAGCACTGGATCGGAACATTTCTGTTGAAGCGCAATATCATATGAATAGTCGATATAGAAATACTTCAACTCTTTTTGTAGTTAACTACCTTTAATTACCTATTTCAAATTCTGTACATATCTTTGTCATCACTACCAATTAATCGTATAGGATGACAATGGCAGTGATATCATTTACCTAAGTAGATAATTAGGTATTCTTTAACGTCATTGATAGAATGAAAATGAGTATTGATTGGGAATTGGATTTGAACGTTCTTCGTATCTTATGGTTAGTGCTCTAATACGATTTCCACAGATTTCCTTGTTAATTAAATCGCTTATCACCTATTATAGGTAGGCGTATTTATAATATTTGTACTGAAATTAGACTTTCAGATCATTCGAAATTGATTTTTTACATGACTCTTCTCTTAAATACTTAATTTCATGAAATAGTTTTCTTTGTGGGATTCAGTTTTAGTTGTGAAAACCCTTTTGTAAAGTCTGTGAAATCGTTAAATAATTTACACACTTTTTCTATGGGATTAGTTCATTAATGGATATAACGTTGGGAACCAGACGCCAGCATAAGAAAATTCTGATTTATTATGCGTGACCAGACACTCTTTCAGAATCGAACCGATCACCGATTATCTGCTTATTTCTTCGATTATTAAATAGCTCCTTGTGCACTCTAATAATTAACGCGACTAATGCTTGTGCAGATTTCCGGACGAAGTAAATCAAACACTGAAATTGTTCAAGGTACATGCACGAAGCGTCGTTTATAGTTTGATTTCGTTAGTTTCAATCCGCCAAAGGAAGTGGAGTAATTTCAAAATAAGAAAGCTCTGTCACGTAATATTTACTCTGAAAGAAATTACCATATTTGCCGCTGTCCAACTGCAAGACAAGGTGAGAATTGAAGATTTAATTTTTAGTTCTAGCAACTGACTGTAATTGCGTCCCTGACCACATATGCATATTAAGGCAATAAGACCGCAATAATAATTGTCGTTTCTTGCAGCATATATCACTCGGTAAGACTTAATTTTCATACTAAGGTACAATACGAGTATAATATTGGTCAGCGTTTAATTTTGTCTCTACTACTTATTATTTGAAATAGATGCTGTGAAAATTTATTTTTCTAAAACTGCCTTGGAAAGTAATATTTTCTACTCTAGAGACGAAAATAAACAGATTGCCATCACCAACTATAGGAAAACAATAGAATTCAGTAAATTTTCAACATTTGCATTCGTTATAAATGCAAATTTCATGATTCTTTTTTATTTTATGCAGTTAGGGAAAAATTTGTGTAAAAAACGGGAAGGAAACGTTTTTTCAAAAAAATTTTTGAGCCCGACTTAAAAAAGCACAACTTTCTTCTCTAGTTGTACAAATAACTATTTTATCTTTATTTCAATCATAGAAGAGGATCCGTTTACATTTGATAAGAGCCATATCTATAGGTAGTTTTCAACATAACGTAAAGTGTTTTTCATCGCCATAAAGCCAGGCCAAATAACTCAAAACTGACAAGTAATGTTAAAAGGATGTTTTGCGACGTGAGAAGATTGCAAGCAAAACAGCCTACCCCACCCCCGTTTTTGAGGTCCTGGTGGGGGGGGGGCAAGGACCACGTGCTGGACGTGATATACCCCTAGGAATTTCCTGGGGGCTTTCCTGGATGAGTTCCTGAATGCCCTTTTGGCTTTCCTGGATGACTTGCTGGATGCTCTTTTGGGTTTTCTGGATTATGTAATCAACCCTTGGGTTTTCCCACTGTCCTGGGAATTTCCAAGACCTTGGATGACGTATTGTGGTCTTGGGGATTTTCATGATCTTGGGAATGTCCAATGATATAATTTGACCTTGGCGGTTTCCGATGACGTCATTTGAACTGGGGAATTTCCAATGACCTAATTTGGTCTTGGGTTTATCCATGGTCTTAGGGTTTTCTGAAGTAATCTAGAAAAAGTTGCTATAAATGCTTCTTAAAACAATACGGAAGGTAGGTAGTATGTTCTTGAACAGTTGTAGCATTTAACTCAATTGAATTCAAGGAGGTACTTCAATCAGATATCGGTAAGATTTCCTCCTCAAACATTTTTTTTTATTTGTTCATCTAAACAATTATGTTTTTTAAATATATGTACACTTATTTATTGTGCAGATTTTCATTGCAGTTAGGTATAATGGTGAAAAGAATAATGTTCATATGACCAGTCATTAGCTTATACTTATAAAATAATGTTACCCATTATGGATGCTTTTGTTGACTTACAAAGATTTAGAGGTAGCCTTAAGGAATTAATTCCTAAAGAGATATCTATTGTTTCGTCATATGGACCCAGCTGTATAACTTTATTACTAAAACCGCCTGCGGGATATCCAATAACAACCGCTATGAAAAAAGAGATTGAATATTTGGACAATTACCATCATGGTCTAAAGTGGAACGACCGACGGTCACATGAGATTTGAAGACTTTGCAGAAGAAATACGCACTTCCATTCAATAGGATTTACGTAAAAGGATCTGAAAAACAATACATGTTAAATTTTCTTAACAAAGTGGTAATTAACTTACCATCGCTGAATAAATTGAAAAAGGAAGTTTTTGCATACAAGTGTTTGCATCACTATAGTAGTGACACTTTGATGTGTGCTCAAAAAAATGTCTTAATATTGTACGAGTGGCAAAGAGACAATTCAAGAGACGATGAACACCCTCCAATTAAGGAGAGCATTGAATCAGATATAATTGTTCACACAGATATTTCAATGAACCCTGGGCAGCATGGAAATGTGATTTATGGTAGGCACTATATGTTTTAAAATAATATATGAATTAGAGTATTTTAATGCACTAGAGTCAATTATATTAAAATTTTATTTATGAAAATGCACAAATATTTCGGCAGCGGTTGCTGCCTTCGTCAATGTGACATTAATACATAAATGAATTGAACCTACTTTAAATTTTCTAATAATGAATTATAAATAAAAGGGAAAACAGAAAGAAATTTTTACTACATTGCAAATCCAAATCTTATGTTCCAAATTTCATAAAGTTTCCAAAATGTAAGTACTCTACATTTAATGAAGACAATCATTTTAAACACATACGACAAAAGTTTTATATGGAAGTTTTAAAAGTTTCAATTACTGCAACGTTTAAGAACTTAAATATTATAACACAAGACCTGCAGTATAATTTAGATAAAGTAAAACAAATATTAAACAACACATTAATTATTTGAAGATTTCAAATCAAGTCAAGAAAAACGTTATTTTAACACAAACAACAAAATTAAACTAATACATCTACAGAAGATTGAAAAACTGAAATCTGAAAATGTATTAAAATATAATTACAATGAAAAGTGGATAAAAAATTTTAGTGACAAGAATATTCCTCAAGATATTTTATATTGCTTAATAAGTTTAGGGAAAAAATTCAACTTCCCTTTACAAACTACTAACCGTGATATCCTAAAAGTCATTAGAAATATAGAATTTAACATTAATGAACGCAGTGATGAAGAAAAGAACGAAATTCTCACTACAACCATTCACAATTTAAAATCAGTAATAAAGCATAAGGAATCATATTCAGAAGAAAAGCAAAACACATTTTATAGAACAGTTTGATCAAAAACAAAGAAATTCTTAAATGAAAATCAAGACATACCTAGTAGTGGTTTCTGCAGACAAAGGACAAGTAACAGTTATTTTGAAAAAGGATGAATACAATTCAAAGGCATTAGAACACTTAAATGATACTTCAACGTATAGTAAAATAAAAAAGGATCCTACAAAAAATATGATCAAGGACAATAACATCATTGTTAACAACTAGTACGATGAAGGATCAATCAATGAACAAGAATTTAAACACCTTTTAACAAAGCATACCCTAATACCTAAAATTTATTTTGTATCTACCAAAAATTCACAAAGATAATTGACCTTTTAGACCTATAGTATCCTCAATAAATTCTCCAAATTACAATTTATCAAAATTTCTGTGCAACATTTTAAGTAACATTTTGGGAAAGAAACCTTTTTCTATAAAAAATTCTATTGATTTTAAAGAAAAAGCCAAATAAGTAAAAATTGAAAGTGATCATATCCTTTTATCTTTAGATGTAACATCTTTATATACTAATATTCCTAATAACTTAATTGAAAAAATCCTTAATAAAAAATGGAAAGATTTAAAACATTTCACCAAACTCTCTAAAAAACAATTCATCGAAGGCATAAAAAACTACTTATTTCAAATTTCAGAATGATTTTTACCAACAAAATTATGGTTCTGCGATGGGTTCACCTATTTCAACCACAATCGCTAATTTAGTAATGGAATTTATGGAAGATATCTGTTTAAAAAATTTAAGTTTTTCTCCTGCATTCTATTTTAGATACGTTGACGATATTTTATTAACAGCAAAACATAACAAAATTGATGAAGTTTTAGAAACTTTTAATAAATTTCATCCAAAATTAAAATTTACTGTAGAATTAGAGAAAAATAACAAAATTGCATTTTTAGACAAATTTAAAATTCGATTGGTATCAAAAACCAACTCATAGTTGGAGATACCTAAACTTTCACTCTAATCATCCTTATAACACCAAAATTAACATTATTAATAACATCATTGATAAATGTTTACATATTTCGGATCCTATTTTCAGACCTAACCAAATTATACATGTAATAAATGCATTTCTTCATAACAATTATCCAAAACCTCTAATTTATAATTGTATTAAAAAACGTATTGACTTATTTTATAACAATTTTAAAAACGAAAACAAAATTAAAAAAGATTTTAGATATATTTCGATTCCTTTTTCTAATAAAAAATCTATTCATTTTAAACGACTCCAAAAATTTAATGTTAAACCTGCCTTTACACCTCTTAATAAAAATTCTTCATTATTTACAAAATTAAAGTCTTTAACACTAACACCCAAAGATCAAATTACAAACACCGTATACAAAATTCCTTGTAACGATTGTAATAACTTATATACATTGGAATTTCATTGCAACCTTTAAAAAATAGATTAACCCAACACAAATCAGACGTAAAAGTGAAACCCAAAAGTACTGCTTTGGCTAAACATTCAAATGAAACTAAACATTCATTCAATTACAATAACACACAAATTTTGGATATTGAAAATAATTATCAAAAACGGTTATTTCTAGAAATGATGTATATTAAAATTAATAGTGATATCGTTTGTAACAGCAAACAAGACTTAGACGGCCTCCCTTTTATTTATAATTCATTACTAGAAAATTTAAAGTAGGTTTAATTCATTTACTTATGTATTAACGTCACACTGACGAAGGCAGCAACCGCTGCCGAAATATTTGTGCATTTTCATAAATAAAGTTTTAATATAATTGACTCTAGTGCATTAAAATACTCTAATTCATATAAGAAGATAGTCAAATAATTAATTATATATGTGTTAAAATATATGTAGGTATATATAATTATGTAATAACTAATAAAGATGTTTTTTAAGAAAGTATATTGCGTTTTATTTAAAGGGAAAACTCCAAAATTAAGCATTAGAAAGGTCACGTCACGGCATATAATTGTTGTTTTTAACAGAGGAGCTAATTATATCAACACGCGTAAGCGCACTGCACATGGTATAAGTACATAAACATAAACAGAAACCGTTTTGCAGTTTAAAGAAACAATTATTATTTCCTAAACTAAAATTGCACCTGGTTGCATGTGAAAGAAAAACGCAATAACGAACACAAAGAATTCAAAACATTTCGCAATTTAAGAGGAAAAGAGAAGACGAATCCAACTTAAAGAAGCAATAAATTATATGTACCTCCGTTAAGTAAAATGTTTTACTTCAAATTTAATCAAAAAGGATAAAATAATGCTTTTTAAAATTGCTAAATATTTCGTTTCTTACTTTTGATTCGTGGACATACTTCTAAGAAAACTAATCCTTGAAATGAATATTAAATACCTTAAACTTATATTAACTGTTATTGTTTTTTGTCACTCCAGCATGCGTAAGGTATGGTTTAACGATTCTCGTAACTCCTGTGCATTGCAAGCCTGTAAAGGGCAATGGGAAAAACATGTTAGAGATTCTGCTTGTTTCGCAAGACGAATTGAAATCATCAGCAAAGTTATATTTTACTAGACAAGGAACATCGGGAATTTATATTGGCCACACGGTGTTATGGCTGTAAGAGAAAGAGAGATAGCCCAATACAGTAGATGTGTAGAAGTCAGATAATATAAATTTGAGTCTGTAAATAAAACGATTTTAAATATTAGTTTTCTTTCTGAAAATTAGAAATGTTTTCCATTGATCGTACAACCAATAAACCTTTTTAAAATTGATTGAATCCATAAAGGTTGCAGCATAGATTAAAGAAGTTGATGATATTAAATAACTGGAAATTACTTGCTACATGTTTCGACAAACAATATTTTTTGTCATCATCAGGTATATCATTGAATTAAGAGTAAAGTTGTGACGAAGAAGTGATGCGGTGCGAATGAAAATGGTATATGAAATTTAAGTTTAAGACTTCTTTATTCAATGGTTTAAGTCGACTTCTCTAAAATCAAGGATCAGTATATAAACAACAAAAAACAAATTACATAAGTCATAATTAGGGAAATTAGTGAAAGCACAAAGTCGAAAGATCGGAATGACAGACCAACCATGAGGCGTTGTGTGCCTTATTATACAATTTTCCCTCAAACCCAAAAGAACATCCAGGACATCATCCAGTCATCCAGGAAATTCCCAGTCGTCCAGGAAATCATCCAGCTACCCAGGAAATTCTTAGGGATAAATCACGACCCCCACGTGAGCCTTGCCCCCCCCCCCCCCGGGACCCCAAAAACGTGGGGAGGGATGAAGTGTCCCTGTTCTACTGTTGCATTTCTTTTAAACATGGTTTTTTTAAATTGAAACAACTGAAAACTCCAAGTCTTCCCACCATTTTTATTTTTTAACTGGCATGTTTTGATGCAAGAACATTGTATATCTATATTTAGTTGTAAAAATTCATACGTGTGATTTACATACTTATCTAAAATGTTTTAGAAGTGTACTATTCTTTAATGTGTTTGACGTGTTTTTATACTATGACAGCTTTGAAAATAAACGAATCGTTTTTGTGTAAGGAACAAGAAGAAATCTTTAAGGTTTGTGATGCTGGCGAGAGCAAGTTTCTTTGATTTTAGTTTTTGATGCTACGTCTTAGAGCTTTCATGAAATGTATTAGAGTCAAGCTGTAGGCATGCCATTCTTGTGAGAAATGCCTCAAGGTCACGGTTCTCAATTGCACACTAATCTACAAAACTAATTAGAAAACGTTACCTATAACTTATAATGGGACAGGATGTTGTCATTTACTGGAAAACTCATTGCACTTCAGTGCGCCAAAGGACAACCATACCTACCCGTGGGAGTACATCAAATTATTTATGATGTGTTAAAAAAGTAACCTAGTCAATAGTTTTGTAATTTATCCATTACCACTGGAATTAATAACGAGTGAATTTTAGAACAATTTGGTCCAGTGGCGTAACTACATCCGTTGCCGCCGGGGGGCAACAGTTTCGTGAGCGTCTATTTGAGCATTAAAAATTCAAAAAGGGTACATTATAATGGTGATAGCCATGTTTTAATAGTTATTTATGCACTAAGGGCGTAAAGAAGCTTTTATGGCCCGAAGTCTTATTTAGGAAAAGGTTGTAGGGCCATAAAAGCAAGTTACGCCAGAAATACATACACTATTTTATGCACAGATTAAGTATTTATCTCAAATAATTTAAATATCGCATAAACTTGAGTAGATGTATCAAGCTATAGTAAAAGCAGTAAACAAGGGTATCCGTTTTAACTTTGTTCAAAAACTGTTTACTTCCGTTGTGAGATCCGGTATTTTAAATGGATTTTTCATCAGATGAAGAAAATGCGAGAATTAACGAGCTGGCTGAGACAGCAAGAAGTAGTGCTTTGATACCCGAAAAATCAGAATTAATTAATTAATTGACGTTCCTTTATGGCCCGACGGGCTATAAAGAGGCCGGTAATAATAACCTTATTATTATGTTTCTGTCCATAAAAAAATGTTAATATGTTTTATATAAAAAAAGGATGAAAACGCAAGAAATGACAACTATATTATATGTAGATATGTATACCTAAATCTAATATGGATAAATTACTTTATTAATTAGTAACATAATATAAGAGTATGCATAATATTATAATTAGTCACTTAAAAAGCTTGTTTTCTGAATTTTGCCTCCGCGAAAGTGTCTATCAACTGATCAAAATTTATTCTTTTAGCAAATTCGATTTCTATGCGTATCATCGCTAGGCTACTAAGCGTTTCTTGGGACATAATACTTCTCAAAAGGCTTTTTATTAATTTTAATTTTGAAAAGGACCTTTCTGCGGTGGTAACTGGTATGGCTAAGAACAAAATTCATCAGTTTTTATGAGAACTGAGAACGCGTTGCGGCGCTTATCTGCCCCTGGCGCTGGGGTGCGGTTGCACCCCTTGCACCCATAGTAGGTACGCCACTGATTTGGTCGTAAAGCAATTTTACAGTTTTCAAACTATTCGAGTGCATTTTACGTAATTTATACTTCATACAACTTACTCGAAATACTGAAACAATAAAATGTAGGTACATGCAGAGGAAACGAGCTTCCACAAACCACCTGACAAAGAAAAGTAGAGGCTACAGCAATAATGAAATAGTTCTATGTAAATTCGTTTGAATTTTATTGGGATTACAGAAAAATATAGAAGAAGTATATTTATATTTCCCGTCCAGGACTGCTATTGCGAATATTAAACCTCTTTGCAACAGTTCATTAAATATCTTGATTCTTAAAAAGGAATCCACCGTCTAGACTCTCTAGACACTAATGAAAACAAAATAATTAGATGTTTTCTCCTTTAACAATATGAGATTATGAGAAAATATATTGTCATCTAAATTAAAATGAGAATATATAGATACGGTTTTTTTTCGAAAAAATCTACATACGTTGGATATTGGATTTTTTCGGCGACTCCACATATCATGCGGGCAATATTTCTGTTACCTTCATACTTAGGTACTTATATTATATTATATATTAATGCAATTAATTACGTTTTCAACTGCTAAACTATGCTAGTTTATTAATAATTAGGTTCAGAATTTAACTTCCTCAGCTTGACGAGCATTAACTGATCGTATATGAAAGTTTGGAATAAGAGGAAGGTTGGTTTCAGAAATTGTGCATTTTGAAAGGAATAATTCTAGAAAGATTTCATACTACACACGACATTTCATTTGAATTCATATACTCGCAACGGTGTTTGACGAAATAGTAATTTATAAAAGAAGAGCACAAGAAATAAGCTTGTAGTAGGTAGGTACATATTTTATGTTAGTTATTATATTAGCTAAAAGGTCGATTAAATTAAAGCAATTGAGCATATTTTATGGCAATTCCAAATTACGAATATCTCTTTTGTTCATATTCGGTAAGAATTTGACATGCTTTCAACTTTCACATTATTAAGGAGGACTTGTTTACACGACTGTTATTCTTCCATTGTTTTTTTGTTTTTCAGTTAGCAACATCAACTTTTATTTTTCTTACCACAAATACCTTGGATTTTTTAGGATTGTGATTTAAACGATAAAAATTACAGTTAAAAAGTAACGAAAAATGAGAGAAAATTACCCAATATAGATAGGTAGATCTATTTGAATTAACTTTAAAGCTAATAGAAATTGAAAAGTATTGAGGATGTATATATCATCCGTCGTTACTGATAATATTTAGTATTGTGAGGGAAAAATATGGCGATCTTCGGGGATATAACATTACTCCTTACTTATAACAGACCCAGTGGCGTAGCTACACCCACGCAAGCCCACGCGATGCGTGGGGGCCTTAGACGCAAGGGGGCCCAAGGGGTTTCCGATCCAGATCCTTCTATGTTTTTAAATATAATTAGTAAAAATAAGAATTCAAAATAATTCGTACATTTTTTTATACCAGTTGATGCTCTCAACCTCCCTTCATGGGGCGGACAAAGAAAATAAAATAGGTAAAAGTTGCATATCGGCATCTTTCAATTATGCAAATTTCTAATGAAAAAAAAGTTAAAGGGTTTCGCAACAAACCGCATATCGCGTAGGCTCGCCGCTGCTCCTCCCTTGGGCACTATGTGTCGGCCCGTCGCACGTTTCGTGTCGGCAAAAGAACAGAACTGGGGGCAAACCTTTGTTTTAATTTGTATTGTAACATTTATTTTGAATTCTACTTTAGATTATCACCAGTTTCCCAAAGGGAAAATATTCGAATAATAAAAACTATAAAGTATTGTGTTTTGATAGCCACCGTTGCGTCACGTCGACCGCTTCTTGGCGGAAAAGGATCAAAGGGCGCGGCAGCTCTCTATAGCGACAACTATAAATAAAATAAATGCCCCCTCAAAATCATTTCACTATTTTCCGATATTCTGTATGAGACAAATCTCTGGGTCCCAGACATGGGGCTCTGTTTTTAGGGATCCACCCAAATTCTCTTCTTTAAAAAAATGTAGAAATAAGCTTTTCCTTTTATTTTACAAAATGCATCAATAAAATATGTTTAAGAAGAAACTTTTTTTTAATTGTGAAAATGGGATTCAGGAGCCCGAATATTATTTTAAAGTTCCGCCACTTGTTGAAATGTGTCAACTTTGAGGTTGAATTTTATCATTTTATTGTTTTACTTAGACAGGCCATAGCAGGTATACATAACTAAAAAACCGAAAAGCTCATTTTTCTTCAAAGGTTTGAACAGTATGAAAAAATGTTGAACGTAAAAGTTACGTAGAAATCAGTGAAATAACTTTCATTTTCTCTTCGTTTTGGTTTCAGCACAAATTAGAAATTTTTATTATGGACTTGGTATTTCCGCCCTTTTCAATGATATAATAAGGCTTTTTTGAATGAAGGATAAATTTGGCAGAGAACGAGGTTTAGGTAATACTAATAATAAATTAGGCGTTACCGCATGAAAATAAAAGAACTTTTGAACAGTGTTATAACAATAATGCTCTATTACTGACAAATGTCCCAAGACGTATTGAGTTTTCCGAAATAATCTTTTTGGTAATTAATAATGAAATGATCGATAAGATTTGTTTATGTATGAATTAAATAGGTGATTAATAGAAGATGAATACAAAATCACAACATTTCTATTAAAAATTTAATTACAAGTTAAGATTTTATAATTTTGCGCCGTACTGTTGTTTCAGAAAAACTTTGAATTAATTCGTCAAAAGCAATACCTACTATTAAGTACATCACGTTCTATTGATAAAATTGATAAGTCATTTAATCTAACCTCAGACATATTAGATAATAAATAATTTTTAATTCTGGAAAGACATGAAAAAAAATCTTTCTGGCGTACAATTTCAATTTGTCACCGCGGTGTATTTAAATATTCTTAAAGCAATATCAACATTATTGTAAATCTCGGTGAAACCGTTTTGTCGGACACAGAAATATATTTTTATTCCAAAACTTTTGCATCCTTTTCAAGTTTCCTTTGGGATTTCGTGAAATGGGTTATAAACGAAAGGTGAATGGTAGTAGGAAAAAAATTCGAAGGTTAGCGGGCGTGAAAAAATTAAAAAAATTCCACTTTTTGTGATCCCATGCCGATAAGGCAAGGTTTTCTTCGAAAAACCAATTTTAAAAATGTAAAATCGATTAGTTGGTGATAAAAGAAATGCTGAACTTTACCAAAAATATGCCTAAATATGCATACTTTATTGCTAGCTTGCTGTTGGTGTTTTAAAATCTTATCACATTTTTAAATAACTAAGGTATCTATATTTCATTTGTTGCGTAGGTATATCTATCTATACGTAATACTTAATACAATAAAGTGTATCCCTAATATTTAATATCATACGATGAATTTAAATTTAATTTACCTACAGCTGTTAAAATAATAAAATTATATTTGATTTGGAATGTTATACTTTGTTGATCTTCAATAAACTCTGCTTAAGGCCATGAGTTTTTAATTAAAAAATTGACAATTTGGTATTTTAAGATGTTCATTTAATATGTTATAAATATCGAGACCTACGGCGGTATGTATTATTTTGTGGTACACCTACATAAGTTTCATTTGATAAATTAATTCGAATAAGAGTCAGAGCGTAAGATAAAAGGCGGTTTCATTTTCCTTCAAGTTCGTATAATGGTTGTGGGTGGAAAAGCTCTAAGACGCGTGTTTTAAAAACTACAAATATAAATTTCAGAAAATTAAGCAAACGGAGTTCAAAACTTAGAAAGAGGTGTTTTGAAGTTGTTTTTGATACACTTCATGCAATGTATCGAGCGATGTAGTCATTCTTCATTAAAAGTCAACTCTACCCTTAAGCAATCGTTTACGTATAAAATAAGTATTGAATCACGTGTTTCGATTAAGGAAAGCCGTCGCCGAATTTTTAATGTCATGTGTATTGGACTGAGTATGTCAACGTTATTTAGTATGTCAACGTTATTTTGAAACAAGGAATGAATTTTACCAAATAGTAGTTTGGCGGCTGTTCAGGCGTACAAAATCCATTAGTGTTAAATATTTTATAAAACCAACCACACAAAGCGTAGTCAAATCCGCAATAAAAGATTAGGTCATAGTTAGTTGCTCACATTCAAGGTTTTTATATAAGTTAAGCTAAGTGCATGACGTACCTTAAATTCACATTTCGTAATTCTACAACGGAAGGTAATTCCAATTAATTTAAAGTGAACTATGGAAAATGAACTTTTTCGAAAATTGTTATTAGCTTACAGACCCACCCACAGAAACGGACTGTGGGTCGCCAACAGACTCGACATAGGGTAGCAACTACCCTCACTTCTTCGCCCCCTTACCACCCCCGCCATGCGGCATCAAGCCCACACCTCATACAAGCAATTTTCTTCGTTTGTTATTCTCCATCTTTCTCATTCATTCATTTGCTGTAGTTAGCTTCTCACTTATAGATATAGTTTACGATGAAAAGGACATGTCTCATACCTTTGTGAATTCTCTTTCGTTTGATTTATATTGTGTCTATAACTTTCTTTTATCGACGAGTTTAAATATCACACATTTTCATTTTCATATTTACCATCTCACAGACGTGGTTTGAGAGAAATATAAATGTCAGATTCACACAAGTGCATTGCCAGGTGTTCTAAATTAAAAGGGGGACTTTGTAAACCCCAGTATACATTCTGAACATGCACGATCTACTTAAAATCGTAGTCTGCTACTATCCGTCTATGACAAGAGTAGGTATAATAACATATAAAAAAATGACACCTGTAACATCATTACCAATAGATATCTAACTGGAATCTAGACAAAATCTGTCTTTCAGACTTGATGAATATAGAGTGGGTAGTGGGAAATAAAAACACTAAACCTCCTCTTATAACAGCAAAAATTGTTGAAAGTCAGCGACCTGTTTCGACAAACCTAGGTATGTTGTCATCATCAGGCGTCTGGAATTCGCTACAATTATAAGCCATTGAGTAATAAAACTAACTAGCTTATTCGGTGAAATGTAGTTGAATAATTAAGTTAAAATGAAATGCTTGAAAGTAGTAACATGAAACGACGAAAAATCGAAGGGTTAACAATGAACCGAAGAGAACGTCAAGGGATTAAAATCACTGAAAGCCAGAGAATTAACGAAAAGAGACAAGGGAGAAAAAACTTACGAAAATTGGTATCGAAGGGAGAAAGGGAAAATAATATAAGTTAGAACCAATCAATGCTGAAAAATAGGGTTAGTTAGAAAATTAGGGAAAATAAAAGTAATACTTACGGGAATTTTTTGTGTTGGAAGCTACAAAACTAAAAACCGGGTAATTTAACAGGCCTACCACACATTGTGGAAGCTATAAAGGTTATTGTGATCAACGAGGAACAAAAACTGTGAGTAGGTGATCATTAGTTTAGGAAACCTTGAGAAAGAATAAGAGTGAACTGTAATGTCGACATAAGGGGGCAAATCAAATACCAGGGACAAGCAAAAGTAGAAAAATTACTGTATGATAAGAAGATTTTTATTAATGTTAAGGACTTTGTGAAGCGAAAAATTGGGTTACTATTATAATTATTAATAATCTCTTTTTTTTTCAATAAATCTAATTTAGTGCCTTTATCGCAAATATGGAGGATGTCGAAATTAATGTTAGGATCGAAGGAGTGACCAGAATCCAAAATGTGATTGGCGAAGGAGGAATTGGACATAGGATTATTTTTTTGATAAAAGCGAAGTATTGTGAGAATCTGGCTTTGAATTTTCTGTGCGTTTGACCAATATAGAAGGAATTACAGGAACCACATGATAATCTGTACATCTCTGATTTATCAAGAATATCAATCTTATCTTTGATGTGAAGTAGGTGATTTTTAAAATTTTGTTTGGCAGAACAGGAGATCCTAATGCCATGTTGATTGAATAGTTTCTTGAAGAAATAAGAAGGACAGAGGGGTAAGAAGGAAGAAGAAGATATAAATGGGGGTGTTTTTATCTCCCACTCTGTTCACTGTTTGAGTACGGAATTCAACTTTAAACGAATTTTTATGAACCACATCTAATATGGAATCGAACAACTTCATGAGTATCTTTCTCTCCCAATACACAGAACCACTCTCTTCGAAAGAACTTCTCAAATTTAAATATAAACAGGGTATGTATAATAATATTTAAATAAAATGTTAACATTTTCCTGTTTCATTACTACAGTATTTTCATCAATGTCTGGCCCCTACGGGAACAATTTTAAATTTCGCACTTTCTCTAGGTTGGTAGTTGTTAGCAGGTCGCAGAAAAACAATGACTTAACTTAATGTTACGAAGCAATTGTGATGTAAGTTAGCAATATGTTTTAAGGCGAATTGTCATTTTTGACACCCTAGTAACGTGTCTAAGGGAAATTAATCAAGTTTGCCATCGTGCATCTCTAGTTGTCTAAGCACCTATAATCACGTGGGGGTCACACATTGATGAAAACACCGTATAAATAATTCACCTGATGCCTAATACCATTGTATAACATATAAATACAATGCTAATACTCAAACGATGTGAAATACGAGCGTGCAAGAAATGAACAATTGGTCTACTCTTTTATACTTTTCCTTTTATTTATATAATATTTACTAGTTAATTCTCTCGCTATAATTGGTATTGTAAGCTCTTGGTTTTCCAATTGTGTTTTTTTGTTTAGAAATGAAAGCATTACTATATGGGCAAGCAAGATGGGAATTTTTACAACACTTGAGAAATGTGCAAAATATATCTTAGCTTTTAGTATGTAGTTTCACTATAATTCTTAAAGTTTTTAATACAATACACATAACTGTAGACAACACTTTGGCTTCAGTAGGTACCTGCTTTTTGCCAGACCTGCATTTGAAAAGCAATGCAAGCCTACTTGATTAATAATAATAAGCCCACTTTTGTCTTTTTTACATTCAACTTAACTTATGTTCAATGCCCCGACATCGAAATTCTCGTTTCATAAATTCATCAAAAGTTTTATTATTAAGTGCTCTGATTGAGTACGGTAAACAATTGAAAAATTTCAACGACACGACAGGACCTTTCTGTGTTTTTCCCAGCTTTACTATCCTCGGAAACGCTTTCTGAAAATCTGCGCAATACAAATAAATTGCAACTTAATTTTGATCGACATGTCAATTAAATTGGAAAATGGAATCGTATTTGACACCCTGAGAATTTAATACAGTAGGTATGAGGTTTCAACGACAAACGTAACAGTTCAGTTTTGGATTAATTAATTTTTAGTTGATTTGCAGTACACCATTCACAAAGTTGTTTAGCCTTAGACATTAAGTGACTGCTGTTAGCACGTTGAAGTACGAACGTAATATCCTCCGCATAAAGAATACACTTCTTTTCAAGAGTAATGTAACTAGGCAGAACATTAATGTAAACGAGAAAGAGAAGTGGCCCCAGAATACTCCCTTGCGACACTCCTTATTTTACAGGCATTGTCAATAGAGAAATGAATAAATACGAGCCCAGAATCATATCATTTGGCCCAGTCATTCTTGTATTATTAAACGTAGTGTTCTGTGCATATCTTTAGTTTTCTAATATTAGTTTTAGTAAAAAATGTTTACATGAATGTTTCAATTTCAATTTCAATTACAATAATAATAAGTAGTTGCATTCAATAGATTTTTCTTCACCAAAGTCTTCTAAAATACAATAAAATATAAAACAATGACTGGGCCAAATAATATGATTCTGGGCTCGTATGTTATCAAGACAATTTTTATTTCTTGTCGGCTCAACAATCGTATAAGTAAATAAATCCATAATAATTACATAAGTGTGCCGCTGATAAATACGTGTTTATCTGTTTTTTGACTTGTGCTCCATTTCTTGCGATTACTGCGCCCCCTGTCGCGAATCGAAAAAAATGTTTCGAACAAATCGTACGTAACTTTCGACGTAAAATCCGAATCTGCGATAAAAAATAGGGGTTCCTATTTAAGATTTCAAATTTGCCCCCACCCCACCTACAGGGGGTGGGGGTGAGGGTGTAATTTAGTACTAACGAATTTCCCCCTCGAAGATATTCAAGTTTTGATTCGGCACATTTTTCTATAAAATGAGTATTTTTCGAGTTATTTCAAATTCCAGGTTAAATGACTCACCCGGTATATGTACGAACAAAAAGAACAAATTTTAAAGAACAATGTTGAATGTTATTAATTAATGAAATGGATGTGCTTGTTTATTAGCACAAAGTTTATGGAATCTAGGTGTTATTGACGAGATTGCCACTCGTAATTCAACCAAAATTTAACTAAGGATTCAGTCTCAAATTGGTGTTTTATTGAAGTCGATCAATTTTTCCTTTTTAATGGTGGTCAATTCAAATTCAGCATATTGTTCCTCAATAATTGAATAAATGGGTTCTGTATCCACGCAAACTTTGTTAAATCAAGATATTGAAAATACATATTTTGAAAATTGTATTAACAAAGCATTCAAGTGTTCAACAGATAGATTTTTGCTTGGTTCTACATATACTGACTGTAACACATAAATTTAAAATTGGAAACATGTGAATGTTAATTAATTGACGAAACTCAAATTACTGACACACAACCTTCCCCATGAATGTCAGTGATTTGAGTTTCGTCAATTAATTCTGGTTCCACTCCATTTGGAGATCTCCCAGAAGCCCCGTCGTCATTATGGACACAACATATGTATCTATGTGAATGTTATTTTTTTGCAAATTTGACTTCCATAACTCCAATTTCTTCATAAATGCTTTTACTTCGCCATTTTGATTTATTGATTAATTTAGATTTATTGATTTAAGTTATATGAATTGTATTATGAATGAAATATTATATTTTTCTTAAAATTGTCGCGCCTCCCTTTATACTAGTCCGCGCCTCCCTAGGGAGGCGCGCCTCCCAGTTTGGAAACCACTGAAATATTATGTGCACTCCTTTATATTTTGCTTTGCTATTTAGTGAAAAATTTCCATTTAGTAACCGATGGTATGCGGACTTATGAGGGGATTATTTACTAATTCTTTCATAACAACATGTTCACTGCAATTTCCTGTTAATGTCTACAATAATGTTGTAGAAATACCTTCATTAGTGATTCTGCTCCGGATTATAGTTGTCATTTGTTTCAAAGGTATTTATAATTTTCGCACGGCCAAAAATAAAATTTGTCACTTATTCAACTTTATAATAATTTATTAATATTGATTAAGTCCAAGTATTGAGTCATATATTTTAGTATATTTAACAAAACCATAATTTTCGCATAAATTCAGTTTTACACGTAAAAACAGAAATGTCAGCTTAATATCACAAACGTATTGTTTCGTCAACCAATTAAACAACTTCATCGAGAATTTATGCTATAAGCGGTTTACAGGAGAAATAATGAGTACGTAGTGAAAAGAATACAAGAGCCAATGAAGTGAGCTTATTCACGTAATCATTTAAGCAAGAAAAAAATAATTATTGAAAAGTAGGTATAATGGTCGTGCAAACTAAATGACAAAAATTCTAACCATAAATTGAAATTTGAATTTAAACTATTGAAAGAAATGAAAGAATACAACATTAAATGCGTATTGTATTAAAAAAAATGCGGACGAATAGAAAGTTACCAGTAAACGTTATAGTCGGTCACGTTTAGCAGATTTGCCTTGAAGGTATCATTTTGAATTGTCCGTAATTGAAGGATATTGAGAAAAATCAATGATTTGCTAATGAGACTGCTTCGAACAATAAAATATTGAATGCTTCAATTAGCTTTTAATGGTAAAGTTGTCACATATTTCCAGGATATGCCAATCTCTACAAATCCGTTTGCCTTTTTTTACCTTATAAGTACTACAGTAATTTGAAAATGATTTATCGATTGCCATCAGTCGAATAACCGTCATGTGACGAATGTGATTTAATAAAACTTAATCAAATAATATGAAAAAATAAAGAAATGATATGCAATTAAAAGATTATTTATAATGCCAATTAAACTAATCGAATTAAAAGAAAAAAATGCCGTTAGCTTTTAACGAAGTGAAAATAATTTTAAACAAGTTGCCAATAAGATTTAGGTATAATATTTCCCATGTAGCACCGTTTATTGGCGTTAGCTTCGCGGAATATTAGCGCAATATAGAGAGATTGGGGAAATATTGTCGAACTGCCGCCAATATTGGGTGAATATGTTTTTGGAATATTATCCAAATATTGGAAATACAATATTTAGTAAATATAAGAACAATATTTGCAATATTTAGTAAATATTGCTATTTAATGTATATTCAAATATTGTACACACAATAATGTACCGATATTGCGTGTACAATATTACTAAATATTAAAAATCCATATTTAAGCAATATAACATACATATTTGTAATATTAAGTAAATATTGATATTCAATGTAAATTCAAATATTGTACACACAATAATATTGTACCGATATTTGCGTGTACAATATTACTAAATATTAAAAATCGATATTTAAGCAATACACTATAAGTACGTATTTACAATATTTAGTAAATATTGCTATACAATATAAAGTCAATACATATTTATTTATCAATAACATAACAATACTGTTTTCAATATTACCTGATATTTAAAATGATACCTATATTTAGGCTACACGGAAAAAATATTCATAAATAATAACGTTATGATACTTTCTCAAAATCCACCGAATGTTAACTTATGCCAATTTAGAGATATCAAAATAATCAAAATATAATATGCACGCCCTACTCAATATTTTATAGTGTTCAACTTTAAAGTCCAAAATTATATAAGTTTCCGTAGCGCAGTTGTGTCAGGGCTGACTTCGTAACCGGGTTGTGATGGAGTAAGTAAGTAGGTTAACAAAATGAGTGGGGAAGTAAGATATAAGCGGAAGCATTGGCGAGGGAAAAAAGAGGATAGCGAGTATTAAGAGTACGAGTATGACACTCTTAAGGTCTAATCAGTATTAAGTAAAGGTTATAAATAATTAGAATAATACAAGTATCATTAAGTAATGAGTGAGTTTAATTTACGTGTTTAACTACGGAATCCCTCCCAGCTAGAAGAACATCCCATGGCCTAAAAACACCGGAAAATCCCAACATTACATGGCGATCCTGCTAATAAGAACAAAATGGGCAACACGCAAGAAAAGCAAGAAAATATAATTGTAGAAGCGGCTGGTTCAGGGAATAATAACGCGGCGCAGTACAACAGTACAAAAAGAGAAGTTCTGGAGATCGGGATTATTCTGATAAGGGTCCTGCTAGGAGTAATCATTTAATATTTTCTATTGGTGAAATGCAAAAAGGCGTGGGAGAAGAAAATTAGAAGAGAAATAATAAGAAGCCAGGAGTTACTAGGGATGACAACCAGATCAGTATAAGGAAGAAGGAAACCAGGTAATCATGTAATTAATGTAATAATAATAAGTAATATTATGGTTAATTTTGAAAAACTGACAGGGTTTAATAGGAAAATAGATGATTTTATAAATAATCAGATAATAAAAAGATAATCAAGATAGGAGGAAAAATTAAGGGCACACAACAAAGAAATTAGATGAGTTAGAAGGATATAAAATTGAATTACGTAGGATAAAGTTAGGATTTAAGGAAGAATTTAGTAAATCGTCGGAAGTAGAATCAATTAGGAAGGTTAGGGATGCGTCAGAAATAATCGAAAACAAAATTTTAGAAGTAAGTAAATTGTTAGAGGATAGGTTAGCACAGCTAAGTGAAATTATAGAAATGGGGGAATCCTTTAATTTAAAAACGGCGTGCAGTCTCTTGCCACGTATGGATGGTACAGAAGACGTCACGAAACAATTACTTGATTCGATCAGGTTGTACGCAGAGTTGCTAAAAAATGAAGATCACACAGTTTTAATTGATCACGTTCTAAAAACAAGGTTAACGGAGAACGCGAAAATAAGGTTAAATAAGTTATATGAAACAGTGGAAAGCTTGACAAAAGACATAAGTGAAAATATCATTTCGAAAAAATTCAGCCAATCGATGGTTCGAGTCCTACATGAAGCAGAAGCCTTTTTCAGCATCACCGATCTCCTCCGAGTTCTACACGTCCTGGGGAAGGAACCACCGGAGCACATGGAGCCCTGCAGGCGCTGCGCACTGGGAAATAGTCCCTCGGAAGAGGTAGGGCTCTGGGGTTCCAGATACGCGCTTTTGAGTCATTCATTACCCACCAGTGACGAAGGTAGGATGGATGTCGAAAAGTGCGTGAGTGAGTGATGTGAATAAGTGAAGGAGAGACTTAGGTACTATGTGGGTACACCCTATAGTAGAATTGAGGGAGAAGAACCGGACGTACCATTTACTTTAACTGGATTGCATAAAATTTTTTTGGAAATTTTCAAAGCCAACCTTGTTTTGTAAAGTATGAATAATTATAAATCTGAATAGAAAAATGTGAATAATTCTGTAATCATTGATTTTAGGTATAGGAACATGTTATATAAATTTAAAGGAAATTTATTTCTGCATCGAATGGGCTGATAATTAAATAGGCATTCCATTTGAAAAAAGAGACTTTTTAAAGTTTTTCTTAAGTCTGGAAATAACGTCAAATAGATACGTAATGGCGGGCAATTTTTTATTATCCGTTACAGACAATTGTGTCTCAATCTTTTGACATTGAGAACCTAAAATCCCATTTCCCCAACTTTTACCACTTTCGACTTTCAATTTTATTTCCTAAACAAGATTTTCAAATTTTTCAGAGAAAAAACATTATTTTCTCAACAATCGAAATTGATACGCCGATTATTTTAGGCATACTTACTAAACATTTTATGACACATCGGAATGTGAAAAAAAATTGCCCGGTTTGTATTTAAAAAAATGATGTTGATGCTCACTTCCGGTATTTCCGGAAGTGCTGCCATTTGGAAAATATTTTTATTTAATAGATTAAACACGGCATGTCTCATGTGCAAAATTTCAAATTTCTAGCTTTTACCGTTCTTGATATACTTCTAACCGGCGGTCACCGTGAGACACCCTGTAGATTTTTTGGAACATAATCGACTAAGATGATGGTAGGGATAATATTTTATATTGCACGCTATGATTTACTGAATCTTTACGTAACCGGGGTGACTCAATAAATGATTTCATTCGCATTTATCACTTTTCGATAGTTATTGTGTATTTACGAGGTAAATCCTCTCACTCTTCAATTAACTTCTTCCAATTCTCTTTTAGGAAAAGAAAAGAATACAATTTCACCATCAGAACTTAACAAATTCGGTTCATGATATGTGTAATTAACACCTAAGCTGTCGCTATCGAAAACATTCCTGTTATTCAAGTCCAGTACAAGTGCTGTAACTCCATAATTTCTGAAAATTGCAACACGTTTTCACAACACTTTTACTTCATTAAAACAGTCCATGTCACAAAAACTGTAGGAAGGAGTGAAAAAAGCTACTTCTAGACGACTATTTTGGATGGTGATTTTTATGTTTGATCACATTTTAACTTTTTTAGTGCCACGTCATGTACACCGCAATTTTGTAATTTATTTAACGCTCACACACACACATGTTCTAGACAAGTCTGTGAATAGCTAATTTTCCTTTGCCTAAAGCTTTTCAATAAAGCGGTAGGTTTTCCGAACTGAAAATCAAAGGTAAAGTATTAAACGAATTAAACAAAGATGTAAAACAAAATGCTTTTACAGTACCTACGCTATATTATTAATTTCAGCAAATAATGTTTTATATTAAAGTTGCATTGAATAGAATGGTGCAATCTAATGAAATATTTTTAATTGTAATGTTTCTTTTAGACTGTGCACAATTATATTTCATTTGTTTTAATAATAAAACGTTTATATATTATTATGCAACTATAATCCATGTTAAATTGTAACTTAACTTTAACTAACTTACTGTATAACACTCTTTATTTACGAGTAATTCAGCAAAAGATACAAACATATAGTTTTGACATTTTGTATTACTATGTCAGTTTGCTAGAAGCTAGAGCATATCGTTATGCTAGTCCGGTTAGGATAACCCCGCCAAACTAAGACCTTTTTTACTTTACGTCGCCTAACATGTTTAACCACTTATGTGATATGATCGGTAATGCTATGTGGTAGACGTATAGAATGAACAAGAACAAATAAGGTATGGGGGAATGTAAAGGATTCATTCTAGACCCTAAATATTATTTGAGATGAAAATATTTCTTTGGACGGATTCAGCGATGCAGTAACACGCTAGTTGAAAGGGCCAGATTAGTAAATCATGAAAACTAGTCAGGTTCAAGCAACAAATATTTTTTTTATTTATAGGGAATGTTTTAAAATATCTTTAATAAATTTATTCTGTACGTAATTTATGTTATCTACATTATTTGCCAGTTAAGTTAACTAAGAAGATATTAAGTCTTGTCCAACTCAACTATTCAGATACATTAAACAGTTACAACTCATAGTTAACAATCGCTTACTTAAGCACTCATCAGTGACTAAAACTACCCACTAACCAGTAGTTGAATTGAGTAATACTGCGACAGTCAGGCACTGAGCTATACACGTATGACGTAATGCACAATGCATTCCAACCTCACTACCCTTATGGGAGGAGCAAGAAGAAGTTTGAATAAGCTTGATAACCAAGCCAAGCCTGTATTCGGAAACATCAAGCCAAACCAAGCTTTTCTTCTTAAAAAGCTTGACTTTCAAGCCCAAGCCAAGAGCCAAGCTAATATATTATTTCAAGTCAAGCTGCTTGGCTAGGTGAATCTCTGACTAGACTAGGCGGGTACCAAACAAAGTAACTTTTCTTATAAGAAAACATATTAGCGAAGCATGACTTGAAAAGGATAATAGTCATAGTTGCCATGCCAAGGGTGCCGCCAAAGAGGACCCGGGGGGGGGAGCGCCCCCTGGGAAAAAGAAAAATGGCAAAAGTTATTAAAAATAAATTTTGTACGAAATAGAGAAAAAATAAATAATTAATACACCCGCCCCAGAGCCACGAACACCCAATAGTACTTGCCCCCCTGGGAAAATTTTGTGGGGGCGCCCTTGTGCCATGCGTATCAATTATATTAACTAATGGCGTTGACGTATTTATTATAAATATATAACAACTTTATCTAATGGGTCTTCTAAGACGGGGAGTTCTTCGTGAACGTAATGTTATCCTGACCGATATTAATTAACTAAATCGCCACCATTATTGTAATTTGTGGTTTAAATAGGATTATTAAAGCTTAATTTTTAGCAGAAACGACTCTTGATACTGGCTTAATTCCCTTATTATTACATACGATTAGTTTGTATGCTATTTTGGAGTTAAAAATGTATAACAAAGGTATTCTTACAGTTATGCACATAGGTACCTACATTTATGGGAAAATTTAATAACATAACTGGTAACCGTAGTAATGTTAGCATAAATGTTTGGGTTCAATATTAAATGGATCGACCGCAATGCAATCTAATTGAAATGCAGTTAATCAGTTTTAGTCAATGTAAACGAGATCCGGTGTTTGCAGTGCAAACGCCGGATTTGAACATTAATTTAACTACCTGTGTGTAAGCTGCTTATGTAATGTAGATTAGATATTGGCGTAAATCGGCCATTCAAAACTTAGATTCACTTTTTTTACGTAAGTATTACGTAATTTACGTTCCTATAGTAATGATGTGCAACTTGAGAAAATCTACTAACAAGCATTGCCACATGTGGAACTGAATATAATCCGTTAATTGGATGTTACGTTTAATTGATAGCTACACCGAGTATGACGGTTTGATGCTACTACCTAATTAGGATTAAATTGAAAACTGTCTCCAATTTAAACATTCCCGAAAAATAATTTTGTTTGCAATTTAATTGGATTTTTATGGTTAATGAAAATACGCTCATGTAACATAAACCTTGTCTTATTTATAAACTGTAATAAGGCGCTACGTCCAGCTGAATTTATTCATTCATTAATTTTTACAAAAATGTAATATCTATGTAATGTTAAAAACTGTAATTCTCACTTTAAATGTTATGAAAATTACGCACATGTAACATGAAAAGAAATGGCTAAAATGTAACTTCAGTTTCAAAATTTGAAAACGTCTTCTTTTACTATTGAGCGTCCAAACCTCCAAATGCAGTATGGAGCTTATGGGAAAACAGTGCAGGATTGCCAAATTTCTAACCTCAAATAAACTAAAATATTTGCAATGCAATACAAACTTAGATAAATTTGGAATGTAGGTACTTTCTGAAAAGAAGATTTTTAATAAATGGTGTTAGTTTAATTCGATAAATATTGTAAAAGAAGCGGGTAATAAATTTGACAGTAGTTACAAGGAGTTTTTTTATATTTGTCCTCTAATATCTACTTACCTAATTGAGCTATCGACATGATTTTTTTTTATTTAAAACAGACACTACCGTTTCTTTCCAAGTATAATATAGTTGATATTTTTTATTTTAAATATACCCAACATATCGATGCTCTTAGCAGTTCAGAAATTATGCAGGCGAATTTTGACTAATCTAAAAAAATTTTGTTCTTAAGAATTTCATATAACATGCTGCGAAGAAAATGAAGGCAAATGACCAAAAAAGTTTTTAGTAGCATAATAGTTGTTGTCACCTTTATAGTTTAGGCGCCATAATTTTTTAAAACGCGTGGAATTTAAAAATTCGGTTATACTCAACAACGAATATGGAGCGGTCGGTCTAGTCGCAGTGTTTGTAGGTACATTATTATTGTGATAATTAATAATAAGTGTGAACTTGTGGTGCAGAAACCTTTGAAGCAGGGTTTCGAGACAATAATAAAATTAGTGCCACGGAAATAAGAAACGATTATTTCGGACAGGAAATTTTGAAAATTAAGGATGATATTTTAAGCGAAAAAAAAAGGTGAAATATAAAGACTGCAGGAAATCTACACCTGCAAACACAATATATTGAGGTACCTCGAATAAATAAAACAACTCGTAACCTCCCTTTAGATAAAGTCGAAAAATGAATGAGTAGATGGATTGTTATGTTTTTTGAGGTACCTCGTCAAACTAGTAATAGCTCAAACGGAGACAGAAACATTCCCGGTCCTTCAAAAATATAACATACAAGCCTTTTGTAATAAATCAAAAATTAACAAAAAACCCACAGACCCAAGGACCCAACTTTTTTATCAAAGTTTGATGAAGTTAGATCAAAAAGAAAATCCCAGTCAAATTCAGAATCAGTCAGATTCAAATTATTCCTTTGGATCTGAAACTGGTAAGGATAATGTCGGTAAAGAACAAATTGCTCAAAACGAGTATCCAATTTTACACCAAACAGATGCAAAAGAATTTCGTGATCCCCATGATAAATACCATATTTTGAAAATCGACTACAGATTTCAGCTCCTATACGGCTGTTTGCTATATAAAATTGTTACAAATCACATACCTTTTTACTTATTTCAATTATTAATTAGACACTCTATGGTGCATAATCGTTGCTCTAGATATAAAGATAGATACGTCATACCGAAACATAATTTGACTAAATTTAAATGTTCACACCAATATTTTGCTACGCCCTTTTTAAATAGGTACCTATTGGGAAATTTTCTCTCAATCAAATAGTTTGCCGATATTCAAAAGGCGTTTAAAAGATAGATTGTTATACATAATACATAAGTGTTATATTAGTTTTAGTACTCTTTGAACAAATTTTCTTGTTATCAAAGGGCAGAATTGAAAAACGGCCTGGCCGATATTACACCTATTGGGTAAAATTATACTACGTTACCTAATTTATTTATTATTGTGTACACTCCAAATTATAACACTTTGTAGGATATTTTTCCCCCTTTGAAATGGAGGCCTTCTCGTGGAGTTGGTGGCTGGTGGGTGTTATTGACACGACATGTACTTCAATTCGACTGCCGACGTTTCGACCATACGAGGATGGTCTTTATCAGGGCTCTTTATTAGGTAAAAACATATTAAAAATTAGTATGGGACAGTGAGAAATACAATATTGTAATGAGTGATTTTGTATGATACTAAAATTTTTTATTGAAGGTGGACGGAACACTCACCTGAAGAGTTGGCGTATCAAAAACATACGTGGTACTTCTTTGATCCAGTTTTTTATTTATACGATGTAAAGTTGTTGAAAGAGTCAAAAAATAATTGTTGGTACGTAATGGTTGATGGTATAGAGTAATTAATTTAATGAAATTTAAAATATAAGACATACAGCAATTTGGTGGAACGAACAAACAAGAATGGCTAAGTGCATGTGCGTAGGAAAGGTACGATTGTTAATAGAGATAACAGGGAGTAAATAACAACTTTACATCGTATAAATAAAAAACTGGATCAAAGAAGTACCACGTATGTTTTTGATACGCCAACTCTTCAGGTGAGTGTTCCGTCCACCTTCAATAAAAAATTTTAGTATCGTACAAAATCACTCATTACAATATTGTATTTCTCACTGTCCCATACTAATTTTTAATATGTTTTTACCTAATAAAGAGCCCTGATAAAGACCATCCTCGTATGGTCGAAACGTCGGCAGTCAAATTGAAGTACATGTCGTTTCAATAACACCCACCAACTCCACGAGAAGGCCTCCATTTCAAAGGGGGAAAAATATCCTACTAATTTATTTATTTTATTTTATTATATTAATCAGGATGAGTATTTAAAGCAAGTACCAAACATGTTTTTGGAATTTATTTCTTGGCTTATCGATCGATTTGGAAAAAAATATAAACCCAAACGCTGCTATTTCTCGCAATATTATTATGACGCAGTTCGACAAGTCATATAAGAAAAACTTTTATCAATTTGGATTAGGGTTATATGTATAGAATTTAGTACGAAGTAGACAACTTTTGGATCTTCTATTTGAAATTGGTATCAGCTGCACTTGTAATGATATCAGGCAATTAATAACCAATATTGCCAAACAAAGAATTGATCTGACACAATTTAGTACCTACCTTCAGGTGCATAAGTTGCTGATAATAAAATCAAAAATTACATTCACGCTAGTATTGACATTTTCGATTTAAATGAGGACACGATTGATGGAAAAAATACTACTACTCATTGTATGGGTATGGTAGTATTTTAGCAACGTTCAGAAAATATTTCATTTGTAGGGGAAAATATGATTAGGAAAGCTTAGAAGATCTTGATTTTCCTCTTAGACACAAATTGACATTTTTGAACCATCCAACCTTACCAGAACCTGTATTCTATGCCATGAACTAAGATTAGGTGTAGGTACTTATTTGAACCATTAAAGTTGCATAATCAAAGTAAATTTGAACTATGGATGTTTTTGGTGCGAAACATCGCTCTAGCGCGTAAAACAATTGATCGAAAACGAGAAAATAAATGTAAGTATATTGTTGAATTATAGTAGGTACCTATATGATATATACGAGCCCTGTCTCAGTGAAGTTGGTCCAACCCACCAACACATGATACTGTATGAATTTATTTTAAGGTAAATTAAAATTTAATTGGAAATATAATATTTTTGGTTTCTTTAAATGTTTATGGAAAGATAACAAGATGGATGTGGCTATTTTTAAAGAGTTTTTATTTCGAAATAATCTTCTTTGTAAATTGATTTGTGTTTGGTAAAATAAATGATGGAGACTGTTAAGTTGAATTTGCTTCAATTAAATCAAGATATGCTTTATAAAACAAATGGTAACATTAAACGTTGTCCAGAAGCCGATTTTGATGTTTTATTTAACTTTCGTTCATTGGTGTTGTTGTTAATAACTAAAAATGGCTCGTGGTAAAGCTGTTTCTGACGAAATAAGAAAAGTGATGATTCACTTGCATTTAAAAGGTCAAAATGCTTTCCAAATCGCTGACAGTGTCAATAAATCGAGATATACAGTTCGAAATATTATTAAACTCAGGGGTGGGTAGTCACAAAATACTTGTATTTAAAATACAGTATTTGAAATGCATTTGTATTTTGTATTTTGTATTTGATGATTTTTCCCTAAAGTATTTTGTATTTTGTATTTCAAATACTCTCTTATGAGTATTTTGAATTTTGCATTTGAAATACATTAATGTATGTATTTTGTCCACTGCAATGTTAACGATAGGTTCAGAGTGAATTCTAAGTACACATTTTCAAGAACCTATCTATAAAACTTTCCTAGAACGTCTAACTAAATCTCCCAAAAACACCCCGTATACGCATACAGGGTATTTTTTGGGAGATGGCAAGTATTTTTGTATTTCGAATATTGTATTTGTATTTTGTATTTTTAAAAATAATATAAAAGTATTTCGTATTTTGTATTTCAAATACATTTCTAGGAGTATTTTGTAATTTGTATTTGAAATACGTTAGTGCACGTATTTTGCCCAGCCCTGATTAAACTGTACAAAACAATTGGATCTGTAACTCAAAAACCGAGAACGGGAAGTCATCCGCATTATTCCAATATCAACTTAAGAGCTTTAAAAGGATTATCAAGCAGAATCGGCGTGCTAATTATAACGAATTGAAAATATTATAGAATCAAGCAACAGGACAACATTCAAGAGCAGCTTGTCACAGAGCTGCTAAAAAACTGGGATTTAAAACTTACAAAGTAAGCTGAGACAGGGCTCGTAGTATACAGTATGTCTGTAAAAGTTGGCAACATATGGGAAACTTTTTTATTATTAATTTTACGAAAAAAAGTTATTCTTTATAAAAAGCTCTGCATGTTCTAAAATCTAAATGATACTTAAAATTTTTTTTCCCTATTTTTGTCTACAATAACAATGCAAAATAGTCGTAGCGGTACATCTAAATGTCTGTCAAATTGTGCGGGAAGTGTGAAATTAGGTACACTTATTAATTAGATCAAAATAAACGATTTGACCCGCAGCACCCCTATTTTCAACCCTTAGTTTTCAAAAGTGCCCCGTATTTAGTTTTTTCCATCCCCTAACGATAACTCCTTTGTTTACAACTTTTCGAAGAAAATATATTAATAAAAGTTTTAGGAATTCTTATAAGGAACATTTTATATAAGGATAAAATTTTCACAAATATCAACCCTTATCGAGATATGTGGAAAAAACTGATTTTTGCAGTTTCATTACAAAATCGGTCATAGTTTTCTTGTTTATCGTTTCTCAGAAAAATTATTCAAATAAAAGATGTAGATATTAATATGATCAATATTTTAGGTATATATAATATTTTCACAGAAAGCAACCCTTAACAAGTTATTTCGATATTTCTGAAAGTAAGCAACCCTTAAGTATGAAATCGCTCGTATCTTTTTTATTTGTAACTTATGAGGAAAAATATGTGAATAAATATTATAGAAAATTATCTTTTGGGCATTTTATGTAGGTATGAAAATTTCTCAAAAGTCAACCCCTAACGAGATATATCGAAAAAACCAGAAACTGTCAATTTTCACATAAAATCGAGCATAACTTTTCTATATTTCACTACAGTGACATTATTGTTATATAATTCGGTAGGTATATGGATGTAGAAAATATAAGTAAGGGGTAATTTTTTTACAAAAACTCACCCTTAGCGAGATATTTTGACAAAAACAAACTTTCGGCACTTTTTAGAAAAGCTTTCGTAACTTTTTCAATTACGATGGTTAATATTATTTCTTCGCGGTTAATAATAGCCAATTACAGTGCGTTTCATGAAATCATAGTGATTTTGCACCATATCACACTGGTGCGGGAATTTTCAACGTACAAAGTGTAGGGTTTATTCGCGGTAATATAATTAAAAAGAAACAATCTAATTGTACCCAAAATGCAAACACAGGTCGATTTTTATATCAAGGAAGACATATTTTGATGTTATTTTCTTGGGGGTGGTTCTCACCTCCAGCGCTTCACAGGGGGTGATATTGAAATTTCAAATCGGAAGGCGGGTCATGTGATACATCATTGGAAAGCTAATTCCTTGGCCTTTTCATTTTTGCATTTTTTTCACTTTATATCTATCAGTAGCTAAGTAAAATACTGAAATATTTATTTAAACACATTTGGCTTAGGTGCGCGAGCTCGTTACGTAGCGGGCGTCGCGGCGTATGGTTTCGCTCGGGTGTCGCATCTCCTTTAGACATTTTACATGCGAAAATAAAAGGTAAGCACTTCAACAGCAAGTTAGTATTATCTCACCGACTCGTATTTTAGTGATAACAACCAAATAGAAGACTAAAGAGGAGATGCGACACCCGAGCGAAACCATACGCCGCGACGAAATTTCAATGTCACCCCCTGTGAAGCGCTGGAGGTGAGAACCACCCCCAAGAAAATAACATCAAAATATGTCTTCCGTGATATAAAAATCGACCTATGTTTGCATTTTGGGTACAATTAGATTGTTTCTTTTTAATTATATTACCGCGAATAAACCCTACACTTTGTATGTTGAAAATTCCCGCACCAGTGTGATATGGTGCAAAATCACTATGATTTCATGAAACGCACTGTAATTGGCTATTATTAACCGCGAAGAAATAATATTAACCATCGTAATTGAAAAAGTTACGAAAGCTTTTCTAAAAAGTGCCGAAAGTTTGTTTTTGTCAAAATATCTCGCTAAGGGTGAGTTTTTGTAAAAAAATTACCCCTTACTTATATTTTCTACATCCATATATCTACCGAATTATATAACAATAATGTCACTGTAGTGAAATATAGAAAAGTTATGCTCGATTTTATGTGAAAATTGACAGTTTCTGGTTTTTTCGATATATCTCGTTAGGGGTTGACTTTTGAGAAATTTTCATACCTACATAAAATGCCCAAAAGATAATTTTCTATAATATTTATTCAAATGTTTTTCCTCATAAGTTACAAATAAAAAAGATACGAGCGATTTGATTCTTAAGGGTTGCTTACTTTCAGAAATATCGAAATAACTTGTTAAGGGTTGCTTTCTGTGAAAATATTATATATACCTAAAATATTGATCATATTAATATCTACATCTTTTATTTGAATAATTTTTCTGAGAAACGATAAACAAGAAAACTATGACCGATTTTGTAATGAAACTGCAAAAATCAGTTTTTTCCACATATCTCGATAAGGGTTGATATTTGTGAAAATTTTATCCTTATATAAAATGTTCCTTATAAGAATTCCTAAAACTTTTATTAATATATTTTTTTCGAAAAGTTGTAAACAAAGGAGTTATCGTTAGGGGATGGAAAAAACTAAATACGGGGCACTTTTGAAAACTAAGGGTTGAAAATAGGGGTGCTGCGGGTCAAATCGTTTATTTTGATCTAATTAATAAGTGTAGCTAATTTCACACTTCCCGCACAATTTGACAGACATTTGCGATTTTCTCGATGTACCGCTACGGCTAAAAGTAAGTGTAGTTACGTGAAATTCTATGATTTGTATTACATCAAGAAATGTTTGATAGTGACGTTTCTGAACGGAACGGAAATCGTATCAGTATCGGTAGGTAGGTAGTAATTTGACAAAAAGTTGTAAAAAAAATTTTTTAACTAGCAGGATGTAATTGCATATTTGAACGTAGTTTTTAGTTCTAATTAACTTTTTTTAATAACAATTTTCGATATTGTCAAAAATAAAGGTACTTTACTCTTGAGCAATTTTAGATTTTAGAACATGCAGAGCTTTTTATAAAGAATAACTTTTTTTCGTAAAATTAATAATAAAAAAGTTTCCCATATGTTGCCAACTATTACAGACATACTGTATGTATAGTTGAAGTATAGTAGAGGATCGATTATATTTACGCATAAGCTACAGAAAATCGGGTTGAATACCATTTGACCAATATTACACATAATGGGGTGTAAAGTAATATAAAGATGTGTATGCATACTGACAATTTTGACCAATTTTCAAGGTAATGAATACTTCTGGTACAAACGTAATGGGTGACGCAAATTGATTTTAGCCAGTTTGAAAGAATATATCTATCAATGTATCAGGTGGTAGTAGCTGTTAATCGAGACAAAACACAATGTCTCAGCTGGTATAAAATATTCGATATTTCTGTTACTCCTTTAGCACAGAATTTGAACTATATGGCAAAAATTAGTATAAAATGAGCATTGTATATCTTTGCAATAAGCCTAATTCTTAAAGTAATTAGCCTATATACAGAGTGTTAGTAAATAAGTGCGACAAACATTAGGGGGTGATTCAGCATGAAAAAATAATAACAGTTCGCTATATAACGTAGTCTGCAAATGCTTAGTTTTTCGAAATACGGAGTGTTAAAGTTTTTGGGGTACTCTACGCCCTGGATACAACTCAGCATACAATCGTCGAGCTTGCCGATCATTTCCATTACTTCCACCATAGAGAAAATGCATGTTTGACAATTCCGCATTTGTAAAATGTTCCATTCTTTTCGATAAAAGAAAAATTAATTACTTATTAACATTAATGTTATAGCAAACTAAAAGCTTAATCATTAAGAAACGCTAATTTGATATTTTGTTAAAATAAAAAAATAAAAAATATTTTAAAAAACTACCAAATTTCATTTGCATATCTTGACCGGTTTCAGAGCAATAAATAAGTCGTCAGTTTTTAAGAAAAACTTTAACACCCCTTATTTCGGAAAACTAAGCATATGCAGACACACGTTACGTTTATATAGCAAACTTCATTATTTTTCCATGCAGAATCACCCCCTAATGTTTGTCGCACTTATTTACTAACACCCTGTATATGAAAGGTAGTGCAAAGATTAAAGAAAACTTGAAAGTTCCTTTAATTCGCCATTATTCATTATCTGACCATATTTTTGAAGTTGTTGAAGGATATACCCTCTCCGATTTGCAAACATTCTTAAAGCAGCTGTAAAAATTACTAAGTTAACTAAGAAGAATGTAATGATAAATTTAATTAGAAAAATGTAAATAACTCTGTAATCATTGATTTTAGGTATAGGAACATGGTATATCAATTTAAAGGAAATTTATTTCTGCATCGAATAGGCCGATAATTAAATAGGCATTCCATTTAAAAAAAGAGACTTTTTAAAGTTTTTCTTAAGTCTGGAAATAACGTCAAATAGATACTTAACCGCGGGCAATTTTTTATTATCCATTACAGACAATTGTGTCTCAATCTTTTGACATTGAGAATCTAAAATCCCATTTCCCTAACTTTTACCACTTTCGACTTTCAATTTTATTTCCTAAACAAGATTTTGACATTTTTCAGTGAAAAAAATTTTTTTTCTCAACAATCAAAATTGATACGCCGATTATTTTAAGCATACTTACTAAACATTTTATGACACATCAGAATGTGAAAAAAATTTGCCTGGTTTGTATTTAAAATAAAGAAGTTGATGCTCACTTCCGGTATTTCCGGAAGTGCTGCCATTTGGAAAATATTTTTATTTAATAGATTAAACACTCCATGTCGCATGTGCAAAATTTCAAATTTCTAGCTTTTACAGTTCTTGATATACTTCTAATCGACGGTCACCGTGAGACACCCTGTATAGAGTGTAATTTTACAAAACAATTTTTCATTTTTTGAGTTTGCTATTTTTAACATTACCTTTGAACACATTTTAATAAGAATTTTAAGGGATTCTTATGCTCCTTCGTCGTTACAATCTGTCATAAATCCTTTCAGTTGCGACTAAAAATGTCAAACTTTGAGTTTGAGAATCCATGGCAGTGAGTGAAGGCGTTAACGTTTTGTTTAGCTGTGAAAACTTTACGAGAGAAGACGTATAAGCATGTGTATTTTCATTAAAGGATAATAACCAAGGTCGTCTACATCCTACCATAAAGCATTATTTACTAGGTCGCAAGGAAAAACGCCACGTGATGCTAAATCTGCGGAATTATGTTGAATAGCAACGTGACTTCAATCACTTTTATTCCTTCTATTGGCGACAAAAGTTTTCTACTTGCATGGTTCAGTATGTAACCAATGCATTTAATGTCAATTTCTAAGACACTCCCTACAACGTCTACTAATTTGCTTACAATAAAGTACCACACAGTTCCAATCGCTCTCGCTTTTTAAATAAGCGCGCTGTCTGTGACGGAAGCTTAAGTTTCGTATAACTAGAATGTACACGTCACAGTTCATTTATCAAGGTAGCTAATCGTTAAAGTGGAATCACTGTGCAGTGTGCATTCAGTTCAGGCGGCACTAACTATATCACTCCAATTATTATCACTCAATAAAATGTCGGATAACATAGTCTTAATATTGTGGTTTCCGTCAAAAAGCTAATTTCATTCTGATCATCACAAGTTATTATTAGTTCTTCACTTTCTCAATTCTGCCATTCCCAGATAATATGCACTCGCTGTGTCATAAGTCACAGTGTTTAACTGAAATATATTAAATTAATCGGATTGATGGTTTCTCCAAATAATGTACTGCAAGTTACGTGGTTGTAGATTGGCAGTCTCGTTAGATAGATATATATTATAATATAGAATGACCCATTGAACTCAATTCGAATATAAGATAAGGCAGCATGATTTGTTTGACACTGAACATGAAAGATTTATAGGGCCCTAGATGACATACCTAAAGACTCTGTTTTAAAGAATGGGCAAAGTTTTTCCTAAATAAATTTCCTCATGGAAAACGAATTTGTGATGGTATAGGGTAGAATCAAATCAAACTTAATGTAGATAGATCTTTACAATGTATTTAAAGTTGATATTTGTACAAACATTATCTATCCCAGAAATTTATATTTTACTTATTGAAAAACTTGGTTATTAACTTGGGAGTGTTTTCTGTGATAAGTTTGATGGGCTAAACACAAGCAATTAACGCACAAGTTTCATTAATCAACTTTTGCATTTATTTCTGTATGAGACAATTTTATAAACTTTTTTTATAAGTAAATGTTCTTGCACTAGGCATTCGTTTGTACAAACTTTCTTACATTTCTTGGAACTTTCTCAGCCGCTTCAGTTTCAGAGACTTACGAAGTTTCGAGTAAATCTGGCCAATTTTGTCAAAAGGTAATTAATTTCCCTAATGTGGGGAATTCCTTTCCTCCATTCAACAACAGCTGTAGATTTGTCAAACTTTGAGCAAACAATAAAGATATGGGCCCCAATAATCAGTTAGGTGACCTAATGATTTCAGAGCATGAAAATCTTCATACATATGTTTCTTATAGCCTATGCACTTTCCTTTTGAATTGAATGTATATTAAACAAGGAATAAATATGATTTTTTAGTAGAAGTCGCTTGTCGCTATTAAGCAGTAAATGCCAAGCACGTTTCACAACTTTCAGCGAAAAATTCCAAAGAATGAATAATCCCGTCCCGTCCCATAATTGCCCGCAAATTCCAACACGCTATTTTAGAAGACCGATTGTATTAAATTTCATTCCAAAATTGTGTAAAGAGGCAGAATGCAAATCACTAAATAGAAAGTGTACCGTACTCTCGCTGTTTCTTTTTTTCTTCTTCTTTCGGGTGGCAACCATGTAGGCTCGTCTTCGATGGCTACAGATGATTTGGACGATCCTACTGTATGTATTGTTGTTTCAATTACTTGATATTATATTAATCATAAAAAGTTAATCGCATCTAGATAGCCAAGCAGTCCTGTGTAGTGTTTCTGCTCCAGTTATCGCCAAAGGTTCCTTCATTACTTGATTATAACATCGAATACTGCAAAAAAAGGTGGCGTAGTACGAAATGTGGGTGACTTTAAGTAACTCCATAGTTCAAATCAGATATAGAGAAATGTTTTTTCTTTAAAAAAATTTTGAGTGTTTGTGTTAAATTTCAAGCAATTTTGTTTATAGGCATTTGAACCTCCCAAAAAAGGTAGATCAACGAATTTTTACTACTAACTATCTATATAAAAAACTACGTCAAGATCTTTATGGATAGGGAGACAATTTTACTCCGCTGTATGAGAGGTTTCACAATTTTTCTGAGACCAAAGCTTACGTGGTTCAGCACAACCGAAGTGATAAAATAATGGACTAATAAAAAAATATGAGAAAAAGAATAACTGCCAAATAATGAAAGCAATAATTTGTCCTATTGTGTGAATACTGTACAGGTACTACTAGAAACTGATTATAAAATACTGGCCCAATGTGCAAGGAAGAAAATATGAGACCAAGCCGGTATTAGGAAATGCTACGAACACAAAAACACCCTGTGCCTAACTTTCATGGACTTTAAACAAGCGTGCTTAGAATGAATCGAAATGTACAATGCAATGGAAGAAAGCTCGTGAACGTCACCAGAATGACCTTAAACGGAACACATGATGAAATATCATCGAATAGAAGGAGGTCAAACACACCGGAAGTAGATAGAGGCGTCTGATAGGGAGATTCGCAATCGACGTTGCGTAATAATTGGGTACCTACTTGAAGTAGTGGAAAAGTAAAGTGATAATAGAGGAGACAAAAAAGTGTGAATTAAGAGTAAACCTGAAGAAGTCGATGATGGGCGATGATGCACTAAAGGAGAAGGAGGCGGATCTGAAAGTACAAATGGGAATAGAAGAAGAGTGTACAATTTGAAAAGGTGCGATATTTTAGATGTTTGGGGGTTAAAATCATGGGAGAGAGAGAGAGAGACAGAGGAGAGATGGGGGCGAAGAATATATGCTGTTGTGAATACGGGGAATGGATGATGAAGAAGAACAAATGAGGAAACTACATATAAGGAACAGAAAATACCGACGTTTATCAAAGTACAGAGAATAGGGAGCTGTATAAATAAATAATAAAACAATAATATGATATGATTAATTGTGGGCTAACGTAGGCAGTTCCTATCGAACTGCTTCAACGTAGGCGTGACTAGTTAAATTAAATTCAATCAGTATTTGATGAAAGAATGTAATTTGAGTAATATTGAAAATGTAAATGAAACTAATGATTATACTGAGTTGCCATAAATTGTTGCGTCTTCCCCTGAGGTAACTGTGTAAACGCCAATGTTAATCTAATGATTACGTGAATGTAAGTATCAATGGACCGAAGCTTCGATTGAAAAGGAACCTTGCGTGGGTTGTTTAACTTTGTGTGGGGGTACAGCGCAAGTACAGGGCTAGTAAGATCGATAACCGAAAATAATATGGAGAGTAAAGAATCAAAATAAGTGTAAGATGAGATGAGGAGCCGCCATTCGTATTCAGTAAGAATACGGTGCCGAAACATTAAAGGAGGTTGATCAGCAGGCATAAAGCGACAGCGCAGAAAATGAACGGCGCAAAGACGCTTGGCGTCGTGGCCATGTTAACGACGCGCGCCGAAAGCTCATAACGCACATCGCAGTCGAAGCTTGTTTAAACCCGCTCCCATCGCGTTATAACATCGCGAATCTAAGTTATCATAATGGATGTAATACGAGAAAGGCAGCTTAGGTAGGGTGTGTGCGGTGGTGTTAGGGTGAAATGAGGGAGCAGTGCTGTGTCTAGTGTCTCTTAAGAAGCGAGCCGTCCGGGAGCGGCTGGAGTCGGCTAGGAGGCCGCGTCTCAACTCGTATTACGGTCATGGTGCTGAATCAATACTGAAAACGCGTGATATAACTTCCGCTGGGGCATGGGTTGCCCCTCGGGTGCACCGGGCACGTGTGCCAGCCGCTATCTTCATGGCCATTGATAAAGGTATATGATGACGTCACCTTTATACTTACTATCACTCAGATCAATACCTAGAATTAATCTACAATGCATCCCAAAAATTTCATTCTCTTCCATTTTTTGGCCTAAATCTAAATGATATATTCAAATTATATCGATCAACATTGCATTGATTTATAATAGCGCAACAAGTAGTTGAATTGTCATTAATTATAGTTGCCGTATTATTATTGTGCCCCATGTGGCTTTGATCATGCTTTACATACAGGTTGTAAGAAGAGATTCGTTTGAAATACCGAAAGCAACACAATATTAAACACGAATCTAGGCTATAATAAGTGTGTTTGACCCAATTTTATAGTGAGTTTACATCGTAACGCTAAAAAGCCAAGATAAATAACCACATTTTGGTGATTTATAACTTATTTATAAATCAAAGTAAATTGAAAACTATGCCGTTTTCTACGAACCTCGTATAAAAGGAGACAAAGACTTTGCTGATCTTAAATTTCATATTCACCCTTTTGCGGGTTAAAACTATACGCATTGCGTCAGTTAAAAACTTTAAATTTTCTTTTATCGCGATATTATTTAGCAGCGAAATGTTACCGTAGCCGCTGTTTATTCCTTCATTTTCATGTTTAATGCCAATCATACATGCACAATGACCATAAAACGGTTCATTACGCATCCTCAAATGTTTTTTGATATAATGTAGAGCTGTACAGAATTCTGCGATCACAGTTATAGGTATGAAATAATTAGACAACGTGTAGGGGTAGTTTGAGGGATGCTTTCGGTACATCGTGCTTTTCCGTAATACTCGGATGGTATTTGTTGTTTATGGGTTGCGAATGTACAAGAATTTATTCAAAATATGCAATTCCTTGATGCATTATCAACTGTTCGCTCGGTGGTGACACAAACTGTACGATATCCATTTACACTTCGGGTTTATTGAATTAAATAACGTCCATTAATAAAACATTTGTGCAATTGTTTAACTTCTTTTAGTTGCAGATAGGGAAGGTAGGTTCACCGTTCAAAAATTATTATTTTAGAAAAGGTGATGTAAAAGTTTTCGAATTATTTGAACGTTTATATCATTTAAGTATATTTTTTTGAGTGGATGTACCTATATGTAATGAAAATTTTTTCAAATTCTAAATTATTTGTTTATACCTTGCCTGCTTTTTCATCATGTGGATGTAATTCCTTTCAATTTTTGTTTTTTATTTCCCCGTGGATAAAATTGTTCTACGTGACAGCATTGTTAATCACATTTCGGTTAGTTTGTGATTTGATCATTGTTTGCACCTGTATTTTTCAATTGACAAAACTTTACATCTCCGTTTAGAAAACGAAATCATTATCCTAGAGCAAAATTTTATAATTATACGCTTTTATACTTAATACGACTATCGGCAGATGAAACCACGAATTTACTTCAAAATGTGAAATTTTTTAACAGGATAGCGGTTTAACATGCCCCAAGCCTCTTGCCTTCATTTCAATTTTATATAGACGTGTACGCTGATATCTTTTAAATGTTTCGGTTTAATTATTATTTCAATTGCAAATATCATTTAATGAAAACAGTTCGTTGAAATATGCTCGAATGATATGATATTTTAATTTGAATCGTCCTTAATTAAAGTTTATAATTTTCTTCAATTTTCAGTTACGCGCGTATTCGATAATGAATTTAATGCACTATTTCCATTAAATTAAAATTTCGTTCACAGAAATAACAGAGGTCAATATGAAGCCATCTTCTGATGTTTGATCTAATGCATCATTCATACAATAATGGAATTCGAAAATCTATTTCCTGAACTAATTTCGAGAGCCAAGCTCTAGCAATTAAAGTACGCTCGTTCAGGTGATTCAATTTTCAAAACTGTAGACGATTGTAAATTTATCAGTCAGTATTTGCGGATCTATTACTTCTAATTTATTGCCAATTAAACAACTGGTAAGTACCTAATGCCCTTCAAAGTCTTGGAGAATTAACCCACTATCGAATCTGCACTTTTGAGAGTGAATAATTTAAAACCATAAACATTTGTTATAGCTGGACTAATATTTTATTATTTCTTGTAATATCACAATTATCTAATTTGCTTTTATAAAAGGAATGGAGAAGAAGTATCTCAGTCAATTGTTCTCTCGTGGAGTTCGATAACGATGTTACATGATAACAAACAAATATTGTTTTCTGGAGTTCAATATTAAATACTGATATGGGAACACTAAGCGAAAACGTGTTAAACGATCACTTATCAAAGTAGGTAATTAAAATCGGCGCTAACTGCGATATAAATATTATATAATGGTAACAGAATTTCTTTTAAAAGTTGAATGGTAACAAATAGTGTTGTACCTATATATTTACAGCTTGTGAAAGGGTATTAGTTAAGCATTGCTTTTTTTAAGTTTATACCTCTAAAAAAGATTTCCAATTTACCATAGTTATTATATTCATTCTCAGTCATTGGGAAAACCTTCAAATGATATATAAGTGATTTATTTATTAAAATGGGGATGTTTTTAGATGTCCTGCAGCGTGACTGAGCGGGTGTCAGACAACAGAGCCGCAGGTGGATCCTGTCGATTACGGGGCTCCTCAAATAACCTCACGACACCCAGCTCCAAAGTTCTTGCCTCACCAGGCGCAACCTCGGCGGTGGGAAATTTGCGTAACAGGCAATGCTGCTTGTGTTGGTGCTGCTGCTGTAGTTGTTCTTGGTAAGTTATTACTGTTGTGTGAAATACTATTGAATCTTATATACTATACAAACTTACATATCACGTAAATTCAGGAACTACAGTCGAAATTAGATATAGTTTGTTAAGCAAATCATGAAACAATCCGTGAGCACGAACCTAGCTTTTAATCAATTCATTGGGACGATAATTAAATTTCATATAATACCTACAGTTGAAACATTCTATAAAAGACAACTACATTATAGCATATGACAGATACAGTTTAACAATGGACTTTGTATTACCTTTTGCTAATGCATCTGTCATTCAACTGAGAAATTTCAAACAACCGGCTTTCTGAGATGTAATCTGATCCTATTTCATGTACCTATAAGTCGCGTTCAATACTGTTAATTCGCCGTTGCTGAAGGCAGCGTAAAATGTGTATCTTTTCTGTAGATCAAACTGGCGAGGATGCATGGTTTCCTCAAATTTTAAATTATGAAGTAACAAGATCTCCTTTACTTTTCTATTTCGAACATATTAGCATCCTTACGGATAACATTTTACAAGAGAAAATTTACGGGTGAAGATAGTTGACTACTAAAAACAGTAGGTAAAACCCACTGAAATATAAGCAACCTATTTCAGTGGTAAAACCAGACATTTATGCATCCGCCATCTCTACAATGATTTTTTTCTATTTCGCGACGGTTATAGCACTTTGCCGCACTGAAAACGATGCGGTTAGAAGCTCTGTTTCAGTACTGTTACAGGGATTTAATTTTTTTGTAAGTTTTCAACACTAACTGTCACCCAAACCATTATTTATACAACTTGAAATTTTAAATTTGAATTGCCAAATGTCAGAATTGCCTACATGATCTAAAAAAAAATCACTCAAACAATTTTATTATGTATTATTATTTATTAAAAATTTTAGAGTAAATTCATGCGAAATAGAAAAAATAGTATGAAAACCCCGTGTCACAAATACTTTTTGCCGCACACATCCCTTTGCAGACCTCCTTTCACTCGGTCTGCAAACCTGGTCTTCGTGCGGCAAAAAGTCTCATTGCGACACTTGTTTTTCAATATACTATTTAAGCTAGTAACATACAGGAATAATGCAAGTTGTAGTTAATTGAAAGTTAATATTATTTTCTGTCAAAGAACTTACATTGGTTTTACAGGGAATTGAAAAATCTTTCAAAACTCGTTCTTTCAGTCTACAATCCTGAAAATAACATTGAAAGTCATGAGGTGTGTTCAAGTTAAATTTCTTTTTGGGATTTTCAACTCTTTGCCTATTTCTTTAGCTGTAGTTAGTACAAAAATTGGATCTCATCGGTAGAATCTACGTATAATTAACTATAACCATTTAACGTACTTAGTGCAGGGTGCAGGGTGAGAATAATCAAATGTTGCACGCAGGGTGGGAATTGAAATAAATAAATATCTATTTCATCTTAGACTAATTCTCCAATTCATTTCAACTCGTAGTCACGAGACAAAACTTTGTCCTTCGTAACTCTGTAATCCATTATTAACATTCAAGGATTTTACTACAGCATGAAAAAGAATTCATGTTCAATATTTTGTTACAATATTTTATAATATAACTTGCACTAGACCGTTTCATTTCTCCCAGTTAAAATGGAAACATGACAAAAGAAAAGTACCAATTATACAGCTGAATGAACTGAAAATGCCATCAATGTCCATCGATGAACCATACTTATCGCAATTGAGAATCGATTCAGCTCAATGTAAGCATCTCTAAGCGAATAACGTATGACCTATATACCGTGATTTAGGGGTCTAGTTACTTTTTTTTAGTTTATTTTGAATATTACTTTATTAAGGTGGAATAATTGGATGTAGTTTTGTATTTCAATGGCTATAGTGAAGCTATGAAACAGAATTATAAAGAATGTAGGTATACACTTTTGTTTTAAAAAGTGTACAAGTTATACTAAATTATTTGCGTGTACATAAATGTGTGTTTAAAGGTTTATTAAAGCCGTTTTCCCGTGCTTACTAGAAAACGTCAATACTTTAAACTTTGTACATTAATGAAATAAATAATAGATATATCGGATTTAGCCCTACGTTTTCGATGAACTTTCAAGGTAACTTTAAATTTTTGGTTTGAGTAAAGTTTGTATTTATTTCAAATTAGATAATGGCTGATTGCGAAATTTGCAAGGATGTAATGTAAACAAACATTATATTTCCTTGTTTATGAATATATATAATATAAGCCTGGCATTAAAAAACTTGTCAAATTTGCTTTTCGGTAGATATTCTATAGTAATAATAAATGAAGCTAAGGTATGTTGAAAGCTACATTTTCCAAGGGTAAATCAATAAAATTTAAAAGCACAGAAACATTGCTGTTAGTTCAATAACGGTGTTAACCGGAGCATGTGAATAAAACACGGTGCGATGAAGATATTAATGATTATATATGGATATTCTACTTTGGAAGTGTGTTCTTCAGAGTGAATAGAAATTTCATAACCCTACCTGCCTTTTACCTTCCATTTTATTTAAACCAAGGAAGGTTAATCCGATTTATTGCGAGATCTGAGATACTCCAACCTGATTTGATTTAGTTAATATAAAAATTTGCGTATAAAGTACAGTGTAGGCAAGTTCATTTAATGGAACGAAAAATGGCTGTCTATCCAGTATTACTAACCGCAGTGCAGTATACTTTGCATCAAAGCGTTTATGTAATATACCTACACTTAAAGCCAATTAAAAGTTTTCAGAGTTTAATTGTTAACGTAGAAATGTAACCACCTCAAAATCATATGTTCATCTTTTATCTCATCTATCAGTTTGATAAAAGGTTATACATGCGCGAAATAAACTAAAGTGGAGTTCTGTACATTAACGTATATTAGACCATACGTTTCACGATATAAATTTCATTCTTGCTAGCAAATGATGTATTCTAGTGTCGCTCCTTAGAAACAATAAACTTTAGCCTCTTCCATGGTTTCAAAGTTATTTCAAAATAAAAAAAATGCTGCGAGGATCGCACATTCCACTATTCTCATGGAATTAGGACAGATATATTCATTTTCTAATGATGTTGTTGACATGTCATCCACGAGTATTTCACTAAAAAAATTCCGTTTACCGCATTATATTGTTTGAGTAAATATAAATATTTTTGTAAGGTTGATGTTATGTCATTTATCGTTATAATCTAGCAATGTGTACTTCAGTATGATATCGTTAGGAAAAGTCGATATTATGATAGTTTTATTCACATAAAGAACATTTTACTTACCAAATTGATATACGGACTAATTTTCCTATAATAATCCTATATGGTTCAATTATTTATAATGTGGCTATTTCGTTGTGGGATTACGCAAAAAACGTAAGTATTGTTATCCCCCCGCCCCTCGCCAAATTTAAAATTGCTTTGCGAACTGCAACATTTAATTACGATTATGATTTGATAAAGAAAATGGTCAAATTGAAAATTAACGTTTAATATCTCCATTTGAATTACTTTGTCTTTGGAAATAAAACTAGTTAAGGAAAAGAGATTTACAAAGGAAAACTATCTTAGATACATTGTATGCGCAATATTTATCCTCAATTTCAATTTTATGATGCTCAATTACATAAAAAGGAAATGTTCTTACTGAAGAATCTATTCTCTCTCATTCTTTGAACATGAATAATTTAAATGGCTATTGTTTTCCACGTTAGTGATTGTGTCATTTACTTTCAGTTTAACTAACGGCAAAAATAATGATGATAATGGGCCTACTAAAAATGCTAATGTCACGGATTTACTTCTCTGTGATGGAGATCCGCCGTAAGTGTACCTCTTTAAATTTTAATCCTTTAATTTTGAATCAAATACAAAATTTTCATTTTGTAGGCCATCGTTAGAAGAAATTAGAAGTTGGGGAAAGTCCTTTGATAAATTAATGAGAAGCCCAGGTAAGTGTACAATAAAAATATATGAAAAATGTTTTTTGGGTTTTATTGAAATAAGCTGTTTTGTGGTTTTGTGCGCTGATGTATATTTCTATTAACGGTTCTGTAGTTCCATTGAAACTGTATTTGAACTTAATCTAGATTACATCACAATTTTTTTTCCTAGTGGTATAAAGCGACAATCATTAATGTTTGTTCATTGCACTTCACTAGATTGCAATTTTAAAATTTCGCAATATGAGTATTTATTCGATAAATATTCATCATAATATTTGTCATTGAAATTTATACGTGTTAGTACACAATAATATTTCTGTCGAAACTTTGTTACTACGAAAAATATAAAATAATTCGTGGAACAAGTAAAGTTAGTATTTTTCTTTGACATTTGATAGCTTAGGAAGAAGAACAAGAATAACAACATCTTATAAATTAATCCTACACATTTCGAATCGTTTCTTGCTCATTAGTATTTTAGTAGTATTAGTAAGGTAAAAATCTGGACCACAACCGACCTTGAAAGGTATTCTCTACATAAGTACTTTGGTTTAAAGCATGAAAAAAAATTCTACACGTCCGTCTTCGAGATACAGAATGATAAAGTTTAACAAAAATCAATTTAATGACTATTATTTGTAACAATTTGTTGAAACTTTTATAATTCTTTGGACAGCTACAAATATACCTTTTTGATTAAACTTTACCTACGTTAATGAAATAAATAAAGAAAATGAAAATAACGTACTTATACGAAAAATCGAGAAAGTCTACTACATAACTAACGATCCACACTCAATTGAATCCAATCGCGAAACATATTCTAAAAAATTATGGGCACAAATATGGGTAATACTAGTAACAGGGGTGTACTAGCATAAGTTAGTCATATTTCTTAATTGGAAAAACTGACCCATAGTGCCCACAATATAAGAACAGTTGTTCGTGAACAAGTTCCAAATTTTCCCACTTCCTGTAGAGGTGAAAATCGCCCGTATAAAATTAATATTGAAGAGTTGAAAATGTTGAGAGGCTGAAATACACTCATCTGGGGTATTCCCTCTTTTTATCTTCTATGTCTTTATGGCGTACCTGAAAGTTATTTAAATAGGCAAACCACGGTCAGATTGTGGTTTACCAAATTAAACGCCTTGTATATCGCAATTTGTCCTACTTGTTTGGTATTTGGCCAACAACTTTCAGATGAACAGTATACAAGTAATGATTTTTTCCATTATGCAGATTTTTTAAATTTTCTAAGTATTTGGTGACATAAATGCTATTTTCTCTAAAATTGTCGCTAACGGTGGCAACTGACAACAACAATATAGTTGGGACAATATTTGAGGTTTACCAAATACGTGGGATGACTATTTCGCAAGAATCATTGAACAAGCTCTATATCCAAACAATGTAGCATAATAACAATTAATTAATTTGAATATTTGCTGTTGTGACATACCTCATTATTTTTCCCCACCCTGTGAGAAAAGCTCTGTGTATCATTTTTTGCTATCTTACAATACTTCATGTCACCGCACTTTATTCAAATCTAAAAGCGATTAAAAACAATTTCTATAGTGAAATATTTATTACTAAGTTACTACATTTCTAGTCATGATTATATAATAATAATAATAAATTCGTTTATTCTGAAGTAAACACAAAACAAAATATATAGGTACCTACTAATTTACATGTAACATATGGCCAATGAATATAATTAATCAAATTCTATTTGTGGCTCATATTGGGATATGGGTTATGAAATTATAAATGTATTTCACAAGAGTGTTCTTTAATTCCCAAATTTGACGTTTTATAAAAAGTTGTTGAAGATGGGAGGTGCTGACGTATGTTTCGAGTTAAATATTGTACGCTATCTTCAAAGCTGGATATGATTATGTTTTTTGGATTTTATTAAGATTGGTAAGGTGGTGAAACACTACGTTCTGGGTAAAGGCCAGTGTAGTTCAAAAACATCAAAATTATATATGAAGACCAATAACTAAACGAATTCCCGGGTATTACGTTAATAAAAAAGGATTTTTAGTATAAAAAAGATAACACGACTGTCTACGTTGAAGATATGTGTAACAATCGACTTTTATTTATTTATTTATTAGCATGATCCCCGAAAGTGGTTATCGACCTTCTGTCTAATATAATTTTTATATTTTTGAACAACAGTCTGCAAATGACGATTTTTGTTCAACCCCATTCTTTGCACCCCCATATTCATCAACTTTTAATCAAACATCAAATTTAAGAGTCATAAGGAAAAGACCAGACTATATCTTTAAAAGTTGGGAGGGTTTGAGGGTGTGGGGGGCAGCGCTGTGTGGAGTAAATTTTAAACGAGTCACTAAATGTTTAAGTAAAATCAGTACATGTAGGTATTTAAAAAGATGTTTGCCACTCTTTTTTTCTGTTGATTTTTTCTTATTCATTCAACTGGTAATCACATTTTCAAGCAGTCCAGCGTAGATGACTGAAGGTATTTTAAAGTAAGTCAAGATGATTTGGAGGATTTGAACCAAAATTATTGATTTCAGAATCACATTTCTTTAACACATTTACAGCTAACAAAAGTTTATAAATAGTGTGCATCAGTTTTTACCAATATCTGAAATTGCGTCGAAACACAAAGCACTATCTGGTGTTGATCTAATTTTGTTAACTATTTCCATAAATTCATACCTAATTCATACCTAAAAGTTATGTAAGGGCATTACCGCCTCTTGTATTAAACTAAAGAAATTATTAACTGTAGGAGGGGGGCAACGAATAGTTTTTTCTCTGTTTTTTTTATTTCAATAAAATTGGTACTCCATTTTAATTTTCTTTTGTGCTTAAACAGTCCAATTTTGTTTTACTGAGGCTTAATGTATGGCCCTTACAGTGCAGTCCACATTCTTGGGGGGCCTAAGCCCCCCCTAAATGCCGCCCCCGCTTCAGGCGCGTGTTTTCGAAATTAGAGACTTACATCAAAAACTCCATATAATTATTATAAAACTGTTTCTTTTCTTTGATGTTTATTTTATAAAATCATCGATCGCGTTTCATCCGTAATAGTTTGGATGTAGATTACTTTGTTTTTTAACGGCATATTGACTTCATAACCGTAGTAATTTTAAAAAAGGAGATATTTACTGGAATCTAATGGGAATTTTTTTATTCGTGCTCATAATAAAATAATTTAATAGTTCTACTTCATTCTTTCATCATTCAATGTGCATATTTTAAAGAAGGTGGGACTGCCAACAATTTAAGCCTAAAACCCATTTTTTAATAAATTGGGATTCGAACAAATTTCATATGAATTCGAAATCTGTGGGGCTAATTTCAATAATTTATTTGTTTGGAAATTTGTCATACATAGACTATATCAATCGTTTTATGACAAAGTGTACGTAATAAATTAATGCATTGTATTTTTTAGCTGGGCGCCAGGTATTTCGTGACTTTTTGCGATGTGAATACTCCGAGGAAAATATTCTCTTTTGGTTAGCATGCGAAGATCTGAAAAAGGAATGCACTCCAGATGCAGTTGAGGAAAAAGCACGCATAATTTACGAGGACTACATCTCAATATTGTCTCCGAAGGAGGTAAGTTTTAAAGCTTTCGCTAAAACAAAAATCAATAGTCTCTTTCTTTATGCATAAGAACGAGATGTATTAACTATCGATTATGCAACTCTAGCAAAAACATTGTTTTGTACGCATGCGTACGTGGTAATGTTTTTTAAACACGAGCTGTAGTTATGATTACATATAATCAAAATAAATTAAATTTTTCACACATAAAGGAATTTTTCCATGGAAAATGAAAATGAGATACGGAACGTCATAATATTGTTATGATTAAATGAAAGGAATTACATGTTGACATCTAAAGGTAATCGGTAAAGTTATAAGATCGTCCAATTTCAACATATTAAATTTACATACTTCCAATAGAAGAGCTGATTAAATAAGAGGGTGGTCTGAAAAGTTTCCGACCGCAACGTAAAGATAGCGGCACTCGTCAATAAAAGCTAGTGAATATAGTTGCGCATTTTTTGACAGTTGCTCACCAAAGTTTCAGCCATTTTGGACGCGCAGTTTTTAGTCGACAGTCGTTTGAGTGAGTCGATGTGAGTATTTTTGTGAAAATGGAAAAAATTGGGTATAGAACTGTTACTAGATTTTTGTTTTTGAAAGGCAATACGCCTACGCAAATCAAACATGAATTGGACTCTGTGTATGGCGACTCTGCACCATCATTTACCACAGTGAAATTTTGGACAGATGAATTTAAACGTGGCCGTAAGAGCTTGGGAGATGATGAACGTTCGGGACGTCCAAAAATTGCGACTACTGACGATAACATTGCTAAAGTTCACAAAATAGTGTTAGACGACCGCCGAATTAAAGTGAGAGAGATAGCAGAGGTTATGAAAATGTCCAAAGAACGTGTTTGTCACGTATTAAATCAAGATTTAGGCATGAGAAAACTGTCCGCGCGTTGGGTGCCGCGTTTACTTACGTCAGACCAAAAACGTGTTCGAATGAACATTTCCAACGCTCTGTTTGCGCCGATTAATTACTGTAGATGAAGCTTGGATACACCATTATACCCCTGAAACAAAAATACAGTCAAAACAGTGGACTGAAAAGGGGGAACCGCTCCGAAAAAAGCAAAACTGTTTTTCCGCTGGGAAAGTTATAGCGAGTTTTTTGGGATAGTCATGGAGTTATTTTAATCGATTACCTTCAGAAAGAAAAAACCATTACAGGAGCATACTACGCATCATTACTTGTCAAGCTGAAGGCAGAAATTGCGGAAAAACGACCACATTTGCAGAAAAAGAAAATCCTGTTTCACCATGATAACACGCCGTGTCACACCTCAGCGGTTGTCGTTGTCATGGCGCAAATCCACAAATTACTGTTTGAACTGCTTGACCATCGGCCTTACTCGCCAGATCTAGCCCCAAGCGACTTCTTTTTGTTCCCTCATCTAAAAGCTGCGTTCAGAGGACAGATTTTCGTCAAATGAGGAGGAAATCACCTTCGTGAACAATTATTTTGCAAAGAAAAACGCCGAGTACTATTTGGGCGGGTTAAAGAGATGGGAGCATGGCTGGGAGAAGTGTGTGTGTTACAAGGAGACTATGTAGAGAAATCAAAAAAAATTTGAGAAAAAATGTCTTGTATCATTGTTAGGTCGGAAACTTTTCAGACCACCCTCGTATAGTCACTATTTTTACATCGGTATTAAACGTCGTACCATCTTAGGTATAATTTCCATTTCCGTCAGAACTGTTCTCCCAATTGAATCAAAGAACATGTGTACTTATCTCAATTTTGATTCCGACATATTTACATATTCCCGATATACAATAGTGGTTACTTACCACACTTAGCTTCTATCTAGGAGGTTGTGGTTTCGATTCCTACAATGACCAACTGTTTTTCAGTTTTCTCTTTCCTGATTGCCATCATTTGAAGTCTCAAAGGTGAATTCTGTGCTGTCCCTTAGCACTCTAACTCTGTTCTTTTCGATTACATCCCCATTTTTTGTTGTATTTGTGTTCATAAGCTTTGGATGCTACACTTAGTAAGTGATTCCGCTTTAGTTTAATTAAGTGTTTATGTCCTTTTCTTGAATAGGGGTTACATTATTTTCATTTCCCTTCCTTGTCCTTCAAGGTTTAAAAAAAATTTGGTTTAGTTTTATGTCTATTGTCCCAAGATTTTTAAGACTCTGAGGAATGTGATTTCCTTTTTTCTTGGAAAATTTTCCTCAACCTCACTTACAATTGCATCGATAAGAGTGATAGCATAGTAGACCCATACAATAAGTTTACTACAGTAATGCGTGGAGCAATATTGCAGTGCGCTGACACTAATACGCATAAAAATACTACATATAACATAACTTGGAAATAGCTTAGTGGCTAATAGGCTTGCCTACACTTTATGGTAATGAAAGTACTTATTTTCAAAACTTGACATTTTTTGCAAGAGAACCAGCAGCCTAGGTATTCTAAACGAAAAAGGAGGCTTTTCAATCAATATATTTTCGTTATTGGATTTTCTTTAATTTTGAGGAAAAGTGATATTTTGCAGTGAATTTGATTTATAAATAACTTGAAAATCAATATTGTGTTTAGTAACAGGGGCGCCGGAATGTACCTACTTGAAAATTTGTACCTAGCCCTAAATTAGTAAATCAATAGGATAATATGCAGAGTCACCGATGGGATAGAGGATTATATTGCAAAAGTGGCTGTGTACTGGTTTTATTGTGAACTTTTAAAATGGATTTACGCAATTAATAAAATTCCAGGGGGAGGGGAACCCGAGCACCCGCTTGCCCTTTAGTAGCGGCGCCCCGTGTTTAGTAATTTATTTAGCGTGTAACGACTTTGTGATTGAAGTAAAGTAAAATGATTGAACTAAGTTTTACTTGGTTACAGGTTTCATTGGATTCGAGAGTAAGAGAGATTGTAAATAGGAATATGGTGGAACCGACTCCTCATACATTTGACGAAGCTCAGCTTCAAATTTATACGTTGATGCATCGAGACAGTTATCCACGTTTTGTAAACTCTGCTCTATTTAAGTCGCTAGCCCAACAGCAGCCTGGTCCTGATGCAGTAGAAGCGGTTGGAACGGATGAGCCGTGCGGCTAAATAATTTTATGGACCTTTCAAATAGGCCTACACTGGGCCGGAATTCGACCCTTATATTTGAACGCACAAAATCAACTTGGTAACTGTTTTATGTTGGCGAAAAGAGGAAACGAGCAACATAACAATAACAATTTGAACAACGCTGTAAGATTGATAGGGCCTACTGTAGTGTGAAGAATTTTTTGAAGAAAATGCTCCATATCCATTTAATAATATTGTATGGATTATTCTTCGCTTCTCGCCAAAAAAATATTGCATGACCATAGACACTTTGTGATGTTTAAATCCGTTATTTTGTTACCACGTGCTATAATAGCGTTATCCTTATCAATCAATACATTGTTATTAAGGATAACGCTCATTTCTTAACAATTAGTGTTGTGTCATGAATCATAACGAAGTTATCGTTCATTTCACGTGAACTAGGTTTAGGAGTCGGTAATAATGCGAATACCTAATAATAAGGGCTATTTGTTCTCACTAGTCATAGCATCCTTCCCAACCACTAGGCAGCGCATCTTGTATATATCTGCACGCATTGCGCGGCCCTATTACAACAATATGATGATGTGATATAATACTACTACTATACTGTAACTACCACTACTACAACGTAGCGACTTCGACCACACAGCGTTTCAGCACATAAACACCTCCTCCACCTTTGCATGCACACAATATGTACCCCCATATAATATAGTACACTAATAATCGACACACTGTTAATTAATATAAATAAATATGAAATGTACGTTTGTTGTCTTTAATTTCCAATCAACGAAGCAGTGTACGTTTCAGATTGCAAACACTGGAAATATTGTACTTACCTACACTACAAAGTGTAAAATGTTCATTTTCTTTCACCTATCCTTCGAAATGGATTTTCCGAGTAATATCGCGACGAAATTTGCATTTATATAGTACTAAAAAGTCAAATTAAGAATTCGCCTATTTTTTTGTAATACTGCTATAAATCTTTAATGCTTTAAAAGAAATTACTCGCGCATTTGTCATTACTAAAATGATATGTTTGGATAAAAGAATCATTTTCCTATACGTTTCCAAATTGTCAACTAATTTTGTTTTTGATGTTGGTTCCATCGTCCTCTTTTTTTTCGCAAAGATAAAATTAGTTGAATGCTGTAGTATTCACAATAAATGCACTTTAATGGAAACAGTTGTTGTGTGCAGTAAATTTTGGAGCTTATTGTAGATGGTATTATTATTTTGGATAAGTTAGATAAAATAAGGTGTTTTCTATTGAATATTGTGTGTAGGTAGTATTTTACATGTTCCAAACAATTACGTTTTGTTAAATAAAAGTAAACTGCAAGGTATGTTTTTTTGTAATTTTTACCTACTAAACTCTGTCACCAAACATATCGCAGTTACCTATATACCAAATTTTCATAGCGCGGTGGAAGAGGTGTATGAGGAGACAAGGTGCGTGACGAGGGCGCGGGAAGAAAAAGGAGAAAGGTTTTGGACGGTGAACGGACTGAGACAGGGATGCCCGTTAAGCCCGAGTCTTTTCTCGCTATACATTGGGGATTTAGAGGAGGAGCTGCGGAGATATCAAAGGGGAGGGGTGGTGATCGGGAGGATAAAAGTGTGGGTGTTGGCATATGCGGACGACGTGGGGTAGTGATGGCGGACAGTGAGGAAGAGATGAGGTGATTAATTGGAGTGATGAAGGAGTATTTAGAGAGGAAGGGTTTGAGCGCGAATGTAAAAATGTAAAAAAGACAAAGGTGATTGTATTTGAAAAGAGAAGAGGGAGGAGTGTAAAGAAAAAGTGGTGGTGGAGGGAAGAGGTGATAGAAAGTGTGGATGAGTAGAAATATCTAGGGAATGTTTTACGGTGCGATAACAAGGATGTGGCGCACATCAGGGAATTGGTAAAGAAGGGAAATAGACTAGTGGGGAATGTGTGGGGGAAAGAGTATTTGGGAAGGATATGGAGAAGAAAAGATGGATTTTTGACAAGTTGGTAAAGAGTGTGCTGGGGTACGGAGCGGAGATATGGGGATGGAAGGAGTGGGAGAAAATGGAAAAAATACAGATAAAGTACTGGAGATAGACGTTGGGGTTGGATAGAGAGACGCCAGGGTATATCGTGGGTGAGGAGACGAAAGCGGAAAAAATAAGGATCCAGGCAGGAAAGAGAGCAGTGAAATATGAGGAGGAGATCAGGAAAAGAGAGGAAATTATTGGGGTAAATGAGTGTATGACAGAAATCAGAAAAGAACGGATCAGTTGGGGGCAAGAGGAGGCGAGGTTGTTTTATGAGAGAGTGGGATATGCGAGGGAGGAGATAGAAAGGAGAAGAGAGGAAGGACGGGATATGGCAGGGGAATTAGTATCAGGAGATAAAGATGTCCAAGGTCAGGAAATGAGGGAGAGGATAGCAGAGGGAAGATATAATGAGGGATATATGGAGATAATGGCGGAAGGCAAGGGCTATTATATAGTGAGTGATATGGGGTTAAAGGAGAAAAGAATGGAGGGAACGAGGAAAACGAAAACACATACTGGTGGGAAGATGAGAAAAGGATGTGTAGAATGTGTGGGGAAGGGAGGGAAAATATATGGCATATGATGAGGAAGTGTGAGAGACTAAAGGAAGAGGACAGAGAAAGAAAGGTGATTTTGGGAGGGAAGGGGTGGAGTGGATGAGGGGGTGCTGGAGGTTAAGGAAAGGGTAGAGAGAAGAGGACAAGTGTAGGAAGTGTTTATTTTTTTTCCAGCGGTTCAGCGGTTATCAACCTTTTTTGGCTTGCGTACCCCTAAATTGTACTCCAAAAATGTTTATAATTTATACACTCGTACTTGTTATTATTTTAACATCGTTCTAAAAGTAAATAAATAGCCATAACGTGACAAAGGGTATGCCCTAAACAGTGAACTCTAATATAACTGGAAGGGAAGCAACAACACTGAACATTGAAGCAGTTTTGCAACTTATGCAACCCGCGGTGTGGTGAAATTGTTGTCCTTGTTTAACTTGTATGAAATAAAATACATACAGGGTGGCCCAACGAAAAGGTAACAGACGGGTTTCTGGCCAGAGGGAATTTTTTTTTGGGAAATGCAAAAACACGTCAATTTTTATATCAAGGGGGACAACTTTCGCCATGATTTTCAACCTGAAGTGATTTCATCCCTTAGCGCTGTGAGAACAACCCCTAAAATTTAAATAGGGATGATGGGGCAAGTTATACGTCATTTGAAAGGTCTTTCTTTTCTGATTTCAGTGCACTAGTTTTTTTAATATTTCTTTAATTTTTAACCAAAAAAATTGAAGTTCCAAAATGGAAAATGAGGAAAGAGATTGAGGTATTTAAGAACTGAAAAAAGCTCGGGCAGGTCAATTGTTTTTTTCTTAGAGAAGCTAAGTACTTTTACTGCTATTTGACAACATTGTTTCACCCCTTGGGTACAGGGTAAACAACCCTTAAATTTTTAAATAAAAACAAGGGTTAATTTTTTCTTGTGCTAATTAATAAAACCAGCTTATGCAAATTCAACCCTTATTTTAATAAATGTTCGAAGTGTCTGCCTTCAGCTTTCATGTAATAATACAGATTTTGATTAAATCGTTCCTCCTGATCTCACCCCATTAGATTTTTTTTATGAGGTCATGTAAAGAGTAAAGTTTTTTCCACTGGTCCGGAATCTTTGGAGGAGTTACATGACCGTATAGTACATGAATGCCGCCTGATCACTCCTCAAATGTTGCAAAATGTACGGGAACGATTTAATGAAAATTTGCACTATTGCATGGAAGCTGAAAGGCAGGCACTTCGAACATTTATTAAATTAAGGTTGAATTTGCATAAAAGGGTTTTATTAATTAGCACAAGAAAAAATTAACCCTTGTTTTTATTTAAAAATTTAAGGGTTGTTTACCCTGTACCCAAGGGGTGAAACAATGTTGTCAAACAGCAGTAACAGTACCTAGCTTCTCTAAGAAAAAAACAATTGACCTGTCCGAGCTTTTTTGAGTTTTTAAATGCCTCAATCTCTTTCCTCATTTTCCATTTTGGAACTTCAATTTTTTTAGTTAAAAATTAAAAAAATATAAAAAAAACTAGTGCACTGAAATCAGAAAAGAAAGACCTTTCAAATGACGTATCACTTGCCCCATCATCCCTATTTAAATTTTAGGGGTTGTTCTCACAGCGCTAAGGGATGAAATCACTTCAGGTTGAAAATCATGGCGAAAGTTGTCCCCCTTGATATAAAAATTGACGTGTTTTTGCGTTTCCCAAAAAAAAATTCCCACTGGCCAGAAACCCGTCTGTTACCTTTTGGTTGGGCCACCCTGTATAATTAATCAAAAGGAACTGCAAAATAGACAACGAACATAACAAATCAGACAAGGTTAGTTGTACTACCAGCATTACAAGCTCAATCTATCTTTGTCTTTTACGCCTGCTTCAACGAGTGCATTTGCGAGATACATGAGTGTCCCTTCCAGTTATATTAGAGTTCACTGGCCCTAAATAAATAACCACCATTTGTAAATAGCGAGCGCGCTAAAACAATTTTTTTGTCCACTGTTTGCCACCGCTCTGAAATTGTATCGCGACCAGAGGAGAGTAGCGTATTTTTAAAATCCACCATTACTAAATTGTTTTCGCGTACCCCTGTACCACGGGTTGAGAATCGCTGATCTATTTGATTATTACTGCATGTTTAACACAATTTTCACTTTCTTTGTGCATATACACATGTGTATGTAATAGGGAAAGTAATGTAATCGAAAAAAAATCGAACTCGAGAGTTTGATGAATCTTGAAGTTTTAGCCCCCCCCCCCCCCCCCCCCCCCCGAGGCCAAAACACAATTTTTGAGAAATTGTATGTGGGTGCGCGGGTGTGTGGATGCGTACGTATTGGCTGTGGAGCCTAGATTACTAAGTCGATTTTGATGAAATTTAAAGCTAAAGCCTACAAAAAAACTTTATCGATAATAATAATAAGTTTATTTTTTCTCTCATTTGATATGTACTATAAATAGTTTCTATAAATATTAGTAAATAAATAAACAAATTCCTACAAAAGCGTAGCTTGTGTGTGGGGAATTGCCTGTTACATATTATAAGAGAAAAGTTATTCAACTAAAGAATATATACTAAAGAATATATACGCGATTTAATAGGTTCATGAACTATGTAAATATTAGGTACGTACATTTAAATTAAATTTTGAAATAAATCAAATCTAGTATGTCGTTTCTTGAATTACCAAAAATAAAAAGTTTGTATTGCTTTTTGAATACAGTTAGTGACTTACAATTCCTTAATTCGTTTGATAAAAGGTTGAATACCCTCGGTGCTGTAAAACTTGAATGAATTTTGGCCTATTGATTTAATAGAAGTTGTTGTTTTTAAGGCCCGATTACTTTTGTTTCTCGTGAAGTATTCATGATCTACTACTAGAGCATTTTCTCTAAGCTTAAATTGATAAATAGATACCTTATAAAAATATAATTGTTTGACATCCATTATTTTGGACTCATGATAAAGTTTATCTGATGGATATGTCGGTTCTTTATGAAACACAATTTTTAGAAATTTTTTTTTGTAGTACATTCAATTTTTTAGTAAGTGAAGCGTTAATGGATCCACATGCAAGAAGTCCGTAACAAAATCTACTTTCAATAAACGCAAAGTATAAGATCTTCATTTCTCGTTCAGACAAGAATTTACTAATTATTTTAAATTTATATACCAACGGTCTTAAGTTTACTATCAAGTTCGTAACATGGAAGTTCCATTTTAAGTTAGGGTCGATTGTAATGCCTAAGTATTTTATTTTATCAGTAGTATAAATAGCAAAGTGATTATTTTCCGTTTTTATAATTAAACTATCATATTTAGGTAGGTTGTTCCTAGTACAGCCAAACGGCATGAACTTTGTTTTTGTATAATTAATTGTGAGTAATTTGTTGTTCAAGTTATTCGCAATGATAGCGATATCATTTTCTACAATTTTTTTTAATTCGTCCCATGTGTTTCCTCTATAAAATATTGCAGTGTCATCAGCAAAACTTATAATTTTTCCCTGACCATTATGCATTAACAAGTTGTTTATGTACATTGTGAACATAATAGGACCTAATACCGTGCCCTGGGGAACTCCGTATTCGTATTTCACCACTCTTTCATTACTAACAATATCATGAATTTTTACAACCTGCGTCCTATTTGACAAATAATTGCAAAGCAATTTAAATGAAACTCCTCTGAAGCCGTAATCATACAATACTTCCAATAGTTGTTCGTGGGATATAGTGTCAAAGGCCTTAGCCAGATCAATAAATACACAAATGCATGGAGAGCTTTCATTAAGGGCTGCATAGATTTTAGTTGTTAATGCACAAATTGCATCTTCAGTTGATAGACCCTTACGAAAGCCGTACTGATTATTTGATAACAAATTATACTTAGACAGGTAAGCATTTATTCTGACGCTCAAAATTTTTTCAAAAATCTTTCCCAAATTTGATATGATGGAGATCGGTCTATAGTTTGACATCTTCGTAGGATCACCACTTTTAAAAAGTGGTTTGATAATTGCACTCTTAAAAGCCATGGGAAATTCACCTGATTTTAGTATGTTATTACCCAGTAAACATTAATTATAAAATGACGTATATTTGACGTACTTTTTCGGTCATAATTAGTCAGTTACGTTACACCCCCAAATTCCGACGTATATAGACGTCATTTCTGAACGTCTTTAATACGTGAGTTATATGACGGTATATATACGTAGTTATTTAGTAACTAAAATTTGATTTTTTTTAATGTTCAATATTTAGCATTTTTAATTCGTTTATTTGAAAAGCGTGTACTTTCGCCGATTTAGAGATATCAAAATACGGTTTGCCTCAATCGACGTTGCCTTATTGTTTGATTACCTTTAATTTTTATTCCTTTAACCTCAACCAAAACGCAGTAATTCTGTATCTAATATTGCTATCTGTCTTCATCATCATAACTGAATGACACTCTAAAGCATTTTTGGTTTCTTAAACAATAAATCAATAATTACATTTGCTAAAGAAATGTCATTTATTCCCACAAAATTATATTTATATCTTAAATACTCGTCTATGTCAAACAATAAATTAATTTCAAATTTATTAATTATGACGTTACAATTATCTTTAGGTAATTGGGACATTCATATACTACGCGATATGCACGTCCTTCTCCCTTTCTCATAGTGTTCAACTTCAAATTACTGCACTTAGCAAAGTCTCGCTAGCGCAGATAGTTTACTTGTCTGACTACTAAACGGGCGACCGAAGTTCGAGTCCTACTTCAGGCAAAAGTCTTTTTCAGCATTAACGATCTCCTCCGACTCTACAAGAAGCGAAGGGGGGCTCTGGCGTAGGACCTACCGGAGCACACACAGTTGTCAAATATTCACAAGTATGACAAGATGGTCGGAGTGGTAAGATGTGGCCCAGGTCACCCCCCTTTTCTTTACTATGACTACGTCAATGATTTACGTCATAATTACGTCCCAAAATGACGTCATTGGGCTGTGACATTTACCCGTAATTCTGACGTCTTTTTCACGTCATGTTTTAAGGTCTCTGACGTAAAACGTGACGAACATTTCACGTCATTAAAACGTCCTTATGTTTGCTGGGTATAGAGATGCGTTAAAGGCGGAGAAATTTAATAAAACAAGCATCTCATCGAAATCGGTCCAAAAAGGGGCCTAAACTAGGGGCGTTATTAATTTTGGGAGCAAACATTCAAATTTGAATCCATACTAATTTCCATCTCGCCTTTAGTTTGTTGTTAAATTCAAAATGGCGGCCAATATAGCAAATATTCAAGTTTTTACTTTTTAGGGTCTAGCTCAAGAACCGTTTAACTTAATTAAAATTTGAACATTGAAAATTGTAGTCAAAGGATGGGTAGAACTTGGGAGTTATAATTGATAAAGAACAAAAATGTAGGGTAGCCAATAAGAGTGCAAATTTCGATTGATAAAACTTGTCTATTGGTATTTGATGAGGTAGTAAACTAACTACATAATTCTGACCTTTGGGGAGAGTTGACCCCAAAATTAATCGGATTTTTATAAACGTAGGAGTCTTTGGGGGATAGGTATAGTGTTACTGATTTCAAGATAACGGATGGCGTGGAAATTAATGTTGACCATAATTTCTTGAAATATGGTTTATGATTTAAAAAGTGAGGTGGTGGAAGAATAGAGATCCACAACATAATTTAAGCTAACATAAAGCATCAGATGGGTCATATATCATACCCTTGATCCTTCCTTCACCATCTAATTTAACCTTCTACTTCTCGTCATCCACTTCATCTTCGGCGATCTCAGTCATTTGCGATGCAGTAAATTTCGATCTACATTAATTACACTTTAGGATCTTGGTGCACTCTGTTGAAATTAAAAGCAAAGTTAACGTTTTTGGGGGTATATGTTCTTTCACCGAACTGTAGAGGATCTTTTCCAACGTTGAGCCATCTCTTTACGTGGCAATAAGCAACATTTTGCTACAACAACTGAACTACTCTTCCATGACATGTCTGTCAAGAAGAAAAACAAAAGGTCTACATACACAGTACAAATACAAAAAATCAAATTCACGCTCTATAACAAAACCTTATTCAGGTCGCAAAGCATATTAAAATAAAGCTAATGTGCGTACCTGAGCATTTCGCTGTAAAGGGTAACGTAATAGCCAACCGGCGCTAGCCAAAGAAGCATTCCAATGCCTTTTAGGACTTCAATCGACACGTGGAATTGCACATGACACGGCAAAGACGAAAAATAAAAAGCATTCTAAACGAACAGCAGGAGGAATATTGGAGCCAATGCGATGCAATTTGTACCATCTAATTCAAAAATGGAAAATCCGGGAAAATTCAGCAAGGATGACATAAATCTTAATTCTCCTAACGAGACACTGTCTAATAATGAAACAGTTTCCCAAATAGTGTATGAAGCTGACTCAATGTGCAAGGGTTGTGAGGAGTAAGAAAGCTGCTCGATATACTGTGTCATTGCAATGCACCACTTGTCTTGGTCAATCCGTCCAGATTTAAGCATAAACCAAACTATAGGAGGTTCGATTTTAGACGAATACTCGCTGCAATACGAGTAATGGCAGGTAGAGTACAAAAAACTCTTGAGAATTGGTTACGTATGGGACGCTTACCGAACTTAATCCTCCTAAGCGAGGCTAAAATGCAAGAAGGTAGGAAAATCTACAAATATCCTGAGAGAATGAAATTAAACGGAACCAGCTATCAAGGAAAAAATAATATTGGAAAATAGAAAGATTTTATATGTATACCAGATTAATAATTTTATTTAATAATTAAATGCAAATGGAAATGTACATGATGGTTACATCCCTAAAATTTGGCGGCAAAATTTCGGTTTACTGAATTATTTAATACATTAACAAGACAACAAAATTAGATTTCAGCACATAATACAAATACAAAGAGGAAAAAGTAAAATTGATTTTATTGTTTATTTATGATCGTGAATATTGATCCTTGGATTCGTGTTGGTCTTTTGCTTCAGCAGTTGTAAGCTGTGGAGGGCGGTGGCAGAAGGCCTGGCTGTCATGTCTGCACGTTAGATGGTAAGGTCAGATGTCATATGTAGTGTAATCGGTGGGTGGAGATTTGTTCTACTAGTGTGTGCGCTAGAGCAGATGAGCAGTCGGATCAGGGTCTTGTACGTGTGCAGGAGGGTTTTGGCTGTTTTATAGTTCTTCAACGGTCGATCCAGCTGGAGAATTCTTGGAGTGTTGACACCGAACGCGCGCACTGAGAGAGGTTGGAAAAAATGGAATTTCGCGAGTTCCGATATTCCGATGGATCTTAACTTGTGGATTAGTCTGAAACGCCAGACTTGCTCAAATCACTAGTTAAGAGGAGAAGGGGTGTGCGTGTGGGGCCTGAATAGATCGAAGGGGTGTCAAACCAAATATTAAGGTAAGAAGTGGGTTGTTTCCGTGTAATTCCAATAACGCTGTACGATGATTTGTTCTAAGCTACAGACAAGTGGAACGATTCTTGAAAATCTTCTCTTGTTCGGCAGGGATGATATTTCTAACTTGATTGATGTTCGCTTCGGTAGTGAAGTATCTTGTTCCAAGTGGTTCTCGTCCTTGCCATCGCGAGACGATTCTGTCCCTACGTCCTGTTGAGCATTGAAGTAGTTATGGAATCGATGACCATATCAAGATCGTTGGAGGTTTGCGAGATGTTTGTGGATGCCTTCTGGAGGAAAACCTCTCAGTTGGCGTTACAGAAGTCTCTTCGGATTATTAGGCAGTGGATAGGGAGTCCCATGGTTACCAGGTGATCTGAATGAAGCACTCTGTTACAAGGTATGGAACAGAGGCTCCGTGTACAGGATGTGGTGCATATGGATAATCCATATACGCCGAACAAGGTAACGGTTTATTAGGAGAATGGCTAGTAGATCACAGCTGAAGGTAGCACTGTGGTCATTAAGTTTCCCATCTAGTTTTTGTAACGTCAGTCCATGATTATGGAACATGCTTTTTGTATAGGTCTTGGTATGGTAAAAGCATTTGAGATGTTTAGAGCTAGATAGATGCCTTAAGTGGTGTTTAGGATGGGCAATTTAAAGTGTAAATGTTCAAAAAACTTGCCGTTAGAATCACTCTCGATGGACCTAGCCTTATTGGCCACCAGCTACGACTACTTGTCCTTGCAATGATTGCTTCGCTGTTGCACCATAAGATCGTGCACAAACCGTTGGCTCCACGACTGGAACGACAGAGGGAGACATGTTCACAGGATGAGAGATCAGCGTGAACTACTATGAAGAGACTTCTGTCGTCTGGAACATAAAAAATTCAATGCCAATTGAATTAAGACGATAATGACTTATTTACGTTTGCTTCTCGGACAAATGCTCATTTTCCCAATAGCGCTATCATATTGGTCCGATACGAATCCAAGAAGCCATCACGAGGTCCCTACTCGACTTTCTACAAATTAAAAATGTGGACTTTTATTTTTGGTGATCTTTTAATTGGGCAATTTTTCTTACCGACAAATTTAAGTGGATATAAACATTTGGCCCTGTTGAAGAGAATTGTTAACCCATCGCTGATCGAAATTACGGACAACGGACGACGGTAGCTGAAGAAAAACAGATGTGTTATCAAGACGTCTGTAGTCTCTCCTCATTATCCATTACCTGTACTTATGCAGTTTTCAGATGAAACGTTCCTGGTAGGTGGATTGGAGAAAGGACGAATGATCTGGTTCGCTTGAATCTTCTTGAAATATTTTCGCGAGTTCTTCTTGTACGATCCAACCTGAATCATAAAATGACTATGAAATAGTATAATAAGTGAATTGCAACAAATTACCCTAGATATTCTTCGTAACGTCCAAATGCACTTTGAATAGCTGCTGCACTGTTCTATGGAGGTGGATGGCGTACATCTTCAATATTTAAAAGGAAAGTATACGAGGCTAGAAGCATGGAAAGGAAAAGAAAAAGAAGACCTAGGAATTCCTGGGCGGAAGTTTAGAAAAAAAATTAACGGGAGCAAGTGAGAGACCAGACAAAAGATGGGAAGAAAATATGTAAAAACCAGAAGTAAACTATTTAAAATTGGCTTTATGCCGAAAGGCAGATCCGCAGATGGATCCCGCATTAAGTAGAAAATAATAAAAAATGATTCTGGCTGGTCTGGGAATCATCTGGAAAGTGTCTACTTCCTTGTTTTGCACAAATACCTGCTTTTAAACATTTGATTAGTGATTCAGTAAAAAATGCTTAAATTTAACAATTTTTGGGAACCCGCAACTCAAACTTAACGGCCTTAAGGCACTTATGGGCTGAAGTGAATGCTAAAAAATGACATTGTCTGGTCTGGGAATCATCAGGAAAGTATCTATCCAAAGGAATTGTTTTGCACAAATACCGGGTTGTAAGATTTTTATCAGCAGTCCAGTAAAAAATGCTTAAATTGCACGCTGAGAAATAATTTCGACGGCCATTTTGACCACTTTCCCGACGAGATACAAAAATGTCTTAAATTTTGATGTTTCTACAAGCGAAGTCGAAATGTTAGGAATGTCTAGAGGAAAAAAGCAACGGATATCCAGACATCCAGACTTTGATGTCATCATATGATGAACTCTTATTCGTCGAAAATCTTTGGCAACGCATAACCAAAATTTATTTGTATTGCCTTGCAGTACGCCAGAATGTATATTGTATAGTCACAATGTATGCAAGTATTGACAGTTAAGCAGCTCTCGCTTTGGTCAGTACTTGGTTGGGTGACTCTTTCACCCTGTGGCTCCGTGTGTCCGGAAGGGAGTAGTACAAAGGACCCGAATGAGGCTTACGTACGTGTGGACTTAGGTCCCATCCCCCATCGTAATTTACATTTATATAAGCCTTGCAATTTAAAAAATTGGGGAAAATCGGAAACGTGCCTTCTTTTCAGGTAGAAAGTAAAACCATATATGTATGTCTCGTTCGGCACGTTAACGCTCAGTTTCTGAAGGTAGCGGCTCAATTAAATCAAAATTGGGCATAGGGATGGAGCTGTTTAAAAATTCGCTGATCACAATAAGAAAAGAGAAGAAAATGACAAAAACCACCTCTGCTGAGGGGTATGAGGTTTCAGCGAAAATACTAATAGGCGTGTATGTCCCTATGAAAATATACATTTTCATATATAGAAACATTAAGGCTGATAAACTTTTTCAACATTTGAAAATATTTTTGGTGTGATGGGTAATTTGAAAGCAATGAATTGTTTGAAAATTCTTCGTTTAATGGAGAAGAAAGAGTTAATTAAACTTAGTTTATATGGTATTCTATATTGTTGTTTATAGAAATGTAATAGAAGTTTATGACGAAATTATGAAATGAGATTTTTAAGCCTAACTGAGAACCGATGATGTGAATATGAACGAAGAAATTGCGCAAGGTTCTTTATTTCCAAACCAATTAGTAACATAATGGCAAGCCAGTACGCAAGAGAATGAAGGGAGTAGATGGCGATGTTGTTAAATGTAATAAACAAAATTCAATATTTACTTACGTTCAATAGTATTATAATATATACTTACTTTGATCAAGAATTCAATATATACTTACGTACTAAATATAATATTATAATACATATTATAATACATACTGACTTTTATTAAACAAAGTTTAGAAGTTATTAATTAATAACTTCTCCCTCTCTATCACTTATTGCACATCACTTGTAAAATCCGATGGAAAAAAAACGCGAAAACCGTAATTTGACACGAATATAATTTTAAATTGCGCACAAGATTAAAGTGTTAGTCCAATTTTCGCTCCATTAATCAATGAGCTCGATTTGAAAAAAAATCATCATTTACCTCCGAAGAACACAATCTACAAATTGATAATGTGGAACAAATGTATCCAACATTGAATTTATTGAGAAGAAATCAGTAACAAAAATGATCAATGTTAAGATTTTTACAACGATAATCCTTTGAAGAAAGCCTTCATTACCATGGAGCTGAATTCTAATATTTCTGTGGTTAGTACTTTCGTTTCAGAAATGAGTACATCTACATTTGAAGGCCACGTACTTTAGTTTGTAAGTATGAGAATTTAATAGAGGTTTAATACTGTTTTCAAAAATGGTAAATTGTGTTTAGTTTTTGTTCAACTGTCGATGTACTCAAAATATCATTTCAATTGTAACCTTTCAAATATTCATTTCAGTATACTTACGCATAATATTTGAGTTCAATACTATGAACCAAATTTAAAAACAACAGTTCAAAAAAGCAATTCAATGAACATGGCAAAAATAATGACCTACCTTATATGCTACCTGTAAAGCAAAAACATAAAACCGGCATTTCAATTGAAACCTTTCAAATAATTCATTTTTGTATATGCATATTTGAGTTCAACACAATGAACCCAATGGGCTCATTTACGATTTTTTTTTTATTGGCCCAATCGAAAGATTGTACAATTTTATGAGTCCCTGCAAAAAACAAAAATTTTTCAGGACGTACAAATAACTTTAAAATAATAAAAACCCAAACGCTCGAGCTTCACCGCGAAATTGCACTGTGACGTCACTACATGCGAATTCATAGTTCGGCAGCATACGATACGTGAGGTTCGTTATACCGTTGTTAGCAAACGTCGACTGTTTCTTATCGAAATTAATTTTTTTATTATTAGATTATCTAGGTATTTATTGGATATTGCCATGGCAGATACAGGAAAGAAGAAAATAGTTATAAATACTGTATTCATCAAATCCAAAACTCGTAAGAACTTCAACTTAGCGCCTAGTACATTTTAAATTTTCTCCCACGTAAAATTACTACCTGCACATTATAAAAATCTAAACAACTTTGTACCCTATCGTTTGCGGGATATGCAATTTGTTTATTACTTATTTACATGTTAAAGAAAAATTTTCGAAGGTTTAAGTAACTCTGGGTGGTTACTGGTTAGATGAGATTATACTATACTGCAAGGATTTGTTTCAATAAAGTTATTAGTTTACTACTAAGCTTTGTTTCTTAATAATGAGTGTATTTTACCGCCAAATATGTTCTCACGCTGTCAAAATTTAACTACCTACGTTGATGTGGCTCTAGAGTAGATAGCGTAGAAATCCAAAAATGTACCAGATTGTGTGTAATGTTATACTCCTATGCAGCTATGAACAAGGCTGAGGTGCCGTTATTTACTACGGGGAAAGAAATCTAATTTTCAGCTTTAACTGTGACATAATAATATGTAAAACATTAACTTAGTTTCACATTTTAACTCCTCTCATTTCTGTACTTATAAAATCGGGACTTTTATTAAAATATTCCATGACCATAAATAAGTCTACTTCCGCCTTCCGGTAGATTTGAAGAGTCACCTTTAATAAAATTTGCTTCACACATGTTTCTTAAAACAAACAATTTATTATAAAATACAAAACCGCTTCTAAATGGCACAAAAGTGATGGATTGTGAGAATGAAAATGCGTTAAAATGTACAGTTGCAATACCGACGATTCACGGTTTCCCATTCGGTGACGTCACAACTCTCAGCGTCTGAATCGAGAAGCGCTCGTATTTAAAATGTAATAACTTGTGAACGGCTTATCGGATTGATTTGAAATTTTCAGGATTATTTAGTGTTTAAGGATTTTATATGTAAAACAATTTTGAGCCATATCCACGGTTCATTAAATGAGCCCATTAAAAAAAAACAGTTCAAAAAATACAGAGCTTATAACAATAAAATGACTTACCCTGTATAACCTGTAATACATAAATACGTTCAAATATCATTTCAATTGTAACTTTTCAAATACCTATTCATTTTTGTATACGCACAATATTTGGGTCAACCAACATAAAAAGCAATTGAATAAACATGGCAAAAATAATGACCTACCTTATATGCTACCTGTAAAGCAAAAACATAAAAATGCCATTTCAATTGTAACCTTTCAAATAATTCATATTTGTATTAGCATAATATTTGAGTTCAATACTACCTATGAACCAAATTTAAAATAAACAGTTCAAAAAAATACAGAGGGTACAAAAATACCCTGTATAACCTGTAATAGAAAACATACATTCAAATATCATTTCAATTGTAACTTTTCAAATATTCATTTTTGTATACGCACAATATTTGGGCCAACCAACATAAAAATCAATTCAATATAGGTACATAGAAAAAATAAAGACCTACCTTATGCTACCTGTAAAGCAAAATTTTACACAAATTGCGAATACATTCAAATAATACACAAAAAACATATTCGTGGCCCAAATAATCGATCAATGTGCTTTTAAATGAGTGCAGAGCAATAATCGTATTAATTTTTCATATACAGTGTGTCCAGTGGTGTTTGTACAATTAAAGATTTACGATCAATTTATATTCTAAACCGATTATTGTTTATAATGAGAAATATTAAGATATATCGCGTAGTAACATTATTGGTATATCTAGCAATATAAACCTAACGGCCCTAACCAATGGATATTTAAATTATCAAAATAATGTCAATGAGATCCGATTTTTTAATGGTATTTGATTTGATTTAAAAAGAAAGCTAAAATTACTTACATGGAGAAACGTTATGACATAAAAAAGGGCACATTTCGTTTAATCAATTATCTCCATGTAGATCCTTTTAAATTGGACACACTGTATTCTTTTGTATGCACTCTCAGTATATGGCTTCGTTACAATTGAACAAGCAATTCAAAAAATATAGCGAGAATAGCAATAAATTCCTACCTTTACGCCACTGCTCAGTCTGCAATGCACAAAAGATAGAAATTAGCAAATTTTGAAGAATTTCTATATTGCTCACTTACCCTTAGTGACGTTATTATCAACTGTTTCCTGGAATCCAGAACTCTAATTAAACAACGTTTATGCGATTTAATTAATTAAGTAATTGCGCAGTCACAGAATTTTAAATTTAAAAACACGAACGCGAGACGCGGAGAGCCACTTTCGAAGTTTATTTAAACACACTCCCGATCACTATTAGACGGAGAGCCAGCAACGTATTTTGAGTTGTCATTTCAACAGTCATGAAAAGTCACTCAGTGAATCTCTAATATCTGCTGAAAAATAAAAGTTACTTCTGCCAAGCCACTCCGGTCGGGTTGTACTACCGTAAATTTTCAAAAGGGGTAAAAAATAAGGCTCAATGTAGTTATAGTATCAGTCATGAAATTTCAGGAGGTTATTCCCACTTATATTCTGGATTTATCAGCATGTTGACAGAACATTTCCCCCCTCACCTAATTGCTGACAGAACGCCCTAAACTCTAAGTATACGTATATAAAACTACATTTACAAAGAGGGTAACAAATAAAGGATCAATATGGTTAAAGTATCAGTCATGAAATTTCAGGAGGTTATTCTCACTTAAATTCTGGATTTATCAGCATGTTGACAGAACATTTCCCCCCTCACCTAATTGCTGACAGAACGCCCTAAACTCTAAGTATACGTATATAAAACTACATTTACAAAGAGGGTAACAAATAAAGGATCAATATGTTTAAAGTATCAGTCATGAAATTTCAGGAGGTTATTCTCACTTAAATTCTGGATTTATCAGCATGTTGACAGAACATTTCCCCCCTCACCTAATTGCTGACAGAACGCCCTAAACTCTAAGTATACGTATATAAAACTACATTTACAAAGAGGGTAACAAATAAAGGTTCAATATGGTTAAAGTATCAGTCATGAAATTTCAGGAGGTTATTCTCACTTAAATTCTGGATTTATGAGAATGTTGACAGAACATTTCCCCCCTCACCTAATTGCTGACAGAACGCCCTAAACTCTAAGTATACGTATATAAAACTACATTTACAAAGAGGGTAACAAATAAAGGATCAATATGTTTAAAGTATCAGTCATGAAATTTCAGGAGGTTATTCTCACTTAAATTCTGGATTTATCAGCATGTTGACAGAACATTTCCCCCCTCACCTAATTGCTGACAGAACGCCCTAAACTCTAAGTATACGTATATAAAACTACATTTACAAAGAGGGTAACAAATAAAGGATCAATATGTTTAAAGTATCAGTCATGAAATTTCAGGAGGTTATTCTCACTTAAATTCTGGATTTATCAGCATGTTGACAGAACATTTCCCCCCTCACCTAATTGCTGACAGAACGCCCTAAACTCTAAGTATACGTATATAAAACTACATTTACAAAGAGGGTAACAAATAAAGGTTCAATATGGTTAAAGTATCAGTCATGAAATTTCAGGAGGTTATTCTCACTTAAATTCTGAATTTATGAAAATGTTGACAGAACATTTCCCCCCCTCTTAATTGCTGACAGAACGCTGTAATCTCTAGGTATACGTATATAAAACTAAAAGTCCTGACTGACATATCAACGCCCAGCCCATACCCCTGGACCTAGATGGCTGAAATTTGACACAGAGGTTGGTTTTATGATGTAGACAAGGGATAAGGCCGTATATTTCAAAATTCAACCCCTAAGGGGTTAAAATAGGGGATGAAAGTTTGTATTTTAAGTTAAATCCATAAAAATTGGTATATGACCTTTCGGTTAGAAATTAAGACAGGCGTGATTCAGGAATTTTCGAAATTCAACCCCTAAGCGGGGTAAAATAGGGGATGAAAGTTTATATGGAACTTCGTCATTCTTTAAGTTAAATCAATAAAAAATTGGTATATGGCCTTTCGGTTAGAAATTGAAAGACGTGTTTCAGGATTTTTTGAAATTCAACACCTAAGGGGGTAAAATGGGGATGAATTTATTTCTACTTTTCTACGAAGCGTGGTATTTCGACAATCAATTGCAACAAATGAACAAACTCCCCTCAGTTACAATTTATTTCTGCCAAATCGTGACGTTACTATTTTTGTGGTAATTTTCTGTAGGTAATTGCAGAAAAATTTGAGCCAACAACGTATTTCGAGAAAGCCTAAAGTACGTCTTTCTTAACTTGTAACAGAAGGTCCAAATTCCAATTTTTATGTATGTACCTTAAAAAATGACGAATTTCCGTGTAAAGCTTTATCCCCATTTTACCCCCTTAGGTGTTGAATTTCAAAAAATCCTGAAACACGTCTTTCAATTTCTAACCGAAAGGCCATATACCAATTTTTATGGATTTAACTTAAAGAATGACGAAGTTCCATATAAACTTTCATCCCCTATTTTACCCCCCTTAGGGGTTGATTTTCGAAAATTCCTGAATCACGTCTGTCTTAATTTCTAACCGAAAGGCCATATACCAATTTTTATGGATTTAACTTAAAATACAAACTTTTATCCCCTATTTTAACCCCTTAGGGGTTGAATTTTGAAATATCCGGCCTTATCCCTTGTCTACATCATAAAACCAACCTCTGTGTCAAATTTCAGCCATCTAGGTCCAGGGGTATGGGCTGGGCGTTGATATGTCAGTCAGGAGCTTTAGTTTTATATACGTATACCAAGAGTTTACAGCGTTCTGTCAGCAATTAGGTGGAGGGGGAAATGTTCTGTCAACATTCTCATAAATCCAGAATTTAAGTGAGAATAACCTCCTGAAATTTCATGACTGATACTTTAACCATATTGAACCTTTATTTGTTACCCTCTTTGTAAATGTAGTTTTATATACGTATACTTAGAGTTTAGGGCGTTCTGTCAGCAATTAGGTGAGGGGGGAAATGTTCTGTCAACATTCTCATAAATCCAGAATTTAAGTGAGAATAACCTCCTGAAATTTCATGACTGATACTTTAACCATATTGAACCTTTATTTGTTACCCTCTTTGTAAATGTAGTTTTATATACGTATACTTAGAGTTTAGGGCGTTCTGTCAGCAATTAGGTGAGGGGGGAAATGTTCTGTCAACATTCTCATAAATCCAGAATTTAAGTGAGAATAACCTCCTGAAATTTCATGACTGATACTTTAACCATATTGAACCTTTATTTGTTACCCTCTTTGTAAATGTAGTTTTGTATACGTATACTTAGAGTTTAGGGCGTTCTGTCAGCAATTAGGTGAGGGGGGAATTGTTCTGTCAACATGCTGATAAATCCAGAATTTAAGTGAGAATAACCTCCTGAAATTTCATGACTGATACTTTAACCATATTGATCCTTTATTTGTTACCCTCTTTGTAAATGTAGTTTTATATACGTATACTTAGAGTTTAGGGCGTTCTGTCAGCAATTAGGTGAGGGGGGAAATGTTCTGTCAACATGCTGATAAATCCAGAATATAAGTGGGAATAACCTCCTGAAATTTCATGACTGATACTATAACTACATTGAGCCTTATTTTTTACCCCTTTTGAAAATTTAGGGTAGTACAACCCGACCGGAGTGGGTTGGCAGAAGTAACTTTTATTTTTCAGCAGATATTAGAGATTCACTGAGTGACTTTTCATGACTGTTGAAATGACAACTCAAAATACGTTGCTGGCTCTCGGTCTATATTGATAGGTATTAACTTTCGACAGTCTTATATAGACGAGCGGTTGTTATCAATTTTCTATTGTTAAAACTCGTTGGGGTTACTAACACGTTTGAGTAAAAGGTTAGCTTGTAGTGATCTAATGGCAATGATTCACGTAGAATTGGATAACTTTTGAATCAGGCGATCGCACGAAACAATCAAAATCGATCAAATTTATCTGCATTATCACCAACGTACCTTAACTTTTAATGACACATTTAATGAATAATTAAAATGGTTACAGCGATGGTTCTGTAATGTTGAAAAATACAAACTTATTTGATTGATCGATTACTTATACAGTGTGGAAAAGCCAAATGGAATAAATTCATTATTTCAGTTATTGTACTTATACTGTATTTATAGAAAATCCCGAAACATGTAAAATTTAAATTATAAATTGACATTCTTCAACGTGAAAATGTGATCCCTACCTTAAGCCCCCTTGGAGTGACAGGTACAACCACCAATTTTTTTTAAATGGGAAGTACGGAATTGTGATATATCGTTTGAAAGGTCTCTTCATTTTCTATTCAAAAATGTTAACACACAAAAAATAAAATCATCTGATTACTGATTATTTATGAATACTATTTTGGAAATAACATAGGCGATATCAAATTAATGGTTCGTTTAATAATTGGTTTCGTCATGGAAAACAACGAAATATTCCGGAGATGTCAAAAAATGTTGAATAACCAATAAATGACAAATGCCTTTTTGATACAAGGCAAGAAATTATCTCTATACGCACTCCGCAAGAGACTACGTAGGTATATTAATTTCCACCCCCCACTCCTTCCTTCCCTATTTTCAAACGCTGGATCGGAATAAGTTTCAATATACATATCACATTCCACCCGACAATATAACCAAATGCCGCAGTTCCCAGACAATTTGGCCTAAAGTAAACATTCTCTCCGTAGACATATTCTTTATAATTGCTCCATTGCTGGCCAACCTTAATACAAAACACGTCTAATCCGACGTCTGAGAATTGATTTTAAATAATATCCTCTTCCTACACTACCTACAGCTTCAATTTTGATGAATTCTAAAATTGTCACCTAGGTAATTTACCAAAACCTTAATACCGTTTCCGAACACCAATGGAGAATTTCCACGATTATAAGAAGTAGCCTTTTTACTGCTCCACTGCCAAGCTCATCTTCTTTCAATTTCCATCAATCTACTATAAACTTAAACGTAAAATAGGGAATTACGTAGGAACTGAGGGCGGTGTTCTCAAAACAAAAGTAGGTATAAAAGATCCCTTCTATCACTGATTACATACACAGAAGTCTTTTGGGACTACTACTGCTCAGTTCTCTAACCCATCTACCTGACTGACAAAAAAATTTCGATTAACTGTGGAATATTAACGTTAACTAACTTATCACTAGCATCAAGAAATTTATGTTTCTGCAAAACTTCAATTAAATTAGATGCTAAATTGCTTATAGTTGACCTCTTGCTGACCAATCCGCTTTGATGTTCTGTAATGAGCGAATTGCATTGATAAAATAATTTTCCATAATATAATTATGATTTCCAACACCTTAGAAAGGTTGTACAATATTGATATTGGACGATAGCTTTCAACATTTGACGATGACCCTGTTTTTAATACAGGGCACAGTCATTAACTAGAAAAGCGGATATTTGATTTATACCAGCTGTTTCCTTATCTTTGAGTTTCTTTAAGGCAGATAGTGTTTGGAAAATGTAAAATTTACTGTAGTCGGAGTGGAATCTTTGTATACACTCGAGAAGTATCTTCCAAAGGCATCGACAATATCATGTGGCCTGTGGGGTAGGTATTGTTGTATTGAAGGCTACTAGGAATGCGAGGATTATTACTCTTTTTGGTTTTTGGATGAAATGTACGACCAAAATTGCATGGGGTTCGCACGAAGATTTTCTTCATTTTCCAGTAGGTATTTATTCAGGGATAGATAAGGTAAGTGTACCTATACCCCTGAGCCAGGGCCGGACTGCTTTGTTAGGGCCTACCGGGGAAAATGTACGCTAGGGCCCCACCACATATCGTTACTTTATTTCGCACTATACCATGTTTTAATAAAACAAACGTACATTAATACAAGGGCTGTTTTTTTAACCACCGATTGGTTATAAAGGAAAGACGATAAGAAGATTTTATTACCAAACATTACCAGTTCTTCAATTCAGGGAAAAGATGGAGTCACTCGGTGCTAAGTCGGAACTATATGGTGGGTGTCCAGAAGTCAGCTTGCCTCTTCTTGTGTTTTGAACAGCTCTCTGTAAGCGTCGCAAACTGTCACAATAAGAATGCGCGGTAACTTCACAAGCAACACACCATTTTTGGTCCCAAAAATCAGTTGCCATAACCTTATATGTTGAACGTTTGTTTAAATTTTTTGGGTTTGTTTGGAGAATTTGTTGTGATTGTCGGTTCATTTCCCCACGTCTCATCACCGGTCACAATGGATTTCAAAAATTTTCTCCATCAGTAAGGATACTTAAAAACAACTGAAATAATTAGGAAGGCTAGTTCTATAATCGTCTTGAGATAATTTGTGTAATTTTGAAGCCAAAAATATACAAAATGAGTAGAAACCGAAACAATTTTAGGCGAACTTTGAAGGGACAAGGTAAACGTACCATCTATTATTCGTAGGACAGAGTTTTTCGTATATTATTAGTTTGACAACCTAGACAAAGTATGGAACTAGATATTCCCATATAGTTAATAGTTTAAACTGAGTAGATTTAAAGTTTATGTCTAGTTGTTGGCCGTAACGGTCTTAAACATCTACCTTCGTTGTTTTTTAATGAGGGTTCGAAGTCGTTTAAACTCCTCAACATAATACGGAAGTTTAGTTATTTTATATTTCTTGTGTAGGTATCTGTTTCTTAGTATTTATAGCTTGAATTAATTCTGGCGTGAGATGGGGGAGATTTACGCTTTCTGTTTGTTGAACGTACTGGTACACTTCTCCTGAATGCTGTTTCCAATAATAATAAGTAAAATTCTTAGTACTTATTTCGGGAATGTAAAGATGGGAACATAAGGGAAAGGTATGCAATGAGGATTTATGGGTAAGTTTAGAGAGACGTTGGATTAGCCACTCTCCGTATGCTCAGGTCCGTGGGGTCGCAACTCCCCAAAGATTGGCGTAACCCCCCCCCCCCCCCACTGGTTATTATTATTTATTATTCTAATTATTATATTTTAACCTTCCTATTTCTAACGAGTAAAAGTATTTGTTGTGTGTTGCTTTGCTTATTGGCACTGAATTTAATAAAACCGCACAAATGTATTAACGTATTTTATTTATTTTCTAATGCCAACCTTTACTTAAGTTAAGTGGACTGTATAATAATTTGGTGCGTTCGCATTAATGGTTGTCTACGAACTCTCTTTGTGATCGGTAGCTGTCCCCTTATATAAACTACCTAGCGGGGGTTGCTTTACAACTTACCTATTATACTTTACAACCTAACATATCGGCCCCCTTGAAAGATAGGAGCTTTCAATAAGAAGTTAATTCTGAAATGAGTTACTACTAAACTAATACTAGGTGCTTGGCCTAACTATTACAATGAATTTACACAAGTTAATGAAAAAAACCTAAAATCTACTTAATTTTACTTTCTTCCACTTGGTTTAATCGTTCCTCACTCAACTGGTAATAAACAAATTTTATTTACCGCACGTCTGGTTTCACTCTTACGTGTTTTAACACTTACGGCTCGTACTAAACCGTCGCTTCCTCTGTGTAATGCCGTAATCCGCCCCAACGACCATTGACATGGAGGCTGATTGTCTTCCTTTATGATGACCAGGCTTCCCGTTGCTAACCCTTCATTCTTCTTTAGCACTTTCCATTTACTACGCTGCTGTAGTGTATTTAAATAATCCCGAGACCAACGTGCCCAAAAGTGCTGCGCCAGTTGTTGTAGGTGGTGGAATTTTGTAAGGGTGTTGACCCTTGCCGTTGCCTCTATCTGCTCTTGCGGTAACGAATTTAACGGTGCTCCGATTATGAAATGCCCGGGTGTTAACGCTTCTAAATCATTAGGATCTGAGGATAAGGCGGTTATGGGACGGGAATTGAGGATAGCTTCTACTTGTGTAATGAACGTGTAAAACTCCTCATACGTCAAACTTGTTTGATTAAGTAATCGTTTCAGATAGTATTTTACATTTTTGACTGCAGCTTCCCACAGTCCGCCGAAATGTGGCGACCTGGCCGGAATAAACTTCCATTCGATTCTATTATCAATTACATAATTTCGGAATGTGGTTCGCCCATGATGCCCTTAATAATATTATTAGCGCCAGTAAAATTGGTTGCGTTATCGGAAACTATTACTTTGCACAATCCTCGGCGCGATACGAATCTTTTTAATGCATTCAGAAAGCCAAGAGATGTTAAGTCACCCACCAATTCCAAATGCATAGCTTTTGTACATAAACAAACGAATACGCAAATATACGCTTTTACTAGTTTCCGGTTTCGCGTCTTTCCATCTTTCAAGTCGAATGGACCCGCGTAATCTACCCCTACAGCTGAAAATGTGCGAGCTGGCTGTACTCTGTAATTCGGTAATTCTCCCATTTGTTGAGATAATGGTAAAGGTTTTGCTTTAAAACAGGTAACGCATTTACGTAATACGTTACGAACTACTTGGCGGCCATTTATAAGCCAATATTTTTCTCTTATGCTACCTAATATCGATTGCGCTCCCGCATGTAAGTTTCTGTGATGCTCATTTTTAATTATCAGGGTTGTGAGTGCATGCTTGGGTGGTAAGATTATTTGATGCTTTTGGGAGAATGCAAGCCTTGATTTTTGTAAACGCCCCCCGACTCGTATAATTCCGCTTTGGTCAATAAATGGATTAAGTGAGTTTAAGCTACTGCCAGCTTGTATTTGCTTTTGACCCTTTAGTGTCTTGATTTCGTTACTGTAACATTCTCGTTGGGCAATTTTGATCTGCTTTATAGTAGCCGCGTCTAGTTCTAATGGAGTTAATGGGGAAATTACTTTGATGGTTTTATTTTTGCAATTATTAATGAATCTACTAACATACGCAATGACATGTGTAAGCTTTGATAAACTTGAAAATTTACTAAATATATCCCATGAAGTTGGTACTGTTGTTATTGATGATGTGCTCGCCTTTGGAAATGATTCGCGGTGATCGAGACCTAATTGCTTTAAACATCTTATCGCCAGAAAGCTGGCTGGTGCCATGCCGTAAGTTACCGTGTTTAAGTCATAAACCCTTAAGCCTTCCGCTTCATTGTCCCGCCATACGATTCTTTGTAATGACCGTTGCGACCTGTCGACAAGAATTTGCCGATACATTTTTGTGATGTCGGCTAGTATTACAACATTATGTCTACGTGACCGAAGGATAATAGCGAAGAGGTCGTCTTGTACCTTAGGCCCTACGTGTAACAAATCATTTAAAGATAATCCGCTTGACGATTTGCATGAGGCGTCAAATACAACCCTGCACTTTGTCGTTAAGCTGGAATTCTTTATGACACTGTGATGGGGTAAATAACAGGCTACCTCCGTTTTACGATTATTGCTGACGCCCGTCATGTGGCCTAACTGTACATATTCGTTCATGAAATTTTTGTATTGTTCGTACACGACTTTGTTTTTCCTTAATTTGGTTTCGTTGCTTATAAAACGTGATATTGCTATATCCCTTGTCTCACCTAATTTGTTTAAATTGCCCCTGAACGGTAATTTTACAATGAACTTCCCCGTCACAGCTTCGCGTTTGTAATTATTTAAGAAATGTTGTTCACAGAAAAGGTCCTCGTCTGACATGATTCGAGTATTAGGACATTCCTCGATTTCCCAAAATTTCTCAAGTTGTGTTTGAATGTCTATATTCGCAGCGAGAAAACACTGATTGCTATTTGAATTGATATTAGTGTTTGAAACTTGATTTGTTTGTGGATGTGAATTGATTTCCGCATGATTATTGTCAAGGTGTAATAGGGAATTGTGACGTAGGTTGCAGCTTCGGCAGCGAAAATTTGATTTACATTCCGCCTTTATGTGGCCTGTACGTAAACAGTTAATACAACCCTTTAGCCTTTTTATTTCTTGTAAGCGCTGCGGTTGAGACAATTCTAAAAACTTTGAACAACTATAAATGTAATGGTCGTCCTTACAAAGTAGGCACTTACGCGTTTGCATCGTTACATGATTTAATGATTTACTACTTGATGATTGTGATTGGGATGTTCTACCGGACGCGCTAGTGGTCTTAGGGTTATGAGAACTAATTGATTCTAGAATTTGGCAGCGGTCTTGTAAAAAGCGTAAAAACTCATCGGTAGTTGGCTCGTGATTGCCTTTGGAGATTATTTCCCATTCCTGCTTAGAATTATAGTCGAGCTTGCTAGTTAATAAGTAAATTATTATGGAACCCCATTGATCAACAGGTTGCCCTATATTGCGAAGAGCCCGAAAATGTTTTAAAAAATTATCTAAAAGTTCCCTCAAGTCCCTATGGGATTCTTTGCTGATAGCTTGAAGGTCAAAGATTTGTTTTATGTGATTTTGTATAATTAGTTTTTTGTTTTCATAGCGTTCTTTAATTAATTGCCAAGCAATTTCGTAGTTACTGGCCGACATTTCAAGGGCGCTAATGACCTTGGCGGCATCCCCTTTTAACGCTGCTGCTAAATAGTGAAACTTTTGTATGCTATTTATTGCGGAATTATCGTGAATTAACGATTTAAAGATATCATGGAAAGACATGAAATCGTCGTAATTTCCGGAAAAGCTGGGCAATTGTATTTGTGGTAATTTTATTTGAGAACTGAGTGGCTGAATTGCATTTGATTGAACAGATTCGCTTCGCGGAGATAATAACTCTTCCGTTTTTGATAATATTTCGTAATATTTGTTTTCGAACATGTCGCGCTCTTGTAATTGAGCCTCTGTGCCTTCGATCAATTCGATAGACGTTTGAGTATTTTGAAATTCATTGAATATATTTCGCATTTGTTCTAACCGAAAATTTAACTGCTTGACTTTATTATCGTCGCTTTCTGCACCACGTACAAAAGTGACGAAATTTGTTAATTGACGCTTGAATACGCCGCGGCGGGCTATCATAGGCTTTAATTCTTCCATTATGCCAGAAACGATTGCAAATTATAAACTATGATTGTGAATTTTGTTATTACACGTTGTTGTTACACAAGTAGACAATAAAGGAAGTGATATGAATAAGGAAATGAAGCTCACCGTTTTGTTTCGATGTACTTGACGTACCGCTGATGTCGATGTTGATGTGAAATGATTTATTCGTGGCTGTTGATGGCCTGCTGTTTGATGATGATGATGTTTGACGATTCTTGTTTCGTCGTTGTTACTGCGAAGTGATGTGATTGATGTTTTGATGATGATTCTTGTTGATTGCTTGATGCTGCTTTTGATGATTGATGTTGATTACTTGATGATTGCTTGATGCTGCTTTTGATGATTGATGTTGATTACTTGATGATTGCTTGATGCTGCTTTTGATGCTTGATGTTGATTACTTGATTCCTGATCCGGCTCGAAGATGACCAATGTTGTGTGTTGCTTTGCTTATTGGCACTGAATTTAATAAAACCGCACAAATGTATTAACGTATTTTATTTATTTTCTAATGCCAACCTTTACTTAAGTTAAGTGGACTGTATAATAATTTGGTGCGTTCGCATTAATGGTTGTCTACGAACTCTCTTTGTGATCGGTAGCTGTCCCCTTATATAAACTACCTAGCGGGGGTTGCTTTACAACTTACCTATTATACTTTACAACCTAACAGTATTGTTGATTGCTTATACAATATACATCATTGAATGTTTTTATCGGAGTGTAAAATATCGCATTTAAAGTGTTTCCTATACCATAGAATTGAGAGGTAAAGATTTTGTAATCATATAATTTATCGGTCGATTATTATGTAGTAGAAGGTAACTATGTAAATTTATGTGTGGTGTGGGGCTAATCTCGTCTAGGGTATGTGTTTCGTTATTCTTAAGCGGCTTGTGTTTGGTATTTTTTTAAATATTTGGAATGATCTACCTTAACTGAGTATCACTATCGCTCCAGGCATTCTGCAAGTTGGTGGATATGATATACAGTGCTATTCCGGAGACACTTGAAAACTTTTCAATATTGTTACTTATTCAAGACAGCAGCCGACCTACTAATTCTTGAATTTCTAGAATACAAGGTGGACACGAGAATACCAAAATTTTTCAACATTGTTAAGTAGGTCGGCTGCTTTCTTGAATAAGTAACAACATTGAAAAGTTTTCAAGTGTCACCGGAATAGCACTGATAGTAATTACTCTAAGAAGTGCACGTTGGTATTATCAAATACTGCGTTTAGGATACTAAATCAGTCTTTAAGTTAGGAGCTTTTACCTCATTGTACCCTGTATCTGTTTTTGAGCGATATCCTGTTGTGTGAATTGCAAACGTTGATTTCAGCAATATGCGATTAAACGCAATGCTACCTCCGGCGATATTAAGAAACTCAATTGGAGATGTCTTTACATCTATCTGCATGGTTGTAGATCATGGTGCGCTCCCCATATGTAATTGCATAGTACCCTAAAACTTTGAACTCATCTAGGAAAGGTATGATGTCATGTGGTTTTAGTTAGTGTAGCCTTCTTAAAGGTAGTATCAGACACAGCTACTTTTGTGGCGCAGTTTTTTTTGCAGCGGCTGCTAAAGTTGCGTACCGTGTTCACATACCAGCCGAAAGTAGCGCAAAATGCGCAGTTTTTATGCTGCAGCTGCTACAAAAGTTGCAGGTCGAGACTAGAGGTTGCACATACGTTCACACCAAAGCGCTGCTTTTGCAACATGTTTTGGTTGCAGCATCCCTTATTCAGGGGCGCCGGAAGAAAATTTGTTAGGGAGGGGCCCTTACATTTTTTCAAGTAAAAATTAGAATACTTGAAAATTTTTATCTATTTTTAAAGTGGTAAATCAATAGACTATGCAGAGTCACCGATGGAATAGAACATTATATTCCAAAAGTGGTTATATTGTGAGATTTTAACAGTTTCTAAGATGGATTTACGCGATTTATGCAATTCCAGGGGGGGGCCCGGGCCCTCCCTTGCCCTTTAGTAGCGGCGCCCATGCCCTTATTGCAGTTTCAGCCTTGCACAAACAGTTTATTCGTGTACGTTGTGGGAAACGTTTCTTTACAGAATGGATGAAGATGCTCTTAACGTATGAATTTTCTACTTTATTTCCTCATTGGGCATGTTAAGTTCCAAAGAAATTTTCGAAATAGCTGCTCTTCTTTTTGTTTGATTATGATATAATGAACTTCTTACATTCCATAAGCATTCCCTTGCTTCTACCGCTTCTATCAGTTACTTAATTTCTTCTCTGTCTGTACTTACTTTCTGTTTAGCTCGCACATTAAAACAATATTGAATACTGCACCGGCAGCCGCAGTAAAAGTTTCAACTGATTTAATAACTTTTGGTGCGTTTTAGTCCAGTCAAAATAGACAAAAAAAAGTTATAACTTAGCCAAAATTCGCATAGAGCTGAAAATTGGTATACACGTTAAATATACCATTACAAATGAAATGTCAAAAATCCCCTTCGATCCTACATCTGCAAAAAATTTTATCGAAGGTCAAAGGTCAAAAATTCAGGTTTTTTCCATTTTTCTCTTAAACAGTAAGTGTTATCATAAAAATAGGTCAGACAAAAGTTGTAGATCATGCAATTGTCTACAAAAATTGTTCAGATACTTTTTTTTGTACGAATCAGCATTCGTGAGATATCGCGATTTCAAAAGTTGAAAAAATTCATATTCGACATAATATGCACACATTTCCGCACCACTGATGAGGTAATGTACTTGGCGCATTTTTTTTAACGTGGTTTCCCCAGTAGGCATACTCCACGATTTATTGTGATAAAGAAAGTTTGATCAGATCGTATCTTATTGATTGAAAGAATGGTACTATTGCTAATGATCAATGTTCTATCTATTTCTTCTATTCTTCTAATTTCTTCTAAATTTTATTATGATAGATAATTTTATAATTCTACTTCAACAGTTATTCTTCATCTTCACTTTCTTCTTCTTCTCCTTGCAGTATTTCTGTTCGTTGTTCTAAGAAAAGTGATGCATCAGTTGTCTCTTCATTGATATCATAATTAATATTGTCATATGTTGTATTTGATTCAATATTGGGGCAAGTCTGACACTGACAATTGATACATACTGGCGAACAAAATAATCCCACTTTTTGACAGCCACAATTCTTACTACAATCCGTCTTGCAGTTACAAAAAAACAGTATTAAGCAACTTTTCTGGAGCAGACGGGAGTAGGGTTTGAATTGGCTCCAAACAATTATCTATTAATTTCCAACCCCATTCTTCTGGGTCCAGCTCATTGCCTAGCCACACTTGAACTTGATAATACACACGATATAGGTGTTAAAAGGCAGAAACAGATGTTGGAGGCAGACAAGACAACTGTACTGTTTTATTGTTCCATACCGATTTTACAAACCTTAAATATCTATACTTGTCTATAGAATCAATTTATTTAGGAGCATCATACATTGCAAAAAGAAAACGAATTCCATTTGTGACGATGTCGTGTAGGGAAGAGTCAATCTTGGTAAATACTTCTGCGCAATCAATTAAATCATTACGTTTTTCGAACAATTAAAATACTGATTTGCTGGATGGACTGTCACAGATTGCTTGTCTTTCAAGTATTCAAAAAAATTATCATTTCTTTCAACACTTGCATCAATCAAAGTATTCATTACACGATCAACAACAACAACTTCACTTTCATACAAACGTTTATTACAAATGAAACAAACTTCTGACATTGTGTTAACATTATTTTATGTCATGCTAGCTTATTATTTCACCATAACAACTACTAAAACAAGAGACATTAATGACTAAATAACGCCCCCTTACATGACAACCGGATTTTACATAGCAACGGGCGTTATTTTTTGTAAAGCTATAGCTTATAACGCCCGCAAATGTCAAATATTATACCTCATTTTAAATGTCAGTCTATACTGATTTTATTGTTATCATCTGTTTTAACCATCTTAATCAACTTCTTTCAAGTATGACATAAAGTTATGAAGGCACCTAGGTAACTAGGGCGTTATGTTCATAACGCCCTAGTTCTAGTTGCCTTAATTACTATAACGGCACAAATTGAAATTGAAAATATTGCGAACGGAATATATGTATTATTATACGGACGAATTGAATTAGGGACTGACAGTATAGTCTGATACTTTAGAATATTGATTCAATTTGTACAGGCTTTAGTGTGTGAGTAACACAAACCAATAGTTTCTTATTTTTATTTATTAATATTGAACGTCCGACGTCCGATGAAGTATACAGGCTGCATGTGTGCATATTAAGTCGAATATGAATTTTTTAGCTTTTGAAATCGCGATATCTCACGAATGCTGATTCGTACAAAAAAAAGTATCTGAACAATTTTTGTAGACAATTGCATGATCTACAACTTTTGTCTGACCTATTTTATGATAACACTTACTGTTTAAGAGAAAAATGAAAAAAACCTGAATTTTTGACCTTTGACCTTCGATAAAATTTTTTGCAGAGGTAGGATCGAAGGGGATTTTTGACATTTCATTTGTAACGGTATATTTAACGTGTATACCAATTTTCAGCTCTATGCGAATTTTGGCTAAGTTAAATGTCTATTTTGACTGGACTATTTGCAACCTTCCGAAATAGCTGTTCACACACGGCTATATCTTAAACTGCGCGCAACAAAAAATTACTGCAAGCAACCGGACTGCGATCGCAACTTTGCAGGTTGCGTGGGTGTTCACATTTACAGCAGTTCAAGCTGCGCAGTTTTTTAATGTGCAGCGCAACAAAAGTAGCTGTGTCTGCCAGTGAACTCTATACTAACTGGAATGGGGAGAAAGACACATTAGACACGAAAGAAATTTATTAAGTTTAATTTATGAATTAATGAATTGGAATGTGGTTGTTACATACAGGCATACTTAGCTATAATATTAATTGTCGTTACTATTGTTGTAACTATATGTTACGATCATTAATTACTTATTTCAATCTGTTCATTGTGTTACATATTATTAATTTAAACTCTGCTATTGATTTTGGGGGACTTATTTTGGATGTGCATGGCGTGCGAAGGTGAGGACATACTCCACCGTTAGATAGTTGCTTGGAAGAAAATAATAGGAGCATTACCATTACTTGTTACTACACTTTTAATAATTATACCATTAGCTTTATTCTATAATAGGACGATGTTTTATGCATAGGAGTTGGGTGGAAGGTGGAAATAATAATATTAATAGTATTGCAACAAATATATTTTATAAGATCTGTAAATTGAAATAACACCTACAGAGACATTGAGAAAGATAATAATAAATCACTTCATAAAATTTAATTAAACATAGATAGTAAATTTAAAACAGTGATAACTATCTACTTCTATCTCACAAGGTTTTCGATATGATTACTATTTTCTATAAATTGAAACTACACTGTTCATACTCGGGTTATTGCAAAAATTATATTGTTGCTAAATGCATATAGGTACATAAAAATATCGCCGGGAAGTAGCTTTATTTGCTTCAGTTTAGTAGCTGGCCCTGTTTTCTTAGCCAGAAATTATATCACAACTTCTTTACGATTTAGTGTTTCTAACATTGCACAATTTTACTTTAAATAAATGGTGAATTAATCCTTGGAATTTTGCCAAGTTGACTATGTTGAAAATGAGCGACATATTATTGAGTTAGTGATGCCATTTTGAGAATAAAAATTAGTTGAACTAATATTGGTTTGGTATGTGGTACACAATTTGGATGCCCTGCCCATGAAACCAACGCGATATTTCACAAATTTATCGTATCTCACCTTTTACCAACAGAGTAGTCTTTGGTAACCACTATGTCGCACCGCGTATTAAATAAAATCGCATCACTTACATGAAATTAGCATCCAATCTAGTATAAAGTAATCCGAGTATAGCAGTTAGTGTACATGTGATACTATTCATTCTATTATTAGAAACACAAATCTACACATAAGTAACTACAGAAAATTAGTGCAATTTTTTTAGGACATCATAATTTTCACATCACAGAATAGGAATAAATTGTTAAAATTACAAAAGCGCTTCTTTTGGAAAAACTATACTTCATTTTGCACATTAACGACCTTTGAGATTATGATTAACTTTATTTACTAACGTATATTACTATAACAATTAATACCTACACACAACTTATTGACATAATTTATTACTTTTAATTAAAATAAAAGTAAATCTTATAGATTATCATAAAACTTTCCTATAATTTCATCACTTGTTTTACTAATAGCAAACCTTAGCTATAGCACCTATTCTCCTGCGGCAATCACGCAACCTTCAGGATTAATATAATATAATTAGCAGAGCTACTTATTCTAAATTTTACATATATACACACCTCTTTGCAAGAGATAAATTTTCGTTCATTCGTTCATTGACTATCTCGTAACTGATATCTTTTGAAAAATCCTAAAGGTATAGCCGGGTGAGTTTCTTAGGTACCGTTACTCTAACTTTATGGACGTAAAATATGCTAATTCTTAATTTTTACTGTTACTAAGAATAAATATAATCGACACTCCAAAATAAAGCGCTTATTGTAACAAATATATATTATATGATGTAGGTATGCCTAAAAGTATTCTAACATGGATAGAAACTGTGAAAACATTTATAAGATCAACTAGTTCCACTTTACTTGTACTAACGTTTTAAATTCAGATACGAGACGAGTTCTAGTTACTATTAGTATTACATACCAAAAATAATTAACTAATCCTATTAAGAATATATGGCAAAAGTGCAAGTCCTCCATCAACAATATTGCAGAGTAGAAACGCCAGTTTGTAGTAAATTTGATATGCATATTACTATTTCAAATTGATTAACACTTATTAATTATCAAACGAATATATATAATACTTTGTTATATCATTGATGAACACTTTGGACATACATATCTAACACATTGTTGAACATCAATCTATAAAATAGAGTATATTAACACTTTCTGAACAACTGTTACTATGGAAATAGTGAAATTGTAGTTTATACGAGCAGCACATTTACATGTATCATTTTATGTATATAAAACAATTTGGCTGCACATGACAAAAGTCCGGGTTCTTCTTTTCAGTTCTGGTTTGGGAAAATTTCAAAATTGAAATTGCTTTATGTAGGCGCATTTGGGATTTCATAATGGTTTTCTTTGTAGTACTGTATGACTTACTTCGGTTTAACCGTAGTATATCTAATATTTTAGTCCTTTGCTCTTAGCAATTGTAGATTTAACTAGTATAAAAAGTTTACTGTGAGTACAATTAGGAACATTACAGAGACAAATTACTACTTGTCCAAAAACGGTGCTAAATAATGTTTCAGATACGATAGCCGCTATGCGTTACCGGCATAGTAATATTAATTCTTAATTTTATAAACAAAGACAATAGAAGTTACGGTTTAAATAAACACACAACAAGTAAACCGGTATGTTGGTTTGAATGTACATCGTGCAACAGTCTTAAGTACCTAGTACAAGATTATAATTACAAACATTGGGGTTTATTACTTTGACATCTACTATGTATACTTACGTAAAAGGACTGTAACACAGTATGTGCAGTTGTGGACTGTCAGATTACCAATCTAAAGCTTTACATATATCAATCCAAAATCCTTTTAGAGGATCCAGTATACCAATATATAGTATTTCAACATTTATAAATAATTCTATATATGTATATATAATTATACACAGATCATCATAGACGCTGTTATTGACAAATATTATACAGAAAACAGAAATTTTGGAATAACTTGCGCATTGCTATATGTAGAGAAAGTTAGCGAAATACAGAGTCTGTGATGTTATACACTTATTATTCATATTTTTAATTAATAAACCAACAAGTAATGCCCATTTGAACTATATCGGTGCCTTTGGAAGAACTTCCACTCAACTTCTATAATTTACAACATTACATCTTCTTTACGAATGAATCTGAAATGCTGTAGATAGTTGTATATAGAGTTTCCAGTTAACATACATGTAATGACCAGTATAAGATAGGTAAACGCAAATTTGACAATGAATTGCTTAATACCAAACTTGCAATATTTAAAAACACTGAAACTTTAAAACATTCAGAAACATTTACAACAACGAAACTTTGAGATCGATCCACACTGACTGACAAATCATGCGAAAACCACATCATTTCATCATTAACAAAACTAGACAGATAGTTAAGCAAATGCTTTCCATAAAATAACATATTAACATCAGTAATATCAATAGTAACAATAACATTTAACAAGAAAAGTATTTAAACTAACTAGTACATATAATACACTGTCGCTCGTTAGAAGACAACACTTTGGCACAAGATATATAGCAACGTTCAAAATTACGTGTACAATTTTTGTTGATAATTGAGACTCTAAAAATTAAGCAAATAGTCACATCAAAGAACACGAGAGATAGAAACGGGCCTGAAACCAAATTTAATTTTGCTTACAATTTGCTTACCTTTTAGATCTCTATTTTACATTTAGAAAGTGGATTGTTGCAGAAATATGACTTAATTTAACTTACTGAGCTTTCCACAACACTAGGATTGCGTACATTGCTATGATCACCATTAGCATGCTTTGGCCCCAATCTTGGAGATGATTTTGAATTGCTAGTCACTGATTGCATTGTTTGAGATTTGGGTCCAGTGAATCTCATGCTGTAAGCTGGTCTATTACGATCTGCACCTACCATCTACAATAAGATAACGAAATATGATTAGCTTTAATAATAACTGATGGGAGCTCAACGATCAATATACAGTAACAAATTTATGACAATTGTGTCACGTGAATGTTAAGAACAAATTATCGTACGATGCCAGCTGTTGTTTTACTTAGCTACAGATCTTCTACAGAGGGGAAGGAAATAATTTTATACCTGGTTACATTTAAAAAAACAAAATACTTATATAAAAACCATTGAAACCATTGAAAAGGAAGCACGCCTGTTTTGCAACAGTTAGATCTTAAAAAAACGCTCGGACAGGTCGTTGCTTGATTTTTTGGAGATAACTTTTGATGTCAAACTTGACATTAACACATCAACTCCCTAGCCCCAGCAACTCCTAACTCAAGAATTTAAACAGGGATTTGAAGGGTCTTTTAATTCTCTATGCGACAGCACGGCCGAAAATAGTTTTATTCAATTTTAGAGAATCAAGAGACCTTTAAAATGAGGGTTATTCGACCACCTTACCGAAATTTTTGCTTTTGTTCGGGGTTGTTGGCGTTAGAGGGTTGACCTGACAAAGTCAAATTTAGGATTTTTCCTAAATAACACCCCCACCTTGGTTAATCTAGAGTCTTAGTTAATCATGGGGACGAAATATGGTGCTTGTTCGCGTGTAGCGTTTTTCACGTTGTTAACTTTCTCTTTCTGTTCTAATTATGTAGCACCTTCGGTATTCAATTAAGAGAATATTCTCCGCCTTCTTGGGTAAAGAGCCTTTACGAACTTATTGTATGTTCTCTTGTTTCTTGAGAGATCCCAGTGGTGAACGCAGCTTTCATCTTCAGTTACAATTTTCTACGCTTCCAATTGTCATCAATGGATTTCCTACCCCATTTGAACATATTAGTGCAATGTTTCATTTGCAAGTAAGACGTGCCATTTTCCCCATTATACACTGATCTAAAAAGGGAGTAACTCGAAAAATATCCTCTCACTGATATATTTTCCTTTTTAGAAATTTTATGTTATGACGTTTCCTTGTTCAAGTTTCAAACTTGTTTTGGCTTCTTAAACTTATATAAAAATGGCAAATCTTAAGCCATTGGAACGAAACTTGAAGATGCCTCATAAAATACCATGAACATTATATATTTGACTGGAATGTTACTGCAATGGCATATTGTTTTGATAACTAGGCAAATAACACAAAAACTCCATTCGTAATAGTAAAGAGTATATAATATACTCTTGGTAATAGGAAGTTGTACATGAATAGTAGGTATACATTGCAAAATAATTTCTACCAGTTCTACGCGGTCAATAGAAAGTCATACATAAGTACGAAAAATTCAATACAAAAAAAGGGAAAAATTTATGAGGATAATTGACACAGTTACAAGAAAATTTGGATAAATTAATGTAAAACGCAGATCTAATATTACAATGTACAAACATCTTGCTTCTCCGTTGCAGTTACATTATTCATGCTAAAATTTCCACAGTGATTGCCGATTATTAAATTTCTTTCATTTGAGACAATATAGAAACATCGCTTTTTTCTATTTAAATGAATCACAAAACCGTATTCCAAGTTTTTCGTAATGTTTTGATTAAATTGCTTCTGTGCTATTCTATATGAGCCTTCATGAATAAAACAAGCACACGACTGCATTTCATCAAATAAGTTTCTTTAACATTGCCTTCGGCTTGGAGATAAAGTTCAACAATATTTTAATATATTGTGTTATATCAAATGTTTAGGTATTTACCTGACATCCATTGCCTTGGCGAACATTTTTGTATGGCTGGAAGAGGACCAAGTAAACTTTTGGCGTGAAGAGACATCCCAAAGCAACGGTTGCACTTATGTTGAGACACATGCACATGCTTACTATTTGAACCTGAAAAATAAACGATATGGGTACAAAACCATATTTAGCATTAAAATGTGGTTCGTAATATAGAACACTTAGTATGAGTAAATAATGCATAAATTTTTTAGGAACAAGAAGTACCATAAAATGAACTAATTACATGACATATACAATATACAGGGTGACCTAGGGCTGTGTGATTGGTCCATAACTTTTTTGCTATTCAAGATATCGACATGCGGTTTTCACCGCCAAGTAAGCACACTAAGACCCGGTTTTATAAAGCATACTTAAATACGTGATCAGCTAACGACGTGATTAAGTTTGAATAATGCAACATGATTTGCTAATACGGGTTACATAGGCGTGATCGTTGATCGTATTAGCCTATCGCATTACTTAACCACGTCGTCAGCTGATCACGTAGTTAACTATGCTTTATAAAATCGGGCCTTATACTGCAGATTATAAAAATATTTTGATTAAGTATATAAATAATGTTCCTATACAGGGTGGTAAACCAAAGTTATGTTTTTTTAAATGGGACACCATATATATTTCTACATTATTAGTTTTTACATGAAAAAATAATGGCACTTTGTATAGGTCACTATGGGTCTAGCTCTCTCCGTTTCGGCGTTATTCAACGTTTTGTTCGAAAAAAGACTCATATTTGATGGATCACTGCCTAGTAGGCCATGGATGTTTTTCGAAAAACTTGCCATAGCAAAGTTTAGAATAACTTGGAATTTTAATAAATAGTCCATGTATGCAGACACTATACAGGGTGTGCTGAAACGCAAAAAGTCGAATAACTATTTTTTTATAAATGGAACAACCTGTATTTCTGTTCACGAGTCGATTAAGTTTTTTATAAGCTTTCCACTGATATGCAATTTGTAACTAATGTAATTATGAAGAAGTTGTTGATTTTTGTAAGTAGGCAATCACATTCAACTAATAAGAAAATTGGTGTCATTGGGTTTCCATAGAAAAATTATTAGATGGTTATCCTCATTTTTGCACCATCGTGTACAAAGAATTAGGATTAAGGATGTCTTGTCGTCTGAAATTATTGCCTTTTCAGGGGTTCCACAGGGATCACACTGTGGCCCAATACTATTTATTCTGTTCACATTAGAAATATCGACTTTATTTAGAAACTCCCAAGCTCTCTTATTCGCAGATGACTTGAAGATTTTCAGAACCATAGAGAACACCGATGATAGTGTCGATCTACAAAACGACGTACACAAATTGCATGGCTGGTGTCAAACCAATCACCTGGATTTGAACACAGATAAGTCCTGTGTGATAACCTTCTCAAAAACAAAAAACCGTTTTCCATAACTATATCATCAAAAACAATGTTTTCAATCGAGTAATTCAGATGAAGTATTTGGGAGTTATCTTTGATGAACACCTGAACTTCAAGTCACATATTAACACGATTTGTAATAAAGCCAGACGAACGCTAGGGATTATATGGCGGATGTGAAGTGATCTCAACGCCGAAAGTGTAAAAACTTTATATGTTGCACTAGTAAGTAGTCGCCTGGACTAGGCATCTTCTATATGGTCACCTTTATACCTGATAGACATCAACCAACTGGAAAAAGTGGAGAATAAGCTTCTAAGACTATTAGAGTACAAAAGCGGAAGTGTTCATATTAGAGGCGAATACGCTACAATTATGCAACAATATCGAATTGCATCACTAGTCACGTCCAAAAATTTTTGATTTATGTGTGTTGTACAAAATAATTAACGGCATGATTGACTGCCCAGATCTTCTTCAAAATATCCAATTTTGGTGTGGGAACCGTTCGACCAGGTCTAAGGGAGTTTTCTATATACACACGGCAAAGACCAACCTTACTCATAACTAGAGCCCGGAAAATATGCAAAGAAATTTTTAAAAATATGCGCATATATATGCATTGTTTTTAACGAAAATATGCAAAAATGTGTAAAAAATATGCCGAAATATATGCAAAATATGCTTACTGGAAGGAGAAAAAATTAAAAGATGTACAATACAATAATATTTATGACGATACTCGATACTTGTACAAACTATTGTGTTCCCGATAGTCTATACTTAAAAAATATCGCAATACTTTTAACAATACTTTTATTTTAATTTAATTTACGACAACTTGAAGCTTAGGGTTAAAATAATTTTTAAACAACCATTCTTAATCTAGGTAGGCACTTTAGCTAAAGATACAAGGATAAAAATAGATACCTACGTAAAAGCCTTCGCGTTGATTGCAAATATTTTCAGGTAGTATCTACATCTAGTATCCAAAACAACAACTAACTAATTTCCTTGAAAAAATAGTCAAAAGCATTGAATTTCAACACAAAATGGTACAAAATAACTGCAATTTATTTATTTAAATGGGTACTTGTTTGATCTTACTGTTTCTTGTTTTGTTACTTAAGCTGACGTTGACAAGACTTCAGAATTATGAATTCATTCTTTGAGCTTTTTGTGTATTTACTTTTAAATTTTAAACCTATTCAACACATTCCAAAACATCACTTTTACATTTTTTGACGCATTTCTACGAACAATACTGACGCGGTTCGTATTCCTTTATTATTTGGATGAGATTTTTTAGGCTATAAATTGATTATACGAGTACGAGATGCATAAATATGCCAAGAATGGCAATTTTTACGAAAAAATGCAAGGAAAGTACAAATATGCAAAATATGCAATATAAAATTAGTGTCAATCGATTCGTAATCGTGCAAATCGTGAAGATTTGAAGACATACAACTAGATATGCTAAAAACAAAGAATATGCATTTTTCATATTTTCCGGGCTCTACTCATAACGATTCGTTGCGGCGTATGATGCGTACAGGTAATGAGTATCCTTCCATTAACTGGTTTGGTGGATCTGCCAACAGTTTTAGAACTGTTCTGAGAAGATTAATTGACTAACGGCATTGTCAGTTTGGTTCTTTCGTTGCTACGTTGCATCTCTATATAATTGCTGTTTAGCTGTCGAGGCTAGTCTTCTTTCATCATGAGTTTCTTTTATTTGGGTCATATAATAATCAGTGCGGTTAAACCAAAGGTGTTCCCGTTAATAAATTATTATTATAATAAAAAAGTTAAATTATTATTAAATGACTAAATCACTTAGATACGGAAACAACTACGAAATGTTAAGTTGAAGACTGTTATAAATGAAAGTATTATACAAGCAAGATTCAATAAATTCAGTGTCTATTCTATGAATAACCTCTGCGCACAGTGATTAATTATTATACTCTAAGCAATGTTATGATCAAATTCTATCTTGTTTAGTAGTAGCTTTATGTAAAATGTGATATTGTAACCCTGAGATATTTGATATCTGCATTTTATAACAATAAATGTAAGTGCTTTATATGATAACATACAATAAAGGTACTATTATCTATTATTGCACCGACTCTTGACAGATCCACTCGTGTTCCATCATAAGCTGTCTTCCGACAGAAAGCTTATAAATATTAAAGAGACCGAACTTTGTCTTCTTCCTCATTGGAATGTTGAAGAGCGAAGTTTAAACATCCAAGCGAATGCTCGGTACTCATTACAAGATACCTTATATTGATCTTCATGTTCTATTGTCGCATAATGTTGTAGTTTCAGGCTACTTGACAAAACGAGAGACAATATATACTTTATTCTATGGTGGTTTTTTGAACCACAAAGCTTCGTAGCTACAATTTAATAAACATTATTGCCCCTTTTTTTAAGAAATCTTTTGTACGCTTTTTAAACATACTTCCCTCTAAACAACCATTTTCCTTTTCATACATCTTGTATAAAAACAACTAAGCCTCTTATTTTCTGCGTATGTTATAACGGTTTTAGGAGAACGTCTACATACGACATCAAAAGGGACATAAATTATTTTCAAAGTAGTTTCATACTAAATTAAATTTCCTATACATCTTAAAATTCAATAGTAGATAAATATTTCAATGAAAATAAGTTTCGAAAGTTAAATTAGAAATGGAATGTTCGAATAGAAATTTCAACTTAGTAAAGCGCTTGAGTATTGACGAATATATTAAAAATAAATAATTATAGATGTATACCCTCACGAGTTCATTAACAACATCTGAGTAATTCAAATACAACTCCTTTATACGTTCTTTTCAGGATCTCACTGTAAAAAATGCCCACGTCTTACATGTAACATTTGGGACTGAAATATCGTCTTACTACCGTTGATAAACAGCCATTTCCGCTGTTACTGAAGTTTTGCGCTCGTATTAGGATTTTCATATGGAAATCTTGGACAAGAAAATCTTTAATATCCCCCTATATGACTACACTCAAACCGAAATATTTCAAATCCCGAAAGAATAAAGAATGTTTCTACGTAGCTAAGTTCTCAAAATTAGCTTATCGACTTGTTGGCACGATCCTTGTTTATAGACATAAGCTCTTTCATAAACTAGAAAAGGATAAATGGTGCAGATTTATAACTGCGAATATTAATATTCGATACCAACTAATAACCGATATAAACGTTATTCGAACTTAATAAAAATTGATAAAGTTCCTTCACGTTTATGTAGGTTAATACTTGCTTTCTGAAAAGTTTAAAGAAAGATACCAAAAATACATATATATATATATATATATATATATATATATATATATAGTCGACCAACGTATCTTGTGACATCCAGTAAAAATATCGACGTTTCGACATCCCCCCTTAGAAATAAAAATAAATGAAAATTAAAAGTATGACTCTTTGGGTATCAATAATGCTTTCTAATGGACGAAAAATAATACAACCATACACGAACGAATGTATATTTTCGTCCTATCTTTGTGAGCTCCGAAATATATCAGATATACGTTTTTAATTCATGTTTTACGTGACATCCGTAGATAACTTTCATACGTTACGACATCTTTACGGTGTTGCCGTTTTTTTGAGACCGCTCACAATGATACACTGACCGACTGACCTGTATTTTGTCAGTGCAATGATATTAGAATATAGTTAAGTACGGAGAGTTTATTACTTTAAAGATTTTTTTTGCTAAATTATTTGCGCCAAAAAGTCGGCACCAAATGGATTATTTTTTATTTTTGATTTTTTTTTAAAACTTTTTACGGCAATAATTTGTGCTTGTCTGAAAACCTATGTAGCCCCTATCAAATATACCGAGTGATTTTCACTTAGCTAGGAAATGGCGTTTTTCGAAATTGTCTAAATTTGGTGGATTTCGTAAATTAAGCAAGATTTCAATGAGATTTTTTCATCGTCTATCAGTTTTAGCTTACCGAACAACCTCAAGACCAGAAAAATTTATTTTCTTTAACTTCTGCTAAAACATACATAGTTTTAATTTTTTGGAATATTTTCAAATGTTCACATACCAAGACATGATTTCAAAATTCAATTTCGTTAAAAACGTTAAAGATTTATAATTGGACGAAACAATAGAAATTGCTAATAGGTTTGTTATTATTTACAGAAAATTAATATTGTTGCATAATCTTTACGTTTTTGGTGCAAGATACTTTGTGGGGGAATTAATGTTTTTCAATGATAATGAAGATCTACTTACGTGGCTTCTAAAAACTCTAATTTAAAAAGTTTTTTTTTAAATCAAAAATTTAAAAAAAGTCCCGATAGCTTGTGCTAGGAGCTAGAAACTTCATTTGAGCAAAAAATGTTATTTGGGAAACTTTCATAACTAAATGCGTTGTATTCGAAAATGCAGTAAAAAACTTTTTATTTCAAAGAGATATAGGCAGCTTGTGCTGGGAGCTGGAAACTTCGATTGAGCAAAAAATGTTATTTGGGAAACTTTCATAACTAAATAGGTTGTATTCGGAAATGTAGTAAAAAACTTTTGATTTCAAAGAGATATGATGACAGCTTGTGCTGGGAGCTAGAACTTCGTTTGAGTAAAAAATTTTATTTGGGAAACTTTCATAACTAAATAGGTTGTATTCGAAAATGCAGTAAAAAGCTTTTGATTTCAGAGAGATATGGCGACAGCTTGAGCTGGGAGCTAAAAACTTCGTTTGAGTAAAAAATGTTATTTGGGAAACTTTCATAACTAAATAGGTTGTATTCGAAAATGCAGTAAAAAACTTTTGATTTCAAAGAGATATGGTGACAGCTTGTGCTGGGAGCTAGAAACTTCGTTTGAGTAAAAAATGTTATTTGGAAAACTTTCATAACTAAATAGGTTGTATTCGAAAATGCAGTAAAAAGCTTTTGATTTCAAAGAGATATGGCGACAGCTTGTGCTGGGAGCTAAAAACTTCGTTTGAGTAAAAAATGTTATTTGGGAAACTTTCATAACTAAATAGGTTGTATTCGAAAATGCAGTAAAAAGCTTTTGATTTCAAAGAGATATGGCGACAGCTTGAGCTGGGAGCTAAAAACTTCTTTGAGTAAAAAATGTTATTTGGGAAACTTTCATAACTAAATAGGTTGTATTCGAAAATGCAGTAAAAAACTTTTGATTTCAAAGAGATATGGTGACAGCTTGTGCTGGAAGCTAGAAACTTCGTTTGAGTAAAAAATGTTATTTGGGAAACTTTCATAACTAAATAGGTTGTATTCGAAAATGCAGTAAAAACTTTTGATTTTAAAGAGATATGGCGACAGCTTTGAGCTGGGAGCTAAAAACTTCGTTTGAGCAAAAAATGTTATTTGGGAAATTTTCGTAACTAAATAGGTTGTATTCGAAAATGCAGTAAAAAACTTTTGATTTTAAAGAGATATGGCGACAGCTTGAGCTGGGAGCTAAAAACTTCGTTTGAGCAAAAAATGTTATTTGGGAAATTTTCGTAACTAAATAGGTTGTATTCGAAAATGCAGTAAAAAACTTTTGATTTTAAAGAGATATGGCGACAGCTTGAGCTGGGAGCTAAAAACTTCGTTTGAGTAAAAAATGTTATTTGGGAAACTTTCATAACTAAATAGGTTGTATTCGAAAATGCAGTAAAAAGCTTTTGATTTCAAAGAGATATGGCGACAGCTTGAGCTGGGAGCTAAAAACTTCTTTGAGTAAAAAATGTTATTTGGGAAACTTTCATAACTAAATAGGTTGTATTCGAAAATGCAGTAAAAAACTTTTGATTTCAAAGAGATATGGTGACAGCTTGTGCTGGGAGCTAAAAACTTCGTTTGAGCAAAAAATGTTATTTGGGAAATTTTCGTAACTAAATAGATTGTATTCGAAAATGCAGTAAAAAACTTTTGATTTTAAAGAGATATGGCGACAGCTTGAGCTGGGAGCTAAAAACTTCGTTTGAGCAAAAAATGTTATTTGGGAAATTTTCGTAACTAAATAGGTTGTATTCGAAAATGCAGTAAAAAACTTTTGATTTTAAAGAGATATGGCGACAGCTTGAGCTGGGAGCTAAAAACTTCGTTTGAGTAAAAAATGTTATTTGGGAAACTTTCATAACTAAATAGGTTGTATTCGAAAATGCAGTAAAAAGCTTTTGATTTCAAAGAGATATGGCGACAGCTTGAGCTGGGAGCTAAAAACTTCTTTGAGTAAAAAATGTTATTTGGGAAACTTTCATAACTAAATAGGTTGTATTCGAAAATGCAGTAAAAAACTTTTGATTTCAAAGAGATATGGTGACAGCTTGTGCTGGAAGCTAGAAACTTCGTTTGAGTAAAAAATGTTATTTGGGAAACTTTCATAACTAAATAGGTTGTATTCGAAAATGCAGTAAAAAACTTTTGATTTTAAAGAGATATGGCGACAGCTTTGAGCTGGGAGCTAAAAACTTCGTTTGAGCAAAAAATGTTATTTGGGAAATTTTCGTAACTAAATAGGTTGTATTCGAAAATGCAGTAAAAAACTTTTGATTTTAAAGAGATATGGCGACAGCTTGAGCTGGGAGCTAAAAACTTCGTTTGAGCAAAAAATGTTATTTGGGAAATTTTCGTAACTAAATAGATTGTATTCGAAAATGCAGTAAAAAACTTTTGATTTCTAAGAGATATGGTGACAGCTTGTGTTGGAAGCTAGAAACTTCGTTTGAGTAAAAAATGTTATTTGGGAAACTTTCATAACTAAATAGGTTGTATTCGAAAATGCAGTAAAAACTTTTGATTTTAAAGAGATATGGCGACAGCTTGAGCTGGGAGCTAAAAACTTCGTTTGAGCAAAAAATGTTATTTGGAAAATTTTCGTAACTAAATAGGTTGTATTCGAAAATGCAGTAAAAAACTTTTGATTTCAAAGAGATATGGTGACAGCTTGTGCTGGAAGCTAGAAACTTCGTTTGAGTAAAAAATGTTATTTGGGAAACTTTCATAACTAAATAGGTTGTATTCGAAAATGCAGTAAAAAACTTTTGATTTTAAAGAGATATGGCGACAGCTTGAGCTGGGAGCTAAAAACTTCGTTTGAGCAAAAAATGTTATTTGGGAAATTTTCGTAACTAAATAGGTTGTATTCGAAAATGCAGTAAAAAACTTTTGATTTCAAAGAGATATGGCTTTATGAGTGTTCCGTACTTGTCGAATTAAGACGATCCATGTTGGGAGATTCCTGGCCGGACATGGCTAAGATTAAAGCCGCTTCTCCGTTCAGCATCCTCAGGTTTATCTCACGTGTGGGATGGCTTGAGTGACGTTGCGGAGGTCGGACAACTTGCTTAATTTACAAAAAATAGCACTTTCGAATTTGGACAAATTCGAAAAACGCCATTTCCTAGCTAAGTAAAAATCACTCGGTATATTTGATAGGGGCTAAATAGGTTTTCAGACTAGCACAAATTATTGCCGTGAAAAGTTTTTTTAAAAAATCAAAAATTAAAAAAAAGTCCCTTTGGTGCCGACTTTTTGGCGAGCACTGTATAGTTGATTTGAAAAAAATGCAAACTCTGTCACTCTGATTGAAAAAGAGCTCCCGGTATCTTCTCCGATTCGGGAGGTGCCGGACCCGAGGTTTTTTCACAGGTTGACGTCGCTGAAGGAAACAAAGAGTTTCGGCGGGTGGCGGTTGACGAAAAATCTTTGGAAGTGTTCAATCGAAGAAATACGATAGCTATGTACGATGTTGGTACGAAGACGGATGAACCCCCGCGATCCCGACCGGTGCGATTGAAAAGGAGAGTCGATAGTCCGATTTGGAAGGAACCGAGTCCTTCGCGATCGAGGTCATTTTTCACTAGAACGAGATATCGAGGATTTTGTGTCATATCATCGATGGTCATAAGAGTCGCCCGATGTCACGTAAACAAAAAGCAGGTATAAAAAGTTGAAAATTGTGGGCGCCATCACAGCTTATCCAATGATAGCCTACTGTGACGAGCAACCTCAATCATAATAGTATATTATTCAACGAGCGTATAATAATGGCTATTATTCACGAGGTAAGTTTATGGCCACGAGACGCAGGCGAGTGGCATAAATTACCGAGATAAACCATAAATAAAATAATACATAAAATAAATCATAAAGTATGATTATAAACCAAAATTGAAAAATTCAAGGTTACATTATGGGGGTAATGGCGACATGTTTCGAAAACCTTACTGGTTTCATTTGCAAGCATAAATTAACAATGGAAATTAAATGAAGGCTTAGGGAAAAAACATGATGGTTTGAAGACTACTTAAAAATACAACGTGCCCAAGATAAGGATGAACTTCATGGGGATCTTGAAAACGGTAAGAGATACGAAGATCGTTAAATTAGAAAAAAGTTGTATAATTTAGGGCATGTTCACATGTAGTTTGCAAAAGTTCTTTATTGTTTATCGTTTCCGAGATTTAAAACAAAATGCGATTTTTGGGTTTTTCTTATTTCGTAATTCCTTCCTTTATTTTGAAAGATTTTTAAAAACCAAAGATACTTCTACATTGCCACTTTTTGAAGTCCATTAGATGGCGTTGTCCAATTTTTTATTCGACGTTTCGTCTCCGAGGAACCATCATCAACTTTATTTTTTTATATCGCCCCAACCAACGGAACACCCTGAAAGCTATGAAATTTATTTTACTTTTTTCAAAATAATGTACATTTTGATACAGTGGCAGTGGCAGAATAGCTTATTGCTAAACTTCGCCTCATGTATTTGTGGTATTTGTGATGTTTTTTTTTTAGTTACTTCATGTCTATTTGAATTTCTGCGTATCATCTATGTTCTATGAGCATATTTTGTTTTGTTATTCATGTTCACCAGAACCTTAATAAAGACGATTATTATTATATTTTAAAGATACAAGGGAAAAAGGCTAAGGCCCACTTATAATAAATACTAGTCGTTAATTGTGATACTTATTTATAATAAAACCACCAGTTTTCAAAACTATAGACATAATTATAATTAGGTACAATTCTTTAATATAAGTGCGTATCCTGTCCAATATCAGTTCTATCCTATCAGCATTTTTAAATTTATTATTCAAATGGAGAAAAATGACCTTTAACCTTCAACACAGGCATGTAACATAACACTAACACTGTTGTCAAGTTTATGTCGTCACAAAGTACACCACATGAGAAAAAATATACTCTTTAAAAAGAAGGATGTCACATATACCGTGGTGAATAATAATGAAATATACAAAACCAACTCTCCGATGCGCCCCCTATACGATATACAGAAGAAACTATCAATTTTAAAAAACGACATTTTGACATCCATCTGAATTTTCGCCAACAGCGTCGTGACATCCACTAGACATAATTTACATCAAATTCCGTTGTGACATCCATTTTTGGATGTCACAACGTCAGCGGATGTCAAAGAGTCGACAGAAATTATGCATATGGATGTCACAAAGATAGCTGGATAAATCTATATATATATATATATATATATAAGAATAACATACGTTTTAGAATTTTAGATGAACATAAACTACTAATATAGAATTGATGCGGCTTGCTCTTACTATATAACGGATGTACTGTCATCTGTAAGAAGTGGTCTTGAGTAACTCTTTCATCGGTTTTTGTAAATTTACACGATTGAGTTTTCACTTCCACCGGTTTTACAGGGTCTTTGCGAAGGATTTTATAAAGTCTTGTGCCTTTTTCGGTTTCGGGCTCCTCACAAAAAATTCGTTCAAGAGCTCCTCTGCGCCCCATGTACGGAATACCTTCCTACCTCACTAGGTGAGCGGTTACCAGAATATAAATTAAATTGATAGTAAACTACAGCAAATATTATAGTTCAAATGAACTCACATGTAATAGTCCTACGGAGGCTCTTGTGAACCAAACCTCTAACCTTGGGCAATAAATAGACAAACTGGGATAATTTTTCAAACTAGGATCAACGACACACTAGACTTAAGAATAGCATTGAAAACAGGCCAAGATATCGACCACGCTGTTGAACTGCTAACGTCCGCCATCCAACAAAGTGTATGGAACTTCCTACAATAATCAGGATCAAGATAAACGAAAAACGCAGGCTAAGGAAAATCTGGCCGCTAACACGTTACCCACAGGATAAAACAAGCTTAAATAAAGCCACTCAAGAGCTGAAGATGATGCTAAACCGACATAAAAATGATAGCATCGAACAGTATTTAAAAGGCTTAACTGCCACTGAGGCGACCGAATACTCACTATGGAAGGCAACAAAAAAAATTAATCGCTCACAAACCTTTAATCCTCCTCTAGGTGCTGAAGACGGCACTTGGGCCAAAACTAACGACGGGAAAGCTAGCCTATTTGCTAAATATCTAAAGGATGTGTTTCAACCGATCCCACCAGATCCTACGAACAGTGACTTGGAAATTTATGAGTAGCTAGGTTCGCCCTATCAACTTGAACCCCCATTAAAAAAATTCTCTGTAGGGAAAGTGAATAAATTCATTGAAACAAGACTGAACACTCGAAAGTCTCCTGGCTATGACCTTATAACAGCCAGAGTTCTTCATAAGCTGCCCGCCAAAGTCGTAAAATCCTAAGGACGTCTTACTTTCCTACCCAATGGAAGGTAGCGCAAATCGTACTAATTCTAAAGGCACACAAACTAATAGAGGAAGTCAAATTCTACAGACCAATAAGTCTACTTACTGATTGAAAGACTACATCCAATTGTGGACAGTCAGAACCTGATACTAGACTATCAATTTAGTTTTAGACGCCAACATGCTACAATAGAACAGGTACATAGAGTGGTAAAAAAGATAAACCAAGATTTCGAAGAGAAGAAATATTGCTCCTCAGCCTTTTTGGACGTCACTCAAGCGTTTGACAGGGTTTGGCATACTGGACTCCTTTATAAAATCAGGAAAATACTACCCCTTACTTACTTCCTAATCCTCAAATCCTACCTAGAAGATCGACACTTTTTTGTTAAGTATAACGACAAGCAATCACCACTCTGCGAAATAAAATCGGGAGTACTACAGGGAAGCGTACTGGGGCTTCTGCTATACCTATTATACACCGTTGACCTACCTGCCAGCAGTAATATTTTCACAGCAACATTGGCCGATGACACGGCCATACTCGCCTAATATGAAGACCCTAGAATCACCTGAGAAGAGTCGGAAATTGGTCAAAGAAGTCAAGAAGGGAATAAAAATTAATAAACTGAAATCAGCCCACATCACTTTCACCAACGGCAGGGGTAATTGTCCGCCAGTTACGCTCAACAACAGAGAACTACGCCATCACGACAATGTCAAGTACTTGGGCATGCATCTAGTCTAGACAGACAGTTAACTTGGAAGAAACACATATCCATGAAGCGTAAGCAGTTGGGCCTTAAAGTCAGAGATATGAACTGGCTTATTGGCAGAAAATCGAAACTTTTACTGCATAATAAGATTCTCATTTACAAAACCATCCTGAAACCCATTTGGACATATGGTATACAGCTGTGGGGGACTGCAGCAAACTCCAACATAGAGATCCTGGAAAGGTTCCAGTCGAAAGTTCTAAGAATAATCGCAAACGCCCCGTGGCTTGTTCCAAACTACCTAATAACTCGCAACCTACAGATGAAAACAGTCAAAACAGAAGTTAAACAGCTTTGCTACTGAATTAATGCTACAACCTACACCAGGACGAAAACTTAAACGCCACACACCTAGTGACTCAATTGACAGTGATTTTTACAAATAATTAAACTAATTGTATTAGAAATAATTATGTAGGTACTAGATAGGAGGCTGCCAATGGGTAAGTGTCCTACATGACATTTGGTTACAAAAAATTTGTTATTGTAAAATTATACTACAGAATCCAAATATATGGGGAACAAAAAATAAATAAATGAATCCTATGACATGGTTTACGTATTTCTCTTAAGAAACGTTGAGGATTACAAAATTGAAAATTATGCTCGTACTTCCACTTAGCGTTTCGGCTGTATTTGGTAGATCAATACACAATCGTGTGAGGTACTCTACTCTTAGCGGCTTGTCGCCATTTGCTGTTGCCAAAAGTAACTGTTGGTATGGTTTCATTTTAAGAGCTCCTCGAATGTTTCACTACCTACTGAATGGAAACAATTAACGAAGAGCAACTCCTGAGAATGTAAGTAGCACTTCGTTATTTGGTTATAATTGGATAAGTGATCGCGCTCTTAGACCGGGTGAACCATCCCGCGATATACTATTAAAAATTTGACCCTAGGTAAAGATAATTACCTAACACTTAAACAACCGTGCTCATTTGAAAAGGATCCACTCTTAATATTTCAGAAATGCGCCGTGTTAAAAAGAAATTCCGAAACACGTCAACTTTTAACGTGAGGGGGACACTTTTTGGCGCTAATGTCATAAACGTCAGATTCACCCCCTCCATGTTGGAGACACCCCTTAAATTTTTTCAAATGGTTTTAGGTATCAAGTCATACCTTATTTGAAAGGTCTGGCAAATCTCTATTCAATCATAATGTTTTTGCCTTTGATACCAGCATAAGTGTGGCATAGTGCTCAAAAATGGACCATACTGCATATACAAAGATATTTTTACAAGATGCAAATACTTGCAAATTAATCTTATCTGGTACTAATATAGTATCCGAACAGATTTTCCATATAGTATTGCTCAAATTGACATGATGAACAATTTGAACAAGTTTTATAACATTAGGTTAGATTTATAGAAGTAGAAGTCCTTTTCGGAGACACACGATGTCTCACCAACAAATTTCTCGTGCTGTACGTGCTGGCAATTGAAAACTTAAAATTGAGTAAATTGTTCTATTTAAAATGATTAAGTTTACGTGCATAATTGTCTACATTGTTAGTAGGGGTTTATAAAGCGCCTTCTAGATCTTCATTCAATAAATAGCTGTATTCAGTTGAGTTAAGCCGTTTTCCTTTCTTATGAAAATTTTATTTGAGTGTAAATAGTTTTTCCAAGAAAATATAGCATTCACAGGAAAAATTGTTAACATGAAAGGTGAATTCGAGTGAATCTCGAGCAACACAATTTATCATCTACACTTCAGTTAAAGGCCGAGGATTTTCCAATGAAAAATGATAACTAAATAAAAAATTTTCTACGTGTCGTTAATTTATACTCCATTCATCAATTTGTTATTCCGCAATTTTAACAATTTGCACATTCAATTACTTTCCAATAAATTGTACAGTTTTTATAATGTGAAAACTTGCAAGTTTAATTTTTACAAACGCTCAATGTATTAAAGCTCAGCCGGTACGATTTAAAGTGAAACCCTTTTAAGTACTTTCACTTAAGTTTTCCGAGAAAGTGAGAGGCATTGTTTAAGGTTAATTTATGAACAGTTCCCATTTTAAGCTCTTCTCATTTATATTAGGTAAGTAAAAAAAACCAAGGTCGTTGATTTATAGTTTAATATTGATAAAAAGTATAAGTATGCTCAAATTAGCAACATTTGATACAATGATGAAAAGTTTAATTTGAGAATGAAAGTCTTACTTGAATGTGAAATTTTACCAAAATTAGATCGTAAACAGTCTTCAAACTGACTTAATTTACGCCTAAAACTTTTGTTTTAATTGTTTATGAAAGTTTCAACGAGGCCATTCTTTCGCGATGCAATTGCAAACTGTTTACGCCAATAGAAGAATCGTTTTTAAATGAATTGAGATATTTATTTACTCAACGATTCATGAAAATGGTCTTGACAGTGGATTTGTTCCCATATAAACCTTCCCTTAAGTTAATCACACATAATTAATTTGTTTTGATTTGTAATATACAGGGTGATTCGGGAGGATATGGAAATACGCATCTTGTATTGTTGGAGTCTGTCCAGAGGCGCTTCCTAAAGTTTTTATATTACAGGGCAGAGCGAACCTATCCAATTAGAGGATACTGCCTTCAACATTTGCTATCGATGTTCTGTTTTCGATCGCTCGACTACAGAAGACGTACAGCATGTTTGGTGTTTCTCTATAACCTTCTACACAACAAATTGGACGCGCCTGAACTAATATCACTGATTAGTTTTCACATTCCGAGGTGTAACACTCGTCAAAATGTGGCGTTTTACTTACCCACGCCTCGCACAAATGTCCTACGCAAGTCACCAATCATACACGCATGTCAACTTTGGAATCAGCAGTGTCCGACACTAGATATTACCGTTTGCATCCTGAGAGACTTTATGTTAGCCCTTCTTTGATTAATTAGCCGGTTTTGAATTTGAATATGATTTTGCTTTTGATTTTGTTATTGCTTTTGGTTTTGTTATTGTTTTGTTTTGCTAGCTTTGTTTACATTAATTATTTAATTTTTCTTTTATTGTTTATATTAGTTATTGTACTCCCTCTTTTGTTTTAGGTTTCACTATGTTTGTTTTGGTTAGCTTATAGTACTAGGTATAAATGTTTATTTTTGATTTTTATGTTGTCTTGTCCTGTAATTGGAATTCTTATTCTGTTGGGCAAATATATATTATTATTATTATTATTAATATTTTAAAGACATGTCCAGGAAGCTAAAATAAGCTCATATCTCCAAATCCGATTTTCATTTGTTTCAGAGATAATTAGGTTTTTCTTTATAAAAAGTTAAAAAAGTTAAATTTCACAAAGTTGTCCTAAATGCCAATTTGTAACAAAATATTAGTTAGGTAAATGTCATAAAAAGTGACAGTAAATGTCATAAAAAGTGGTGTTTGTTTATGGATTTTATAATGGTAATCCTGTTCGTTCAGTACAAGCGTATCGATGTCGTTTTCTGAATCGAAGAATTCCTAATAGGCAAGTGCTTGAAAATGTTTTTACACGTGCTAGCGAAACTGAAATGTTCCCAGTACAATGTGAGCCAAAAAGAATGGGGTCAAGTTGAATTTCGCGCCACATAATTTGATAGTTTTGGATTTCTTCAAATGGTAACCATGTAAAATATTTGTTGATATCTGTCATTCATTGCCGGCACGTCGGCGTCGCTTACGAATTTTGTAAATTATCTCTATTCATTCTGGTTTATCTGCCTAAATAGATTCATCACTTTTCCGAACAAACAGCTTTTGTTGTGTTTTCAATAAGGTAAGAGTAAACATAAAATTGAGGTTACGATGTGTAATTTTTGTATTTTATCAATCACATTTGACTTCGTATCTAGTCCTAATTTATTTTTGTACATCTGATTTTGACAATACAATAGAGGCCCAGAGTGAAAAGATACACAATTTTTTTGGGTTAAATTACATAAAAACGAAGTATTTAAAAAATGTAATTTCGTTTTATAAGGAAATAACGCAGTCTTACCAACTGTCTAAAATTTCAAATTTGCGGGAAATTCAACTTCACTCCACTTTTTGGCTCACCCTGTACACGTATTGCTTCTGAAAAACTTGATTAATTTTTAAAAAGAAAAACCTAATTATCTCTGAAACAAATGAAAATCGGATTTGAGCTCATTTTGCTTATTTTAGCTTCTTGGATATGTCTTTAAAATATTTCCATTTTCTCCTCAATCACCCTGTATAACATTTAAACAAATCTGGTGGTTACAGATTACAGAAGTGTAATTGTAGGATCTGATTAAAAAATTCGGGGACTGTATACCTACCAACAAATTCCGGTATACAATAAAATCATATTGCAAAACAAACTCTCTTATAAATGAGAAACAATAAGTTCCTCCGTGCTTGAAAGTTAGTAGAGGATCGCAATGTTAAGTCCTTTCCATGCTGTGTTAATTTAAAAAGGTCCACCCTGAATATTAAAAAAAAATATGGTGGAATATCGTCGACACATGTTGATTTTATTTCAAGGGGAAAACGTTGTGACCCGTTTGGTACCGGTTTGCTCAGTGTTGTCTTGGTACTTCCTCGGATCATTTAAAATGTAATTTTGTGCGTAATGAGTCTTGTATTGTTTAATTAGTTACGGAACTGAGCGCGGGTAAGTAAATTGTCCCCTAGGTCCGTATTTATCAGGAGTAATGGTGGAAACCCGGTTTTACGTCAGTTTTTTGTGAATACAATATACATACTTTTGGTGAATGGGAATGCAACGGCAAGAAATGGAATTGTTTTAACATAGTCGGCGCTGAACATGGAGTTGTTTGAAACCGACCTCGATCCTTTGATTTAATTGCAACTGGGTTTCCATTTGAGACGATATTTGAAAAATTTGGTGTTCAAAACAAAGCGCTTTCCAGAAATCGATTGAAGTATCACTCGGTACTGCATGTCAATGGAAAAGTAGTGGTGGTGGTGGAGCTGAAGGGAAGAGCACTATGTCTACGATTTAACATCTGACAACAAAAAAGTTTCTGTCTCGAAAAAGCACATCTACTGAGTAGTTTCTTCTTACGAAATAGCTCACTAAAAATCCAAGCATGATAAATCATGGTGTATAAAACTGGTGACCTTGATCAGAGGTTCTAAACACAAAAAGCAGAAATCAGTATGTAACTTGTAAACTAAAAAGCAATGCTGAGGTCCTAGAACGAAACAACTTATTTTAGGTTAACTAACAAGTCAGTACTCCCCTTTCATGCACATATGGTTTTAAGGTTAGATAATAATTGATAAGAACCAGTATTTTTAATTTCGAATAGTAGTCGAGTATTCAAATATCGTCAAAGGCTTAGAAAATGTTTAGAAAGGAAGTTGGTTTACAATACCATTGTCTAATTTAATCCTGCAGTATTGTGACAAATATGGCTACAGCAATGTGTTGCACCGACAACTTATTCTTAGAGTCTAATAATTAGCACCGGATGTCTTCTAGACAACGGTAAACAAGGCTTGTGTCTGGAGACCCTAGGTTTACTTGATCATTCCTCGTTATTCCTACGTGGCTTGGAATACTTAGAAAACAATTTCGTAGGGAAAGGAAGAGATGAACGGCTGAACCAAAGGGTTATAACACATTCTAAAGCTGAAACGGCCAACGTCATAGTATTTGTGCGAGAAAGGGCGTCACGGGAAGGTATATCCACCTACACCGGTGCGCATGCAACAGCAACCTTCGTTTTTGCTGTTTGATGTGATCTCAGCTAGTTCGTCTCTTGTTATAGCTCTCTAAGATAAAGTTAACTTTGGGATTTTCAAATATCCAGTGTGGCATTTCTGGATATCCTAATGGGAAAGTACTTGTCCCCTCATTTAAAATGATAGGAAGTAATATGACCGACTAGCGCTCTTATTTTCACTCCATGGGCACTCACCCTTCTGCATGGGAATAAAGAGATTTCCACCCCATTGCGTTATAATGCCGCAGTGTCAAACTTTTTATTCGATAACTATACACAATTATTATAACCAATATAAAGTAAATGTAGTATTAAGCTTGCTTAAACATTTAAAATTGTTACTTATTTATAAACTTTAAGGGTTTCAATTCTGTTTCTGGTATCACACTATTTTCGTATGGATTATTTATGATAATTATATATTCGAGATTTTCAGCGTAATATTTTTATTAAAGGAGGTGGAATGAAAACAATTAAATTAAAATTATATATCTTTAATGCTGAAAGAAATAAAAAGGCGGAAAAGATAATTTAAAATTTATACACTCGTAACCTGTTGCTATCAAATTAATTCGCTTAAAATATCTTAAAGACCATTATAAAAGCAAAAGTTGAAAAGATAATTTATTTTCCTTCGATAGTTACAAATTTCAGTTCTTTTTTTTGTTAGCATTGTGGTAAGTACAAAATGAATAATATTTTACTATCACACAACGTACCTACTTTAAATTTGGGCCTGAAACGGGATAATTCAAGAGTCTTTGTTAAAACTTTTTGTGACGAGTACCTAACGTTATTTCAAAATAAATTCGTTTTTTGTGTTTTATATTTAACTGAAAAATTTATTTCACAAGTAGCTCTTTTTTTAAATTTCTTTTAGTTCGTACCGCAGAGATTTAAAAACTTCGATATTTCTTTCTGCAGAATGTTGTTTTCGATAGAACTTTGAATATTTTCAAATGTTGAAAAGTGCAAAACAACTTAAAACTTATACATATAATCAACGTATAAAAAGATCTTTCTGATTTGAATATCAAAAGTGACCTGAAACTAGATTTCCGCTTAAGGTCATTGTTTCAAACGTTTTTCAATTCTATTTACCTTTCCTGGAAAATAATACAGCAAAGTACATTTAATTCTTGTTTTCGTTTTGTACTGTATACGTGTGCTTAGTGCAGTTATTCAGTTGACTTCAGCCGAAATTTACACTGTACCATGAGAATTAAACGCCGCAATTCCTTTGAAGAGGGATTAAAAATGTCTGTTTGTTTTTGTAAACTTTAGAAATGCGGTGTTGCAATTAATACTTTGAAGCTTTTATCAAAAGGATAATTTAACCAATCTCTAAATTGCTCGAATTAACCGTTGCTTTCAATTGTATTCCGTGTTAAAGGATTAAAAGTAGTTTCCTGTTGATAAACCATACGCGAATGAGGTAAATAAACTAATTTTTCTCGTCTTCATATACTTTAAATAATGATAAAATTGATCATTATGAAGAAAATGTACGTTAATTTCATTAACGCTATAGGTGCACAAATAATACCTCAGAAACTTCAATAGTACTTCATTTATTTGATAGACAAGCTTCAAATAACGTTGTTGTTCTCTTGTTTTGGTCAATGAGAGTTAATTTTTTCACTACCATTCCGTTGGTCTTTTAGATAAGTTGTAATAGTAATTACCAATGTCAATAGTGATACGTTTAAATATACGTCTGAACCTAATCGTCAGTGTTGGTCAAGAATATGTAATTAACTGAAACATTGTAAATACAAAAAACTACAATAAAAATTTATTAAAACTGATTAGTTTCGACAGTAGACGTCATCACCAGTGAACAACTACAACCATATTAAAAAAGTGAGTTATTTATAGTTAAAGCGGAAGTGACATTACTAATTATAACTTCTGATACACATCATTATTCATTAGAAAGCGTTTGTTTTTGTGTATTTCATAAAAGGCGTGTTCATCCTTATTATTTACTTGCTTAAGTAAGGAAATATTATCTATAACGGAAGTGGTAAGATCGCCTTTATTTAGAAAGCTTATTACATAATTCGTTCTGCAATAAGCTTATCCATAAAGAGAATGTTGAAAGTAGGTACACGAAGAACAATAAATTCATCAAATAACATTAAAACCGTCAATATTATGTTGAATTCGGTAGATGGAGAAATGACATTTATCGATTTCACAACGGTGTCGGAAACAGCAGAGAAACTTGCAGAGATAATTAATGAGTTTAGGCAAATTTTCAATGCAACGTCAATGTATTACGCAGTAGTTTATGACAATGATAGTGCTGTGATTAAAATGGGATCACTTGTAAAACATTATCAATAGCAGCATGTGTAATATACATTATACACATTAGCTGCTTTACAGCAAAGAACATTTTAAACAAAAAGTTGACTGAAAGCATTATTCTTCTACTTAAGTAGTGTTATATGAAAAGGGAACATTTTGTAAACGTAAGGTTTTTAATCAAAAATCCACATTCCACAAGAATACTGCTACAAAAATCACATTATATTTTGTGCAACATATAATGTTACATTACTAAACGATTTGAACATTCCATTACATCGAAAAACATTGGTCGTTCGAGCTGGGTAATAAAACAAGAACTTAAATAACAAGCCAAACGAAGAAACCCGTGGTCGCCTAATACCACTATCCACATAGATATAAAAAAGAGAATGCTACAAATTCTTTAACCGTCCCCATTTCCTTATTTTCAATGATACCATGACGTAATTTTGAAAATTATTTGAAAAATGATGTTGTATTCATTAAGTTATAAATTCGACATGACATTGAATTGAAATCATTATTCATGATTGTAATGTTGCGTGGAGTATTCCATTATACGGACACCACAATCCGCATTTACTAGTAAACTATCACATTAAATCACCATTTCAAATTGACAAATTAAGAGAGAAAAGTTTAATTGATTTCTACCTTGTGTGAGCGAGAGAAGAGCAAATTACATCAGGAAAATCCGTCATTTGATTTCTAAAATCGCGTGTCGTGTTTTTTGGAGTCCATTGATAACAGTTCAAAAGATCAAAATGCAAAAGAAAACAACTCAACGCATTTTTATCAAAGATCAAAATTAAAGATAACCATCGACTATGCATTGTCGGAATGAATTTGTGCAAAAAGTCACATTGTATGTACAATTGCGACGAATTTCTTCAACTGAAACAGTGGGAAAATTAAGCCTGGCTAAAACTCTACCACTATGTTTAAGACTGCAGATTAGAATTTTGTAGCAAATGCAAGAAACGTACGATATCCTTTAACACTAAAATTTCGATCATCTATCTGAAGGAAGTCAACTAAGCACACACAACAAGAACAAATCAACATATAAATGTTCTATCATCAACTGTTCAAATCTATATTGAAGATTCAATGATTTGCACAGCTTCGAATACACAGTCGACATCGAAAAGATCTATGGGAGAACTACCACGTCAATTAGTAATAATTTCAAACATATTTTTAAAGATTTCTATGTTAATGATTGCTGCAAATTTCAATACTTTGCAACACGTCAATGTTTTACATAAGATCCATTGTTTAACTTTGCTCTATGACACTGGGAACCATGCAACGGACGCACGGACCGACCGACGGACGGAATATTGAATTCAGTAACGAACGTAGTTCATTGAAAATCATCCAAATTTTCAATGTTTGAAAAATAACGTAGGTCGGTAGGTACATAAAATAAAACCGACTTCAGGGGTCGGACCGTCTCAAAGTTGAACCTTCGCTCACTTTCGCTAGGGACAGAACAAAAAAACAAAACAAAAGTAAAAAACAAGTAAAAATAATAATAAACTACTGACCATTAACAAGGGAGACTGCTAGGTTTTTCATGAAGGGGCTGGAAACGTGGCAGCTAATAATCCATAATTTAATTCTGGCTGAGATTGAAAGATACTTAACTGCAACCACTAAGGAAGTAACTATTTTTATGGATGCTTGTGCGTACAAAAATCAAAATGACATTGCTTTTTTTGAAAAAAGAAACGTTGAGGTATTTCCGCATTTTTTAGAAAAGGAGCACATTTAAATTACCTGAAGGATCGTGAAATTTATGTCTCTGAAGTTTGCAAAAACCCCAAACTGAATAATAAATACGACGTCCACTATCAACCATTCTACATTATACATTTTATCCAGCAATCAATACCTACCCTTCTCCCAACAGACCTGGTAATTAATCTGGGGACCCTAAAGTAAATGATCTTATCGTTAGATTCCAATGATTTCCAAGGCGACAAAAATGCACATTACATTGAAATTCCATTATGTTAGGTTCGTCCTTGAATAAAAAGAAACATATGTTGGATCATCTTCAGGAACTGAGGAACCACATTCCTGAAGACTTCAGAAGCTTCTATGACACTTAGTCCTTAAATTATTTTTATTTAGTAGTAAGTAACTTAGAAAATGTTAAATAGTGTTTATTATTTCCCATTAGGTAAATTTGTTTAATAAAATATCACATTCTTTGGTTACCAAGCCCCCAAAGTCCAATTTTTGTTAAAAAAATTCGATGCAAAATCTCGTGAGTCATGTATCTGTTAAAAAATAAAATTTTACACTGTATAGTCTTCCTGTAAAATTGCTAAATGGTTACTTATGAGGTTTTGCATTTTAGCCATCGATTTGTTATTTACTAAAGCTCTCTAAAACGCGTTTCCTATGCAAAGTACGTAGGAACTTGTTGTAGAGGAACTTATTGTCACAAGTATGTTAGCAATTCGTTTTCAAAATGATATAAAGAGACCGTTATTATTTTGAAAAACGGCTAAAATGGAAGTTCACGTACTTCTAGGAAACGGTATCTCTCGAGATTTGCAATTTTATTTATCCTTCATAAGTGAAATTGAAGAGGAAGTATTCGATTATTAGATACCTAACAAATGTTCATTAAACTCGTTATAAATAGCTATTTTGTTTTCTAATTTACTATTGATTTTACATAAAGTTCTACATTATCCACATTCTCTTGTCTCTTATAGTTATACTCGACGCGTTAACAATGCAATTATCCACATGACATTGTCGACATCGCTCATTCTTGCGTAACACTATTCGCTACACATGATAGTTTGTGTTACTATGTGTTTGAATTTTCTTGTGTCTGTGGGTTTTCCTGTGAATTATTAGAACTGATAAATTATAAGTAGGAAACAAAAGAAGGTTATTTGTGTGAAAAATTGGAAACAAAGGTTTTTTTATTTTTATTGTTTTTTTCTGAAGAAATGGTGATGACTTGATGAGAAAATCATGTTTGAACTAAACGTCTATTAAATAACAAAGTCAAGCCGTTGAAAAAACTGAATTCAAATAAAATCTAAATCAGTGCATTTTCAGACACTGCCCCCGATCCAGTTTTTAAAACAAATAGCGAACCTCTGAATTATTTTTTCGAACTTTACACATTGTATATAATTGATTATGGAATTTCACAAAGTCAGTTTGGAGAAAATTAATTCAATTTTAAGATGTTCGTAACAAGTACGCCAAAAAATTGTTCAACACTCAGACTCAATTAATGCAGGAACCAGCGTGGCATCCTCCAATATTTCGAGCGGTACTTCTTCTCAATCTGGAAATGGAAACATTTTTTGAGAATTTTAGTCCAGAAAGGGTTGCGAGAACTTTGCGTTTATTTCCAGTATTTCCTCGTTCCATGTTTTACTCGGAATGCCTCCCTTGTTTCCTCCATTGTTCATCCTTATCAAGTGTCCGAGCCATGCTACCTTTTTGCCTTCATTGTTTCGAGTGCTTTCACTATCAATGATTTCCTTATTATTTAATCTAGTTCTTTTTTTCAGGACTACTGAGTTTCCGTCATATATTCTTGTTTCTTCCTTCCATTTCTCCCTGTCTGTTACAGTGTTTCTTGATTTTCATTTAGTAGTTACGAGAAGTGTTCCTTTTTTATTCTTCATTTAATACGTTTTAAGTTTATTTCTCTGCTAGAATTAATTTTTTCTAAACCTTTATTGTTACAATTTATTTCTTTGTTGCTTCTTGTGTTTTTCAGTATTCTATGATTAGTTTTGCACTTTCCTTGCATTTCTATAGTAAAATTAGTGAAGAAAGTTACATTTCTATCTTTAGAAGATGAAATTATGGCCAACACTAATTATTTAACTAGGAAAACCAAAGAATGCTTAATTACAGTTGTTACACTTTATTATAAACGTAAATTATATAATTATAAATTATTTCAATCATCCGCATTTGTCAAAAAAGAATTGTGTAAAACACGCGAAGAAAGTGTTTTTTCAACTCTCGCGCTAGCTGAAAATACGGAACTTTCTTCTCTAATTGTATAAATAACTATTCCTTTGTTAGATTTCTATTCTTATGTTTTCGTTCCACGTCTATTTCATACTGAGATAATTGTGATATAGTCAGGGGCGTAGCTATAGATAATTTTAGGGGGGGGGGGAGGGTGAGAGTTCGTCAGGTCGAGTCAACTACCCCCAATTCAGTGATGAGAAAATTTACGACTGACCATGTGATTTAGAATTTAGTGCAGAATGTTAACTTATTTCGGGGGGAAGGGGGGGGGGGGTTAACGTATATATTAAAGGCGTCACCGAATGTAAACCATAGGCGCCTGTAATATATTTAAGATTGTTTGATAATAATTTGAATTTTCTTAGAAATTATTTGTAAGATGACTCTCTTCCAAAGATAGTTAGCGCCGGTAGCTCAACTGTATGGTATCTGTACATTGACGGAGGCTGTATGAAACTCAAAACCAGTAAACTTACTTGAAATGTAAACAGTAGTTCATACTTCATAAAATTCGAGGGGGTTTCGGATTTCATGATGTTTTTCACGTTGTATTGACTTTATTGCCGTAAGCTGCTATGAATTATTTGCTCGCGTTATTGCTGTTTATAATTAAGGTAACCCTTCATTATTATTTAGAAAATGCATTTCAATCAATTGTACAATAATAATAATGTATAACATGTTATTTTCATTAGATGATTTATGTCAAACAACTTACACTTTTGTCAAGAGGTTAACTTTTGTCCTTTTCTATAGGAGGCTTTATTAGATCGAAGAAAATACGTACTTTTATAAAAAGCTTACTAAATTCTTTGGACTAAAAAGCAACAAAACCACTTCCTGTTAAAGTGAAATCCCTACACAAAAGAAACTTTTCAGAAAGTCTCCTTGCTTGAGGGTTTAAATTAAATGTTAACAAATTAGTTACGTTTTTTAAATATGAAGACGGGCGTTGTTACACACATTTACTCATTATATTCGCACATAAAACCAAAATCCTTTTCCCTTATTAAAGAAATATAAAAAAATGAGTAAAAGGTGGAATTCTATTATGAAAACGACAAAATATGAGAAACCCTTTAGTGTTTAGTAAATTTGAGCAACCGAATTTAGAAGTTATTCCAGTGTCAAATTAGAAAACCTTAAACGATTTATCACAATTTACGGTAAGGATTATTAATAAAAACTCACAACCTCCGCATCCACCCTTTCACTCATAAAATGGCAGGCATGAATTCTCTCATTAGGAGGTTATTTTCTATCCCCATGTCTCCTAAAAATGTTCATAAAGAATTGAATATCATTAAACAGATCGGTCATAATAACGGTTATTTCCCCCACATAATCGATAGACTTTTCAACAAAATACAACGTCCCCTCCACCTCTCCCTCTACACCTCTCTTAGAGTAATCAAAGACAACCCTTCCCATTACCGTTCTCTTCCATTCTATCCTGACATTTCTTACAGAAAATTTTATGGTGCCCCCCCCCCCCCCCCCCAACAAAACAAACGCTACAGTCTAATTGTGATCTTTAGAAAACTGAAAGGGCATAGCGCGTAACACCCTCGCACTATGGAACACAGGAAATCCATTTGAAAAGATTAAACTGTTTGTTATATTCATCTGTTATAGGTACAAAGACAGCCAGGTTTGGTTTAGAAGTAGTAGTTTTTGGAATATTGAAAATTGACTTTGATTGACTAGTAAGTTCAATATTCTTTAGTTCTGATGACAGTCTATTAATAAAGATAACTTGACGACCTATTGGAGTAATGCTTCCCACAAATTTTTTTTTGGCCTCATGGTGATTAGTATCACTATGTGTAAGGAAGTTCATTTTATGTATATAAATGTAATTTAGTAGTTTCAACAAATGTATCATCACCGCGCGATGCTTTTAGGTTAACATCAAGTGAATATCCGCAGTATTCGTTTTAGCTAAGTGGTCGCAGGACACTGCCTTGTGGAGTTCCAAGATATATATCAAACTCGCTAGAAAGAGCACTATTAACACATCAAAATTTTTCTGTTTTCTAAAAAAGAGAGAGTATTAAATGTATAAAAGCTTGAGCTTTTGAACAATTTCGATTAAGGGATGTATGTATTGTTTGTCATTATGCTCTATAGTCTATTGTCACTTACTTCTAAAGTTACACTTGACAACTATCCGCTGTCCTCACGCAAACAATGTACGACAGCCATGTTATTAATAAATCGTACTTCCTTGTTTTATTAGTAATCGAACCAACAATTGTGAACAGGCGAATTAAAGCCTTGAGCAAGATTTTCCGTAAATTACAACACCGTATTTTTTATTTTTCCCCAGCTCAATATTAATTTGCATTTGGATGTCCTTACGGATTAAGAGGTGAAATGCATAATTGAAGCTTCTCCTTTAATTTTTCTTGCGATAGACCTTTCCCCTTTCCTTTTCCTTTCCATTTAAGAAATTTGATTTTTTTATAGCTCTAAGACACCGTTCTGTAATTGACTACTCATAGTTGAAAGTTAAGTAAAAATGAAATAATGGCTAACCTGGCTCAAACAATATTTTAACATTATAATCGTATTCCTTGACAACTCCGTGTGCCTTTAAGTAAGGAAACATATTTTTCTTAATTTTTTCAAAATGCACAGGTCACCCCTTTCCTACTATTTTGGGACACATTACAAAACAATAATGGGCCAATATTGTATAAATATTTTCCTCAATATTGAAATAATATCGATTAGTAATATTTAGCCAATATGTAAAATTGTTCACATTTCAATATTGTACATTAATATTCTACCAATATATTTACAATCAAATGCCAATATTACACCAATATTAAATGCTACATGGGATACCTACTCTACGTTCCGCATTTCTCAGCGGCAATCTGACTATAATGCAATCAATAATGAAAACGCAAGCAACTTCATTTCTATATGTGCCGACGTTTTCAATCCGAAGAAGTGAATTGATTATAGGTACTGTCCTTTGCAACAAAGGGGTTGCAAGTTCAAGTACAGTTTTATCTTAGGAACACGAAGAAGAGGTATATAATTACATATACGTAATGTAAAGGCTTATAAAATGGAATATTTCACGAATATAAATCCTCCGCCAAACCTAAATTGCGAATGCTTTCTACTATTTCAGGTAAATAAATACGTATTCCCACCTGCAAAAAGAACGTAACTTCGTGTTAATAATGGCCCCATTTAGCGAGCAGTTTGCTGAAAAGCTACACTCGACAGTAAAATTTATTACCAACACCTTATTTAATGTATGTATGCACAACCTTTGACTTTAAGTTCGGATATATTTAAAAAGACGTATAGTTAGTTGCTTTCTATCTTCAGTATTCATAAAGATTAAGGATACCTTCTTAACGCTATTTATTTCAAGCAGAATATCCAATGGGAACTAAAATTTAGTAGGAAATAATTCAGAGCACACAAGAGAAATGTAAAATAAATTTCGCTCTAACAACAGGTAAAAAGAAAATAATTTATATTTTAGTGCGACGCTCCCAGTTGTGTTCGTAGGTACCTTGCAGTAAATTGTTGTTCCCGTTGGAACATTAATAGGTAAATTCCAATTCACGCGATTACTTGCAATTGGCTATAATCGCAAACAAAGCACTGTTTTTATAAACGTAATATTCTAATAATACGTTTCTGGCATCGTTGAAACAACATAAGATTGAGGTAGGTAGGTATATAATAGGTTTAAAATACTATACTTGAAATTTAAAATTTAAATCACTGTCGCATCACTAATCTCTCGATTTTCAATCGAGAGGAACACAAAAATAATTTGTACGGTTATTGGATTTTTCAGTGTATCGTTTTGTGGTTGCCATATTGATGAGATTAAAGTAGTTAAGGAAATTAATTACATTTTAGCGATTTCAAATCATCAGCTTTGAGACATGAAATATTGATGTAGGTACATATAGTAAGGATGATAAATGAAAGCAGTGCAATTTTATGCACTCCTTATTACAAATGCCGTAAATATTTGCTTGTTTAGAGTAGATGTTTACTCAAGCTTCAAATATGCTCCCTTAGTTTATGAACATAAAAGCAAGTTAACACGAAGAATTCAATATACTAATTAAAAATATTTATTATAGTTGCGCTTCGGTTTTACAATTTTTGGCGTCATCGATAATTTAATTTGTTCTTCTTTAAAGCACCTAAATGAATGGAGCTTTACCATGACGTGTTTCGTTTGGGAAATCGAGAGTCTTGTGGCCATTTTTCTGTAAGCTTTATTATACTTTCCCAAGATGATATCCCAACACAATTTGATACAGTCACATATGGAAATCTGTACTCCATTAGCGTTTAGGCGCATTTGTAGTATAAACTGAAAAGCTACTTCCGTAAATCATGAATAGATTTCTCAAGGAACTGACTTTGTTATTACATAAGCGGAACCCGTATTTTAGCAGTAAAATACTATGCAAGCAGATTCGAAAGTTTCCACCAAACAAACCAGCACGCTGCTTATTAGTCAAGAAATAATTTCTTGTCTTTGTATCTAACAAGATACACGTCTTACGTATGAAACATGATTGATTAGTTTCCTCAGAGAAGTTTAGTTAACTTGTTCTCATTGTACCAGTATTCTCAGACAGTTCACTAACTAAGTTTACCAGAGGTTCAAAATGAAAGAACGACAATCCTTTCAAAACTGTCTTTATCCACATATAAACAAATCTGGATTATTGGAACATAAGCAAATATTTTGATATTTTTGATTTTATTTATTAACGAAAATGTCACTTGCCCTTGTAAAGCGTCGGACGTTAATCAAGCGCAAAAATGCCAAGGATACAATTGTCTCTCAACATAACCACAAAAACGTCTAATCTGTTGATAGGAGTCAGATTCCGGTGGAGAACAGAAAGGTATGCATTTCGACACTCTTAAATCTTACATGTGGCATAAACCGAATGCAAGGAAAAGGTAGTGTCTATAATGGGACACACATGGGAACACAACAATTTTGGTTTTTTCTAAATCGCATGTGAAACTTTCAGCTTGAAAAATTTAAGTTTATCAATAATATCTTTAATATTCTTTTTGCAAAACCTATGTCACACTGGAAGATGCTAAAGAACGATTTACTCTGAAGAACTTTCAATCGTTTAAGCCTGATTGTTAAATTTAAAAATTGGATGAAAATTGAAGATAAGCTACAAGAGAGGTGCTATATTTGACCAAAACTAACCCTATTGTCTGTTTATAGGAAGATTGCGATAGTGATGGTAATGATATAGAGGAAAAACATAAGGAAAGACATACGCAATACAAAGAGGCAACGGTGAAGGAATGTGTGCAACAGTGAGGTTGTTCCTAATATAATCTGAAATAAAGAAAAGCTGCAGAAGTAAGATGGGTAAGTGCTGTGGTGGAGAACTAAGACTAGGGCTTCAACCATCAACCACGTTACTAAATCTTTTATGATGAAATCGAATAGTGGAGTTTGATTGTGCCACAGACAGAATCAAGTGGCCCAATAAAGTACTAGTATAAAAAAACGACATAACTGACGATACAGATTCCCCAACGATTGTAGCGGAAGGTCTTCCATCCTCGGTAGGCCATTGGGCTTAGAGAAAAATAGGGAAAAATGGGGAACATTAAGTGCTCAGGCTAGAAAGCGGCGTATAATCACAATTCGATTGGCAGATTTCGGATAAAAAGCATAAGAATTGCGCTATTAATGATAAAAGCATGAAACTTGAAGGGATTGAGTAGTTTGGGGTCCTAAATAAAAAAAAACATTGGGAGGCTTAAAAAATCTCACATTCTGATAAATGAAATAAACTTTCAAAAGTAAAAATTCGCTCTGTAAACAACAGCATGGCAGCCGTTCAAAGTTATGCCTAACGGAAAAATTATAAAATCGCAACTAACGTGAATACTAAAAAAATTACAGCAATTATATTTGTATTATAAACTTATTTAGTACAATCCACTGATTCATATAAGCTTTTAAAATTAGAAATCGCTCTGCAAATAACAATATGGCGGCAGTGGCGGTAAACCTAACAAGGAAATTAAAAACGGATGTTACAAATTTGCGACAATTGTATTTCAAGAATTCAAGAACGGCAATTTCGTCATTCAAAAGTATGCCAGAAAATTCCCATAGACCAAGCCCACGAGCAAAATAATGCTCTTGTTAAGGGGAAAGGTGGCGCGATTGGGTTGACGGAAAACCCAAGCGCATTACGACGATGGACTGTTGCGGCCCCTGAGGTAGCCCCAATTTTATCACAATTCTAGGATATGGTGAACCCGTCAACCTCTGATGATACGAAACATCACGATGAGAATCGTGCTACACAAAATGTATTTATAGAGAATGTTTCAGCGGTAGTAAAGACATTTGAAGACCTCGGCAATCCCTTCACTGACGAAACAGGGATAGGTACTCTTAAATATTGCTACCAAACAACTAGCCTCGGACAGAGTAACGAAAACCGTAACAGATATAGAAAACATTGGATTGTGTCAATTTAAACAATACGTAACGGATCGAATCCATAATCAGAATGATCATATTCATCAACGAATGAAGAAGTTGAAACTTCCATTAATGAGCACTCCACCTAAGAAAATCTCGAAAGAAAACAGCGTATTAGGTTCCATTCGCAGTGATTGCAATTTGTTTGGTGGTGACCTAAATACGAGTTATTTCAGAGAATCGTGCTTGGCCCCCATCACTTTCGGAATTCGGCTATCTTCGGATATCGAAAAAGAGTGACATCATCAATTGCTTGGAACAGTTCTACCTGATCACGGAGACCCTGCAGCACTGGACGTGGTACTGTTGGATGGTGCCGTCACTGTAAATGTTATCCGACCTAACGACGTTATGAAAACATTTGAAGATTACGCAGAGAAGAATTTCGTTCCTTATATATTAAACCAGCTGAAGCGTGCACCCAGAGTTGAGGTTGTATTTGATACTTACGTACCGGATTCATTGAAGTCTTTTGTTCATTTCCTGAGTAATTACGTAAAGGATATAAACCCTAGCGAAAGAGCTGTTGTTTTAACTATTGACGACAAAGCACTTTGCAACATGAGCATAACCCTTTCATCTGTGTGCCCATCGAGCCACGAGGAAGCCGACACTAGGTTATTCTTGTATGCTCAGGGCGCAATTCAACTGAAATGTTCACGAGTTCTTAACAGGACAGTGGATTCAGATGTTCTGGCACTAGCAATTGTATTTGTGACCCGAAACAGAGACATTGAGATGTGGATGGAGTTAGGAACGGGAAAAAACATTAAAGTGCTTTCAACACATGGAATTGCTAATGTTCTAGGAAATGAGAAACCATCTGCTCTACCTGGGTTTCATGCTCTCTTTTTTTTACGGCGATATCACAACCATGTAACAACATTAATTTGGACGTTTTCGACATACTTCAACGTTTTGTTGTTGTGATCTACGAGTGTTCGTGTGCTGAAACGGATGTAGATATGGCTAGAAAGAACTTATTCATACAGAGGAATCGCAGTCTAGAATCAGTCCCTCCCACGAAGGATGCGCTCATGCAGCAAGGGCTGCATATCAGGCAGGACATATTTGGGGCCAGACACACATGAAACAACCTGTGAAGCCTTCTCCTTCGGAATGGGGTTGGACGGCTGGAAGTACTCGTTGGGTGCCTAAATGGATGACATTGCCAGAAGCACTGAAGTCGTGTATAGAAGTAATAGCCTGCGGATGCGTGAAAAATTTGTGCAGAAAACGATGTAGGTGTTTTAACGCCAAAGTACAGTGTACATCCATGTGCAAATGTCAGGGTAATTGTGAAAATTAAATGTCCTCCAATTACCAAGGTGAGAAGTACGACCGTCAATATAACTATACATAACATAAACAACTTTAATAACACTGAGGTGAATTCTTATTTCATTACGAATTGAAAAAGTTAAAAAAGTAATTATCTTCTTTTTTAGATTACACTTTAATAAGCAGTTTCTCTGTTGTCATATTTGGTAGAACTAATTTTACACGACCGCCATGTAGTAATCATCAGAGCGTTTAAAAACATGAAAATTTCTCTGCTAAATGTGCTAAATTAATAATTGTCGCGAATTTGTTACATGCCTTTTAAATTTTTTAGTTAGGCCTAATTTCCCACTGCCGCCATATTGTTATTTACAGGGCGATTTGTAATTTTATAAGCTTATTTGAATCCGTGGGTTGTACTAAATAATTTTTAAAATAAAAATAATTACTGTAATGTTTTTAGTTTTCACGTTAGCTGCGATTTTTTAATTTTCCCGTTAGGCCTAACTTTGAACGGTCGCCATACTGTTATTTACAGAGCGATTTACACTATTGAAAGTTTATATGATTTATCAGAATGTGTAGAATAAATGTTATAATATAAATAATTGTTGTAAGTTTCTTAGTTTATGCGTTATCTGCTTATTTCTTATTTTCGTTAAGCCAAACTTTGAACGGCCGTCATCTTGTTTCAAATGGAGATTTTTTAAGCCTCTCAATGTTTTTTTATTTAGAACCCCCAACTACACAATCCCTGGGAGTTTCATGCTTTTATCATTAATAGTGCAATTTTTCCCACATTCTGCCCAACTATTATCAGATCTAGGAACACAGTGTTCTATTAAAGTTAGCAATGCAGTGGCCCTGTTGTCGAGCAAGCAAAATTCTAAAAAGGGCAAACTTCTTTTATATTTAAAGTAGGATACGATTTATGCCATATTTTTGAGTTAGGTATTTATTATTCGCAGAGTAATATTGGACTGTATTGAACTAGCTTATTAAAAAAAAATTCCAATATTTTGTTACATCCGGATGTAGTTGTAGCAACCGACTCTACAGTTCTACGTACCCAACACACGCCGATGTCTTATTATATTATTATTGCGTTTATACGGTGTGCAATTTACTTGTTATTTATTATGATCATATAGTGCATATTTTCATTCCATCATTTTGTCACATAGGAGAGACCTGCAGAAAATATCAACGTGTCGTTGAGGGCACTCCATTTTGAATATATATTAATTAAACATTGACGGAGGTGTAGACAAATGTTTAAAATGGATAGATAAACATACAACGATTAAATCATTTTAATTTAGTCTCATTTTCACGAATATTGTATTGAACCACGTTTAAAGCGCTAAAAAAATATGGTGTCTCATTTAATTCAAATTATCATCATTAATCTGCCACAAGGGAATTTTGTGAATAAATCCAGCAAAACGGGCACATACACAATCAAAATAAAATAAAGTTACTTACCGTGTAATCATTATTCGTTCCAAAGTAAATGGGCAGAAATGCGAGCCAAACAATGCAAGTAGAGTACATTGTAAATCCAATATATTTGGCCTCGTTGAAATTTTCTGGAATTTTTCTTGTTTTAAATGCGTACCAAGTGCACATTATAATTAATATCATGTTATAAACGAGTGACATGATAAGGGCAAATGTAGATACTCTGCATGTCAAGACGGCCGTAAGTGGATAAGGATAAATTTCACGAATATCGGGCCGCTCTATAACCAACCATACAATCGCTCCTATGAGTTGTATAGATACAATACCTGTAATGAAATTATACGGTTATTTCTAAAAGTACTTCTTACATGTAAACTTACCCAAAGCAATTATGACTTGTGATATTGGGGATGTATAAACAGGCCTTTTAATGGTTTTGACACCACGATTGAAAATTCTGGAAATTCGATTAGTTTTTGTAAAAATGGCACTATAGCAAACGCTTAGGCATAGACCAAGCCCAACGCGCATCACAGCACAAGTTTCCACCGATGGTTTTGCTAATATTACAAAGGACATCGAGTAACAACATAAAACACCGCTTAGAAGTACGTAACATAATTCACGCCCAGATGCCATAATAACGGGGGTCTTATTATAGCGAATAAATACAGCGATAGTAAATAGTGTACACAATATTCCAATTGAGCTAAATATTACCGGAACTAAAACCCACGGATTTAACCATTCGAGAACTAATGCCCTTAATTTTACACAGCCTGTTTTATTTTCATTTGGTCCATATCCGGGTGAACAAGATCGACAAGTGTCGTTATAAACATAAGCGTCTTCTCTGCAAGATACACAAACCCAACAGCATTGATCCTGAAACAGAAAATAGACATTAGCATTTAGCAGTGTCATTATCCTTCTTAACTGTAACGAGGGTTCAGTTTAATTAAGGTAACGCAACGACTACCTTGTACCATTTTGCATACTGTCTTTTAACTGCATAATCTAATTGTTTCGAGCAACAAAGCGGCACGTAACAATTACCTTTCTTAAGTAGGATTTATTTTTCATTTCTCTACGTATTCCTTTATTGTTCATTCGTTCAAATAAATATAAAGGAATGCCTAAATTTTATACCCTCCATCATTCCAAAATTTCTCTAGTGCTAAAGTATGGTTAATTAAAAATTTTAAGTATTCGCAATAAAAGGGGCGAGATCTGTAGTACGGATACCTACAAACGGTCGCTATACACAAATTCTGTTTTAATTCCAGAAATTCCGTAAAATATTTATATACGAAATTTTTTGGAAGAAGTCCTAGATATAACTACATTTGAATTAAAAATCAAAGTTTAATCATTCAGGATACAATGTAGAAAGTGTTTGATTGATTGGTTTGATTTGAAGTATCAATCCACCTGTGTTTGATGAAAGAAACCTAGTAGGTATTTATTACACTTATTGTAATGAACTACCGATCACAATTGTAATGTTTTATAAAATCTCTCAATCGCTGTTAGGAAAATAACAAATAATCGAAGAATCTTCACAACTACGTATGTAGAACGATCGCTAGTGCTGTAGTGGAGCGGGAACGCGTGGGAACGGCGTTTCCACTCTGCTGCTTCCAAGAATCCTATCCTGTTTCGGGCATTCTGGATCGCCCGATGTTAGTCAATTCTCAGAAGATGGTGAGCGTCCCCACACTGGAAAATTTAAGACTACACCACTAGCGATCGCATTAATCGATAGCTAGGATAAGATAGCTAATAATGATGAGAACAAACAGAATTACAGTTTTGTAATGTTCTCAATCCCATTTGACGGATAAATAGATGACATTTACAATTTGGTCATTGTTGCATATTAACATTTGTTGTTAGGGAAGTGTTTTAATTAATAAAATTAATAGTTAATAAAAATATTTCTGAGAGAACTTAACTTTAGGCGCGTTGCCTATTGAGAAATGACTTTGAATCATTTCGACACGCAATTAAAAAAATAATCTAAAAAATCTATAGAACCAGGTCAGTGTTATATGAGAGGTAGAAGAAAGGAAGGAAAGGAAGATGAGGAGAGCGTGAGAGAAGAGGTTGAGGACGAAGAGGGACAATTACCATCCATCTCAATTCGCAAACTAAAAAGTTAGCAGAAAGACGGATTAACAGTAGAAGAGAAGAGGAGAAGGAAGAAAAATGGAAGCAAAAAAAAGGAAGAATGAAAAATTCAATAGAATTAGGGTTAATGCAAAGAAGAGGAAGCCAAAAGAAGGAGCGAAGAGAAGGAAGAGAGGAAAGTAGCCCATCACAACTCCAACTGGTCTTGGCTAAGGCGCCTACATTTCCCCAAGTACGGCCAAATACCCAAGAAGAATTATAAGGCAATAGATGTTATTTGAACAAGATTTACTGCGTTAGTGGAAAATAAAATAGAATAAATTCAAAATAATTGAATAAAAAATTAAAAAGTATTCAAAATAGCTAAAATACGTGTTTGAATCTAAAATAAATTACTCTAGTATACTTTAGTAGGGATAAAATAAATAAACAATAATTGTGAACAGAAACGATTAACTATGTTGATTTCTCCGAGTCCGGAGACCTTCTTAGGAAGTTGTTAAGTGGGATGGTTTATGGTTAATGAGACTTCAAGTACTTCATTAGGCTAACCGACGTTTCGACTGGTCACCTGCAGTAATTCTATTTCGAGGAGTATATCAACGTAGAAACAATTAATTTGACTGGAAAATAATACGCATAGAAACTAGAATATTTCGCAAATAAGTCGTAAGGACCCAAAGGGTGGAGAATTGTAATATAGTGAGATTCCCACCAACAAACATGAACGGGCTAGCGAGATCTGCACACGTAAGATCTTGTGCTTCGGATAACAACCCCAGATGATTTTGGTGATAGCCATGATTGGATGTTCGGGATTAACGAGTAAGTGTTTCGTCCTTTCTCAGGCGTATCCTAAGGGCTTGATGTGATGCTGGACATCAAGGAAAGTTTTAGGTATAAATATCAAGTAGGTTATAGGTGTAAGTGTGAGTGTCCCGCACTTGTCCAACTGAGACGATCCATGCTGAGGGTATCCTGGCCAGACATGGCTACGATTAAAGCCGTTTCCCCTTCCAGCATCCTCAGGTTCATCTAATGTGTGGGACGACTCTAGTCAGCCTCCTATCGCAATCCAGAATCCAAAATTAAGGTGTAAGTGTGGAAAGCACTGCACAGTTTAGGGAGGTTTTTGAAGGCTTTTGAACTAGTTGAAGAATATATGAAGCATAATTTTCTACTACGTAGAAACAGTTGATAATAGGGGTGATCTAAGAACAGCCCAAGATACTTGAACTGGGAAACATTACGAACTGACCCTTGTGTACAAACAAAATTGGATTTCAAGATGCCTTATTTCAATTTCAATTTTATCAACTGAGATGCATAATCATCATATTCCGCCCAATTCGCCAGTTTGATGAGGCACAGAGAAAGAAGCTCCTAAATTGCGCCTGTTACCCCTTTAGAAAGGAATATTTTACAAAAGCATTGTAAACGCGTGATGCGAACCTTAGCCAATCTTAGGGCAGTGCCAAAAAAAGAATTTAGCGTTGAAGCCGTCAAAATTTGAGGCTCAACCGTCTTTCGACGCATCCAGGACGTAGTCGAGATTCTGCAAATGAACATTCTTATTTGGCGCCTAATATGGGGTAAAGATTAAAAAGAGTTGGTTGATACAATACCAATACGTGACCAGTCCTTTCAAATGTCAACGTAATGAATTCAACTACCCTAGAGTTAACCTCTATTCGCCTTTCTACGTTTGGTCAGGTAGGGTAACGCATTTTAACTAAAATTCACATTTAGGTGGTTACAACATCCAATAGACCCAGAGGACGAAGCCGAAAGATCAACAGAATCGTATGATGACGGTTTTGCAAAGAAAATAATATTCAATAAAGCTGTTTCTTTGCAGAAAACCCGTAAAATTGGCGCATATGAGGACTTGAAAATTATGGAACTTCTCTATGAAACGTTAATTTATTGTCTTATTTAAGTAACTGTGGAATGAAAACCTCATTATTTATTGAATGTGAATAAGAGTATGGAAACACCTGTATATCAATTACGTTGGATGATGCTTCGGTTATCACAATTGAAATAGTTGTTACATACCTACATACGTTGGTGACATTGCGGTTAACAATAATGGAAGTGGTTAGAGTGCATTAAATTAACTTAACAGACTAGATATTTAATCATATGGTCTCCTTTCAATTTGCGACAATTATTATAATATGCAACTCGTAATATGAGGAGTCGCAATCGCATATCTTTCACAGTGAACCTAGAAAAAGGTAAAATTTTTAAAATTTAGATTAAACCTAAGAATCCTAAACTCACTGAAGTAAAATTACGGAAGCCATAAAGTGATTGAGAATATGGAAATGTTTCAGAAAGTAACAAAATAAAAGCTGTGAAAACGTTTACTTCACTTGAAACATAAACTCTTGGACGTACTATATGTGGAAACAGAAATTTTCACTTGACTTTGTGGATTTAGCATCTTGACTGTTTTATAACAGAACTAATAAGGTTAATTCTAAGGAAAGAAGGTGTTGGGAAACTTATTCCATGAAAATATTGTATGCAAGAGTCCAATAATCTGCATAAACTGTCAGACAAAGCGGTGATGTAGGTATGGAAATGATCAAACGTGTAGATTATCATGTGTAGAAGCTAAACAGAAGCCAAAAGGTAAACCCCAAAAAATTACGAAAATTAGTAATGATAGGATTCCGACTCTGTGCAAAAATCTGTGACAAAAGTGAAAATTGCGATAAAATCAATATGCAAAATTTAAATCATTTTACAAATAATAACTTTCAATGATGTGTTAACACCAACAATGCACGTACAAATGTGCAAAAGCTTTAAGCTACTTACCTATACAAAATTCAATATCATTTAAAAAGATCACGTAATGGATTACATCGAATGAAAGGTCTTTTAACCCTACTAACGGCAGTGTTCTGTTTTTGTTAATTAATCGATGAATTCTCGAACTACTTGGTAACACATATTTTAAAGAGGCTTCTATCTCTTAAGTCCATCGAAAGGGTTAATTACAAATGAAATTGGCAATACTTTTCTACTTCAGAGAATTAAAGTGTTGGAAATCTCCACATTTCAACATTACTAACTAATAAAGTCGGGCTTATATTTTAGGTAGTTCAATTATTTAGTAGTGAGGATTTCATAATATCTCAGTCGCCTTAGCAAATGTCATGTACGTAGCTGAAGAGGAAGTTATGAAAAAAAGAATTTAGAAGCAAAGTTTGTTGTTTACCTTATCACTTTAGTCTATTTCAATTTGTTAAGAACAGTAATAGTGAAACTAGTTGAAATCCCCGGATGGGGTGTAAAAATTTCTGTTTAAATTACTCCATTAATAACTTTACCAAGCTACTACTGAACATCCAAACAGAGCATCCAAAGTTACTAATTTGCAGGGAGGTATAGGTACGATGTTGGTCATAATGGCTATGAAAGTACACACATGAAAATAGTTTGTCGTTTTTATGGGGCAGGTAAATATGTTAAAAATTGCGCGGAAAGTATAAGATACAAACCAAGGCGCGATACTGAGAACGCCACATGTCAATAGATTGATTTGGACCAACACCGACGTCATGCAAATGTCAAAAGAAGATCGCCACACGCATTTGAGGCAAATACGAAATAAATAATGAAATAGCAAAGAATAACTGAATCAAGAAAGGAAAAGGCATAGTAAGGATATCCACATAAAGACCACTAGGTTATATAGTCCACTGAAAAGGTTACAGATATCGTAGAAAAAAGATTTGTTAACGAAATCAAACTAATTGTAAAAAAGAAATTAATAGACGAAGAAATGAAAGATGAGACGAAAGGAAGTGTGGGGAACCAAAACAAGAAAATACTGGAAAAGGAAGAAATCACCAAAAAATAAAAATGAAGAACGAATTAAAAACTTAACGAAAATAAAGGAAAAAATAAAATCCAAAGGAAATTAATAGATCAAAAGGAGAGAACAGAATTACAGAAGTTAATAAAACATCATAAACTCGAACAATCAGAAGGATTACGCTACTATAAAAAAGAAATCTGGTAGAACAGGTAGGAAAAGAAACGAACAAAATATAATGGATAAGATTGGACAAACCAAATGTTAGAGAGAAACAGAAACAGAAAAGAGCCGACAAAGCTGAAGAACTAAGCAAAGTACGGCGCTAAGCTGCAAGTGGCCGAAAAGTAAAATAATTAAGTTAAACCAAAGACTGATCTTCAAACCAGACCTGGAGAAGATAGCGAACAAAGCTATAAAGTCCGCGTGGGCTTGCAGGCAATCGTTCGGGAGCAAGTTGGCCTATGTCAAGAATAACCCAGTCATTACGTATGGGTCATTGGTGTGGTGGCATAGGAACTTTACTCAGAAGAACATAGAGATCCTAGCAAGATGCAGCGTAGGACCTGCCTTGGTATTACAGTGACAATGATAATGAACACAGCATGGAAGCTCTCTTGTGTCTACCGCGTTTGTGCTAATAAACTATTTAAGATAACTTACTAAATAGAATCGTGTATTACACAGATGGTTCCAATGTCAATGTGAAGCATACAGAAGGCTAGAGAACACCTATTTGTAAATAAAAATATTATACAAAAGGAAGCAATGAAGATTTGCTCCACTAAAATCCTGGAGTTTGTTGAAGGAACAGGAATAAACAATAGCGGGGAGCACAATAGACCAATGGGTCGTAGTGCAGGAACCACTTTAGATCACTATAATAGAGCAAGATAAACAATTTAATTATCTGGAAGTATCATTGAAAGTAGTGGGAGGTTAAACAAAAAAATTATATAAGTGAAAATACTACTACAGTGGGAAGAATACTGAATAGTTTAAAGTTAAGATTTTGGAAAGAAAGAAATCACGAAGGAAAGTGGTTAACACCTGCGCTTTTATATGGATGTGAGCCATAAATCTTGAAGAATAAAAATATCATCCGCAATGATGTTATGTTGCTAGAGTTAAACAGTATTCGTACATGCACTCTACAAAAAGCTACAATCAGGAAGTTCTTAATATTACAGTTTGACAATGACATTCAATTAAGATGGTTGGGTGGATATTCACAAAATGGAGGAAGTCGACTCTCGCGGCAAGCGGATAAGGGGTGACTTACAGGGAGGAAAAACAGAAACAGTTCGCAGACCGAAGTGTGAAAAGGAGCACCCGAAAAAAATATGAAGTGGGAAGTGGTCCTCAACTTGGCCCAAGGCGGGAAGAATATGAAGATGAAAGTAAACTCAACTGCACCATTCTACACTTAACAGTACATAGGCAAAGGACTATGAAGAAGTTAATTAAGAATCATTCCTGCCTACGATAGTTTTGGTTTGTGTTATTTTAGAGTAGTAAAAGAAAATCCACACAATATATATAGTAACAATAATGTCTTTGTTGTAACATTGCTCAATTAAATGCTTCCGGTCCACTAAAAATTGGCGAGGCTAGCCTGTTAGAACTTGCACTAAATTGTCGAATGTAAGGATTTACCTCACAGAATAGTGTGAATGTGTGAATGAAAAAGGAAATTGATTCCATACTTATTAACTCGTTTAACCAGAAATGAAATCAATTTACAGATTTCCATCGTAACGTTGACAGTAGAATTATAAGTAAATAAACATACATGTTAACTACACAGTCACGCCAGTCAGCGTGTAATGGGCCGAATTTGCTGCAGAATAATGTATTAATTTATAATTTAGAAAGTACTTAGAATCGAGTCCCGATACCGTAATTGAAATTACATATTGATGTATCATTTACATAAAGTTAGTTTCCGAAATATGGATAAAAAATTATTGCTTTGCAAGCTTATGTAAGTATAAGACACGATTTATCTCAGAATTAGGATGATTACAAAAATATTTTTTTTTTCTTAAAGTAATCAAAACATGTTTAACACCTTAATTAGAATCTTAACATTTTACGCAAAGGAACTAAGTTACCCGAAAAGTTTCAACAGTATTAAAGTTCAGGACAGAGTCTTGGAACAATTAAGAAATTAGTCTTTTACTCATTTTTTCTTGAATAAGCAAATTGCGAACCTAATAACTTACTTGATAATTTTTTATGTTGCCAGACGGACAAGGATCGCTACACACAGATTTGGGGGTATCTTCAACGTTTCTCCACTGCAGTTTTGATACATCCATTACTAACCTGAAATAGAACAAAAGTTTAGACAAAGTGTTAAATAAAATTCTATTATAAGTAATAATTAAATGTGCAATTAGTGGGGTAACATAACTTCATTTATGGGCTACAGTAGATTCGTAGCTAAAACACACAAGCAGGAAATTTTGCGGGTACATACATGTTGTCTTTCATAATCGTACTTCATTTAGATTTTTACCTTTACCTTTTGTAATAATAAGAAAAACATATTTGTAACGGGCAACATGTGGGGATTGAAAAGAAAATACAAATACAACAAAAAATGAAAGTTAATTTGATATATCAGAACAAAATTTCCCGAAAAAACTACAAATTAGTGTCTGAAGTAAAGGATACCAAGCTTAGTCTTTCAAATTTGCTGTTCTAAATTTTTTGTAAAAAAGTTTTGAACAAACTTTGTAGATATTAAACTGTTGATTCCAAAAAACAATAGCCAAAATGAAAAAAATTACTTAAAAAAAAGTATTAGTTTTAACGAGTTCTACAACCTCTATTACGTTGCCCACTTTGAGTAGAAACACCCTGTATAGTGATGCCACCGAGACGAGATATCATGAAAAGTCTCGTCTCGGATTCGAACAATCGCGTCTCGTCTCGAGTTTCGTCTCACAGAAAAAGTCTCGTTGTATACAATCCTTGCTGTTCCAGATAATTACTTACAGTAATTTGTACGTTACTACTGAAATAAAGTTTTATATCATACGTAACAATGAACTAAAGATGATTAGTTAATTGACGCTCCACCAATCTTTGATTTTCAGTACGTAGCACATATTTAATATACAGGGTGCAATATTTTTCATTTTTTGTATGGGGATCTCGCTTATTATAAGAGTTACAAGATCGGTTAAATGAGGAAAGTAGTGCAGTTTTACAAGAGTAATTCATCTGTTTTTCCAGATTTTTGATGCGACGTTCAGTTTTTCCAATATGGCTGAAAAACCAAAAAATTGAAAAATGTTTAAATTGCTGTAACTTTTTTAATAAAAGAGATACTTATTAAAAAATTGTTCAAATAAAATTACCTTAGTTTTTGGTTTATAATTTGAAAATAACGGGAAAAATATTTTCCCATTTACTGTTTCTGAGATAATGCATCAAACTTTCGATTTTCAAATGGAACCCCATGCCAATTTTTGTACCAATGAAAAGAGGGAGTTTTCATTGAAAAGTTTATTTTTCTAGCTCAATTTAAAGTTGTAAAAAAATATAATTAGAAATATTAAAGTATTTCTGAAATAATCTAGATACCTTTTCCAAATAATAATGAAAACAAATGCTACTTGTGTGTCAGTTTAAGTTTTTCATAATTATTACTATTTATTTTTGTGCTTGAGAGGAAATCTTCGAAAATGAATTATTCTAATCAAGAAAAACTCAATGCGGTTACCTGTTACGTAAAATGCAATAAAAATAGCGTGAGAGCTGCCGAAGAATATTTTAATTTATATTTCGTTAGGCGTCAACCAAGTGTGCCAACTTATAAAAACTTGTACAACAATTTGTTGCAATATGGTTCGTTCAATAAGCCCTCAAAAACTTAACGAGGATGTGGAAATTAATACTCTGGCGTACATCACCCAAAATCCAACTGCATCCAGCAGACAAACTGCCGTCGAAGCTGGTACTTCGCCACCGCATAAATTGTCAGTAGGCCAAACAATTCATAATGGTGATGAAGAAAGAAGATTGCCTTTCTGCAACTGGTACCTCAACAAATGCAAACAAAACGAGCAGTTTGAATGTCCTGTAGAGTGATGAGACACGCTTTACTAACTGCGGAATGTTTAACCGGCATAATGAACACTTTTGGTTCGATAAAAATTCCTATCAATTACAACAAAGGAGGCCTCAAGTAAAGTTCGGATTTAATGTGTGGTGCGGTTTAATTGGCAATACAATTTTCGAACCTTACATCTTTCAAGGAACTCAAGGTCAAAGATATTTAGAGGTTTTACGAAACGATTTTGAAAATATGTTAGATGAAGCAAATTTACAAACACGAGCAAATTTGAAATGATTTCGACAAGATGGGGCACCACCCCATTACTGTAATATCGTGACAACGCATTTAAATAACATTTTTCGGAATAAATGGATTGGTCGAAACGGACCTATTTCGTGGCCTCACAGATCACCTGACTTAACTTCCTTGGACTTTTTCTTGTGGGGATTTGCCAAAGATAACAGCCACCAGAAAACCATTTAAAGTAATTAATTAGTGCTATGTTATTAAATGTTGAACATGTCCGCCATTCACGAAACGCTTTTCCAACATTTACAAAAATTTATGAATTTTACTTTTGCCAAAATGTTCGCCACGCTACATCTGAAACATTATGGAATGGTAATGGTACCTGTGAATGGGCGCATTATTCTGTACACACCTTTCAGTAGTTTTACGTTGCGTTTATTCTTATTTGTTTGTTTATTCTTATTCGTAACCTGTGAAGAATATAGTAGCGCATAGTAATTGCTAGTAATAGTAATGAATATGTTGATAAGTAAGCAGACAAAATTAAAAGTATCTAGAGTTACGCTGCATTGGGCTACGATTATAAAATAGCCCCCTGAAAACGAAATATACGGATCTGAAAGCTTTTTTCAATTGCCAAATACAGAGCCGTAAAACGTGAACAATTATTTTCGTTGAACCATCCCGTATAAATAATATCAGGGTGAAATCAATTATTAGAAATTAAAATCATCGCATAAATAACAACGTTTCAGTAATTAAGACGGTAGTAAGGGTAGCAGTAATTCAATAATTTCGATTATTGACATAGGTACTTAATTATAGTTCGTTGCAATAGTAATTCCGCTCTTAACAATTTATTTGGGGAGTTTACGATTCTCCCCGTATATCATTTTAGTTTATAAAATTAATATGATGCCTACATAGTTCAAAATTAAAACTAGATCCCTATTACAACTACAATTTTTATGTAGATACTACAAACCTACAAAACATCATCTTTTATGCTGCAACAATTTAACAATGGTCATCCCCTATAAATGATTAATACTCTTAGAATAGGTTACCCTAACTGGTAGAGAAAAGACGTGAAACCAAACGTTTACTCTGTACTAACCTGATTTTGAAATTATCCGCACGAAAGAGACATAAAATTTCATAATATCGAGAATATTGCCTAATAACCAGAACTTGCATTAGAAATCCTTTGAGAGCACTGAAATTATAACGCATTCTGTACAGATTTAACGGAAATATAAATATTGAAATAGTGATGTATATGATCGTGCAAAGAAGCAATTTCCATTGTACTGTAACGTGCATATTAATGTCCACGTTCTAAAATTACATCCAGTTTAAATTTCAATTACCGCTTTTAGTACTCTAGTAAACCTAAAACTAGTTTGAGAACAAGTGAACAACAAACATTGTATGTAAGCAAGTCATGCTAAAGCTAAAAATAAAAATTTGTGTGCAAAATCTCAGTTTAATTTTATTAAACGAAAATTTAATTACTGAATAAATATGGTCAGTTTATTAAGTCTCCCAAGAGTCACTTTAATATTTGTAGCTCGAGTATCGCTAATGAGATTTTAAATATTCGGCCGTGGAGAGTGTTTATAACATAACACAGCCATATTTCAATTGCTTTCTATTTGAGAGTAGAACTTCAACATAAAACCACAATTTAATTAAATATTATTAATTCATGATGGAACTACTCGTATGAGCCTTTATTTTTATGTGACATGAAGGACTTTTACTACATTTTTTATATTTACATTATTTTCCTTTTGATTTGAGTAAGGACTGTGGTAAGGACATCAATTTTGATCATTTCGTATTACTAATAAACTGATGTTTGGAGAAGAGACAATAACTAACCATAATGCGTCGGTAGCCAGCAGTAATGGTGACCAAGGATCATAATAAACAAGAACTTAGTTGCTCTGAGTTCCGTCTGTTTCCTGAAACGTATTTTCGCAGGATTTTCACCAAACAAACTGTAGCTTACCGCTGAGTAAATTCTTTAAAAGTTGTAATTCGGTAGTGAAATTCTTTAAAAATGTACAATAGTAATTAATAAATAATAGCAATAAATGCGGTCTACCACCCTTCCTTAGAGAAACAATTATTTTCGTAGCAAATCTTAGACATTGCTTTTACTAATGCACAATATAAGAAACAAATATACGAAGACTTAGAGGATGGCAGGATGGGTAAATTAATGCATTTGTTGCAGGTAATGAACGACATAAAAGATATAGTATCTGAGAAAGTAAGAAGAAATACTCATAAACACATGCCTACAAAAGGATACAAAACGGTACAAGATAAAGAACATCAGTATACAGAGGGCCTGAAATTGGTAGTGACTGTTACTTACCAACTGTGACACTGAACCTAACGAAAAAGAGAGAAAAAAAATTAAGAATTAGGATAACCAATAGGGAGAAAAGATGTTATACCATCTTTTCTATCTTTTCTAAGGGACCCAAAAGTTAAGTACAAATTCGAAGTATACCTAGATGAGAATCTACAAAGAAAAATTTTAAAACATCAGTCATAAGCAGAAGTAACACATAAAGTGGCTAAGAGAAGTGATTCCTGGATACGCAACGTAAAACAATAGCAAAGAACAAAAACATAGAAATGGAAAAAATATCTAAGCAATAAAACTGTAGATAATTACGAACTTGCAAGATCAAAAACAAAAAAAATAAAGCAGCGAAAGGAATGAGCATGAAAGGAATTTTGTGAAAAAATGGCAGAAGCATATAAAGAAAATCAAATATTAAAAGTAGAAGAAAGGAAACATTCAACAACATCATAGATAAAAATGGGGAAATGATAACAAAAGAGAGGAAAACCGAAAGAATACAAGTCGGTAAGCAGGAGAGTTTTTTTTGAGATGTCGAAGATGGGATAAATAATTAAACCTTGAAGGTGTTCAAGAATCTCTACCATCATTTCTTGGAACACAATCAAAAATTGCGAGTGGCCTTCTTGACTAATATTGTATTCATTTTTTCATGGCATCGAAATTTGGTAATAGCTCAATCCGATAATTTTCCAATTAAATCCATAATAATCGGAATGGGACATTTTTCCTTTAACGATTATTTAATTAACTACCATTCACCTCTCTTTCTTACTATTAAAATTACAGGGCTCGCATAAGGTAATGTGCTTTTTCGAAGATTGTTCGCATCCAAAAGTTCCCTAAGTATGTTCATTAAAGTATGAAATTTACTTCATTTAAAAGGACGAATTAGAGGCAGGATTAAATTCAGGAATAATAGTGTATTGCTTACAGACGTACTTGCCCTGGTATATATGGGTTGAGTAAAAAGAATACTAGTTTTGGTGTGAATGGGTCACGCGACACCCGTATTATCTATCGTTTTCACTTTCTTCCGAGGCGTAGAAAAAGATACTTAGGAACAAAGAGAATAGTACTTGCCTTGTCTTACAAAAACTGAAGTAGCAAGGGTTACTGGTTTGTACATCATTTATCTTACCAGCCTCATAATCAAAAATAGTATAATTACGTACCAAATGAGGTAATTTTATGTTTGCTGATGAACATGCATTCTGCCATTAACACGGCTAGCAAAGTGGTAGGAACTATAAAAAAATAAACATGAGAATATTGCAAAAGTTTAGGAATGGTACGGATAAACTTGCGTTGGATCGTAGCCAGCTCTAGAATTCGAAGTTAGTAAGTATGAGGCGTGGAAGGGGGTTAAAATTAAACGGCGTTTCCATAAAAACAAAATTAGTCAAAGTCAAAGAATATTCAAAGCGGCATAACTTATTTTCTTTTCATGTAGAATGTTACATTTTGCACATCATTGACTGAGTAAATTAACTCCTTTCGATTTATATTAGGATTCTGGATCTGCTATAATTTTAGGGAAATCTGCCTCAAAAAACTTGTAAATATTAGGTGAGTGTTGACTTTATTATTTATTTGGCTTGGTTATTGTTTTTCGTAGTTAATATTACGGTGGTACTTGAACATCTGAAAAGGTTTGTGTTCCAATAAAGAATTTACAATAATTACTTCGATTTATAAAAACTACATTACATAAGGGGGGTAGTTTTTAGTTTTCAAAGCGACAGCATGTTTGATGTTTTAATTAATGTACTTTAATTGGAATTTCACGGAATGGAATGTGTGTCTAGTGTGCGGTTTTATAACCCAAATCGAGTAGAAAATTGAAACACATGTGTGCCTGCACTTGACAGTGTTTGGTCGAAGTAGTATAAATGACTTATTTTATTTCATTTGTATTGTGGTAACAGAATAATGAACTTGAATTTTGGGTGGAATACATGAATATGTGTAAAGAACTGAATAATAAATGAAATATCATTATTATAGAAGATTTACGACTCTATTGTATATTATTTTTCTTTCGAAATTTAAACAAGCAAATCATTGCTGTCTTTCCTAACTCATTTTTTTTGGTTGCGCATTCATTTCTGTCTTTCTTTCAAAATTATTTATAAGTGCGGTAATTTCATAGACGAAAGTTTATAAATTTCCGAAAAACATTAATTCTGTATATTTAAAGCAAATTCTGGTTGCAATTAAGGCGGAATTTTAAGTTTTATAAAGAAAACTTATTTCCATGGAAATCGGGAATTTAAATCTTGAACTTTCATGAGGCATTATTAAAGTCAGGTATGAAATATTCATATAAAACAGTATTTACTAATAAATAATTGTTATTACAGCCATTTATTAAACCATTTATGTATTATGTGACCCGTTTTAGGTGCGTGTAGTTAACGCATAAAATATAAGAAGTTGTTTATTTTCTATTAATCTCCCTAGAGATTAACGATTATACATTTAGCAGAAGCAACTGTTATTTAATTTAAAACTTGTTTCTATAGGTTTTCAACCATCAAAAGGGCTACACGATTAGTTTCGTTGATAAAAGTAGAATTAAGCACCAATAAAAGGCACGTACCCCGACGAAAATAGGGGAAAGTATAATGGTCAAATGTGTACACGCTTCGGAAAGACGGAAACCACGTTGAGCAGTCGTGGAAAAACAGCCCTTGACAGTAGGTGGCGGTGCTTCAGATGGACTATAGCGGCCCGTGGACAATTAAGGGTGAGCAACAACTGGTACTGATAAATCGAGAGCACAAACTCGATGATTGGGATACCGAATCTAGTCAGCTAACAGATTCTAGCACCAATCGGAAGAAGAAAAGGGGTTGGCCGAAAGCTAGAAAATCCCGTAAGTCAAAACACTGTGATAGACGATAAGCTGTGATTTGAAAGATCTGTGATAATTTGAATCTTCTTTGTTTGTAACATATTTATTGTGTTTGTTTATTTATATTTATACTTATTTACATATAGTGTTGTTTAGGTTTCCACGAGCTGTATTATTAAAAATATGATTCATTTCTGGATCTTCTGGTGTATATTTTATAATTATTCTACGTTTCAAGAACTACTTCGTTCTGTTTTTCAAGATAATTGTCATTAATGAAGCATGCCATCTAATTTTTAATAATTGACATTTCGATGAGTGCTCTACTTCGTGTCATGGGTCCGTTCAATGTTGATGTTTGAATATTTTGGACATTACTTGTAGTTGGATGGTCGTTCGAATTTGTGTTAGTGGTAATTCTTCGTGAAGGTGCATCTTGTTTGATAATGATGATTTTCCAAATTGGCGAAATTCTCGAAGGATCATCTCTTTTGTTAAGCGCTAATGGTCTCCTTTCTATTTCAATAGCTTCCCGTATGATACGCTCATTCAATGTATAAGTAATAGCCAGTAATTTGATATTGCTTGTGTTTATTTGGTGACCAGTATCCATGCGGTGGCAAGCTAAGGAAGAAGATGTGTTGAATTGTTTTATTGCTAAGTTGTGTTCTTGAGCTCTTATGTTTAGTTCCTTAACAGTTGTTGTATAGTTATAAATGGTTTAAAAATTTTTAGTAGTAGTTTTATAGTAAAATTGTTGCACGTTTATTTGGTTGGAAGAGTATCCATTCTGTTGTAATGCTGTTTTTATATTAGTTAGGGAATGTGAACGAGCCAAAAGAGAAGTACGAAGAGGTAGGAGAAGATGGAACATGAGGAAAATGGAGATAGGGCAATATAAGAGGCTGAAAAGGAAGCTTAAAGAAGTTTGTGAGAGAAGAAAAGAGGAGTGGAAGCAAGAAGTGAAGGAAGGAGAAAGGTAGTAGGGATCAGAATAGAGGAAGAAGAAAAGCATTTTGTGGAACTTCTCCAAGGAAGGGGGGAAACCGGAGGGTGGAAAGATAAATAGGGATGAGAAGAGGGGGAGATAGATAGGGAGGAGGTGGAGGAAGCGGATCAAATCCAAGGAGAACAATGGAAATACACAGGAGAGAAGGTGAGAGAAGTGATAAGAAGAATGCTGAGTAGAATTTGGAGAGGACAAGGGTGTCCAGAAAAATGGAGGGAAGGTATAGTATTCCCGATTTATAAGGGAGGCGATAGAAAGAAGTAACAAGTTATAGAGGGGTAAGTTTGCCGAACACATATAAGGGGGTTCAGACAGGAAGGCGGGCAGTGAGGTATCAAGAAAGAATGGAATTAAGAGGAGATAACAAGATATTGCAGGAATGTTGGAGAGAAGTGAAGGAGAATAGGACGAAGTGGGGTCAAGAATAAAGGAAAAAGTAGTACGAAAGAGGGGGTAAGGAGAGGGAGGAGGTGGAACGGTGAAGGGGGGAGAGAAAGACCGTTGAGGTGGAGTTGGTAATAAGGAATAAAGGCGTACAGGGACAAGAAAGGAGAGCAAAAATAAGGGAAGACAAATATAACGAAAAATATGAAGTAATAATGATAGACGGGATTTCAAGATATCTGAAGGGAGGGATGGGCATGAAAGCAAAAAAAATAGTGACGAGGTTTAGGTGCGGAAATGAAGAGGGAAGACGAAAGTAAAAAGTGTAGACCGTGTGGGGAAGGGTGGGAGAGCTTGGAACATATGATGAGGGAATGTGGGGAGTTGAGAGAGGAGGAAGGAGGGAGGATGGAGATATTGGATGATGGAGGAGAAGGGTGGAGTGGATGAAGGAAGTGTTGGAGAGGAGGAAGAAGTTTAAAATAACGAACTTACTAGCTATTTATATTTTACATCGATTCGGTTTTCAGAGTAACCTAAGTTCAAGTTTTCAAAAACCTATCTATAAAACTTTCTCAGAAATGTCTAACTAAAGCTCCCAAAAAAACAACCTGTATACTATTCCTAAATAAGTATTTTATATTATAAAATTATTTTGTCGAAATCATTATAATTGTTCATTGGACTATTCTTTGTTTATCCCTAAATACTTCTATGATAGTTGTATTAGTGGTATCATAACACTTTGAGAAAGAGAATGTTTTCTGCCAAGGCATTAGCGCAGGATTTAACGAGGCAGAAATGATTTTTCTTATAGAGTTATGTTTAAACTTTAATTTGGTTATAGTTTGAAGCTGCTACTCGATAGGTACAGCAACGTGCCAAAAAACAAATTAAAAAAAGTTTTCTGCCAAGATATTAGCACAAGATTTAACAAGGCAGAATTTTTTTTCTTTTTTAACTATATAAAAGCTACATTTAAAAGTGTAATTTGAAGCTGTTACTCGATGGGTACAGTTCGTATCAAAGAAATATTCAGGAGAGAGGACATGGCGAATTTCTGCACAAGCTCCGCCCAGGCAGCAAAAGATTTAATGAATGGTCTGTATAAGTACTAGCTTTTAAAGATCATTTCATGCTGTTACTCGATAGGCCAGCTTTTTTGCAGCCAGCTCTTGCTCTATGATACTTTATCAAAGGATTTATATTAATAAAGTTCCTAATTATCTTTGTATTTCTGACAATATTTAACTTGAAAAATAAGCTCATTTTAGTGTGATTTTGCTCAATTCTCAAGAGCAGTTATTCGTACAGTTATTACTTTGAGTTGTGTAAAACAAAACAGAGTTTATTAAACAATTCTTAGGTGGAACTGAGTATAGTAAGATAAATTTAATACGATACGTTATTTTTCGTTTCTTCTTTATTATAGCCGGTAGACTAATTTGTCCAAGCAATCAAAGTGTAGGTATGCTTGAAAGATGAATTTTATGAAATGACTAAAGGATGTGTAGGTATATAATAAAGAAACAACATTTTTGGAATAACATTTATTTTTGCAATCCATTTGACCTTATTCGCACGGCTCATGTAGGATATAGCCATAGTGGCGTGTTTCACCTTAAATCGACATTCTTTATTATCTTTTCCGGAAATCTCATGTAAAATATAAAAGCCGATCTTTTATAACGTCCTTACAAATAAGAGAGCAAACGTTATGTGGACCGGTTTACACGGAGTGAAGTCAATTAAGATATTAAAAGTCAATTTAGAATGCAAAGTCATTAGGAAAACTGCAGTTGAACATTTTCCAACCATAAAATATAGGTATTCAAAGTGATGAATTGGTTTCCCAATTTAGTGCTAAATGCTAAGCAAATTAGGAAGCAATTACATGTTACGGCTCCATAGTGCGCCCTCACTATTTGAGCTTTCAACTTTCAAACATAAATCGCGATTTATTCTTTAACAGCGTAGGCTCTCCTGAGAACACAATCTGTTTGAAACTTTCTGCCATTATCTTTTTCACATAAAATAAAACTTTTATAATTATACTATTGACGTTGAAGGAAAGTGATATCTAAAAAATTACGAAGTTTAAGACACCTAAACATAAACAGAATACTAATATTCACCTTATTGAATAGTGTTTCGGGAACCTAAAATGTATAGGTACAAAAGCGTTTAATTTGGTTGGGATTTTGTTGTTTGTGTTAGAGGAATTCTTTTCTACGGTAATAATTCTAAAAGAATAAGTACGAAGAATGCAATCGAGCTATTCATTAATCTTGGTCAGTGCAAAAATTTGTAGTAAGCGGTAGAACTTGAAGTGAATTTCCGGCACTTAAAAACCGGATCTCCTGAGTAAGAAGTAACAATCCGTAAAAAGTGAGGTTAAAATTCTGAAAGCTTGAGAGCTTGTATTATACACCTTTCAGCAGTTTATTTCATCGCATAAAACACAAAAATTTAGTTAAATAATTCATTAAAATTGATAAATGGGTTTAAGTTTGAAGTATTTGGCAAAAATTCAGATTGTGTCTTAGACAGGTAATAAAACAAGAATTATTGCTATTATGCGAGCGACAATAAAGGGGCCATAGTTGAAGTGATTTTTCCCATCAATTTAATACCTCTAAAAGCATTTAATCCTAAAATCTTTGTCTAAACGTTATAAATACTCTTGTAATAACCTGTGATGGCTTCTTCCCAAATTTCAAGCAACATTTGTTTAACGCCGCCTTAAAGGACGCGAGAATATAGAGGCGTTATATAACGGCAATATAGAACGTCATAAAAAGATTTATTTCATTCAAAGTTGATATTAGGTTTTATAATCAATAAATATAGCTTACGCTTTGTTATAAATTTGTGAGGGTCTGGATTCTCTTCGATTTCCAACTGACGAGTGAAGATGCAGCCTTACACCCCCTTTATTACAATTTAAGTGCTTATTCAGACATTAGCGATATATAATAAAACCATCAAACTGTTCACCAATTCAAGATTGTGAATAATTGCTCGCATTTTTAAACCTATAATTCATTCCTTACAGCGAGTAATCAAATTTATGGGGAACCTTTATTTTTAATTATTTCCATAGTGACGAATAATTTCGTGTAGCCTACCCCTTTTAGTTGGCTAGCCGTAACATTTATATGAATCTCAAGCAAAATAATTATGGAAATGTGAAAGTCTGTTGTACAAGAGTAAGTAATTAAATCGTATAAATAATATAGATACAAATCGCGCTCGTAAATATTTATTTAAATCCCAAACATACTTCGACACTACGCGTTATTCTCAAAGGATAGAAGTTGTAAGCAAATAAACATTGAACAGTTGCGTAATTACGTTACTGGGGATCCTTAATATATCACATGGCAGATATTTAATTCTCGTAGCAGGTAAATGTCAATAAATGGTTTTTACCAATTAAAAATATAAATTACATTAGTGCACGAGGGTCTTTGAAATCCTGTCGAGCAATATATTAATTCCATCCAAGAGAAACTTCTTTCGCTGTGTGCGAAACGATTTGTGCACCGCGATTTGTACGATTTCGTCGTTCGCGAAATGTGGAACACTAGAAATCCTTTGCAATGGTAATGAATTGAGGTGAGATTTAAAAGATTTGAAGGTTAAATCACTGTTATGTTATTTTGAAGAAAAACACCTTTTGATAAATGATTAGAACGTGTCGTACTTATGGTGCTCTCAAGTATATACTGTATATAAGTATAACTTGCGTATCCAATGTGCTTTGTGTGTCACAAGTGGATGATCATTGTTATCAGGCGTACCTAATGTGTTTTGTTGAGTGTTATTAGTGTTTTTATGTTTAAAAATGTTTCTACTTTGTGTTTAATTTGTTCTTGTCTTTCTACTGAAAGGAGTGTGTTTTTGATAATTTAGGTACCCTGCGTTGGTCTGCGATGCGGTTTCCATCTTCGTTACTTCCAGGTACGTACGCGAGATGAGTCGATTCATCTCTTCGGTCCATTACATGCGCCTTTCGGAAGACTCCTTTGATCTGGTTTCATCTGTAATGGTTGAGAAGCAGCTACAAAGATCTCTTTTTCATCTTGAGTATCTTCTTCGGCTGTCGTATATCTTCTTCTTCTTAATCTTCTACCGGCTGTACCTGTTTCGGATATCCCGATTGATCACCTCGTCATCACCACCGGCTCACATACTGAAACGTTCAGAGGTGGCTCTAGACGTTTCCTGACAAACCTCAGGTAGCGGCCGTTTTCGAGACATTTCCTTTTGTTCCATTTTCATAAATTGGGATGACAAGAGGTCACGTGAGGGCGCCAGATATATCAACAAATTAACTCTGTAACGTTTTATCCATTTTATAAACGGTTTCCATTTTCAAATGTAGATGTAGCGAGTACAGATTTGTATGAATGTTGTATTTATAATTATATAGGTAGCGCTTGTGGCAGTTGTCATATTTGTACTTGCAAATTTAGTTATATTCTTCTAATTTATCCAATTGGGTATTGATTAAAGGACAATTAAATACATATAAAATTGCTATTATGGGCCGGCTGCACAAAAAACTTTAGTTCGGTGTTTTTTTGTTCACGGTATTCAAAAATGTGATTGGGTGTATGGTGAGCGTATATGCACCACAATTAGCTATAATAACATTAATGTTTGAACAACTCTTATTACTTAACACAACGATGAATCTTCTACTAATCTACAACTGATCCTTTTTGATTTTACTATGAGAAATTGAGAATCTCGTTTGAAGAAGCGTAAAGAAGGGTTGTCGAATATGATTAGTATTTATTTATGACTATGAGGTAAATAAACAAACTAATAAAATTAGAAAAATCACCAGATTCAAATTAAATTAGACGGAATTAGAATGGAATTTATTCGATATTTTTCTTCTAATTCATCACGAGCGTTTTCATGACGGTTTTGTCTTACACGTTTAGATGGAATATTTGTATACTTCCCTTATAAGTGAGTAATTAAATTTTACCTCACATTTCAGCAGTGCGGATATACAGTTCATTAATAACTGTTAAATTTTGAGCGAAATGCTGCAAATAATGTTATATTCCATTACATAAAGTATAATTGTAAAGGAGAAAATACCTAATAGACGAGATAAAGGGAATAAATTATCTTAAAGAGATTAATGGAAGAGAAGCAGGAAATACAAAACCGTCTCTTTAGCCTGCAAGATTGTGGAAGATTCATTTATCAGCTAACATTTAAATAATAAATAGGCACCAATGATTTGTTGCAAGAAGTTAATGATGTAAGGAATTCTCTGAAAGTGCTTTAATATCGGGTGACTTTATGTAAGCAAAATAAACTGTTTTCTGTTGGCAAATTTCTTTATAATGACTAATATTTTCCGAATACCTCATACTTCTGTCTATTTTAATCAAACATTCTGAACGTGTTTCAGTTACGTCCGTCTACGTATCATTAACTCACTTTGGAACATTCTACGAAGGAATCCAATATTAGATTTAAGCATTACTTATTTGCAACAGAGGTGAGGGGAGAAATTTAATAATATAGCAGAATTCATGTTAACTCTCCCACGTTAGTGGTTTTTTTAAGGAATTGCTTGACTCGTGCTTCAAACTGGATTACCAAAAGGGCCAACAGGGTTTTTTCTATACTTTATTGGAGTGCCAAGACCTTTGCTGAAGCTACGTATGAGCTTTTTTTTGAAATCAAGTCTCTAGAATTCTACCATCTGAGCTTTCATATGTAAACCTGGAATGCATTGTTTCAGCTGTGATATGTTTGTAAAGAACCACCTATTTCAGCAGTTCAGATATGTAAAACGTTTTATGAAACTATAGATGGATCTCAATAATAGAAAATGATTCAATTAAACCTAATTTTATAAACAATGGGAGAACATTTCAAAAAACAGTTTTGGTGCATATAACGAAAACCGTTCGTTCTCCACAATAAGAATCATTTTCGAAATATCTCGCACCCTATTGAAACAAACTTGAATGGAAACCTAACGTTCAATATATTAGCATCTGAAACATTCACGAACCTAAGAGAAATAGTACGGCGTTGTCCAATATTAATGACATTCAGTAGATAAGTTTATTAATAGCGGAGATTACTGAAACCGGGCTAGGTACTATTTTGGTAATAAATAAGTAATGTCCCGCGATATGTTTAGGCAACCAACATCCCACCTTGTCGACTCTACCCGAAAGTGTGTGCATGGGGAAGGGATACAATAAAAACATAAATATGGAATTCCATAACATCAATGTTAAGTATAATAATGTTAATTACATATCACCTACCATTGAACAAAAAATCAATGATATTACCGAATACGCTAAGATTGGTCGTATCGGCGTTGCCTAAACATATCCCGGAAGATCAGTGGCCTTGGCAAGTCGTTCTCAGCGTACAGATCTCCAAGATTGAACGGCATAATACCAGCTCTCCTGCAATGCGGACTGGATGATATTGTTATTCACGGTTGTAGGGCAAATCGCCCCATGACACATCGCCCCCGGACTTTTCGCCCCGTCACTTCGCCCCACGGACCGTTCGCCCCCGGACATTTCGCCCCCCGGACAGTTCGCCCCCGGACATTTCTCCCCCCGGACAGTTCGCCCCCGGACATTTCGCCACCTGACACTTTGCCTCCAAGATATATCGCCCCCATACACTTCGCCTCCCAGGACATATCGCCCCCGTTTCTGTATTTCACAATTTTACTTAGCACTTGCATACCTTTAAGGTTATATTTCTCATGTGCTATAGATAAATACATGTTTTTGTTAATATCTCTCCCATAAATAAATATTTTTCAGGCATGTTATACATTTTTGAAAATCTCTTTTCAAAGGCAATTAACTAATAAAAATTCTATAACATCTGCCGTATGAAAACCATTGCTGGCACACATTACTTAAAAAATTAAAAATAGAACGGTGGTTTTCTGATTACATCAATAAGTTTGTCTTGAAAATGTTTTCGAAAATCTAAAGACATTGAAGAGAATTAGAAATGAGATTTATCGCGAGAATTGAATTCTAAAAAACATTTCCTATTTAACCGCTGCTCTACCTCTTCTAATAACCGAGATACCGATGGTGAGCGTCGAAATTTGGACCACTGTATAAGCTAATAGACAATGGATAATGGAATATTGGGGCGATGTTTCGGGGGCGAAATATATAAAAGCGAAATCTCTTGGGGGCGATATGTTTCGGGGGCGAAATGTTCGGAGGCGAAATGTCTTGGGGGTGATATGTTTCGGGGGCGAAATGTTTTTAGACGAAATATCTTGGGGGCGATATATCAGGGGGCGAAATGTCTTGGGGGCGATATGTCCGAGGGCGAAATGTCCGGGGCGAAGTATCCGAGGGCGAAGTGCCGGGGCGAATTGACCGCACACCGTTATGAACTCACCTAGTGAGAATCTATACGGGTTGCATCGCTTTCAGATACATACCAAAACAATGTAAGTAGGTAGATAAAAATTGTTTTTACTTCCGAAGAAATAGTAAAGTTAAAGACCGATACTTTCATGCCAGTAGAAAAAGTTTATTATAATTTAAATTATTCTTTACTTTTTTTACAAATTAATATGCAATTTTAGCAATACTTCATTTAAATAAATGTAAGTGAATCGGTTTTGTATAATAAAATCCAGTATTTTTCTTCTTGTAGGGAAATGTTGGTAATCATATATTTACATTAAGAAATAGTACAGCTTTTAACAGGGTAAAAGTTAACTGAAAGTTCATAAAAGACAAAGACGAACGCAAACATGTTTATCTTTCGGTTGAGAGAATGACTTACTGAAAATTCTTAGTGAGTTACGAGCGTGTGGTTCTGTTAAGTCTGTAGTACATCGTCTTTTATCTTGAAAATTTGACACACCGCAAGGTTCATATATAAAAGACAAAAGGGGTTTGAAAGTTTGACTAAATTCTCTTACATTAAAAGAAAATTAATAATTTTAAAGACCTAATAAATAAAATACAGCCGATTTGCTCTTCTAAATTGAAAATGAAGACGTAATGACAAAATGTGTAAGATGTAATAAAATTACTTACATTTCTTTCCAAGCTCCATTTGTATGTAATCGTATTTGCCATCGGGATGTCTCTGATATTGATAAATGTTGTAACTTCCGAAGGCATCCCCATCTGCATTAAATCTAATTTCGGTCCCTTGGCGACCTAGCCAATAAAAATGAATTGTTTTATAATATAACCTCCTCTCCAATGATTACAGTTTTATATTTTGTTATGTTAAAGCACAAAGAAGCAACGATGTTATCTAGATGTTTTGTTTTGTAAGTAAACGCATTGTTATTGACAATTCTAATTCAAACACGCTCATTTATGGCGTTTATTAGAATTGCGTGTTTAACATCAACGTTTAAATTCACATTGAAAATGAACCAAGTTCGGTTATCGTACTCGTTTTATCAAAAATGAAATACCGTGTTAAAGGAATATTTGCACAAAACATAATTTTCTATTAAAATAAATGGAAACGAGTAATTATGTTTCATTCTTTGCTCTTTGCTTCGATTTTGTAGAATTCACTTACTCGATTTCGTATACCCTCCCTGTCCTTTTCTTTTCGTCACCGTCTTCGCTACCTCAAACAAATCGTTTAGTGTTATGTGTAGATTTGGAGGATGTTATAATTGTAAAATAAATTTTGCCAAATAATCAACTTCAAATTCCCTTCAATTAATGTAATCTTGAAATACCTGGTTTTATTTTATGTACAAAACGCTTAAAGCTCTAAACCCACTGTATACGTGATAACATCGTCTTATCTCTAGTCAGTGCTAAAAAAAAGTAACAAACATTAATTGGGGCAGAAATTTAAAGTGACTATTGTGGTGCCACAAAAAAAGAATATACATTTAATAATTATTAAATAAGGCCTTGCTCCGAACGCATCCATTTTTTATTACTTCTCCATCCTTTAATGATATTACTGAGACTTCATTATGGTACAATGGTATGGTATTTTCTACTGAAATCATCAGCTAATTTGAAAATTGTATGCTCTCACGGATATTATTAGCTTCATTGACTTTATACACTATAGACAAACGATGCAATGTTATAAATTGTCGACAAATATTGGAGCTGTGAAAGTGTTAGTATGGAGCTGTGCCACCAAATCTTCACAACGCCACTCTCGTTATATAAATATACGTCATAAATGTACATCGTGTTTACGTAAGCGCCCGTCCTAGTTACAAAACAACACCTGCAATTCAATCTCTTTATATATTATGTTTCTTTCATGAATTTGCGTTGAAAAATTTTCTGCGATAGTTTTATTTGTTGCTGTCCTGTCCGATATTTTGGTACATATTTCAATTTCAAACCGGAAGACATAAATTTCACCACCATATTTACTTAATGGTAACCTTAGATTTTTAGAGGACTTTTCAACATGTAAAAATACTCCTCCGTTTTTCACGAATCCTGGGCGCAAATCTCAATAAAAATTCTCCGGAAATGTCTTGAAAAATCCGGGACGAAATGCTCTAGCGGGGAAAGTCCATGAGAAAATACCTTCTTTGCACTTTGTACCTCTTGATAAAGTCAAGTCTTCTAAGTCAGAGTGTTTTTAAAGTATTTTTTATTATCGAGATTTTAATTAGAAATAAAAAGAAGAAGAAAATAAGATGTTCTCATGGACTTTTCCGCTAGAATATTTCGTCCCGGATTTTTCAAGACATCTCCGGAGAATTTTTGTTGAGATTTGTGCCCAGGATTCATGAAAAACGGAGTGATGTTGGCTCTAAAAATTGTCTATCACGCTCTCAATTTGAGAGTAAGGAAGGAAGGAGTGGCGGCGGGGGGATTTAATGAGAGACCTACACGTGGTATGCCCTGGTAACATTCAACATTGCTTCATCGTAAGAAATTTTGAATGGCTAACATTTAAAAGCGTATAGTGAAGGAGAAATGAAGAAGAGAGGAAAGCATGACGACATAGATGACGAATTGCGTATCATCACGTCGAGTTTACATAACAGTGCAAGAGAGGAATTAGGGTTCAGAGGTAGCGAAGGAATGTCTAGACTACAAGAACAGGAAAGTGGAGAAAAGAATGGATTGGCTAAAGACGGGGCGGAAAGAGGATTTGGAAGAGTACAAAAAGTGCTCTAGAGAAGCTGATGTACAAGAGAAGAGTAAAAAGAACGAATGGATGACGAAAAAAATGCAGGAGATAAAAACATATAACAGGCAAAATGAATCAAAAATATACTACAGGCTCATAAAGAAACAAAAAACACAAGGTAATATAATTCAAAGAGGAATGAAGGACAGCAACGGGAAGACGGAATACAACGCAGAACAAATGAACCAGATTTGGGTAAAGCATTTTCAAGTATTATTGGACACACACATCAAAAAGAAGAAAATACGCACACAGAAGCGGGTGATGGAGAAACAGAATCGCAAATACCAACAAAGGAGGAAATACAAAAGACAATTACGAAGATAAAAAACGAAGAGGCGCCGGGAAAAGATGAAATAAACATAGAACTCTTTAAGTGCGGCGGTAAAGAAGTCTGAAAGAATAAGCGATTTGGTGAGGCAGGTGTGAACAGAAGAGGGGATGCCCAAGGAGGGGAAGGAGGCAGTGATTATACCAATAAAAAAAAACGCGATCCAGAAGAATGTAAAAATTACAGGGGAATAACGCCGTTGAGCTCTATATACAAGATACTATCATCTTTGGTACTGTCAAGGCTGAAAGAATACACAGATAGAATAATAGGTGACAACCAGTTTCGTTTTACAGAAGGTAGATCAACGACTGGAGCGATACATGTGGTGAAGAGAATAATGGAGAAAACATACGAACACAATGAAGAGCTGTTGTTCGTTGATTTCCAACAGGGCCAAAAGGGGAGAGTTATACAAAGCAATGGAAGAAATGGGTATATCTGCCAAGTTAATCAGATGAAATAATAATGACGCTCGATGGTTCTAAAACGTGCGTTGCAATTAAGGAAGGAGTGACAGAATGTTTTGAGATAGACAGTGGTGTGAGAGAGTGATGCTTCCTCAGTAGTGCTAATTATTATATTGCTGGAAAAAGTATTCAGAGAAACAGAATAGAAAGGAACACTAATAACGAGTAAAAGGCAAATGGTAGCATACGCGGATGACATACTCATTATGGCTAGCTCGGGCAAGAAAATGATGGGAATGTTTAAAGAATTGGAAGAAGCAGCTAAAGGAAAGGGGCTTTGGGTTTTCATTCACCCAAAGCCCCTTTCCTTTTGATTTGAATTTTACCACTCCATTCCTTTGTAAGTTTCAAGGTTCGATCTAATAAATGACAAAGCATTAAAACAACTATCCAAGAAAGCCATTTGGTTAAGCGGACAAAAGCAGTAAATGCTGGTTTCAGATAGAACTACGTTGTCAGGTTATGGAAAGTCGCAGAAGACATTATAATAATAATATATAGGTATTTTGCCCAACAGAATAAAAATTCCAATTACAGGACAATGATTCCCAAACTGAATAAGTTTCGTATTGTTCGACCTGTTGCTTAAAAAGCTACTACCTAAGAGATTACAAGCAGTTATAGAAGAAAGAACTGTCTTAAACTAACGAAATCTACCAAATAACTAGTCAATCGATTAGTAACTTTTCATTGGTTTCCTGCCAAACGTAGAGAGTTATTTCATCACTGTTCAGTTCACACATGAATTTGCCTATTTGTGGTATTGTGGGAACCAAATTTTTCTAGATTGTAGAATTTTTAAAAGCTTTCAAGGCCGGTCTTATCTTTTAAAAATGACTAACATAGACTTTGTTTAAGGAATCCACGTAACAGCTAGGGACCTTCTCGAGTACTTCTAACCAGTACTTGTTTCTTTGATAACAGCCCCCTTAAAGATTTGCAAAGATTTCCTCTTCTACATTTGCTGTCTGTCACTATAAATATTTTCCTTTTGATAAGGTTCTTTTTTAATAGCTGAGTAGCCGCTGGTAGGATTGCATATACCTCAGCTTGGAACACGGTCGCTTGTTGTCCTAGGTTTACAGAAATTCTGCAGCCCCGTCCATTGCTCCCGTATACTCCAAAGCAACACAAAATTAAATCGAACTCGACGACTGATATGCAAGTTTATGAAATCATAAAAACAAGCGCTTTCTGATGAATAATTATGATTCAGGTCCTTTAGGCTTATCAGAACTTGTGAACTAGTTTGTATACTGGTTTTTGGCGTTTTTAGTGTTGGGCAATTTAACGGCCAAAAGAATTCCAGCTCTTCCAGAGTTTGCGGTGCTAGAAAAATAGGAAGGAAGCAACTAAAATAGTGGGGGCATAGATATGGAAAGGATGCCCGAAGGGAATAATTATGGAAAACCGATGTGAAAAGAAAAGTAAGGGGGTAACCTAAAGAGCCACGTGATGATCTCACTAGCGGCGTTCATGTCGAATAGGAATGCCGGTTAGAAAAGGGTAGTAATTTGTTTTTAAGAAGTACCTCAACTCAAACACATAAACGGTAGAAGAGATCTGGATAAGTAAATAGGTAGGTACGTAAGTAAAAACGCCACGAACATATCCATCAACCCGACATACATGATGTACGAGCGATAATTTGAAACTAGGAGCCTTATTTTGTAGAATATTTTAGTCACAGTTTACCAATAATGAAAGCTTAAAATCAAATACGTAAACATAAAAAATGGACAATAATTATACTGATATTTAAGTGGTGTTCAATTTCATCATTACTGCTTACAATTTCCTCTTGCGTTTTATAGTAAATCACGGAGTAAAACGCCTTTAAATATCCAATATCACTCTTAATTTGCGATCGCTTTACTGCTAGAGCATGAATGTTGTTTCAGAATGTTTATTCGCTAAAGGTTGCCTTAAAAATACAGATATGAGATACTAATGCAAGTTGGAAGCGAAGGCATCGCTCGAAAGTACAACCCAAATATTTTCTTTTGTGTTAACTTTTCTATACTTAATGTGTGTACGAGTGAATTTTCTTTTAATGCACTTAATCGATCCAATTTGATTTCCTAGAACACAAATTTGGAGCTTACTTTAAATATAGCCATTATTTTCTCTCATATGTTCCGTTTATCAGGAAATACCGATAAAGAGATATTTTAAAAGGACAAACAGAGTATACCACTAATGAAAATTTACCACTTCAAGTTTCTTACCAATAAATGAAACATTTCTTAAGTATTTCAGGAGCTGCGGGCCGAGAGGTGCGGGTTTTAACTCTTCACAGAAATAAAAAGGATCACTGCCGCATTCGTCTTGAATAATGTTATGAATGGCATGTGCTGCTGCATAAACTGCATCCACTGAAAATAATACAAACTGATAACTTCGTTTATAATTATGTACAGTTTTCAATTTAAATACAGGTTCCAAACATCACATAGAAATACAGCGTTAATTATCGTTATACGCATAAGGGAATCCGTAATGCATAAATTCAATACTTATTATTATTACCCGGCTGTTGTAATTTAAGCAATATTAATCAGTTTTCCAATTTAATCGAATAATATGAATTAATTTCGGTTGCACTTTATGCATTCTAAATATTGTTAGTGCTTAACGAACCTATTAAATAAAACAATATGTAAATGATTTACGAGGGACGTATATTTTTCCATATTTTGCCAGCTTCTCAAGCTGTTCAAAGTAACCTTATAAAAACACCAAACTTTTCTACATGTAAAATAAAGTTTGGGATTATTTTCGCGGATGCTTTCCTACTTACATGTCCTGAGTTTTATGGTGTTAGATATTTTTTGAGAGTTTTTTTTTTTTTGAAATGTAACCCCATACGTTCTCCTAAATAATTAATGAGCTGAAGTTACTGTGATAAAGCCACATCGATTGTCCATTTTTCAATTAAAATAGATCAGAAGGCATCACATGTATAGTTTGAACTTCATACGTCAAACCCTATGCTAAGCTGATTAAAAATGCATCGTGTTAATGCCATTCAAATGTATATGGTCATGGCCAATACTGCTTTGCGCATTTGTAATAGGTTTAAAAATAAATCCTTTCGATGAGCTACTTTTCTGTAATAATGGATGGATGTATACACGTCTTCAGAAATACCTACATCGATAATAAGTAACCTTTTCAAACATTTCATTTAAAAGACAGTGGTGAAATGTTACGCTGAAATCTAAATCAAATGAACTGCTTAATTCTATTTGAAAACTCATTCAAATGTTCCCTTGCGAGGTATAATTGATAATTGGGTTTGAAAAACATGCTTTTAACTAAAGCTTTTACACCTACACTGTCATTCATTAAGTTAGAATCTGCAGACCTGCACATTTTCGAAACAGTTTTATCACATTTCGACTACTTTTGTCAAATATATGAGCGTGTAATAAATCATGATAGTGTCATACAGATACAAAGGGTGTAAAAAGTGTGTATCCGGTTTATATTTGGCATCATCAAATTTGATCATATACCAGATAAATTTGTGTGAAAAATTGAGGATGTTCAGATCTTTTCATATTTTAACGTTGATTAATGTTATGTATACGTATACGTATTATAAGTAATTTATCGTGTAGCACTTTGTGTTTCTCTTTGTACTTCGCATGATTGAAACACTTTCCTCCACCTTCTTCTTATCTCCAAAATTGAAATATAATGATACAATTAGGTAAACATATAGTATAACATTTCTGTTTCTTCTTTGATTGATATTTGTGTTTATTATTTTCATTGTATTTTCCAATCATCTCTATTAGTAGCGATAATCAATAGGGACCAGTACCATGCATATTTTATTATAGCACCGTTTGCCCTGCAGATTAGAGATAAGAATAATGTTAATGTAAATCCTAGCAATGTATGCATAGTTGTTAATCCTCTAAAACCAGGGAATGTTTCAGTGAAGGGAAGTTTCAAACCTGCCATGGCTAACGTAGAGGGACCGAATGAGCACCGCAACAAGTGCTCCACGTCTAAATAAAGGACACTATTTTGTCCAATCGCGGAAATAAATGAGTGTAATACACGTTCGCGTAACAGCATTGTGTAAGGGGTTGAAGGACCTCAAGAAACCAGTAACCCTACTCAAGAAGATAAGGTATTATGGAGAAAATTACTAATATTAATGTTTTTCGACTTAGGCGCCCTGTTTCTGGTAATCCACGCCCCATTAAAGTGAAACTGAACAGTAGCATTATACTTATCCTGAACCATAAACACAAAAATTCCCCACAATCCAGAATTTCAATATTTTCCTACGAAACCCTCATGCAACTTAAATGTAACTCTTACATCTGAACTGATAGGATCCTTTCGGCTCGTATTAGTAGCTTTTTTCTCCCTTAGGGCGAAAAGTCTCCAATTTTAACAGAAATCGTTAAATACCGTGAGGAAAGTAGAATTCTTTGAGAAGTCTTTCTACATCATCTACTTCAAACTAGTATAGAGCTTACGATAACAAGATCCTTAAATGTGGACGGCTTTTCAAACCTGAAACATAGCGAACCATTTCCTTAATTACGCTCGTAACCAGAGAAGCGTAGGTATATGACCACACCATTTGATTCTCATTATAGTATTTAGGTACCTCGAAAACATTCGAATCTACAACGAATACATAGACTCCGAAGTTTGTGAGTACGATTTTTTGGCACCATTTTAAAAAATGTTGTCGACGCTACTCTATATGTAAACGTAAAGCAACGTGTCGCTAGATGATGTATTCATAAAGGAGGGTAACCCCAACCGGAAAAAAAATAGTTTTTCGGAACTATAGGTCCAATAGAAGTAATGGATCTAGAGAAAAGCGACTATTTCAGTGTACCGCGAGCACTAATTGTTGTTAGTATCGAGTACTTGCGCATTATGTTTCTTTAAAGATCTTAGAGCTATCCCAAGTGTTGAAATATGGTAAAAGTTGGACAAAAAGCGACAAGCAAATCTTTAAGAATCACTACGAAAGCATTGAAAGGGAAAGAGAAGTATACAATAAAAATAAATAAATTTTATATACGACTAAACTTAAAATCTCAAAAAAGAGATTATTACAGGACCCACAAGCACTGACGGTTACTAATATTTGCATAAAATCGTACAAAATTCATAATTGCGATAACGTAATAAACGAAAGAATGTACCTATCATTGAACCTGCGGCTACTTGTGGGCATACTTTCGGGGCACCGCATGGGATTGGTTGAATAACCATCCTGTAAAGGATGCTATACACAGAAGATGAGACGGCGCAACACATACTTTGTGAGTGTCCCGTACTTGTCGAATTAAGACGATCCATGTTGGAGGACTCCCAGTCGGACATGGCTAAAATTACAGTCGCTTCCCCGTCCAGCATCCTCAAGTTTATCTTACGTGTGGGATGGCTTGAGAGATGCTGCGGAGTCGAACGACTTTAATCAGGGAGGCAGCACAAAGAGCCCGAATAGGTGAACTATGTGCGCGTGGATTCCTATCGTAATGCAGAATCCAGACCATTGTACGTACATACTTTCTTAATCCGGATAAATATGATACAGACAGATTTTCTAGAGAGAACAGCGAAAATCCGGAACCCCCAACATTTTTGCCATTTTTGTACTGTGTACTGTGTTATCATTGCTCTCAACATCATTACAACCTTTTAGGTTATCAATTTGGAATTGTGCAGACTAAAGTTACTTAATTAGTTGTACACTTTTAAAGAACTACAAATTTTTTGTAGGTCTTGATGTAAACGTAGCATTACAGTTTAGCTCAACTTTATTACTACAGCTTAAATCCTTTAAAAGAAATTACCTAAAAGTTAAAAAAATAGAACTTACAGTCAGAAATATGAAGTCCTCGAGTAGAAAAGTACCTTTAACATATCCTATCACTGACGCTTCAATACATTTCTATTTTATTTGTTTCTGTATACTATACAGGAAAACACGAGAGCTGTAGATTTTGTAGTGGAAGATACAATAGAAAACTTAAAGTGTTAGAACCTCCCTTTCTTGTACCGTAAATTGTATGAATGAATATAGAATAAAGATTCAATAAAGATTCTATGGGGAAGGTTTTGTGAAATTCATTCATACAATTTATATAAAAGTGGTTGTCATTCATCGGTATGTAAATAAGTCGATATAACAATGTTCACATAATGGTTTTCAAAATGCAAGACTAAGCATACGGTGAAAGGTAATATAAATGGCAGTTGGTTGTATTTAAATGTTCAAATAACAAAAGGATCGCACAAAATGACATTTATATCTTTTACCACTTTTTATGCAAATTAGCGATCACAATGTTGAATAACGTCATCCTCGAATCAGGACGTGGTTTTGTTACAATTTCGACATTCAGACTATCGAGATAATCCTTTTTTTATTGTATACATAAGTCTGATAGAATCCGGTGTAATTGCGCCATTGAGCATAGCCAATCTGTCATGTAATAACCACTAAACCGTTTCAAAACAAGAAAACACTAAAAAACAATTTCACGCTTATTTTGCCTGGCATCTAAATTGACTTCTTGATGAATGTGTGCAATTAGTGGATTACAAATAGCATTAGTAAAAGTAACATTCACTCAGTCTTACTTTGAGTTTAGAAGAAAAAATCAATACAGAATTACAAACTCCTTTAATGGCATACAACTAAATGGAATTAAATGTTTAATTCCTTCGATTTAAAAGAATCTTTAAATTGTGTAATATCATTATGGTAGCGATTTTCGTATACCTAAAATGTAATTTATTGGTTAGTTTAGTTACTTGATTTTATTTAAATTTTTCGCGTGGAAGAGCTTATTCCTGTATGCAATTGGTCAAGAAGAGTAATTTCGTGAGTGTAGTAACTGAATTTGAAGTTTGTAAAATCAGGAAATGAACGTTTTGACAGTTCGTTGCACGATTCGTTTGTGATTCAAGTGAGAAAGCAAAGTTTTAGAGGATAGCATCCTTCTCGTTGTTTACACTTTTGTGTAATTATCGAGGTATTACCCCAAAGGCAACGTAATTCAAGCGGAAAGCATTAGTCTCAATTAAGGTTACTACTACAATGATTGTAGTTACAAATAGAAACAAGGTATTTCGATCAAATGTTTCCGTGAGACGTACATACTTCAAACTTTTAGTTCGTTAGAACTCATTAAACTTAAAGTGTTTTTTCGAGAGGGTGCGTGCGTGTGTTTTAGTACCTATCTTTTAAAACAATTTATGCAAATCTCCTAAATATTAAATTCTTAATTATTTTTAGATATTACCCATTTTTCTTAGTCATTGTTCTTACACGTTCGACAATTTGAAATTAAAATTTCACGATTTTATTGGCATCCACGGTTCAAATTTTCTAAACAACGATCATACCGATAAATTATAAAATTTTGTAAATCATTTTTAATTTTCAAACAATCCTTTTGTTGCTAAAGCTTTTACCCATTCGATGCAACCACTTGTCGAAACAGAAATTCTATTGTTTTTAGATCTCAGTGACGAGATCTTTTAGGATGATCTACTCTACAGCCTCTTCTACAATTGATAACAGACATCTAGTAGCTAAGATTACAAAAGCGGAGTATTTATACTATTGTAATAATAAATACAAGTAATTCCAGTCATTTTTCATTTTAAATGTAACCCGACGCGGGTAACATATTGTAATAGACTAAAATTAAATCAGACATATAGTCAACCCCCTTTCCGCAAAGGAATATAATGAAGAAGAAGTTGAACTAGGAAGATTAATAAGAATAAATTGTGCACATATCAGTGTAGTGCTGTGAAAGATATTGCAAGTGGTAAAGTATTTACTTCATGATTTTGGTAAAGCTTAAGAATTTTCCTTATGAGGAGGAGGAGATAATTGCTGAAGACATTGTTGAAAGACTAACAATGTCTTCAGCAATTATCTCGCATACAAAATGCTCAACCCATAATCATTTCTACCTTTCTTCCAAAGAAATTAGTTTTGTAAAACCAAAATAAGAGAGCAATAAACGTATCAGTAAAAATATTCTTACATCCTCAATTTCCATGTGGGAAAAGGTTGTAGTTATAATATGTATATACACCGATGGCTCCATAATATCCAGTGCAGTTGCTTTTGATTACTTCATTCCATAGAGTTTTTCGAATCAGTCATGGAATGTTTGTACCGAAACGCGTTGGGTTACATTTAAAATAAAAAATTAATGGGAATATTTATTATTACAATTTATTGAGTTCCACAAAATAAGTAATATGTATCTATAATTAGTACTGCAGACCTAGAAGGCCCTTGGCTTGGTGTATTCTTCTTCTCCATTCCTTTCTATCTTTGGCTATGCTTCTCCAATTTTTGATCTTCATCTCTTTTATATCCTTCAACACCTCGGGCATCCATCTCGCTTTAGGTCTTCCTTTATTCCATTTTCTTCCAATTTCACTATCCATAATCCTTTTAGCTACCCTTTCGCTATCCATTCGCTTCAGATGCCCCATCAATCTTAGTCTACTCCCTTTCGCTGTACCTACCTATTATGTCCGTCTGGTCGAATAATTCTCTTAGTTCCTTGTTGCTTCTTCTTTGCCAGATTTCACTTTCCTTCCTTCCCATATAGATCTTGCGCAGAATTTTTCTCTCCCAGACTGCTAGAATTTTTTGTTTTGCTTTATCCATTACCCACGTTTCGCTCCCAAATAATACTATGGGCCTCTTTATATATTCTTATCTTAGCAGTTCTAGATAATATTTTACTGTTCAGCACATTCCTTAGCTTTCCTATTTCTCTTCAGAGTTCCCTTCTGGATTTCTTTTCTAGTATCTGGCTTCCTAGTGAATTCCACGCCCAAGTACGTTACAATTTCAAACTTCCCTTCTCTGCTTCCTTCACCCTTTGTCCATTCCATATACTTCGTCTTTTCTTCGTTTAGTACTAGCCCCATTCCCTCTGCACTTTGCTCCAGCCGCATCACTACCTCACTTAACTCTCCAGCCGCATCACTACCTCACTCAACTCTCCAATCCGCAAAAGCCAGGCACTGATGCCGTTTATGATATATTATCCCCGTTCTATTTATGTTGGCCCTTAGCACAATACATTCCAAAACTTAGCGAAACAGTATTGAGGATAGAGGGTCCCCCTGTTTAACTCCTTCACTTATCGTAAAGTTTTCAGTTTCTTCACTTCCTATTCTTATACAGCATTGTGTCCCTTCCAGTGTTAGTTTTACTATTCTAACTAGTTTATCATCCAATTCCAATTTTTTTAATGCTAAGTATAACTTTTATCTTCTTACCCTGTCGAAAGCCTGTTTAAAATGTATGAACATTATGTATGTGTTTTTTTGTATTCGTAACTCTCTGGCTGAATTTCCCTAAGCGTGATTATTTGGTCCACCACTTACCTCCATTTCCGAAATTCATACTGATACTCAACAACTACATTTTTGGTATTAGTAAGTTCTTTAAGTGTGCGGCGAGAATGCTATTAGCATTACTATGCCTCTGTAGTTCCCACAATCAGTTTTCTTTCCCTTTTTGTGTATCGGGTATATATGGCTTCCTTCCACTGTGCTGGCATCATTTCCGTCTTCCATATTTCCTCAATCAGCTCGTGCATGCATTTATTAGGTTTCGTCCCCCATACATAAACATTTCTGCCGTTATGTTGTAACTTCTCAAATTTTCATTTTAAAAAGTATAACTTGTATCTGGAAAGGTCAATTTTTCCTTAAGAAAGTGAAAAAACTTTTTGTTTAGAGATAGCAATTTTTGGCGTTACCCTTCTGATTTCAATGTGCTACAATGAACAATAATCTCTCATGTATAAAAATGAGAATGCGATCTTGAACAGTCTACCGAATATATTTAATGGAAGTTCATTTCATTGTCAATCTATATTTACTTTCATATGTGGCGATTTATTGAATCCATCATTATTATTTAAAACTAACATTCAAAGTTACCAAAGCAATGCTTTATTGATAGGGTGTAGCGTTAATTTACTATTTAGAGTATATCAATTCATTTAAGAAAAGCTTTTATGTAATATAAGTTGAACCTTGACATTTCTCCTCGTCGACGGTTTCGTTTTTACCAACTTGCTCTGTAACGACCTTTGAAATATATGAATTTGATTTGATGGAAATAACTAGCGCCGTTCAAATTCAACATCAAGGAATTAAATAATCCTTAATTTTGCAAGTTATAGACATATTTCTACTTTAATTGGTCATTAGCAAGTAAGTTAGGTAAGTACTCTATTTATGATAAGTTTGAGCTGACGGAATAATGGTATCCAACTAAGGAGTCTTTTGAACTGGAACATACTGTTAACTCTAACAAGATTTACGTCTTCTAATTTCAATGTAATGGTTTTATTAAGTGGCCCTCAACTTTGCGTTCGATGTTACATATTATTTTCATTTTCTACAATTGCATTCAACTCAAACAATATTAAAATTATTGGTTGTTGGGGGAGTTGCAATTACAATTAATTACATTAATTTACAAGTGCAGGGCAGTTTAATTTTTTCCCTTGTAGAAATTTCCAAATTCCATGGAGACTCTAGTAGGTATCTAACACGAACTATAACCTAAAGGGGTGAGGGGGATTCTTTTTCTTATCTCAATTCAGTGAGAGTCGAAGCATTCGTATGGCACTTGCTCGCATACTACTCGGGTGGCCTACTTGCATTACGGTACAAGAGCATTTTTTGTGCAGGGGGAGGGCGGGGTTGTTTTAGGTTTTGAGTATTAGGTACCACAGAAAACGATATTCGCTTATGTTTTCATCATAAGGCTGCACAATGAAAGTCCCTAAATCTTGAATTTTTTATACGAATTATTCACGCCCAAAATGTTTCACCTAAGATAGAATGGAACACTTCCTCCAACTACTAAATGCTGATTGCTTGGACTGTTCTGGAAACGAGGATGTGTTGTATCCAGTAACTCTAAACCAATATTTATAATAGTTTATCCGTTGCAGTTTTCGGACAGTTTTAGAAATCTTTCTATAGGTGATGGACTAAGGTAACTGTAACATCACTATCAACAGCTCTTACTATTAAGTTGAGTAAAATCTTTGTGTTCGCCTCTTGGTAGTTGCAAATGTGTTTCATTTTCTTTTCTAGCCAAGTACTTTTCTTGAATTCCGTAAGTAATTAAAAGTCAGCTAGATACTGCGGTATTCTTCAGTTTCCTCTGATTGTAAAAATTTGTCATCAACTGTTGTGAACTTTAACATTAGGTGTAAACTTAAGGTGCACCCCCCACTCTGAACTGTCTCTTATTTCCTTCTGTGGAGGTTAATGTAACACTACGACGCGACGTCAAAAATATATCAAAGTTAGCTAATGCTGAACCTGGTTCCGATTAGAAGGCGAGATTCTGTGTTGGAGGTGCACTCCGTAATAACTCTTTAATTTTATTAATGGTACATTTTCACAATATTATCGACAATAGAAAGGGGGATCTGCTAAGCACCGTAGGCAAGGAACTAATCAAAATCTCAGTTCTTTGATTGAGTCACCGAAGAACTGAAAAGCTTATTTGCGAATGACGTATAACGTTGGCTGCTTTTGCTTGTGCGTTTTGAAAAGTTTGAAGTTATCCTTTGTGATTCGATCCTAGTTATACTTCTGTTTCTTCGTTAGCTCTTTAACTTATGCTTCAAAATCTTTGCTTGATTCCTTCGTTGGAATAGAAATGGATCTATCATCGTCATTGATGCTGTCTAGAAAGCTGCAATGCACTATAATTTTAGCGTGGAATCCTCGAAGCTAATTTGTGATATCTTTCACAGTAGCATTACTTCATTGCGATTACTCCATTATTGCACAAACAGTTTAATCCCCCAAAATAAGGGTTCTTTGGTTTTGATTCAAATGGACTACAGTAAGTTGTCTCGGCGGGGACATGTAAAATTATTGCTGGAGGAGTTTCCTTTATGTTCAGTGCATGAAATGCTAGCCAGATGAGCGTAAAATTCGCTCCTTATTGAAGTTTTGCATGAATAGTTTCTACCGTTTAGTTCACTCCATTTCTCGCGAATGGAGAACCAGAATTTTTTCTTCCCAACATTGCAAAATTCTTCGTATAAGTAATCGAAGAAGATGGGCAAAATGGTCTGGACCGGAAGTTTTAGAGCTGTGTAAAGTTATTTTTCTCCCCATTCTCGTAATAGATATTAACAAATTTGCGATAGAAAAGTTTTTATTCCATGAAAAGTATCCTTTGATGTTCAGGGAGAAGATCGCAATCTATATTATTAGTACAGTCAACGAATGGCTGAAATCGAAATTTTTAATTACCCCTGCAAACCGGATATTTAGATTTAGGTAGTACCCCAGGTACTAAATTGATAAAATTGTGTGGAAATTCCTGTGTATTTTGGTTCTCTCACTATTATTTAAAAAAACGGTAAGTTATATCGAAAAATTTTCAGTATAAAAGTTGTAGAGCGGAAGATTGTACGTTGGAATAAGTCATTAGTATGATAATTTCGGTGAATTTCCCGAACTGTCGTCTAAAAGCGTATTACGACCGAGGATTCCAAAGCGGCAACGGCACTACTCTACATGTACTTCATTAGGCTAACCGACGTTTCGACTGGTAAGGGTCCAGTCTTTCTCAAAGTTCTGAAGAATTAGTAGCTCACAAAAACCGACAGGTAACGACTCATTCGATCCAATTACTGGTATGTAATTAATGAAAACCATGTGGTAGATACACATGGAAAAACAAGTTAAAAGCGACAGCTTAATTAAATATATAAAAATATAAAACATACTATTTGGTTGAACGAACAAACAATTTACATTCCTTGTTTGTTCGTTTACTAGGACATCGCTCAGAAAAACTTGGGTAAGAACTCCATCGTGCTTAAGTAGCAGAGTTTTTGTGCATTGTTCAGAGATGTTAAATTGGAAACTAGATGTTTCTGGATCATGTGGCCCATTCAAGGAAGATAAATCCAGACCTTAATGAATTAACAAACTACGAATATAACAAATCTTTATGAAAGTAAGCACAACAAAAAGTAATAGATTTTCATATTTAAATAATTCAACGCTTGAAGAAATCCATTACCGCTGTTATGTATTAATAATTTGACTGACTTGTTTTCTTACCAGAAAGATAGGTAAATGAAAGTTTTCTTGCGAAAACAAGGTTAATTCGATCAAAACTCGTTAATATTTTAATGCATTATTTACTATAAATAATTTAACATTAGTAATTTTTTGTTTTAATCGTATAAATTGTATTTCGCAAATTTCGGAATTCTGTTGCTTAATAAAATATAAGAAGTTTGCGAAAAGTCATTAATGCTTGGTTCTTATTTAGATAATAAATTTTAGGTGTAACTTTGTATTTAAGTATCTTGAGAATTATTTCTTTAGCCGAGAGTATGTAATCGAGGGGTTGGAAGAATGGAAAGGCTACTGTTCAGTATGTGGCAATTATATAATTGCCAGGTTTATTATTAATATGACGTTTCGCCCTGTACAAAGTACAGTAGCCTTTCCATTCTTCCAACCCCTCGATTTGTATTTAAGGTAATGAACCTTTATTTATTTAGATTTAATATTTAATGACTCCAGTCTGTTCGTCTTTTGATTGCAGTTACATCTAAATTGAGCAACGGAATGAAATATACCTTTAATTTGTGAAACCATAATGTGAAGATGACATTCTTAGTCTAATTACAATCTCTGCTCATTCAAGATTAACCATTGCTTAACATGCAGCATGTTGGCATACAATTTTGCTTAAAGCTACAACACTATTTAAGTAATTTAAGTAATAGATGGAATTTCCGATTACGTTTAATATTAAATACATATATAGGTACAACCAGAACCAAAAACATCAATAAATAGTATCTGCACTAAGAAATTTAAAGTTTATTGATAGAAATACCCGATACTTTTGGTTTTGTAAAAATGAAAGACGTCGAAACATGTTAAGTAGGGATAAAAGCTGTCTGTGTTACCTTAGGCTTAGAAACTGTAAACTGTTATCACTGCCTAAGGAAAAGGTAGAAAAAAATATTGTACCTCGCGGATTTTCAAAACATAAGATTTTCAAAAAATCTTAGTTCATTCCATCCATAATCAGTCAAAAAGGATGCAGGGTGGGGATTACCTCTCTCGAAGTACTATAACTCTTATTTTATAACACTTACAGATTTATTGAAAAGGTGGGGAAATGAGCAAACTTTTTTTACGCGTTTAGAACATCTGTAGTCACTATTATATTGCCCTTAAATTTTTTTTACTCTTCCACCCGAGAAAAACTATTTTTTTCGACAAATATTGAATTATCACACCCCTCTAAGAATTCGCCACCGTCTCAAATTTAATGTTCGCACAAAGCTAAAGGACTCAATTTTTTTTACTAAGTTTTGAATTTTTATTTTGTACAGGGCATTTGATTTGATACGTTTTTGGTACGAATTGGTTCTTATATGGTTTTCCATGGGGTTAAGTCAAGGAAGTTAATTTTTCTATTGTTTATTTTCTATGGTGAATTTAACTATCTTATAATTATTAATATAAAAGAATTTTCTTAATAAACAAGTATTGGCAGCAATCACCCATCGAATCCTACGATTTAAAAACACACGCTGTATCCTTTATTTGCATTATAATGTATTAGATCTGTTAAAGAAAACCATAGGTGGTTTTAGATTCAAGTCCGAACGTTCAAAATGATAATTGATTTCATTTCAAATGCAACTAAATCAAAAATCGATCGAGGAGAGTTTGGCTTTGGACGTTAAAGAAAGTGAATTATCAGAATTGGAGAGTTCTAAGATTTTTTACCTCCAAGTAAATCAATCTGAACACAAACTGTTCATTAAATATTTTAATTTCTATCAATAGGGACACCTTAAACAATTGTTTTGTGCAACAGGCGACCCGGGTTAACGTGTAATATAAGTCTGCGAAACCATTTGACACCATCCGGGACAGTGCCGATTTTACATGTCATTTAGTAGTAGGCACTAAGTAACATCGACCCCACCCCTATCACCAATCTATTTTTTTCTCTACCACCGTTGCTTTTGAGACGAAAAAATGAGAATCATTCAGACTAATATACATATTTTAAATAGCTTCATAAGATGAAAACGATAAGACTGAATTTTCAGAAGCTTATAGGTACAATACTATAAATCTGTCTTTATTTTTATGATTGGTACAAGTACAAACAACACCGCACGTAAACGAAGTGTACGCCGGAAGTTGTGGCAATAAATATTTTGTTCCATTATTGGAATGTTTCACATTATCGTTAACCTGCTGGAAAATAAAACTTACATTTTGCATTTTTTTAAAAATACGTTTTCAGCCGAAAATACAAACATTAGTGCCGTAACATCCGGGCCCCATAGATCACAGGCCCGGGTTCCGCGCGGAACCGTGATAGTTACGCCCCTGATTTACAAACCCCTTGCGTCAGCATAATTAAGTACAAAGGTTATTTACCTAGAAAGGGACGAGGAAATGTTATCTGCAATAAACTCTTAAAATATAATGACCAGTAATCAATTTTAAACTTTTCTCCGTTAAATGGAAAAATACCTCAAACATGTTCAAGGGTTCTTATTAACTACTTTTGAGATTTTAACTTTCCTGTTATTTAACATTAGTTGTATATTGCAATACCTATTTATTTTGAAGTCGTGAGTGAAATACACCTTAATTCCTTAACATTAAATGCATTACCTGTATAGTGTATACGCTATACCTACCTGTAAATAAATAAACGTCAAATTTCAGATTTGTCCAAGCCCTACGCACGTGCGTAGTGTGCGTAATGTATAAACCGGCACTGATCCGGGAATATTTGAAAGGGCGCAACAGCCCATGATTCGACAATGGTATGTATGTGTGAACATAAGAGGGGGGAGGCATGTTAGTTCCGTGTGACTTTAAATAGATTGGCGTTGATAAAAACCACTACAATCTTGAATAAATCGGAAATAATTCCTTTGGAAAAAAGGGATCGAAGGGTCATGATTCTGAATATTATGATGTTTTCTATATAAAATTCGCCATATCGACCTCCTGTAAATAGGAGTTAATTATTTGCGAGCTTTAAAGCAGGCACAATATTGTTTTCCAATAAACCCGATATTTTCTAAATTATGAACGATACTTTTGCATGAGATTTGAACTACAGTACCGTCATCACATACATTAAAAACATAATTAATCTCATTTTAATTGCCCCAAAACGACTTAGGGAAATATCTAACTCGCTTACCTGAAAAGTAAAGTTAATTCCACCCTCGTTAGCATAACGCGAAGGACTTAAATATTCAGAGTGTTGGTAAAATACGTCAGAAACAAAGTCAGCATCGCAAATGTAAATCGTTTAAGCATATTAAAAGAAAAGGCAGCGCAAAGTAATGTTAGAAAGTTTTAAAGTAAATTTTGTACACTGTGAGGATAGACTTTCTAGTATGCAATCACTAAAAAAGCTAGGCAAAATAGGCTCCGGAGAATGAAGACATCTGTTCTACTTTAGACAGAAGTATATTCGATAATACAAACATCTCTTACAAATAATAGAAAAGCACACACTCTCTCTCTTACGCTCTTCAACTCGCGCACAGCATGCAGCTCCTGTGAATATTTGTATCTAAGAGATTATATGTGTCCCTAAGAAAAAGACTGCGATTTCAAAGACAAAGCGTGCAATTTCTGGAAAAACGAACGTCGTCAGCAATTTTCGCAACGAAAATCTGTCTTTCATTAACAGCTGTCCTTCTCTTTTATCTTTACAGAGTGTAATGGTTTCTCTCACACGGCTACGGTGCTTATCCTACTATTGTCGAATTTATCCTTATAAATGTTTTGTTCTTCAGAATTGTCATTCGAAGTAATTTCAATTTCCCTCTTTTACAACAGTTGAGATTTGTTGGTTTACGGGAGATACTTTGTGTAAAAACTACCTATATGATATTTACATACTACCTTTAGCCATTATCATCAATCTCAACGTATAGGTACAAACTAATTTTTCTGTTCATTCGGGAAATAAAATGCCACTCGAGATAAATTTATTAGAAATGGAACGAATTTTGGCTATATGTATAAATACGGTCTTTGTTGCGAACGAAGACGTACAAACGCTTTTATTCAAGCATGATTTAAGACCGTCGTTTGAAGAACCATTCGAAAACATACAACAAGAGCACGTATATATGTAATAACAAAGTGAAATTTATGGTGGTACTTTAGTGCCCCGCACCTTTATTCAACCTTCAAATTTGAAATCCTGTCTATTTACTTAGAGCAGAACTTTGCGAATATCACGGTTGTAAGAGTTGTAAATTTACCTTTGATTTAAATAACGTATGAGCCACTAACCAGGCAAAAGGTAAAGGCACCGCTTTTAAGTAGGACCTTTTCGCACATCTTCGTTCAACCCATATAGTACCTAGAGATTCTCTTTAGTTTCATTTAATTCATTCTAATACCATTATGAACTGTAAAATAAATCTTTCCATTTTCAGGAAACGCTATTTTATCTTTCGCACTTCAACTGTGGACTAGAAATTTAAAAACATGAAGCTATAGACTTTCTTTTCTTTACCAATATTCGTTAATTTTACTTCACTATTTTGGCGGACGTCGGGACGTCTTTTTTCCTAATGTGCGTGTTCTTCGACAACACGTTTTGTGAGACAGAGAAATTATCATATTATGTAGCTAAAAAAGAATATAAGAAAAAAATAATTGCCCTATAATTTACAATATGTTAAATTGCCACTTCCCGCGAGAGTTGCTTTGTTCTGGGTTGTGTATAAAGTGTGAGGAACAACGATATACTCTTGTGTCATTTTCTCTTTTACAGAAGCCGAGTGATATGGACGAACTTAAAAAAAACGTTACGTGAGTTCAAAAACCACATAACAAATAATTTAAACCGCAAAAGTAGCAACATCGCGAAAGGATGGCTAAGGTTGTCATACCAACGGAAACTAACCAATACCCATCTGAACAAATGGAGTTGATAAAAAACTTTTAAAAAATGTCATATTCAGTTTGCCTTCGTTCAGATACCTGTGTTTAGAGGGACTCGTATAAACAAAAAATTAACGACAAATGCTTACAATACAACTTGCCAGTCTGACCACTGAAAGGGAGCTAATATTCGCAGAAGACAAACGCGCTTGTTGCTCTAAGGACTGAAATTAGATTTTATCCAAAATTTTCCGCTTCCCTATATTCCCAGCACGCCAGTACGTGGCATTTTATGTGTGTCATCTATGGGTATTCCGAGTTCACAGTTGGAGTATTATGATGTTCGATTATCATAAAATGTGACAAAATTCTCTACATACAGACAGTGTGTCCACGGATTGAGTTCACTATAGGTGTAAATGACCAAAAATTTTGGAATTTCAAAACGATTTTTTCAGATTCTGCCCAGCTTCATTGGAAACGAATTTTCATCATATTTTTAATTCTTTTAATTCAAAGCCGCCTTGATCGTGGAACAAAAACTATTTTCTTTGCAGGTAAAGTACCTTTTTTGTGTATCATAGAGCAAAATTTTATTAAGAAAAGCTGTTCGGAATCGAAAAATAATAAGAAATACAAAATTTGAAAATAATCGGCACAATTTCATGAAACCGTTTTTTTATTTGTTAAGACAACTATCATCGATTAAATCGGAATCTATACATACAACATTTCAAACATAACATTGTCTTTTGTTTACAAACAATACTGATTGTCATTTTATAGTCAGTTTTTCGATTCGAAACAGCTTTTCTTAATAAAATTTTGCTCTATGATACACAAAAAAGGTACTTTACCTGCAAAGAAAATAGTTTTTGTTCCAGGATCAACGCGGTTTTGAATTAAAAAAATTAAAAATATGATGAAAATTCATTTCCAAAGAAGCAGGGCAGAATCTGAAAAAGTCGTTTTGAAATTCCAAAATTTTTGGTCATTTACACCTATAGTGAACTCAATCCGTGGACACACTGTATACTTAGTTAATAAATCAGTCTCATCGAAAAAAAAGGAAAAAAAAACCTAGAGAGAGAATTGAGATAGCATGTGAAAAGCTTTTCCTTCAAATAAAGAACATTAAATAACTGAAAATCCAACACAATCTCTCAACTATAGACTATAGAGATTCTTACAATGAATATCTGAACCGGTGAAAATACTACCCTTAAAAGTTGAAAATATCAAAACATTTATGGATTACCTTGAAATCACTTCGCTTCACTTTTAGTTTGGAACGTCGCGTCGTTATCAATTCTTACGGTTGGGGCGAAACATTAGTGTCACCGGAGTTTGCTATTGATGGCTTGATGTAACTGACTAATGTATAACTGTCCCAATTACCTTCGTCAGTAGCACGATCTGTTCGCTCCACTTGGCCATTACCACAAGGCAACAACCACTGTTCAGAATGCTTTTTTGTATACAAAATGTATTCCATTTATTACATGTGAAAGGGGTTTCCAAAAACTAAAAATTTCGTTTAGTTCTTTTATAACCGGGGAAGCTTTAGTATCTAGTGTTCTCTACGACACAATGAACACAAATTTCGTAAAAGCAGGAGAACTACAACTATGTACAAATTTCCATTTTTTGTTTTCACAAATGGACCAAAGTGATCCAAATGAAGAGTATATGAAAAGGGGCGGCATACTTTGGTACAGAATGTAACAAACCGGGTTTCCTCCCAAACGCAGCTTTATCATAAACAGCTAGGTAAGCCTTCGCATATTTTGTGATAAAACTAATCATGTTCCTTAGAGTAGCTTTGTCCTTTTTTGTCGTTCGATACGGCCCAAGAGTTATCGGTTTGGCACAAGTTGAGTTGATAGATATTGAGATGTTTTAATTAAAGAAATCATTATCTAACACATACAGTTTGAAAGATCATTTTTCTTCATCTACCTGAACACGTGTCCACATATTCCCAAACTTGCATACCTAACCCAAGAAAACCCGAAAGGTTTACTACTGTAGACATCTTTTAATACAAAATTTGAATTTTTGGGCAATATTTTATGCCAATGATGCCAATATGATGAAGTTTTGAAAGGTTATTTTTACTTAAGTTATGTAGCTAAACTATTCCCAACATATATTGGTAAAAAATGTTTCTTTTACATAAATAATAAGGCATTTTTTGTTTTAGATATTTTTGTCAACAAAAGCAGTGATTAGAAAACTTTAATTTTGAGCTGTCAGATGATTAAATCTGATATAAGTAATTTTGATGAGTTTATGAATACAAGTAGAGCCGCTTCCCCGTCCAGCATCCTCAGGTTCATCTCACGTGTGGGATGGCTTGAGTGACTTTGCGGAGTCGAACGATTCTAATCATGGAGGTAGCACAACAAAGGGCCCGAATAAGTGGCGTAAGTGCACGTGGACTTCTGACCACCCTCCCATCGTAATCCAGAATACAAGTCTTTAGCCCTTTGTGGTCAGTTAAATGCAAAATTACAGTAGGCAAGCTTAAAATAAGAATGTATTGTGAATTTATTTTATGTTTTGTAGGAAACAGGCTTTATATTTCGTTTAAAAGAATTTGTTTGGAAAGTACCCTGGTGTCCAATTAAATGGACGTGCCTCTTACGTATTTAAAAAAAATAATTTTTTTTGTGATAATTGATAATTATTGTCCTTCGTACCAAAATAGGTAATAACGTATATGGGACAAAAGAAAATACAAATGAAAACCAATGAAAACATCTCTTAGGTTTCAATATATCTTTCACTCAACGGTTTGCTGTATGTATGGGAATTATTGCAGTACATTACTTCGCGAAAACGTAAACTTTAGTAAGTAATTGACTTCCGCTAAGTCAATAAAATTGTATTTATGTATTAGTTAAAGTAAATCATAAGTAAAATTATTAAAAGATCCTTCAAATAGAATTGCTTTCTTGGAAGCTAACTATATTACATAAAAAAAATTTCCATCGTGGCTTCTGAATTGCTGATTACGTAGATGCCTAAAAGCTTTCATTCTGGTTTCAAACTTAATCCCTTAACGTGGTTCATTTCGAACGATTATAGTCATTATTTCTATGAAGCTTTGTGATTTAGCTCTTCCGTAATGTAGTAGATTATAATCCAGTTATACATGCACAAATGTAAAATATAATCATTAATGGTGACCTACCATGTAGCGCAATATGATTTAATCCTAAAATCTCTGCACTATTTATACTGTAAAAATAAAAGAAAGATAGAGAATGGTAAATAATTCACGAAAAGTGTGTTATATATTAGGTACATGGAATGATTTCAGATTGATGTGAAACTTAGTTACACTCTTTACATATTTTAACCCCAAATTGCCGCCCTTCTATGTACCTATTGTACATTTTCTGTGTTCCAAAAAAATATTTTCTGTTATGAGTTTAGTGCAGATAATCCTGATTGGCGCTAATTTTTTTACGATTTATGTTGTAATAAATTAAAGAAACATAATTTCAAACTAAATAATAATAAACAGATATCACCAATTTCTTTAAACAAAGCTATAATTAGCTTCTGGTGAAATGATAAATGACAAGACGCTTCTTTAGATAATTTGGCAGTACATTCGTCATGTAATCCATATTGCCGCCGCCATACGCTATCGCTAAATTGTCTACATAAAGCATAGCCTTACTGTCTTTATGGATATCATCTGCTACTCCGCATACTGCTATATAGCGAACAGGGTCGTGCTAAATACTGATTCTTGAGGTACTCCGTTTACTTGATCGTACAGTCTAAAGTTACCTTCTGAAACAATTTACGATTTTCAGGAAAGCTTTTGGTAGTCTCCACGTTCTTTCCTTGCTTGTAATAATTACTTAATGCGATTTTCCCATATATAGGTATAAGATAATCTAGAGTACAGTACCCTTTCCAAAAGCCTGCTTGGTGTTTGGATATTTTCTGGTATAGTTACTAATCCATAGTTGATCATGTTTTCGAAGGTCTTACTGAGAGAGTATGATAGTGTTATGTATTTTATACATAGATTCATGGCCATACCCAACCTGACTCTTTGTCACTCTCCTTAACCAGGTGTGGTTAGCGCATGTTCAAATTTATTTACATTCAATACATTACACATAGTGTTATGGGCCTGTATTTTTCTCTTTATGAAGAGTTCTTGTTTTCTTTGGGCAGTGGTATTATAGTTGTTAATTTCGATTCTGATCGGTAAGTATCTATGATTTCCATGTATTATTTCATGTGTTTCATTTCAGGAGTTAAGATTTGAAGTATGCTGTGCGTTACGCCATCTCTTCCAGGTGCAGGTGTCTTTACATTTGTTTAGAGCTTTTTCCATTTCTGAATAGGTGAATAAGATGTCACATTTCATTTTGATTTGTGTTGCTGCAATTGAGGACGTATAACATTGCCAGGAGGTGATATGTGCTACACGTTTCAATAGTAGTGGTTTTTTCGCTATATTTTGTTCCCACCATGGGACTGGGTATCGTTTAAGAGCCGATGACCTATTCGGGATCGATTGAGATGCGACATTACGTATTATGTTTGTAATAGTTTCCATAACATTATCTAGTGTAATATCATAGTTAGGAATACATAGGGACTTCTGATATTTCTCACAGTTTGCCTTTGTAGTGTTCCATTTCTGTTCAGATCTGTATTCGAATGTTTCGATCTATTAGTATAGGGAAGTGCTCATCTGTTAGGGTCCAACCTATACTGAGCGATAGGCTCAGCGACGCTAGATCTTATGCACTCCTACTGCCATTTATTTCACTCATGTGTGTGCTGTGTCCATCATTCAGTGTTGTTAAGTCATTTTCGACTTCTTCGCCACCGAATTCGATTGTGATATGTCTGATGGCACTGTAATTCTTAGATTTAAGTGTTTCACCTGGTTTTAGCTTACTTTCTTGTGAAATAACAGCGATTGGCGTGTGCTGATTTATTACTTGTCTGAGCCCGTCGTATCTGTTTTGTACACCTCATATATTCCATTGTATGAGTCGTCTTGTCTTCATTGAGACTCATGATTTGGATGTGTAGACACGTTTATCAGATTTGGGGATAATAACAATTCATATGTCCCTCCATTGCTTAGCTGTGCATAAGAAAGGCCCCAAAAAATAACTTTAAAAAGTGGACAATAGCCATCACTAATTCGAACTGTTAGAAAAGAAGGCCGATAATACATAGTGAAAGGTCCTCCATAGAAGAGTCTAGCCTTTTATAGCTTTTCGTACAAACATTTTCCAAAAACTGAAGATGCAAAATGTATTTATTTTTGGACAATGTAAATATTTTCACTTATGACAGCATTAAATTAATTGGATAGCAACAATTCGACCCACTTTTACTCTAAGGGTTAGAATAAATGGATGAGTCAAATGACAAATGATAAATCGCGACAGCGCTTGTATCATGAGCGCTAAGTATAAATATGCACGTGGCAAAAATCGAAAATTACTTACGCTTTATTACATTATTATGATCTTAACCCAATCGTTTTAAAACTAATCTAAAATCTAAGATAGCTAATATATCTCAAGACTGCTAATTCGAATCGTGGAATTATTTAAAGATTTTACTAAAGAAAATAGAAAGTGTGCTAACTTCCACATATTCATAAAGGGAAAAAAAAACGGACTGGTTAGTGGCTAGGTCTCAATTTTGAAGTGGATTGTCGGAAATGTGGGTGCTTCCGATAGGGAACGTTATGATAATCTAATTAAAGAGTTGTAAAATAAGTTAGCGTCAAACATGTTAGCTCAGAGTTCCATCGCATGACATATAATACCAAAGTTTAGTTTAACTACCTCCCAATAAACTAATTCGCAAGTTAATCTAATAGACAATCAAGTTGCAGTAAAATGATAGGTCAAATAAGATTACAAAAATAAAATCGTTTAATTAAAGATGTTTTAAACCAATTCATTAATTTAATGCTACCACAGACAACATTTTCTGTGATGCTACAAATCATCGAAAGTTCAATAATGAACATTAATACCTTGTACTTTCGAATTTTTTTCATTCCAATACCCTTTTAACAGCGATTTATACAAATATTTATTAAGAAGCGAATTTGACTACACATAGCACACCTTCTGTGGTAACCCTGTGTAGAATTGAGACAGCTGCAACATGATCTTTCCTAAAATTAAGTTCCATGAGTTACAGTTAAGGATGTCAGTGACTCAGTGTAGTCGATCGTCTAGAATACTAATCTAATCTCTGGACGCGATTAAAAAATTACTACAATTTATGGAGAGACTGGTTTAGGCCATCAGAAGATACGAGCAAATGAGCTACCTTCGATTTCTCGTAAAAATCACTACAACTTTATCTAACAAAATTTCCGACGTACCTACATCTCAATTTGATGACGCAGCATTGTCAAGCATTATCTAACATTGAAACTATTACGAAATCATTGTAACTACTATCCGCAGAGAAAACTAAACTATCACTATAAGTACTATTAAAAAAGTACTACAAAACATTGAGGCCAAATTCTTGGACTAAACGTAAAATCTAAAAAAAACAGGATTCAGTTTGGCATCGTTGATTTTGAGTACCAACCTTACAACAAAGGTGTTTACACTATTCTTTGGTTACTCAAAGTAGTTTGAATGCAACTTTGGTCATTCTCTGACTACTGTGCATCTTACTGTGTCGTCATCGATGTACACCTACATATCCCTATCTGTGCAATATATCCTGTACGACCTCTGTTACACCATCCGGGTGTAGTGCTGCAATAGTTGTCTTGTCAAAAGCACCCTCTATATCCACGAATGCTCACACCTTAGCAGCACTCTGATTAGGGTCATGAAGAATGCGAATGTGGTGTTACTTTAACACCCCCTCCATTTTAATTCTTTTGATGGACGTTAGGTAGATAATAGGAATGTTACTATAAGAAGAATCGATATTAACTTCTTTCTCAATATGCTGAAGATTGGTAAATCTTACTTCACAGCTATGGCACTCTCGAATTCCTTTTTGTTACCAGGTGCCAGGAAAATTTGTTGTTAGTTCTTTGACGTATCCTATTCTTATTGTAACTTCGCGCTTCGTTTAAAATTTTCAGCGAATTGGAATCAAAATTTTCCAGAATATTTTTGCCAGAAAAAAGCACAATTCCGTTTACTCTAAAGGCGGTTGGAACATTTGTTTATATCGTAGATATCGTTCCTTAGAAGTAAATTGCTTGCGCCTCGTTTCCAACCCCAACTTTTCTAAAATTTTATGTTTTCTTGATAGAGAAAAAACCTCAACATAAATAAGGTGAACGAAGCACAATGATTAGAGGAGGGTTTTTTGAAGATACGCTCAAATAAGAAGCTAGAAACAGAAGTTGAATGCCGAATTCATTGGATCTCATGTATAAATTAAAATTGCAGTGTTTGCTCAACTATAGTGTACATTTTGTTATAGTTGAATCATCGCAGAGAAGAATTACCCACAGGGGAAATTAGTTGCAGTTCCCAAAGGAGTAAATGCTGCATTGTGTATGTATTTGATTATTTGTAAGCTTTATGTCAAAGAGAACCCAAAAGATCAGTTAGATGTTTAATTTCAAACCGTGATAGAATTTCGTTCATTCGTTGCGGAATGAATGAATGTAATTATCAATCACAGATCAAAAAGCTGCATTATTACAATTTAATGAATTAGCAGGGTTTATGATGATAGTGTGACATTGAAATGGTTTATTGATTTAACAAAATTGCTTTATAACTTTTTGCCTAAATTGAAATATTCGAAATTTTAGCTAAATGCTAATGAGCTAATTATTTTAACAAATACTGTAATACATTTATGAACAACTTTGTTAAAATACATTTTAAAATGTTCGAACCGCACGTGGTATTTCTATGAAACGTTCCATAATGAATAAGTTCACTTTTTTAATAATTTCAGCTTACCTTTCATAAAGTATCGTTACGAACGTTTACAGTATTTAATCGCAAACCTTTTAGCAAGAATTAACCTGCTTACCAATTATAATAATATTGTCTTTATTTCGCGAAAATAAAAAAAATGAACAATTTAATGTCTTACAAGTTTACAGGGCGAAGTTCAGTACGATAAAAGAATATTTTGTAGTCTGTCCACTTAACTCTGTCTGGAAGAATGTACGATGAGAGGAAACTTTGTGCACTTACAATAACCAGTGTTCAGTACTGTTAACCTGGTGCATAAAATAGTCATGCTTAATATTGAAATGTTAGACCACCTTTCATCATTTGGCATAATTTTGTTTTAAATTTAATTGGGGAGAGAGATTTCAAACTGTCAGGGAGCTGGTTGTACATTTTAACGACATTGTAAGTGAAGGATCTTTTGAAGTATTCGGTTTTATGAAGAGATAGTGGGAGTAACCATTTATATCACAAGTTTAGCGTGTGAACATCCGTTCGGAACGTTATTTTTCATACACATACTTTGGGTACCTACGTATTAATAATAATACCGTGGAAAAGGGATGCAGCTTGTAAAATCCCGTCGTTTGCGCATGTTCAACCACTTTAACTTGGTTAGCTTATGGCTAATCTTTTCATACTTCCTAACGCCGAACATCAAACGCATAGAATGAATTCTATTTTTTTTTTAATTCTGTTATTATCAACATTATCAATATATTGCGTCACAGTGGTTGAACCTCGGCAATACCTGCGTATCGCAAAGAAGAGTTTTCGATTTTAAGTTTAGAACATGCCTATTGTGAAAGAGCAACTTTAACATGCCACAGCCAACGTTGAAACATTTTGTGATATGACCTTTAAACCTTAACCTGTGGCCCATGACTAGCCCAAGGTTAATAGACACAAATGACAAGAATATTTTGAGAAAATCTCTCTAAATAATGAAATAACAATAAAACGAAACCGCTTTATAACGAAACAATAAAAAAAACATTTCAGAAAATGAAAGGAAAAGGGAAGAAAGCCAAAACTGTATGCCAAAAAATTACGATTGTTGGAATATGACAGAGAGGTGGGGCAGAAGGGAAAAAAAATTGGCGAATCTCAAAAATTAAGAGATTACGCCAAAAAATGTAGTGAGGTAGAAAAAGAGAAAAAGTCTCATGGTATAAGAACGAAAAAAAAGATGCATGAAACGGGCGAAGACAGAATGGTAAGGGAGAGGAAATGATAGAAGCGAAAATTGTGGCAATGAACCAAAATAAAAAAGGGAAATGAAAGCATGATGGGGGGGGGGGGAGTCAACGGACTCGTGGCGGTGTTGACCTTTATACTCTAAGTCTAAGATATTGACATATACATGCATTAAGTAATATAATGTAAAGTATAAATAAATTATTATAAGTATTTCAAAATTTAAATACTTTCAAGTATTAGGTACTTATATTTAAGATACTTTTTGAAAATAGTATTTATACTTAAAATTTTAAATGCTTTTGAAAAGTATTTAGTATCTTGTATTTAAAAAAAGTATTTTACTTCTAAAATATTTAAATACTTTTGGAAGTATTTAAATACCTACGTACTTGAAATGTTGTATTTAAGCTTGTTTTAATTTATCTTAGAACTAATTAGATTTTGGGAAAAATCCAGCGGCGGAAAGGAGGGGTTTATTAGTGGCAGTTTTTTGTTTTCATCAAATTTTTCTAAAACAGCTGTATATTTCAAAGATATATAAATACCTAGATATAGACCTTAAACATATCAATTATGTTCTGTGCAATTTTTGATCCGACGCGTAATTTAGCGTCCTAAAAATTCGTAAGGTAGAAATACAATATGTAATACAATACAATCATCGTAAATCTCAAGTTGCGGGTGAAGAGTCATCAAACGAACAGCCTAATAGCATCTTTTATCGTATGTGATATGAACACGTGCACGTGTAAAATAGTACGCATTTTGCAACAGATGTTTGCGGTCGAGATTGTTTTGAAGCCACGCGTCATTTACGAATATACGGTAATGTCATAAGTCGAAGCTGCAAGGTTAGATTTGGTCCATCTTCGAACTTAAATTAAGTTTGTAAATTATGGATTATTTGAGATCAACCTCGACCTTCTAGGTAGTCTAGAAATCGAGTTATCGGGTAGACTTAATTATCTTATCACTAATATAATAACCGAGACATGTGTGTGTGTGTTGCTGTGCACTTTTCCGACAGTCGTCGAGTCCTGACAAATGCGGGTGTGATATTTTAAAATAAAGCTATTATAACTTATAACCTACAATCACAGATGATACCCCCGCAAACCACGCAAATATGTGCACTAACTTTCGTCGTAGAGTCTCGAAATAAGTTTTAAACATTTGTTATAAAGGTCCGTCATCTTAATTCAAGTTGTATTTGTGTATCTGTACTGTGGTTTGCGCTACCCCTGAAGACCAAAATTTGAAAAACAAAACATACCAAGGATAGGTTTCACTTTATGGATAACTAATTACATTTTAAACAATGGTGTATCCTGTAAGCGAAAACAAGAATGTCATTTGTCAAGAATGCATAATCCCTTCGTAACGTAATTATAATACTTGTAGTATTTATTAGTAACAATTTTGCTTTAGGGTAAATACTTATTAGTTCCTGCAAGAAATTAATAAATATTTAGTACCTATATATCGTGTAATTATATTAATTATATGGGTGAACGGTGAAAGGGTGGTATAAGGATTTTTATTTGTAACATATTAGTTTAGTTATTACGTTCTTTCATATAGGTGCTTCTCGTGATCGTGAGTTTTAATATTTTTTAGACTAGGATTTCATCTTATCCAAGGCCAAAAAAAGTATTAAAAATATTTCAATAGTGCAGATATTTAATACTTGTTATATTTAAATACTTTTAGTATTTAAATACTTTAACTAAGTATTTATACTTTTGGTATCTTTTATTTAAATACTTTTCCCTCAAAAAAGTATTTTACATTTAAATACTTTTTTGATAGTAAGAGTATTTTGTATACTTTTTAAAAGTACCTACCTATCTTTCCTAGCTCTGCTAGGGAGGCCGTTTGCCCTCATTTGCTCGTTTCTAAGAATTTGCCATACACGTGAAGCACAGAATCCTACTTTATAAATTAAGGTTTATAAAGATTAGAATCATGAAATATATTGTTAGAATTAATTTAGAAAAATTGAATAAGAAGACGTAAAAACACATGTGTTTTCATGTAAAATCTACCTACGCTTTACCAAGAAAACTTTTCAAATAATATGTTCCAGTATTACGTTAAATAGTGCATTCTAGGATGAAATCCTTACGTTATTGCTACAAAAAGATATTCGTTTGTTGTGGATACTCACTTTGTACATTTTTATCTGTGTACATAATCTTCAAAGACAGGGGCGTACGCAGGATTTTCGTTCGGGGGGGGGGGGGGGGGGGGGGTTAAAAACAACACAAAAAGAAGCATTTTTTTTAAATAATAATAATCTAAATAACAAAGTTAAGACGTCTAGAATCTAGATGAACGCGCAAGACGATTGATTGTTTCTTCGGGATGACAGCTGTAATCTCAAAATTAACATTATTATTCTTATTCTTTGTGTTTGGAAACAGTGATTGAGCCTTTAATGAAAATTTCAGGGGGGGTTTTAACCCAAGAACCCCCCCTTCGGTACGCGCCTGTTCAAAGACGATGCATTTCCTTTGAGACTATACTTGCAGAAGTTTATTTTGCGCTTTTCGAACGCAGATAATATATCTCAAGGGACCAGCTGTGTTATAAATTAAAACCATCGTTTTAACTATGAACCTAAAGGCAAGTTTACTTATTCAAGCCTATGACGAAATGTTACGATACACTCAAAAATAAAGTGTTCTTGTAGTGGTCTACGTAAGCAGGGCGAGGACGACTCTTTGCCTATCGGCTTTGATTCATACACAATTTTTGTGCGAATCTGTAAAGGGAGAAAATGATAATCCCATGCAAATTGTTTCAGCACTCAATCATATTAATGTTCTACTTGCATAGTTATCGTTTATTATAACAGGCTTTGCTATTAAACGAAAATATGCCATATCATTATCTCCATTTTACATTCCGGATTAATTCCTTAGAATTTTAATTAAATTTTCATCATCCACCACTTCATTGTTGACAGTAACAATAGAATATAAGGTATCTCGTACTCGAAAAATTAATAAAGGGAATAGCTGGATAGAGGATCAAGTACTATTATTGCAGGAGCAGGAAAATAGTGTATAATGTAGGATATTAGAAACGAAGTGCCTGCACAAGGCAGTTTAACAAACTTCTAATTGAAAAAATCAAAATTGCTCCTAAATTTTTAAAGTCCCTGCATACCTTTTAAAATAAAATGCTAGCATTGAAAAGTTTTCGGTCTACAATACCTTCTTTTATTATACAGCGTTTTAACAGGGCTGCCATTACGTTGATACCTATTTCACAAAAGAAAAATGTTCATAGTTCAAACATACGTTTCGAATCAATCAAACTAAATGGATGTATCAAAAGGAAGTAAGTCGACTGTTATCGATATGATAATGGTAAAATTATTTGTAGATGAATATTTGAATAAGCGCGTACCTACTTCATGAAATACTACCTACGACTACCTCTTGATTACCTAAAAGTTTAGGGACGACCGACGGTTTTAGTTTTATTTTTCTTTTAGTTACATAAACAACAAAAATAAGAATTTATCGACATCATTTTCTCTGTTACGCAATACCCTTGATAACTAACTCTTAACTTCATCCCCGCATAAACCATTTTCACGCACGTATTCTTATTAAGTAAACAAAAAATAAACTCGCGAAAAAAAGTTTAAATAGGCTATGTTTTGGTCAATAGTTATTGTAAATATAAACAGAAAACTTAAATACTAATTCGCTTTGAGTTCTCCATTTGTATATATTGATAGACGGTATTGTATTGTAAATAGAAACATTGGTAAGATTGGTATTCTCGAGAAGCATCGGACCTCAGTCTCTCAGTCCAACGTAGGCAAATGGAGTGATCGTGGTATTGAGTTACATTACAAATCTCATAAATTTTATAAGAAAACATGCAACTGTATAGCTGCAATTTATGTGTCCCCAATTCGATGCCCTTCTATCTTGTAAACGGTAAGAAATTTGATGTTGGTTAAATGTAAGAATATGGAGGCTTTTACCTCCTCTGCTCAGAATTTCTTTTGTTTTCCCGTTAAAATCCATTTCTGGATTTCTGGATTACGATGGGAGGGTGGTCAAAAGTCCACGCGCACGTAGGCCTCCTATTCGGGCCCTTTGTGCTGCCTCCCTGACTAGAGTCACTCAGCCCCGCAACATCACTCAAGCCACCCCACGCGTGAGATGAACCTGAGGATGCTGGACGGGGGGGCGGCTCTGATCATAGCCATGTCCGGCCAGGATTCCCCCAACATGGATCGTCTTGTTTCGACGAGTACGGGACACCCACAGAGTATGTGTTGCGCCGTCTCATCGTCTGTGTAGCATCCTCTACAGGATGGTGATTCGACCAAGCCCATGCGGTGCATGTGCTTGTTGAGTTTACAGTGCCCAGATAGTATGCCCACAAGTAGTCGCAGGTTCCTTCTGGATAGCCCTGTGCAAAAGCGCGCCAGGCTACGGGATGGTCCTCTAAAGGCCTCTCTCGCGTGACGGCTGTCTGACATCAAGTTCCACCTAGTCTTGTGTTGGACTTGGGTATCTTGAGTAATCAAGTTGTTTACAGTTGATACTGTAAGTGGGAGAGCCGGCTCTGGACCATAAAACAGTTGTTTTGAGGCCAGTCGGGCTAACTTATCGGCCTTTTCGTTGCCTATTGTTCCAGCATGCCCTTTGACCCATACGAGCTGAAGGGTATTGCTGTTTGTCACTTGCTCTAGTGCTTGGTGACACTCTGAAACCAGCCTAGAGGTGATTTTGTATTGACCTAGTGCCTGCAGAGCGGCTCTGCTGTCACTGGAAATTCTTATTGTTTTATTCTTTATGCCCCGCATAAGAATTGTTTTCGCACTAAGCGTTATTCCTGCTAGTTCTGCCTGAAAGACAGTCGAAATTTTGCCTAGTGCTTGGCTAATATGGAAGTTCAGTTCTTCGGAATAAATTCCGGTGCCTGTACCTTCCATTGTTTTGGATCCGTCCGTGAAGATGGATATGTCCGGTTGGGATGCCACTTCCGCATCAAAGAAGATGCGGTAGTTTTTCCCTAGTATGTATCGAGGGGTGAGTGAGTCAGATCGTGCTTCTAGTATAGGCAGTCGCTTGACTGCTTCGCCCAGAATTCGCGAGTGTCCCACCTCAATACCTCTACTGTTCAACAACCCTTTATTTTCCAGGCGCAAGGCTGCCAACATGGCCTGCTCTCTCACGTGGAGATCCAGTGGAGGCAGTCCCAGGAGGGCTTCCATGACGGCTGTGGGGGTTGTTCGCATTGCGCCCGTGCACGCAAGGCACGCTAGTCTTTGCACATGATTGAACAGTGCTTTGGTTGTGGATAGTCTGGTTCTAGGCCACCAGACAATTGCTCCGTAACAGAACATAGGTCTGATCACAGCAGTGTACAGCCACAGGACAGGCTTTGAGGATGGACCCCAAAGTCTTCCCATTGCGCGGCGACATTGCCAGAAAGCCCTATTTACCTTTTCCGCTTTAAGCTGGATGTGCTTGCTCCAGTTCAGTTTGTTGTCAAGTGTAATACCTAGGTACTTCACTGACTCTGAAAACTGGAGGTGTTTTTGGAAGAGTATAGGAGCTCGAAGGCCCACAATCTTCCTTTTCCTTGTGAATAGAACTACCTCCGTTTTTGTCGGGTTTATTGACAGGGAGTGTTCCTTACACCATTCTTCGGTCACTCTGAGAGCTGATTGCATCAGACTGCACAGAGTTGCCGGTTATTAGGATGGATAGATCATCCGCATAGCCCAGCGTGTAATAGCCGCTGTCGTTAAGACGACAGAGCAGGCTGTTTACGGTTAAGTTCCACAGAAGTGGTGACAGCACCCCACCTTGGGGGCACCCTCTCACTACTGTGCACCTCATCGTTATATCGCCTACGCTGATGTGCACTGCCCTGGATTTCAGTAGCTGCACAATCCAGCTTCGTACGATGTAAAATCCATTGCTAACTAGGTATAATGAAAAAATTTAAAATCACTATTTTCTTCAAACTGGAATATTTTCCATACTATTCGTTGTTGTTAAGGAAAAAGGTGTAGGCAGTTTTACTATCTTATTATTCTCCAGATTTTAAAAAACACCACTTTACGTAAAATCTGTAAGTATTGTGTTTATGAAATGCAAAAAATAAATACAAGTAGTATAGCTATGGCACTTCTGGATATAGGTCAAGGTTGTGAAGCTGGCCAAGGTCACAGGTTCTGAACTTGGACAAGGTCACAGGTTCTGAACTTGGGCAAGGTTACAGGTTCTGAACTTAGCTATGTCCCTTCTGACTCAATTTGACCTTGATCGCTACTCAGTTTGACCTTGAAGTAATGTCACTTCTGGACCACTGGAAGGTCACGACACCCTGGTGGTGACTTTTAAAACTAAATAGAGGTTATTCGTAATGTAAGATTCCAACTCACTTCACGACGCACCCTGATGGTGACTTTCAAAAGTAAATAGAGGTCATTCGTAATGTAAGGCCGGTTCTAACTCACTTCAAGGTGACGACGCACCCTGATGGTGACTTTTAAAAGTAAATAGAGGTCATTCGTAATGTAAGGCCGATTCTAACCCAGTTCAAGGTCACGACGCATCCTGGTGGTGACTTTCAAAACTAAATGGAGGTGAGTTGAAGGTTATGGATAACAGGAGTGGGGGGATTGTATGATGGCTATATATAAAGTAATGTATTGCGCGAAGCCGTTAGTGTTTTGTGAACTAGTTAAAATGGATCTTAACAAGTTAAACGACAGCACATTCTGCAAATCCTTTAAAAATGTCAAGGACATGGAGGTAGGGGAGAAATATAAAGTAATTGGTATCGATACGATTAATACGAAATATGGGGAGCGGATAGTGGTGGAGACTGAAAATTTTAAATGTGTGCTACCGTTACGCTTCTACGATTATTTCAAGGAAGACGATCGATTTGAAGACTTCAAGCAATCCTTGACGAATAATGACGTATTCGTTGTAAGCGCTGGAACGGCGGGGAAAACTACTAATTTAAAATTTATGTAAAAAAATATTGTAAATAGCAAATAAGGTACTATGTAAATAATATTAAAAAATAAATGTATGTTAATTTTCTTGCGTTCTCTCTCTTTCTCTCCCCCCTCATTTCCTTATAAAAATGCGGCCAATTTTTTCAAATAAATCAGTTGTACAGTGATCGTCACCGTAGTTGTTGTTGATGCTGCTACTGCTCTAATGAACTCCTTTAAAAAACTCTACATGGATGCAGAAAAGAGTTGCAATAATAATTATTTGAAATGCTCGTGCTTTTGTTGTAATGACGACGACGACGACAACGGAGATGGATCCACAACCGCATGCGCTCCCCCATCCGAACCTACGTTCGATGGACGTTTAATCGATTGTACCGTTTATGATCTATGGGAGAATTATTCAAAATACATTGAAATCGGATACAGTACACACCATGGCCTTGCACCAGTTCTACGAATTGTATGTGGCAGTACAATAGTGATGGAGAGAGAAGATTGGGAGACGCTTCTCAAATGTCAAACGTATCTAGAAATGAATTTTTTACGATCTCAAGAGATGGAACGTTGGATTGATTGGTCAGAGGTTAACGAAGAGGAAGATATAGAAAGCTCCCAGACTGCGGAATCGCTTAGCGGTAAATTTTCGATTTACTATAACTGGGAATGTGTTAAAGACCAAGAGAAAATATTAAAAAGTGTAACAATGCAAATAACACGTGACAATAAGCGTTCTTGCACGATGAATGTAAACGAGGTTGAAGAATTGTTTAATCTAAAAGACTTAATTAATTATCGCTTCGAATTACTGGAATCGTACAACCTTCCCAGTTTCTATCAGAATCTCATCGAACAGATAACTAACTACCGACGCTTTCGTAAGATGCAGTTTGACGAAGACGACTACGACGATGACATCTATTGTGACTTTGAAAATTGGTTAAATTATAAATATGATAGAAATTCTCATAATACAGTTTGTATGATGGAACTCTTACATTATCGACCTTCTTATATAATCTATCACATGTACGAACCGTAGGTTATAACAATAAACGCTAACAACAATTTCTTGATGTTTTCTTTGATGAACACCCCCCACTCCCCCCAACAACCTATAAATATCCCGATCCTGCATTATTTCCTAGCAATGTTAATTCGGAAGCGGAAGAGTAAAGTACGTGGGGGTAGTGGTCTGGTAAATACGCTTATTAATAAGCTTCCATTCGAACTACATCTTCCGGGTTATCAGTATTGCGGTCCTGGTACTAAATTAACTAAAAGACTCGAACGTGGTGATCCCGGTATAAACCCCTTAGACGCTAGTTGCAAAGAACACGATATTAGCTATAGAGATAATAAAGATTTAGAAAGTAGACATAAGGCAGACAGCATTTTGGAACGAAGAGCTTGGGATCGTTTGAAAGCAGCAGACGCAACGGCGGGAGAGCGAGCAGCCGCTTTAACTATTGGCAGTATAATGAGAGTGAAAAGAAAATTGGGGATGGGGGTTAAGAGAAGAGGTGGAGAGAGAACCAATAAGCGCAGCAGTTTAGCAAATTTGCGTAGAGTAGTTGCTAAGAAAATGAAAAAAAGCAAAAACACGCAAGAATCGATAAAGTCTGCTATTACAGCCGCAAAACTGGCTGTGAAAAATTTAGGTGGAAAGGGAAATGTCAACGTTCCGAGAGTAATACCCTTACCGAAAGAAGGCGGTTTTTTACCATTTCTAATACCACTATTCGCCGGTCTATCGGCGGTCGGTGCTTTGGCCGGCGGTGCATCTGGAATTGCTAAGGCAGTTAATGCATCGCGCGACGCGAGAAAGATGTTAGAGGAAACATCGCGTCACAATCACACGATGGAATCGATTGCTATAGGAAAGAAGAGTGGTGGTGTGCTATACTTGAAACCTTACAAAAATGGCGGCGGTATTCGATTACACTTGAACCAAAAAAAAAAAATTAGGAAAATTACCAAATAGACCGCTGACGGACGTGGATCTACGAAAGTATGCCAAGACGGTACCCTATTTTAGAGACGTGTTCATGCGCGATAATATGCCTAAATCGCCGTGGAAGAATGAAGCCGGCATAATTAATTTAGATAGTCAATTGGGGCCCGGTACGCATTGGGTCTGTTACAAGAAACGAAATGCCGATGTCTGGTATTACGATAGCTTCGGAAATATTCCACCACCGAGAGAGGTCGTAGACTACTTTCGCGAATGTAAAATATATTACAATTATGGGCAAGAACAACAATTTGGCAGTATTATCTGCGGGCACTTGTGTCTAAAGTTTTTGCATAAATAGCGCGTAAGGGGGGGGTATCGTGATTAGTCATCATGTCGACGACATTCAGTATAGAGGGTGTTGGTAACATTGCCAGTCACGATTTCTATCCGCCCATTGAACTTCCTTCAGACAAACAGCACGTAATCGGAGTGGTGGGCTTTTACGGCTGTAACAGTATAAGAAACATTCACGAAGGGAACGATAAGTTTCACTATAAGGAGGAGTCAAATAGCGTAAACACAAAAACAATTACAATTCCGCATGGTGCATACGAGTTGGAAGAACTGAGCGCGTATATAAAAGCTCACATTGCTACGCGTAAATTTAGTTTGAGGGCAAACAACAATACGCTCAAGTGCGAGCTTAGCTGCGAATTTGCTATAGATTTCACACAAACGGATTCCATTGGGCGTATGCTCGGATTCGAACCGCGAATATTGGAAGCTAACGTTTTACATAGATCCCCTCTAGATATACAAATAGTTAAACATACAAATATACACATCGAGTGTAATCTCGTGAAAGGATCGTATCGCAACGGAACACCTGCGAAAGTTCTGTACGAAGTAGACGTCTCCGTCCCACCAGGATATCGGTTAGACAAAACTCCCAATCACCCTCAATACTTGCAACTAAACACAAACACTATTAGTAACATAACGATTAAGTTGGCCGATCAGAAGGGCGAACTCATCGATTTTGGGGAAAACGAGCCATTTACGGTACGCCTAGAGTTGAAAGAGCATGGGATTAAGAATTAACCAGGGGGGTCGCCCGCTACCATCATTCCTTATAAATAAGAAACACGATGGCAAATCGTGTACTATCAATCGCCAACCGCATGCGAGGGCGGATGCACCTGGAGAATTAACATCTGCCGAAAAATATTTCTTGAAATCTATCGGTTTAGTAGCGTGCGAAAAAAGAGATGGCAGTCGACTCGCTGAACGTCTTTCAAGACGTACATTTTGACGAAACCATAATTAAATCAGATATTCACACCTACCTCCCGTACGGATCTTCCAATTACGGACCCTCCGACGAAATTCGTATACTAATACAGAGTCAAGATTTAATAACGGCCACATTCGACAGTTTTCTGTACATCGAAGGAAAAATAGAGCGCAAAAATGAGGATGCGGGAAAAACGTGCAGTCTAACAAACAATTTCCCCGCTTTTCTCTTTGAAGAAATACGCTACGAATTGGGAGGGCAGAAGGTGGATGTTTGTAGAAATCCAGGAATTACATCTGCACTAAAAGGATACATATCGTATACGTCTAACGAGAGCAAGGGATTGCATCATTTGGGATGGTCGCCGAAAAACGAAGAACCGCTGCAAGTGGAATACACTAAAAACGCTAAAGATTTGGAAAAGCATTTTGCGGTGTGTATACCACTAAAGCATATATTCGGTAGTATGGAGGATTATCGCCAAGTTATCGTAAACATGAGACAGGAATTAATTCTGATTCGGTCTAGAAGCGATGCAGATTGTTATCAGGGCGAAGCGATTGCCACAATAACATTGAGCAAAATTCAATGGAAAGTGGCGCACGTGACGCTCAGTGATAGCGCTAAACTTGGCCTATTCGAACGAATTAACGCAAATGCCGCAATTACAATGCCGTTCCGCCAATGGGAACTGTACGAATTGCCCGCTTTGAAACAAGCACAGTCCGACATATGGCAAATCAAAACATCTACTCAACTGGAGAAGCCTCGATGGGCGATCGTCGCATTTCAGCGCGGAAAGAAATTTTCAAAGGCGGCAAAAGCGGCAGACTTCGATAACGTTAAAATCCGCAATCTAAAATTGCATCTCAATTCGGAAAGTTACCCTTACGAAGCGATGCATTTAGATTTTAATGCCAACAAATACATAACGGCCTATCAGAATTATATAAACTTTCGACGAGACTATTACGCTAAAGAGGATCAAGATGCCTTATTCGATTATTCGCATTTCAAAACGTGTCCAATATTCGTAATGGACTGTTCCAAGCAAAACGAAACGCTAAAATATTCAACGGTGGATGTCAAGCTGGAAATGGAGGCGGTAGAAGCGTTCGAAGCTGGAATCGTCGCTTACTGCCTCATTCTTCACGACGCCTTAGTGCAATATAATCCTCTTACAGGGGAAGTAAAGAAACTGTAATTTGTAGTAGTATTAGTAATAGTAGTAGTAAAGTATTGTAGAATTTTCTATAAATAAAGGTGCATCGTTAAATATACGTAGTTTTACTTAAACCAGACGGCGAGAAACATACACACACTAGTGGAGTGAATATGAAGGTAGTTGTTCAGCAAGAGAAATTACCTATTCAAAATCACGATCTCACGAATGGAGGGGGTTTTAACGGCAGCGGTAAACATGGGCAGTTGCTTCCCAATACTGTGCGCGCTATACTATGCGGTCCATCCAACTGCGGAAAAACTAACGCTATGCTCAGTTTACTAACGGAACCTAACGGTCTCAGATTTAAACATGTGTACGTCTACTCAAAATCGTTAAATCAGGATAAGTACAAACTGTTGGAGGAAATTTTGAAACCTATGAAGAGTATAGGTTATTTTACCTTCACGGATAATGCGGACATTATGGAACCGAGGCTCGCAAAACCCAATTCGGTTTTTATTTTTGACGATATCTCATGCGAAAAGCAAGATAACATTCGATCGTACTTTTCGATGGGGCGCCATAACGACATCGATTGTTTCTACTTGGGCCAGACGTACTCGAAAATCCCTAAGCAACTGATTAGGGACAATGCCAATTTAATTATACTATTCGAACAGGACGATCTGAACTTGAAGCACATTTACGAGGATCACGTCAGTCCCATTATAAGCATTGAGTCGTTTCGTGACATGTGTTCTGAATGTTGGAGGAATCGGTATGGATTTGTAGTAATAAATAAGGATGCCGACGTGCATAATGGGCGTTTTAGAAAAGGGTTTGATAACTATATAATACCGTAAACACGTACTCGAAATTTAGTAGTACATCAACAACGCAGTAGGAAGCAAACTGATCAGCTCAGCGCATCATCAGAACAGCTTTAATTTCAAACGGATTTTTGCACAAACTGCTATATTTGTTCATTACACCGTTTATTATCTGTTCATTAGCCGTTCATAGCTGTTTGTTAGCCGTTCATTAGCCGTTCACACCTGTTATTAGCCGTTCATACCTGTTCATTAGACGTTCATTAGCCGTTCATACCCGTTCATTAGCCGTTCAGTAGCCGTTCATAGCTGTTCGTTGGCCGTTCATTAGCCGTTCATACCTGTTCATTAGCCGTTCAGTAGCCGTTCATAGCTGTTCGTTGGCCGTTCATTAGCCGTTCATACTTGTTCAGTAGCCGTTCATAGCTGTTCGTTAGCCGTTCATTAGCCGTTCATACCTGTTCATTAGCCGTTCGTAACTGTTCATTAGCTGTCCATTACCCGTTCATACTTGTTAGCGCTGCTAGAAGCAATTCTACAGAACAATGGATAGCAAGGAAATGAACTTAAAACGACGTATAGTTCAAGCACGCAGAGCTATACAGCAAAAGTACAATCGTCTCAAGACGGATCGGTTCAATAAAGAACTGGATTTTGTACAGACATATAAACCGCTAATCGAACCGTTGTCTAACATTCAAAAAAAGTTCGAAACCAAACGGAAATACGAAATTAAATCTGAAAAAACAGAGAAAGAAGAAGAGGAGGAGAAGGAGGAAGAAGGAAATGTGTTCGCGGAAACGTTCTTAGAGCAATACGCACCACTTCCCCGTATATATTTTGAACGGATGATAAGAGATACCCAAAATGCGATTGACACTACTTATGGTATACATTACAACATCGACACGCATAAATGGACAATGGGTAATACGCCCATAGACATTGAGGGGGAAGATATGATAATTAAATCAGTGCGGTACAAGGGTACTGCAGGTCTTTACGAGCTCATCGTCATGAACGAACCCGACCGAAACCTAATAAGTGAAGAAGACGAAGAGAATTACAGGCAAATTTTAAATGCCACCAATGTGGCGCGACGTTCCTATGAAGCGGGCGAACAGCTAAGGGGTAGTAAAAGCAAAAAATACACACAGATAATTAAACGTCTGTTGACTGCATTCGGTCCTCAGCCAACAACAACTGGGAGTGGTTTATTCAAAGAACTCGGTCGATCGACCGATTATAAGTATTGGAATAACGTATCCGAACTTATACGCGATTTAGAAGTCTTATGGGCAGAGAAAATGGCCGGTAATACGGGACTAAGAAACGACATAATATCAATCGTGGAGGAACTGTACGAGGAGGGGTACATAGAGAGACCTACTCAACAGTTTTTAAGCAAACTATAAATACCCGTTCCGTTCCAACGAGGAGTTTATACCTACAATGGCCATGGATAAATTTGGACGTTCTCATACGCGCGTGCAATTGAATAAAGTCATTAGGACGCAATTACCTCAATTCTCCATTGACGATAACAACTTAAATATCGAGAATAAGAGGTTGAGTAATGTCGCCGACCCCGTTGAACCTCAAGATGCTCTAACTCTGCGATACTATCTTGAGACGAGGTTAAATCTAAAAGGAAATCGTCTGACTCAATTGGCCGATCCAGAAGACGACGGCGACGCCATAAATAAAGGCTTCCTAATGTTTCGCCTTCAGATGGCGCAAGTACCTTTAGACGGTCTTCGTAACTACGTGCAGGTGCTAGAAGAAGATTTGATAGCAACCAAAGAGGCTTTACAAGAATTAATAAACAACAACAACAGCAAGAATGTCCAAGCAGCAAGTGGTGAAGGAGCTACATAAACTCGCACGCAAAAATTTTCCACGCAGGCGTACCATTATTAAAGGATACGATGACCTTTGGCAAGCAGATTTAGCCGAGTTTACATCTTACGCTAAACAGAATAAAGGCTACAAGTACATACTGGTGGTTATCGACTGTTTCTCCAAATATCTATGGACGAAAGAGTTGAAGACAAAGACGGGTCCGGAAGTGACAAAAGCTATGCAAGCTATATTTCGAGAGCGGACGCCTAAAAATCTACAAACCGATGCGGGAAAGGAATTTTACAATAAACATTTCGAAAAGTTGATACAGCAGAACCATATCAATCACTATTCAACGTATAGTACGAAAAAGGCGGCCATTTGCGAAAGAGTCATTAGGACCGTTAAAAGTGCCTTGTACAAAAACTTTAGTCTTCGCGGTAAATATGTGTGGATTGATATGCTCGAGAGCGTAACAGAGGACTACAATAATCGTAAACATCGAACGATTGGAATGAAACCGTGTGAGGTGAACGCCCATACACATCTCGACGCATATACTCATATAGCACTGTTCGACAAAAAACATCGCTTTAATGTCGGCGATGTGGTACGAATTAGCAAATATAAAAGCATATTTTCCAAGGGATATACATCAAACTGGTCCAGCGAATTGTTTAAAATTGCGAAATTACAAGTAACCAATCCTGTAACGTATTTGTTAGAAGACATGAAGGGGAAACCGATATTGGGAGGATTTTATGAGCAGGAGCTGCAGAAGGTGAAGTATCCAGACGTGTATTTGGTAGAAAGGGTACTTCGGCGAAAGGACGACAAAGTGTACGTCAAGTGGTGGGGATTGAATGAATACTCTTGGATCGATAAAAATAATATAGTTTAATAAGCAAATATGTAAAATGTAATCAACATGTTTTTTTTTTGATAAATAAAACAACACAGCAAATTAATCGTTTATTTACCACATACAAAAAAGTAACAATATTCCTTCGCTTATTGCTATTCATAATTTTACGAAGAATGTCCACTCAACAGCGTTGACGGACGGGGGTGGGGGTCCTCAACTACATCTCAGAATTGCAGATTTGATTCTTTTATTACGCATGTTCTTCTTCTCGTTACATGCATCGATAAAAAGTTGTAGTCAAATTAGCATCATTAAACTACAACTGAACAATCTTTATATAGACTGTTAATAATATCTAGATGTACATTTTGTGCAAGTTGAAGAGCGTCAATTCAGTACAATCTATACAATAAAAAGTAAATAATAATAATAACACAATCATCTAAAAATATTTACAGTTTTATACCTCAACATCTTACAAGGTAAATAATAAACTATTAATAATATCTAGAAATCTAGATGCACATTTTGTACAAGGTGAAGATCTGAGCGGTCAATTCAGTACAATCTATACCTATTACACGCTTATAGTCATGCTACAATAGTTAATATAATTTTTGGAACTCAATACACAACTACATCTTAAAAAGTAAATAATAATAATACAACCATCTAAAAATATGTACAGTTTTACTTACTATAATTACGTTCAAATGAAAGCGCGCTTCAGCAAAACCAATTTAGGTAGCATTAAACCCCCAGGGACGAGTATTAGTTGATCCGAACCTTCGTACTCTCTTATCGTCATATGGATTAAGAACCACTTTATCCTGTTTAATGGTAAATACTAAATGTTTTTTCGATCTTATTAGATGTTGATGTCGCTTTGCAATTTTGTAATCAAATAAAGCCTTTTTATAATCCTCTATAGTGATTTGTTTAACACTGGCTGAAGTTGAACCTTTAGATTTTTTTACAACTTTCCCCTCAACAGAGTAGGCATACATTTTAGCACGCAGTCCGACGAATTCTAGCATGATCTTACCATTATTTTCGTCTTTCATTAATCCCGGAACTTTCTTATTAACTAATGGCATTCCATATACATTATCGGGATCATAGTCTGAAGTATCAAACCTATCAATATCCTCTTTTATACACTCGTATATGTCGGGTACAGAGAAGTCATACACAAGACTGTCCGTGTCTGTATACAAGAGTTTTGCATTATTTTTGAATTTCTTCAGAATATAGTTGTAGTGGAAATCGTACAAAAAGGTTTTTGAAACGTCTAATACCGAAAATCCCGCATATATAGGTTTGTTCAAAAAAACTTCCAATTTATTCATTTCGATTATCACCATATCCTTATCAAAGATTGTACAACTATTAAAATTGGGTTGTGCTATCATAGAACGGGCACCGTAGCGGCCCCCCCACTGGGTGACTAAACGCACATCCTTATATTTGCGAACATTTTCCATCAGTTTCCCAAAAACGCTATTAATCATCAATTTGAAAAAATTCTTGTCGAATTCATTTTTAGACGCTTGTCTCAACATTGTATTCAAGTCTATGTATTTTTTTAACCACGGTGACTGTTTGAAACGCAAAACTTGATTTAATTTCACTAATCTTAATCCCTGCTCCAGATACATTTTCAAATTCCTATAGTGAAGAACGTAGTTACGTTTTGGATACAATGTAAGCAATAACTTTTTCAATTTGGATTTTGAGCTCGGGGGTATCATGTGTTCAGGTGCCAAAGGCAGATCGCTATGAGACTCGTGCAATTCTGGTGGATAGTCCAAATCGCAATCTACAATGTAACCGATGTCTGAATCGTCCGGATTATTTAATATGCTTTCAATATCGGGCTCGTCGACGAAAGAAAATTCACCATATGGCAAAAATTCACCCATTGTTTTTCCATAGAGGCTGTTTACGTCGTAATAAATCAAAAATGACGTTTGGGCACTAGCATCGTAGTTATTATGACCCATATATTTGTTATTGGCCTTTGCGTAACGGTTGGAACATTGTGTAACTCCTCCCCTAATACCTCTTTCAATAAACATTGCCATATCAATATCGGTAAATAGTTCCAATTTCACTTGTGTAATTTTGAGCATCGCATCGAATGCTAGACCGGGAGCCGTGTAATAATGAAGAGGATCCAACTGATACGCACGTAAACATGTTAGACGGAAATTTTCGAAAATATCTGCTAAGAGAAGCACGTCTGTTTTCAAATACAGATCGGAGTATTGACCTAACGTTTGTACATTAAATGTATCCCAAACTTTGTTGGCATGTATGTAGCTTTCGTCACTAATGCCTTCATCATGAAGATGACTGTAAAACGCATTTTTTGGAGGTAAACTAGATTCGCTTAATTTATCCCACGAGTCGATATATTCATAAGGAAAGATACCCTTGCGCACCAACAAATTGAATTCGTCGTCATTATTACAATTTAGTTTAGTGATAATTTTTTTCTCATTGTCCAAATATGATGATAACTTATCTATACTACTACTCATAAACCTAAAGGAATCGATAAATCTAAATTTTACGTTGGTATTTTCTACCGATTTACTAAACGAAATATATCTCTCTTTATTCAATGGCAAAAGGGATATTTCACCGGGTATGTTCAAGGCCAACTCTCGAATTATGAAGTGCGAATCGTATCCACTTAAATTGTGAAAAACAACCGGTATAATATGCGTATCTTTATAATTTAAGTTACAATTTTGGTGGCTAGCATTTCGAAACTTTCCGGTAAAATGACAATGGTCTCTAACTTTTATATCATCCGGTAGAAATTGTTTTTTACAAATATGACAAACCGTGGCGTTTTCAAAAGCTTCAATTTGCTCTTTACTTAAAGGTTCCATCGGGACGACGGTACTAAAGATCTCATTTGCCCAATTTGCTATATCCTGTAGTTCTTTAACAAACCACTGAATACAGTCTTCACCTCTGTACAAACGAAATTTCGATAATGAGTCATCATACGAGCATTTCAAGTAGTAAGCCACACTGAAAGGTACGTGTTTCTCACATATTCGCGTATTACTGTTTTGATTGTCCAAACATTTTTCTAAAATGCTCTCTAGATCAGCATATAGCACAAAGGGAACTTTTTCTTGATATGAAAAATGTTTAAATTCCAAGTACTTATTAGAGTCGTTAGGTAACCTAGTAGAACATTTGTTAATTTCGTTGCAACGAATGAGGTGTTTTTCTAGGTAAGCATTTGAGGAAAAGTGATTTAGACATCGGTTACAAATAAACTTCTTATGTCGATTTTTTGACAACTGTTTTGAAAACAATGCTGACATGTTCTTTATCCACGTAAAGTGATAATAGGTATCATTTCTTTGACCATCGTTACAGGACAGAACTAACAAATTTATAGGCTCCCTATTACTGACTAGGTTTTTACTCAATAAAAATGGTACTACATTTTTGCCTTTTATGCAGTATAAGTTAATTTTAAGATTGTTCAACTTTTCAAATTTTTTAATATCGCTAATTTTAATGGGAAACTGAATAGAATCATACCTTAAAACCTGACTATAATGAGGATAACTTGAAGGTATATTTGTATTGTTTCGAGCGGGATATAGAGCCGATACGACGGCCCAAAGGAAACAACAATTGTCATTGTTTCTGACATTAATAACAGCATGTTTAAGTGCTATAAAATGAGGTACTTTAACGTACGTTGAAACACCACCTTTCAGAGGAATATAACTGTTAATATTCACTTTTAAGTGTAAAATTTCATGCAGTGCCCACCCTGAATCCTTTTCCGCAAATTCCTCTAATTTTGTTTGAATTTTATCACGTACGTGTGTTTCGTACCATTGATTAAGGTCGGTACCGACGTCGATAATTTGATTCTTTGTTGCAAACGTTTTTAAATCGATTACTTGATTTTGAGGTTGAATGAAATGGCATGCTAAAACTAAATTGACCTTTAACATCGATTGCTTCAACATCAGATTAACCTTTTTTGCAAAGCTCTTATAAGCGTTTTTCAAAAATGTTAGAGGATCTTTCGTATTTAAATTAACAACGACACCGGTTAGGAGTCTATCGTTGAAGCAGGAATCAATGGTTTTCCAAACTAAATCACGGTTACGATGAGAGGTACCGGCCCCTATTTTCTCTGAAGCGCGCTTTAACTGTTTTAATTTCACCAAAAATGATTTTAAAAGAGATAAGTTACTTTCTAGTTTTAACATATTATTCCTATCATCTAAATTAGTTCTAATGAATTTCTCTAACAATCTAATATTCTTTCTTAATATACAAATATGTCTCATTATTTCCTCTTTACTTTTTAATAACGGCAATATTTTGGCAGTTACTTGCACCACTTCACTCGTTAGAGAAGAAAACGCCTTGGAGTTCATTGGTAATCCTGTAATTTATTCAAGAAATCGTTATCTCAAAATAAAATTACACACCGTAGTATAAACGTACCGAAGAGTATTGTTGAATGCACACTGACAGTTTATTCAAGAATCGTTATCTCAAAATAAAAGTATAGGTGCACCGTATAAACGTACCGAAGAGTAAACACTAGCTTTAACAATAAGTTTCACTACAGAGGCAAAAAATGTAGGTTCAGCTATTCTCAGCTAACTAAGGAATAAATTTATTGACACCCCTTTTATAAACCAGCAAAATTTGCAGGTGTCAGCAAAAAAAGGTACTAAATGAATACGCGAGTCGTAGGTCACGACCTTGAGAAGTAGATGTGTTTGAAGATTGTACTAAAAGAAATTTCCAAGGGGAATTGAAGGTGACATTCAGAGCTAGATATAAGATCAAACTATTTTTAGATGCTGAAGATGAGGTGCAGGGGGAGGGGATTGTAGTTTATAAGGGTTTAGCTTGTAGACTTAATTCATACACACAAAGTAAGATAATGCATCCTTTCCGCATCTAAGAAATGTTAATAACAGCACCCTTACATAAATAAGCAAATATTTTAAATTGCAAGTCAATTGTTTAGTAAAAATGGATGAGGTTCGTACATACCAAATATTCGAGTAACAATCAATATTAATTTGAAAATCATGTGCGTTACTCTCTTACGTCGAAAAAAGTATTCGGTTCAAGATAATTTTTGTTATTCTCTAGGTATCAAATACGAAAAACCGATGGATTTCGTTGTATTTACCTATGTGTAGATAATATTTTTGTCTAAGTACCTCTAATACCTAATAACAAAATAAGATGTTTATTTAAAGTGTACGTAATTTTATCCTGAGTATTTTATTTACATGTACACTAATAAAAAATGCACGTAAACTCTCATTCTCGTTTATAAGATACCTGTAAAAATTATTTATGCAATGAATGAAACTATTGTTATAGGTAACGAAAGGAATTTTATCTCTATGCTATAAATAGATACGTTGATTAATATTCTAATAACTTAAAATAGGTCACCAAAATTACCGTTGTAATTATGAAAATATACAGCCAGAAAACGCAATTGCATCATTTTTACCTTAAAAGCTGATGTAATATTATGGGTATTTATATCTATAAATAGATATGCAATGCTTTTAATGTACGTACGAGTGCAGTTTTAAAATTATCATTTTATATTTCCTTTTTGCTTTACTTATTGTAATCTGTAATAGCTGAACTAAAATTTAAGTAAGTACATTTTTTTCGCATTATACGTACCTACCTACAATAATAGTAGGTATGCTTTTACGCCAGGGGAACTCATACTAATTTTGCGAAGATTTTCGTTTGTATTCATGCAAAACTGTTAATGTACGTATGAGTGCAGTTTTAAAATTATTATTTCATATTTCCTTTTTTACTTATTGTAATATGTAATAAAGTCCTATTATAAAACAATTCCCAGAATGTAGGTATGCAATGACATTGAGCAGCGATAACTTTACATCCGCAAGTTCACTTTTGATGACACCCTCTCCAAGGTGACCATTACTTACAGTGCGCATTGTTATATTCCGGGAATAGAGATAAGAACTTAGAGGGCAAGCGGCGTTAACTTTAAATGGCATCCATAACCTTCATGCATCGAAAGGTTAGTTATTAATAACACCGTTCCCAGAAGAAGTAGAGATAAGCGTTCAGCAATTTACACTCAAATTGTGATTTAAATATAGAATTAAATATACAGTTATCAGTTCCAAGAATACGTTTACATGTACAGTTTTTATGGCGATATTCATATAGTAATTGAATTCGTTTGCAGTTTGCAGTTGTCCATGAGTCGAAGCACGACTGCCTGAGAATTACGATTTATTCATAAACGTTTTATATTACGAATGACCTGGACCTCTATTTACTTTTAAAAGTCACCATCAGGGTGCGTCGTGAAGTGAGTTAAAATCTCACATTACGAATAACCTCTATATGTTTTTAAAAGTCACCACCAGGGTCTCGTGACCTTCAAGTGGTCCAGAAATTATATAATTATATCAAGGGCAAATTGGTCCAGAAGCGCAACATTACGAATAACCTCTATTTACAAAAGTCACCACCAGGGTCTCGTGACTTTGAAGTGGTCCCGAAATGACAAATTATGAAGTCATCAAATTTTTATCAACATTTTAACACACAAAGAACACTTTGTTAATATGAAAATCGTTACGGTATCTGCACGTGCACGCTAAAATTGTGAATAAGCAAATTTTTATCAATATTTGAACACAAAGAATACTTTATTATTATGCAGATCCGATTAGGTGTTATTTCTACACACATCTCTTTCCTAGAAATGATATCTTATGCAGGTGTTCATGAGTCAGCAACTGTTTATCTACACTTTAACACAAAAAATACGTTGTTAATATGAAAATCGTTACGGAGTATTGAAGGTGTTCTATCTATAACGTGTCATATGCACGTGCAAGTAAGTACGAATGACCTCTATTTACTTACGAAAGTCACCATCAGGGTGCGTCGTGAAGTGAGTTAGAATCTCACATTACGAATAACCTCTATTTAGTTCTAAAAGTCACCACCAGGGTGTCGTGACCTTCCAGTGGTCCAGAAGTGACATTACTTCAAGGTCAAACTGAGTAGCGATCAAGGTCAAATTGAGTCAGAAGGGACATAGCTAAGTTCAGAACCTGTAACCTTGCCCAAGTTCAGAACCTGTGACCTTGTCCAAGTTCAGAACCTGTGACCTTGGCCAGCTTCACAACCTTGACCTATATCCAGAAGTGCCATAGCTATACTACTAATACATCTTGTCTGCACCGCGAAGGCTAATATTCAAAAAAGGTTCAAACAACAAAATTAATTAGAGTCAATTGTGCGAGTATCAATCCAGTGCTGTGAATTATATTTCACGTGGTTTTATAAACACAGCTGGGAACCTAGGCGTACCACACTAAACAGTCCTAAAGGCTGGGTATTTTTGTTATGAATAACAAAATGAAGTACCTAATCGTGGATCAACAAGTCAGCATGCTCACTCACTAAATGTATACCTACTGACCTACTGTATGCATAGCTATTATTTATAGGGACTGAAACCCAAACCGTAATTTACTTTAACTGAAACCGTAACCCTCTGTAATTTATCATACCGTAACCATAACTGTAACCCAAATTTGAACTTTTACCATCACCGAAACCCTTACCGAAACCGTTTTGAACTGTTATTAATCGTAACTGAAACCTATAAAAAAGACCGCGACCGACATTTATAATTAGTCAACTAACTGAGGGTGAAAATTCAATGCCATTTTGTTATCGTTTAAGAGCCACTTTCCGAAAGACGAATAATCTTTCACCCGAGGTATTTTATTTTATTTTCAGTTTTACCAACGTTATTCATTCATAATAATAATAAATAATTCTGGCATGTATTGCTACGAGACTTCCCTCGTATTAACACTTTCTTCAAAAAATAAGTATAACACAATATATTATATTTCTGAATTCAGAAAAAAATACTCTTAAACTACATAAAAAAACTGCAACTTTATCTTATAAAAAATGAGTGCCGCCATTTTAGCTTATACCGGAAGTGACGTCATACAAAACGAAATATATTCAACACAAAGATTCATATACATTACATGTCTATAAATAGCTTTGACTGTATAAAGACAATTAGAAAGGCCCAAAGAGATATATGGAAAAGACGTTGTGAGGACGTTGATTACACTCCCAACATGTGCAAGATCCTAACGTACTACGCCCCATAAAATAAGTTGCAAAGTCGCTATAGCTTACGCCGACTACACCAAAACATGTCGTGAAACTATGAGAAAACGGGAGCGAATATCATTGAGGATACAATTGCTCCATGAGGTTGTTCAATAATAGCACAACCAGTCACAATTGACTGGAGAATAACCAAAAGTATAACCAAATATGCCATGATTCGATCCTCAAGTCATCATGAATGTTTCCAGGGATACTAAAGCTCAAATTTATATTAGATCAAGAACATTATTGAGAATCTCAGAACAAACCTAGCGACCATTAGATTTTAATGAGGCGGAAGCAGGTCAAAATGGTATTTTTGCCCGAGATAAGTGAATTAGAGTGGCAAAATCCACGAGGCATGGGAATCTCGTCATTCATACACATCAGAGAGGGTATACTCAAGGAATTTTTACTGAAAAGGAAGGTTGTTAAAAAACTTGAATCCATAAATCGAAAAGAGGCGGCGTTGTGCGCGATGACACTTCATTCTCAACAATAAATCGCTACCTTTAGAAACAGGAGATTCGAGGAAATTTGTTGTAGGTGGGTTAAGCTCGTATTCAAAGACAAGAGAATACACCCACCCTTACACAGTGGAATGAGTAGATGAGATGAGACTAGCAAAATTACTGTTAAAAGCAATAGCTTTGGCATTACTGTCAACCATTTTGGAAATTTCGTAGCCTCAAATAACGAATAAAGAATATGATAAAATTTTTAAAAAGTACCATTTTGATTAGATATACAGGGTGTTTCAGACCACGCGTACCGGCCAAATATCTCGCGAAATACAAAACGTATTGAAAAAAGAAAAAATACGTCTAAACAATTTTTTAAGACCCTATTGTTTGATAGTAATAGGATGTCCCCACTCCCACCCCCGGGGGGTGGAGAGGGGGTAACTTCGTAATCTTAAATAGCACCCCCCAGTTTATTATGCAGATTTGAATTCTGCGTTAACAAATAAGGAACTTTTTGTTTCAAACATTTTTTGAAGTTCGTGACAGATGGCGCTATGATCGCCGAAAGAAGTTTTCCGATTACCTATGCAAAATTTGTTGTCAGTTTTGATAAGTGACAATAAAAAATGTTAATGCTTTGTAAAAGGGAAGAGGGGAGCTTTATTTACTCTCCCCCCTTCCCCACACCGCCACTTCACCCCTAATTTTAGATTTAAACGTATCTCGAATGTCAATGTGTTCTTTACTCGTGAAATCAAAGTATTTCAAATTTTTTTTTCTATTTTTCATCAAAGACAAAAAAAATTTACAAAATTTAACTTCTTCAATCGTGGTATTGAACAGTTGTTTAAATCTAAAATGGTTGCGTTTTCCCATCCTAAGTTATGGGCCGTAGGGGTGAAGTGGCGGTGTGGGGTAGGGGGAGGGGTTAATAAAGCTCCCCCTCTTCCCTTTTGCAAAGCATTACCATTTTTGATTGTCACTTAACAAAACTGACATCAAATTAGCATAGGTAATCGGAAAAACTTCTTTCGGCGATCATAGCGCCATCTGTCACGAACTTCAAAAAATGTTTCAAATAAAAAGTTCCTATTTGTTAACGCAGAATTCAAATCTGCATAATAAACTGGGGGGTGCTATTTAAGATTACGAAGTTACCCCCTCTCCACCCCCCGGGGGTGGGAGTGGGGACATCCTATTACTATCAAACAATAGAGTCTTAAAAAATTGTTTAGACGTATTTTTTCTTTTTTCACTGTGTTTTGTATTTCGCGAGATATTTGGCCGGTACGGGTGGTCTGAAACACCCTGTATACCTACTTCAAAAAACTCCAATCGGTGTTGAGTAATACATACAATTATAAATAATATAATCTACTTTTGTAACATTACACTTATTTGATTATGGTTATAGTGTTGATTATTGTGTCTACCCAAAATGTAGGTAAATGTGGATGAGAATTAAAAAACTTACTAAATGAGGTACAAGTGAGTTTTACAAAAGAAATTCAAATTTGGGTTCCGCCTAAAATGATTAAATGTTTAGAAACATATGATGCCAGTGGTAGTAGGAAATGTTTCCTACTGCCATGGGGTGTTAGACAGCGGTGCTCTTTAAGTTCTGTGAGGGTTTCGTCATTTATAAACAATTTGAGCAATGTGATAAAAGGAAGTGAAGGGAAATTACTACAATTAATAGTTGCTCAACTACTGTAAAGCGTGAAACACAGTTATGGCTAAATAAAACAAAAGGAAAGTCTACTCTTGAAAGAATAAGTCCAATAATGGAAAACGGGCCCACTTACCGATACCGATACGTTTCGATATGACTAACAATTGCTTCGAGCTATACAGCAATTTAACACCGTTTTCACATTATGTCATGTTATAGTAAGTAGTAAGACGGGGTAAAAGAACGAAAAAGTCGCACAGGGTCAAACAATTATTGTAACTCCCATGCTTCACCAATTTCCAAAAATCAAATTCTCCATTGCTGGGAAACGATATGAGTCAAATAATGAGGAGCATTATTGAAGAAATTAGAAAGATTCGATTCCGTCGAAAAAGAAACATAACTTTACAGTTGTAATACCTATCTTCCGTTCGTCTTCACTACTTTTTTAATTAATGAAAATGTCAAATCATTTTTTATATATTAAATATTATTATTTATTTAAAGGTTTCTCATTCTTATTGCGATTAATGTAGAAGTTATAATAAAGCGTACTCCAGAGAGAAATTTTGGAAATAAAATACAAATTTTATTATCCTATACTTTATAACGGCATTGTCTTATTGTCTCATTCTTAACATTAATTCTTGAATATGTATATGTGCCTATAATAAAATTTTGTTTCAATATTTATTGACCCAAAACGCAAAAATGTAGTTGTAGCTGTATTATAAATCAACATTTTTACGTTATTTACTAAAGGAAACTTTCCACGGTTCGACATCAATAGATCCCTACATAAACATATCTATTTGTGGTGTAAATAACTGCCGCGAAGAGTAGGTTTTGTTTTTTATAAAAAGGAATTCCTGAACAACACCTAAGTGACGTAATCTTATTTATATAAACACCAAAATCTCTGAATGCAAGATAAAGTTTTTTCGCTGTAAGAGGAATAGTGTTTTAGGCCTATCGTATACTACCCCTGAAGGGATTATTTCGGTGATTTAGCACGAGATCGGGAGCTTTCGTTTTGAAATTCAAGACAAACTGGAACTTTGTTTTAGTTTCAATTGTTATCAATATTCCATTCACATTTGATTCTTTTTTCTGCGTTGTAATTTTTACGCCTAAGGGCCGGTTGCTCGATTAACTGAGTGGATTAGGGTTTGAAAATATTGACAAAATACAAATGCTCGTAACCTCTGCCAGGAGCGATAAGTATTAATTCTATCACTTGTGACAACACAAATAAGTTTTTGTGTCAATGACATAATATTCCGTGACTTACTAATTCATCAATGTTCCAGGGGTTCGATTTGCATGGAATTTACGTACATTTTTGCTAATCAGTAATATGAAAAAGAAAAAATGCCAATGTTCAAAATACGGGAAAGTGGGGAACAGTTTGTGACGTAAGTGGAATTCCTATGATAAAATAGATCACCAAAATAATAAAATAACTCCCTGAAAAACACGTATTCAGGTATTATTGCATAGTCTTACAATTACAGAGGATCAAATTTTGCCTCAAATTTTGAATACCTTGATGCCAATACTAAGATGACCATACGGCAAATAGCTTAGTTTCATAGATACGTTACTTGATGAGTACCATGAGAAAAGAAAAAGTACTTTTGCCAAATATACTCCGTACTTTATGGACGCACAAAAAGTTGCCACCCCCACAATCAGCAATTCGTAAAAATCCTATCTAATAATTAAGGAACAATTAAAGACTAATTTTGGAACACAATAAAAAATGTTGTAACGCAAACCTAAAGTCGGCAATTTTTGGGTGGGGGTGCTAGCTTGACGTCAAGCCAGCGACCTTTTCTTTGAAATGTAAAGGAAAACGAAAGATTTCGATGCAATAATTAAAGACTAATTCTGGAACACAATAAACAATTTTGGAACGCAAAAATATAGTCAGGAAGTGTTTCGTTGGGGTGCTAGCTTGATGTCACACCAGCGACCTTTTTTTTGGGAAGTTAAATAAAAGTCCTGTGTAATAATTACGTTACTTGAAAGTAACTAGGTCCCAAGGTTCGTGATAGTCCAGCAATGACGCCCAAAGAAGCAGAGCAGATGACATTGTATAAAGTTAATATTACGACTCTATTCCTTAGCGTTATTGTTGGGATGGATAGTACAATAAAGTTTGTCGACGTTATTACTTTCAATTCTTAGGGTAGCAAATTTTTTTGCTACCATTTACCTTTCTCATGAAATTCCGTATGTGAAGAGGGATACTATGATCTATTCAATCTCCGGCATAGACACATAATGGTAGAGGATTTCAATATGAATAACACCCAGTGGAGATTGCAAGCTCACAACACCAAAAGCAAAGATTCAGACAGACATCATCGACTTCTTTGTGGTTGATTCCAGCTTGTATCAAACCATTTTGCTATTTGAGACGTGAATGAGACAAGGAATAGATAAAAAGAAAATCGTGAACACCTCGAGTAGATGTTGATGGGTGACCAGGAAGAATGGGGAGGTAGTGTACCACTTGAGCAAGAGAAAAAGGAGGAAGTGGCCCATCACCACCCCGACTTGTCTTGGTCAAGCCATCTATATTTAAGGATAAATCACACTAGGATGCAATTGCAGATGGAGTACGAACGATAACTCTGTGTTATGAGTTTGTTGCTCTTACATTTTGGTTTATCCCCATAAGCGAGGCTAACATCCAAGAAATAGAATTTGTTAGGTAGTAGTTAAGAAATAACATAACCTCAGTCATAATTGATTAGAGAAAATAAAATAAAATTGAAATAGTATGAAAGCGAAAAATTTGTTATAAACTTAAAATAAATTAGTGGAGCTACTGGAGCGGAGGCAACTACAATTCAGAAATAATAACTTTGTTAGAAAAATAATGAATAAATTCTACGTCAGGATTCTGAATAAATCATTCGGGCCTAAGGTGCCCGTCCTGCGAAGGACTCTTACGCAGTAGATTTCCTGCAGAGTAAGATGAAGAGGAGGATGTCTGGAAATTTCGCACTATCTACAGGTAGGTACAGTTTTGTATGCTTCATGGTAGGTCTTCCTGAGCATGTGTGAATGTTGAAGTCGGTCTTACCAAAACCATAGGTAAGTTTCGGAAGTATTGCACAGTTAAAGATCGTCTCTAGTGACTTTTTAGATAGATTGAATTTAACACGTGAGTATCACTATGAAATAAAAAAAAAGAGCCGATGAGTTGTGGAAATTGTGACCAAGAAGACAGTAGGGGACATTCGGTGACATGTCTGACAGACAAAACATTATTGATGCAATACTGACAAAAAATCAATAGGAACCTTGAATCCAGTACCAGTAGGAAGACACAATTCTCAATTTCTATTCTGAACCAACATTTCCTTCATTTTCTAGTAAATATACGTTTTATTATGTTTTTAGATTGTTCAAAACTTCAGTTGTTTTTCATTATATTTGTATATCGTCGTTTTATAAACGTTTTAATTATCTTCCGGGTTTTTAATTATTGGCGTACATACAGAGCCTCGCACTCACTCCAACCAATGAAATACCATGCGCTGACACTTAGCACTCTATCTTATTTCGGAGCTATAACTTAAACCAGGCATTATTACACTAAAAAAAGACAAATAGCAGCTAAAAACAAAAGGAAATTATATTCTCATGGCAATTGATGGAGCCAACAGTAATATACTAAGAATACACTAATCCCATAAATTAATATTATATTTTATTCGACGTATTCCAGTTATTACTAAAAGTTTCAGTCGAGTATTTTCTCACATACAATTTTTTCTTTACTTAATCAAGGATGTGTTTTCTCACTCAGTTAACATTCAATATCAATTCTGCGTGTTTTTACGTTTTTACTAAGACAGACTAATTAACTACTAAACGATTAAATTGTGTGTAAAGAAGTATAGGCATAAAGTTTTATATGGATTTTATCTTCAGACATATCCTTAGTCAGGATGTTCTTTATGAAAGATCATTTCAGTATCAAAGGATCTAACTTTTCCTCACAAAGCAACGTTCTCCTTTATAAAAGAAATATGTTAATGTACTATGTATAATTTTTATATCGCGTAGTAAGCGAACTAATTCCAAAAGGAGAATTGATTTTTTAATGCGAAATTATGACATTTATAAAGCGACAGGAGTAAAAATGTCTAACGGCAAAAAATATTGCACATCGAAAAACACAAATGTTCGCTTTGTCAAAATTTCGAGGCTGTTATTAAGATTGCGCGATGTTAGTAAAGATTTATGTACTAAACCGTGAAGTTTCTTGTAGTAATGGAAAAGGGTTAAATTATTATATTACACTAGGTCGTTGTTTCGGTGAACGGAATATTCCATTCTCCCAAAATTCATTTACATTATGAACAATTGTAAGTTGTTTAATGGTATTTCACTTTTTATTGTTCTGAACATTGTTATTAATTAGAATTACTTACTCTATATTGTTGCAGTTTGTAATAATAATACAATCAAATACGCTCGTACTAATTGTAACCCTTTCGGGACAGGACGCTTTGAGAAATAAATAACTACTCCCATTTGCTATCTTACGGTTATACACTGTGTGCACGGATTGAGTTCACTATAGGTGTAAATGACCAAAAATTTTGGAATTTCAACACGATTTTTTCAGATTATGCTCTGCTTCATCGGAAATGAATGTTCATCATATTTTTAATTTTTTTAAACTCAAAGCCGCCTTGATCGTGGAACAAAAACTATTTTCTTTGCAGGTAAAGTACCTTTGTTGTGTATCATAAAGCAAAATTTTATTACCTAAGAAAAACTGTTCAGAATCAAAAAATTATAATCAGTTCAAAATTTGAAAATAATCGGCACAATTTCATGAAACCCTTGCGCCATTTAAATTTCCCATACTTTATCCATTTCATCCCCCTTAACCGCGGCTCTTCAAGCAATCCCGGGTTTCTCATTTTGAAAACCCTTTCATTTTATCATTTTATTGCTATTGTAACTTTCTGTCGGTGTGTGACAAAAGTGTTACATTAATTATCATTTGATGTGATTAGTTTCCTCCTCAGCTTTAATCTTTAATTGTTATTTAAGTGGCTTGAAAATGGGATTGGATAATCCCGAAACATGTCGCCTATTTACATAAGTTATTCATTCATCGTTTATTAAATTACATTCATCGTTGAAGAGGAAGGTTGTGTCATGTGTGTATTATTACCACTACATTTTTAATTAATTGCAGTTTCTATATCACCGCTTCGGCAACGAACAGCAAGTCTGCGTTCTGAATCCATTACATTGTTACTCTTCCTCTAGAGGAAAATGATAAAATCAAATACAGGGTGTCTCAAAATTGACGCCCGTGCTTTTGGGATTTGATTCAGGGGGCTAAAATAAATCGAAAATTGAGAGTTAAAAATTTTTCGATTGTCTCTCGTTATAGAGTTATTGATAAAAAACAAAAATTTAACATTTCAACTTTAAACTTCATTAAAAACGAATAATAGTAGAAAACAAGATATTTTCACATCTGTTGTCACAAAATGTGTTCAAATAGGTCACCTCCTATTTCAATTCGCACGATTTATCATGGAAACACGAACCCTCTGTAGCATATTATCGTCTATTGACACCACAGTCGCGTCAATATTGGCTACCACATCTTCAGGATTCAGAATTGGTTCGCGGTAAACTTTTTCTTTCAAATAGCCCCAGAAAAAGTAATCCAACGGATTCAGACCCGGTGATGTAGGAGGCCATGTACGGGTCACCTCTTCCAATCCACCTCTCAGGGAATTTTTCATTCGGGAAATTTCTCACTTGTATTCCATAATGTACCAGTGCACCATCATGTTGGAAGCAACAATTTAATTTAGCTGCTAATGGAACTTCATCGAGAAATGGCAATGGTAAATTTTCGTTTAAAAATTGAACATATGTGGCATATGTGGTTAGATACAATGTGTGGACTTACATTATTATTTAATAACCCAGCCCAAATGTTAATTGACCATCGTCTTTGATAATATGTTTGCCGTACTAAGTGAGGATTTTCATCCCTTTACGCTATCCAACAACCATCTACTAAAATTGACTCGAAGCTCCCTATCCCCGTCATGTAAAACTTGAACTTTTTGAGACCCAAATTGACGCATTTCTCCTTAATAATCTGTGAATTGTATCTTTTTTGACATGAGTTTGGGACGACAGAATTCGAAGGCTTGTACTTAGTTCCGTCTTAACGAATTCAAGAATTTGCTCTTCTTGATTGACGCTTAGTGTAGGTTGACGTCCCGCCTGATTTTTTCCACGATTTAATCTACCCGATTCCAGAAATCTTTGTCCTACCCGTCTTATAGTTTTTGCATCAGTGTTCCGACGATTTGGAAAGCTCTTCGGATACGCCCTAGCCGCAGCAGTGGCATTGTCATTACTTGCACCTAATCTTTTCAACATATCGACGTAATCTCGATTACAGTAGTATCGGTCCATTTTTAACATCGAAAACTGAACGAAATGATACTTGTCAATATGACAGGCCGATTCATAAATTTTCAATATCGCCATAGCCACCTAATTTAATTATGTTACACAACTAATTGGAGCGCCCATGCGGTAAAACTTATTATTTACATTTTGATCAATAAGTCGATAACGAGGGGCAATCGAAAAATTGTTAACTCTCAATTTTCGATTTGTTTAATTAATTAAAAATTCTTTTCCAAAAACATGACAACAAGTCCAATGCTCCTGCGACCTACTATTCCCGAGAAATGCAATGTGCTACAAAATTGTCTCTAGCGTCGATAAAATTAAAGTTTTGACAATAAAATTTTACACTCGTATTAATTAACAATGATTCAATTTACAACACACATACTAAAATTTCGTACTATTTGAGTCAGTAGTTTTTTTGCTATGGCTTCGCAAACCCCAAAAGAAAGCGCACTTGGCATCGTTCGGTCTTTAAAGTGTATTAAATAACAAAGTTGTTACACCTAAACAACGTAGAAATAAGCAGACTTTTATTTGTCACCAAGTCCAAATATTTTTTGCGCCGACAGTAGGTTTATATGAATGGCGCTTTTGAAATTTTAAAATGTTGCAACTTCACGTCGAAATAATTTGTATTACATTCCCCAGCCTTAAAGCTGTTACAGCCTATTCGTAATCTTCCAGTCCTACAATGGCTCATTCTGTTAGTTAAACCAATATTCCCGATAGAAAATGGAACCCCTTTGGGAAATTCCAAAAAGTAGCTCACACCTAGATATGACCGAAGCCGCCTAGAACTGAAAATTTGAATGCCCAAAGTTCAACTAGCGCTTTTTCATTTAAAACAAGGCCGAAAAGATTAAATGTACCTACTCAAACCTAATAAGCAATTAGCAGTATCATCTTCATAATCAGCTTCACTTGCTAATACTCTCAGAGCAACACTAACCAAAACTGCAATTAAATGGTAAGACTAAATGGAAGTGATACATCGTCGCATCACATATTAAAATTTTCGGTCGACCCCAAACAAATAATATCGGATGTCCTTTTGTCTAGTCATAATGATCTTCAATGGATTATACTCTTCATCGAAGCAGTAGGCAAAATTTTAAAGCTTCCAAATGAAATGAAATATTAAGCCTCTAGGACGACTTAGAGGAGCAAGATGTTAGGAATGGGGAAAAGTGGAGATTACTGACGCAAAAATCCTATAAATACGTGCAAACAAACCATAATCTGGTTAATTGTATACTCGCCTAAAATTGATGATGAATTTATTTTACGTCCTTTTCGGTTGATAAATTTTGTATATTGATCAATCCAAATTTAAACAATAAAGCACTTAACATTTCATTCGCCGATTTAGATTTCAACAAGTTTATTGAGCGAAAAAGGAAGAAAAGTTAGTCATTGCAGTTGGATAAAGTGTGGCTACATTAAAACTGATTATTACCTATTTGACGCAAACTTATAAATAAATATTAGACGAAGACATTTTATTGTAACACGATAACACAATTTTACCGTTTATTTCAACACCAGGTGACAAGTGACAACCCCGTTGAGGCAAAACAATTTCCTTTTCAAAGATAAAAATAAGATGAATTTATTTATACCTTATACGGAATTATAAATAAGTTTCCTACCTTAAATTCCTTCCCTGTGAAGGAAATAATAAATAATGTAGACTAAATTTAATAATGAACTAAAATAGGTATGTACATATCTATTCTGTTTTCTAGAGAACTGACATTTTGTCGCTTGAATATTGAGAGGAATTACGCAATTAAGTTTTAATTACCACCAAATGCTCCACAAAGCTATTGTTATTTAGATTGTAATCTCTTAAAATATGATAATGCAAAGTGACAAGTGATACCCAAAACACGAATTGTTACTTATACTGATATCATCTTAGTTAATGTTGTCGTCATTAAACTATGTTGACAATATTAGTGTACGCAGATATAAAAGTACACCTGTCAGAAAGGTTTATAGTACTTCTAAAGTTAGCATCAACTTTGATCAAACATTTTAATGAAATTTTGAAAGTTTGAAAGAAACTAATCGATACAATAATTTGCTAAATACATCTGAGAGTTAAACCAGCATTTATTTGACCCTAAACATTTTAACGAAGTATAGGAGATTATGAAAATAAATTTGCAAATTAATAAAAAAAATTGTACACGAAAGCCCTATCATTAATAACGAACAATAACGGTGTGATGAAATATCAGCTATAATATAATGGAACCTGCCGTAATAAATCAATGCTACTTATCAAACTTCATTCTTTGCTACCACAAAAAAGTTGTTTATAAATTTATTAGACGTTATCGTTAAAACAAGCAGTGAAAAATCTATAAACTGAAGTACGCGTTTTATTAATTTTTTCCAGTGAGTGAGTAATGTCTGTGTGTTACACGAACTAAAGTTGGAAATTCTTAAATTAGGACGAGGGAAGGGAAAAACCCGTTTTCCTGTCTTAAATTTTTAACGGTGCAAACTATCAACTTCAAATTTTCAGGGGAACTTTTATTTTTATCTTTTCAGAAAAATCCTTTGTAAAAACATATTTCTATGGTTTTCCCCGCAAGAATAGTATTCTCGTTTAAAGGCGATATAGTGAACCTGTTTTGAATAATTTGGCTTTTAAAATGAGACTGTACAATGAGAAATAATTTATTAACGTAACGTCAAAATAGTATTGCAAAATCTGAGGTACATCAAATACATACAAGTAAAAAGTTAATAACTAAAAACTACAACAAAATTGTCCTCCATTTTGCTCCATAGTCGTTGTCTCAAACTACTCTAACATTCGTTTTCTACCCGTATTCTTAATTTTACGTTTTATCTTTCAAAACGACACATCCTAAGCGTACTATGCGAAAATATAGTGATTAAAACCCTTTTTGCCCCATTGTACTCAAATGAGTACACTTAAAAAAAACGTACTTTTATAGATATATCTACAATAGAATACTTACTGGTAGTTGCAAAAATATTTAATTTGGTATCAAAGGTGTTACAGATTTCTTTTGTGGCAATGTAGGATCGTTTTATTGTAACCAACTTTTATTTTGAATTTCATGTGTTTGTTGTAATGCGCGTTACGACAGTTGCTCTTCAAAATTGGTTAGACTTATAGTGTTGAGTGTTATTCTATCCATTCCAAAAATTTATCAGGTATGTATTTCACTATCTTATAACACCATTTTGAGGGTTAGTGTAATTTAGGTTTATAATAGACACCATTTATCTGTTGATGTACTCGTTTTTTAAGTACAATGGGATTTTAACGTTTTTTTTCTACATGCATTATAGCGCTAATGGAAATGGACCCAACGTCAATAAGTTGTAAAAGTTTCTATGAAAAGCGTCACTATAATTTGTGCTCCGCATTGGACTCAGTGACTGATCTGGAAACATGTAATAATAATCCTAATCATCTAATAATAATATTGATCTGGTGATAATTCCTCCTGATCCCGACGAGGAATCAGATATTCATGAAATTGAGGAAGACAACCTTCAAGCTGATATTTTACCGGTTGATGTTCCTGGAGAAATTGAGGTTTTCATAGATGATGACAATTATGACTCAGATGACGATGTACCACTGGGATTGTTGTTTCCAAATCAAAAAGAACAACCCACTAAAAAAAAACAGAAGATTGATGAACACCCTCCCAGATGGACGTAGGCGTCGCAGAAAACTGACATCACTATGAATGGAATCACAGCCTACCTGGACCGTCAAAATAATGTGGAAAAGGCTTTGAATGGTCTAAATCCAATACAAATATTTGAGAAGTTTCTCGATCAACAAGTGTTGCAATATATAGTTGACGAAACAAATCGTTATACATTACAGAAGAATGATCACAACTTTGTTGTATCTGTCGACGAAGTTAGAACTTTTGTAGGCATCCTTTTTTTAGCGGATACCACCATCTGCCCAGAGAGCGAGTATATTGGTGCCTCGATGAAGATTTAAATACTCAAGATGGCCAAATTGAGGCCTTTTATGAAAAAAATAAATGAAAGGTTTCTTCAGTGGGGAATATTTCACGAACAACCTTCTATTGACGAGGCCATGGTAAAATATTTCGGCCATCATTCCTCCAAGCAGTTTATAGGGGGGAAACCAGTCCGTTTTGGATTCAAGGACTGGATGCTTTGTAGCTCTTCTGGATACTGTTATCAGCTTGATACATACTGTGGTGCAACACCGGACAACAAAAAAACAAATATACCTCTTAGATCGAAAATTGTTTTGGAATTGCTACAAACTGTTGAGAACCCAACAGATCATGCCGTTTATTTCGAAAATTACTTTACGAGCTACTCGCTAATGAATTAACTTCGGCAACTCGGCTTTAGGGCTACGGGAACAATCAGGGACAATGGAACAAAGCAATGCCCCTTACCGCCAACGGTAGAAATGAAGAAGAAAGTACGTGGGTGTTTTTCATTCCAGTTTGATGAAGACATTCTCTGTTGTTTGTCAGATGGAGAGATAATAGTGTTGTCACAATTGCCACAAATTACGATAGTTGTCATCCACTCTCGAAAGTACAAAGGTGGTCTAAAGAGAAAAAAGAGAAAATCGAAGTTCCGCAACCCCGACTATTTTCCCATTACAATGCAGGAATGGGAGGTGTTGATATTTTAGACCAAGCTGTAAACAACTTAAGGGTGACTATCTAAGGGAGAAAATGGTGGTGGCCCTTATGGTTTTGTTGAACGTGTCCATGGTTAATGCTTGGAGGTCCACGTGCTTTGCAACCCTGTACGAAAACAATATGTCTTACAGTTTACTAGGAGTGATACTAAGACATTATCTAAGGAATTTTCAAAAATGGACTGCAAACCGGAGAACGCAGAATATACCACAAAGTATAATTAGAAGTGAAGCTGGACACTTTCCAGGAAAATTGGACAAACAACTTCGTTGTCGGCAGTGCCATCAAAGAGTTAGATGGGTGTGCATAAAATGCAAGGTGACTTTGTGTCTTGAAAGGAAGTGCTTCATTCAATTTCACAGTTAAATTATTTGTTTTCATTTACTAAAACATCAAACGATTTTTTGCCGCGAGGCAAGAAATTGAAGTTTTCATGACTGAAAAATCAAACCCAGTTCCTGAACTTAGCGACCCATTGTGGCTTTGGGAGTTAGCAATTTTATGCGATTTGATGCAATATTTGAATGATCTTAATATCAAGCTTCAAGGAGAAAATAAACTCATCTGTCATGTATACGCGGAAGTAAATGCATTTCAAGCCAAATTACAACTATTCATATAACAAGCTGAAAGGTGCATTTTCCAACGCGTTCGGAACTAAAGAAAGACCAAATCAATGTTTGCTCACCCAAAGAGAAGAATGATTGAACTGTTAAGACTGCTTAGCGACCATTTCGACGAGAGATTTGCGGATTTTCATGAGCTGAAGAATGATATCCGAATTTGTGAAAATCCATTACAACTAGAACTCATTAGTTACAATGTCAAACATTCATGAAAGATTACTTTCAAGGAAACTTACCATAATTCATGTTAATATTCTTCTCCTACACTCTTTACGATTTATTTTAATTTTAATTGGAGACATTTTGCTAATAACTTATACACGATGTCCAGAAAGAGCTCGGCAAGTGTCACAGCATTCTTTTTTCGTATTTTTAAATATTGGCACAATTCGACCCATTTCCCAGGCAGTTGATATCTTTTCATTGTCCCAAATACCTATTATTAATTCATTTAGCGCCTCTTCATTACCATACTTGTCGATGTTCAGGCCCTTGTATTTGAATTTTTACTAATCCTATTTGCACTGTTTGCCCTTTATTTTTTCTTCCTTACTTGTTTTCTTGTCAATGCCTCTATTTGTCCATCCTTTTTGGATATATCATTGTTAATATCTAGTATTTCACCTGCTATTCTTTTTAGTTTGTATTTATTCATGATTATCGTTTTTTTCCTAGGCGTCTTGTTTTCGATTGCCTCTTGAAGCTTTATTTGGGATATTATATCTTATTCCTATTTTCCAGGGTTTCCAACTTCCACGATAGTTTTTCTCATCTGATTCGCTTATCATATGCATTAAAACGTGGAGAAACAAAAGCATAAAGAAAGGAACTCCAAATTGAAATTATTTTTAAAATCTAAATCAAAATTTGCCGAACTTAAGTAGTTTATAAACGATATCTTAATAAATTGTGACGTTTTATCGCTTGCATGTTCCACGAGAATCAAGAACCTTAACTTAAAAAAAACAAATTCATTCTACAATCACAGAATAAAACACAAGTGATATTAGTGTTTTATTCTGTGCTACAATTCATATATAAACATTATACGATGCCTATATTTTCTAGAATGTTCACCAATAATTTTCACGTCAACTTGAAAAATTTTTCACTATTCTGTACTCGTTGAAAATTCCATATAAGGTATTCTATATGTGAACATACACTTTCCGCTATTGTTTGTTATAAAAGGAAAATAAGTTAGCACTAAGTACGGTTGCGAAAGAGAAACATACTCGTATATCTTTTGAACTGCGCCATAGAAACGACAATTAATTAGAAATAATTGGAGAACGCGTCCGTTTGCTTCAGAAGGTGAAAACATCACTTGATAAAGTAGATAACTTAAAGAAATCCTAACAAATTTAATTTCATAAGGTCAAATCATTCTAATATTAATTAAAAAAGTTGCAATTGTTAAGCTAAAATGATTGTATATTTTATTCATTTCGAACGTTGGATTTACATATCTGAGAATAATGTTCCGTCTTTAATCTCATCTTATTATTCTCTTTAATTAATTTTTCAGTTTCTGAAAATCGTTTAACCCTAATGGGAAATGTGGTAAAATTGGGATGTATATTACATGAATATTGTAACATGTAAAATGAGTCCTCCGTTTATAAACTTTCTCAGAAAATATCTTAAACAAATTCCTTGGATTAAAACGATAATTTATGTCTTTTTATAAGTGAGAAATGGAATCTATAAAGTATCTCATGAAAACCTTTTGCAACGAAATAAGAAAAATGTGAACAAAAACGTTATCCACCCGCATCCATTTTGAATTAAACCTCTCTAGAAAGTATTAATGTAAGGAAATGTACTAAATAACTTCCAAACCGTCTCTCTCATATTAAGCTAATTTTGTGTGAAAATATGAGAATTTCTTAGGAAGGGCGAATTCACAGATAGAACAATTTACGTTAAATGATGCCCTTCCATAAACAAAAATTGACCTGTTGCCTAATGGACGAAATAAATCGTGTTATCATCCACAAATTAACTATACGGAAAAAGTTGTTATTTTTGTTATCTAAAGGTTACATAACTTTCTCAAACGACTATGCGCCTTTAAGGCTTTTATGAATCAATTTCATTTAATAATTTAACTTCGGTTTGAGTCCAAATCGATGAATTTGTGAAAATCCATTATACCTAATGTGTTGGCATTATTTATCTGCGTTACAGTCTATATACAGCAGTTAATTACAAAAATTTACAGTAATTACCTTGTAAATCAAAACACAATTTCATTTAAGACGAAAACGCTTTCATCTAAACCGCATTATAAAGTAATATTTTCAAATATTCACGTGTAAGTGGTAATAAATGGCAATTATTATGGCATTTTTGGACCCTTCTTATACATTCCTAAATCCTAATTTATACAGGGTGGGGCACCACATACGGCACGGAATTTGGTTGCTAAACTATAACAATTAAAAAAAATCTTTTTCAAAAAAATATGGGATATCAAAGTTTTTTTTATGGAATAATAATCTCATCACATTTTCGAATTTTACGTAAAAAAATAATGTCTCGTTCTTACAAATTCTCTATACCTATCTTTTATGGTTTTCGAGATATCTCGGTTTTTCTCGAAAAGGAAAAAATGGGTGGGCGTAAAAAATTGCTTTGGATTAGTTGATTTGAAACCTTTTGGATACTATTTGCAATATTTACTATTATGTGCGGGGTGTTCCAAAAAGTGCGAAATACCATTGACTCGTGCTAACTTAAATAACTTACTTATCTTAAATAGAACACCAGGTATTTTTTTACCCTATCTCATACACTCAAGTAAAGTATTCTCTTTCAAAATATTAGGATTCCTTATAGTTCCCTATATGTTGTGATCAAAAAAGGGCTTTAAAACAGTAGTCGTTACTAATGACATGAAATTCCTTATTTTAATCATTGTGCGCATTTATAAAAAATCACGAAACACGTCAATTTTAGAACTTAAAATTACATACTATTGCGTAAAATTTCATCCCTAAATTTCACACCTTTTAAGTTTTAAATAGGAAGTAGCGACTTGTGATACATTATTAAAAAGGTCTCTTCATTGTCTATTCAACAATGTTATTCTTTTCAAATAGATTACAAAAATTAACATTTAAAAAATTCGTCACAACCCGTCAAAAATCCAACACCAATACCGTTTAGTTCTTGATAAGGAGAACGTAAGCAAAAACCATGTCGTTGGACGTTATCAATAAAAAAATAGAAAGGTATCATGACAAAAAATATTAGTTTCCCATCCCCCTTCCAGACCCAACTTGGCTCCGTGCGCCTTTTTTTGTTTCCCCGGCTGAAGAGACAGCTAAAAGGAAAACATAGGAAGACCGTGGAAAACATCCCTAACGTTCCTGAGAGGCATTCCCGTCGAGGACTTTCGCGGCGCCTTCCAGGCGTGGCAGACACGTCCCCGCAAGTGTATTGCTGCAGGGGAAGAGTATTTTGAAGAATCAAACGTATGTTTTTTTACTTCCAGTTACATCATCGAATTTGTTTATTTAGTGCGGACAGGAGCGGTACAAGATATTCATTGGTTATGTATGATAAACTTAATAATAACCACTTTCAAAAGTTCGTAAGGCTCAATTTATGTTCCTCTTTCTTGATACAATTTTAATTCATTAGTCATTGTTAATGAATACCTATACTTTGACACTGCACCATAATTTCATAAAGTATATTAGATGAAAAACTGCATCCATTCACTTACTAAAGGGAAAGCTAATTAGATATACAGCGTTCACAAAAGCCGCGTTGTTTCACTCTTAATTAATTGACAAAGCAGCTATCTTTGTTATAATTAAACCAATCCCTTCTCAAAACAGTAAGATTTTCGTATACGTAATATAATTACTGAAAATAAGATATATACGTCATAATGGAATTACAAAATGTCACTTTTATAATATGTTTAGATATATCGCGTGTGAAAACAATATTATAATTCCGCCAACAGGGATAGTAAATGACAGTAACAGTCAAACCTATTTTCATCTACATTTTCCAGTCACAAAGTAGACTAAATCAATAATCTGCATGAACCGTATTTCTATAAGGCCGGAAAATCTTAATGAAGAAAAGGCAAGATAACATAAATTTCCACTCACCTACAAATGGCACAAGACCCTCTTGTTCATATCCAGTTATTCCTTCCTGTCCAGTACATTTTTTAGGCGAATTATCAAATGTACAATTATTATGTTGGCTCCAAAATTCTCGAAACCAACTGTTGCGGCAATTAATTATTTTTGCTGACGTCACGTGTAGAATATTTAAACCGAGGCTGGTGTTACAGGATAGGCCTTCCAATCTGGGAAGTAGCGACATGTAATATTCGTCAAATGCTGAAAATAATAAAGAAATTCAGTAAAATCGATTGATAATAACATCAAATTAAAGGGCAACTAGTAGACGTTTACACCGATTATCTTTAAGTGATTCAACCCTTGTAGAATTACAAATGCTATTTTTCCTGAAAGTGTTTGGACAGAAGGTTCTGACCGGTCTGACATAAATATACTGTTACTACCTTGAATAGGGTTTCGATGCGGTAGAATTGTGATAGCTCCCTCGGCAGCCCATTCCTGATCCCGGACAGGGTGAACTTTAGCTCCCCATGAATCACTTCCAATCCACAAAAAGTGGCCCGTTCGATTAGCTCGTACTGTGGCTTGTAGAAGTTTTCTGAAACGAATAAATGCATATATAGTGCTAGTATTGCATACATATTTTGAGGTAATCGGTTAAAAGTGGGAGTTTAATCAATATCATTAACCTTCTATAGGTATAGTTTATCACCAATATCTGGAAAAATTTCCACATTATTGAAGACTACACACCAATGATTTAGTAATATTGTATTGGGAACGTATTTCTTAAACGCCGTCGCTGCTATGCTCATGAAATTACCTTGCAGCACATTATTACCGTTCCAATTTCCTTACATACCAAATTGATAATAAAAACCAATTGAATTTCTTTTATAATATAACACACCTGTTGCATTTGTAGCGTACTGAAGTTTACATGAAAAAAAGTGTAGGTAATTAGAAGGGCGTCAATTAAAAATTATTCTGTTTAAATTCTTCGAAATCAATGAGCAAATTTCTCGACAGCTCCACTTACTGTAAAATTAGCAGTTTATAAGTTATAGAAATCATTATAATCTCTGCCATAAAATGACGTTATCCTTTCATTATCAGTAAAGAAGAGGAAAAAATAATTCCTCTGCGTTATTTTGTGGAAACTGGGATCAATAGAGATATAATGATGTAAATTTAGAAAGGATGTAAGCGAACTGTTCAAATTAATCTCAGATAAGAATCTGTCCCTAATCTTTATTGTGTACTAATGAAATTATAACAAACTGAACAATTAACTAAAATTTGGGTCGGAATGGCTACGTTCAAAAATTTACACTAAACTGTCTCTATAGTATTTTACACTGCTAGTTTAGTTTGTGTAATTTTAATGTTAGTAAAGCTACGTTACAAGCAGATTTTAATGTATTACATTAGGTAAAGTATTCAATTGTAGAACCAGCGTTAAGTTAGTGCACTATCTTTTACAAAGTTGTTGAGGTTAACGACGCTTCCCTGTTACATTAAAGAGGCAGGAGGAAAATTTAAGGAACCCAATATTTATTAATTGTCGCATTTATCGTTATTTAAAAGCAATCTCTTGTGTAAGTAATTGACCTTTGTGAAATTTGTATCGGCCAACAACAATTGAATATCTTCGAACAATATTCGATCAGTAGACACTTTTATTGGTTTGAGGATCACAATGATTACGAAGTTACACAAGTAAATACTGTCACTTACGTCCTCAGTTGTCTGAAATGAAATGAAAAAATATAGGTATATTAAATAATATAAATAATGGTAATTTTCAACAACAATAGGAGTGTAACTATACCTCATGTTGTTCCTCGACTTCTTCAATATCTCCGGCAAATTAGCTGACTGTATCGTCGAGCAACCTATCCATCTCGTCGTTGTCGTCAAGGTCGTCCACGTCTATCTTCATTTCCGGGACGTTTTCGCAGGACTGGCCACTGCAGATATCGCAGACCAGGGAACATTTCAAACCTGCCATCTAGCATTCCTGCGTCCCTTCTTGCAACTGAGAAATCATGTTCAGCAGGTATGACATCATCTTTGGAGAAAGGCCCCTGGCTGTAGCAACCCATCCCCATTCGAGCGGATTCTTTTCGTAGCCCAGCTACTGCTTCACCTGATAGTATGTCCGAAAAGAATGTAGCTTTGCAGCATCTTACGTGGGAGGAAGTCTGGACAGGTTGAAACTTCTCTTGACTGCAACCTTTCTGAAGAGTTTGTCGCGTAGGTGGTTGAGGGTTTGACTGGACCTTTCTCCACCATACAGTTGAATAACGATTTTCTCCCCGGCTTCAGCTACTTGGGCAGCCGTCGCAGCTGGATTCGAAAAAACTGCAGCTTTCTCTTTTAGGTCCGCACGCTTCTACAATTGCTCGACGAATACAGTCACCCAACTTGCCGGAGATATTGAAGAAGTCGAGGAACAATATGAGGTATAGTTACATTCGTATTGTTGTTGAAAATTACCATTATGTATATTATTTAATATACCTATATTTTTTCACTTCATTTCAGACAACTGAGGACGTGGAAGAAGACGATGAACCATGACAAGGTTACTGGGCTATAAATGGCAGCGTGATTTCTTTGATACTTTGCAAAGCTCTATACCTTATTCCGTAGTATTCGAGACCTCGGTAGTCAAAATCAATGGGAAATGGTGTTTTCCCTCCAGTGAGGTGTCGTTTTCACAATCTCTAACATTTTTTATATAAAGATTCCGATACCAACCATAGGTAAATACTCTCTTTTCTGTTCAAAGGCATAAATACTTCGTTTTTAATATACTTCTGGGTAACATATAGTAAACCACTAAAGGCTTTTTGTGTTTGTATCCCCTAACTTGTGAATTACTTCTGAGTGGGCCAAGATATTTATCGTAAATAAACTAATCCCACCCTGTTATCTATAACACCTCCTTCCAACTGAAGATCGACCAATTCAAAACGGGCGACCAGACAAAGATTACCTGAGTCTACGATTTTGAGCAAATTTTAGAACCTGGCCTAATCCCTAAATTCCAAGACAACAGCCTACCCCGCATGTCCATCTTGAATGTGCTTACTGATCTCTTCCTAGAGCACATCGCCTCTTAGAATCCCGAACCCCCACTACTTTTCGATAAATCCTCATAAGCAGCTAAAATTCCAAGAAGACGGGTTAATAAAGAGGTAGACGTTGTTTCGAGAGATTAACTTGTTTACAAAATAAAACACTAGAAAACACATTTGACACGAGATATGGAATGAGTAAGGAACAAAGGATCGTCCTCAGAAGCTCTGGAGATACTTGAAAACTCTGCGAAACGGTACACTTAGTACAATTGATTTATTGCCCCCGAAGATTGCCACTCTGTTGAGGTACCTTAAGTCTTTAATGCGCACCCGTTTTCCGCGGCAACAGTATAAACAAGTGTCCTTATAGGTGAAACAGTCGTCTAAGAAGAAAATCAACAACAATATTCCATGATAATGGTCCAAAGGTCCTTTGTCAGAGTTTTAAATATAGAAAACTGTGGAGCTCTCGAAGTATATCCAGCGAACAGGAAGTTCCAAACCACGTTCATCATCTCTTCTTCGCTAACAGTGTATCTGTTACCGTTGGCCGTGTCTAAAAGATTTTTCGCCAGGTAGTCTCGACAAAGCGTTGATGCTAACAAAACTTTATTTCTACGACAGTTTATAACGTTTATATGGCGTAACAATTATGTTCTTGCTATTTCGATGGCAAGTTGCGCAACGAAAAAGGAACACGGAAATGTTTTGTTTATAAATTTTGCTAGGTCTGGAAGAATAGTGGGTAGGGTTATCTTTAGGGTTATCGACGGTTGACTGTTCGTTGATTATTATAGGGGACTGGAGTGCTAGTTCCAAACCCGAACATTAACCAGGAGTCACTTGTACTCTTCCTGCCATAGTCGCTTTGCATCGAGTATTCGAACCAATTATTATAGATTAATATATCTCTAAATTTGGACGGTTTAACAATGACAAGTCGGAGTGACGTTGGTTAACTTATTGTGACAGCTTGACATTCCACCAATTGTAAATCAAATATAAAAGAGGCAGCCGGGATGATTTGGACACGAAGTGAGGATGCAAGAAGCAAGAATATTTAGAGAAATTTATGAGACGAGAACAACAGAAAGAAGAGGAAAGACTGAGGGGAGCATGGTATAATTATATTATTACCCACTGAAAGAAAACAAGCGTGCGATGGAAACAGGCCAGATTAGTGGCGCAGAATAGGGTGAAGTGGAAGGAATAAAACTCAAACCCATTAGTCTTACGCCTAGCGGCAGATAGTCCCATCGTTTAGCAAGCGAGCGAGCAAGTCTTCACATTACTGTAAATTGTATGATAGATGTGTTCAATTGATTTTACAATTAAAGACCTTTATTATTATTATATTATTATTATTATTACCATTGGGCAAACGGTGGTTCTATGTTTACGTTCACAGTGATATGATTTAATTGGGGATAAAAAAATTGTAGAGAATTTCCACTGTTTTCCCATAAACTTGAAATTTAGCCTTTCGCCAAGCCTTCACTTTTAATGATCTAGTTGAAGTGTGCGTTAAGTTTATAGAAATCCACTTACTTAGAGTAATACGATTTAATTTACAAAGAATTTTCCACCCCATTGTCCCAAATCGAATCGTTATTAAATTCTCAGCCAATCCGCAACCAGAAATACGATCCGAATGATCTTTCATTTTTTACTTTTAAATATCGATTCATTAAATTCAATACCGTGTTCTGACATCTTCCATTTGATATTAAACACATTCAATAGCAGACAATATTTAAAAATTCCCACATTCTGACTTTAAAATACTGAATATTTAGATACTTTGCGGCAGTATTCAAAATTGATATATCCGTATAATGAGTTTAAGCTTCAGATGGTAGTTTTAATTAAGGACGAGATTCAAACCACATTTACATTTGTCACACTACATCGGGGTTGTGACGGTCATGTTCGGGTTGTTACTGTTAACACCTCAAAGGGAATTTTGCTAAGACCAATTGTAAAGTTATGCTCAATATTTACCGAAATTTTTCGTGGTTTTCCATAGTATGTATACAGGGTGTCTCACGGTGACCGTCGGTTAGAAGTATATCAAGAACTGTAAAAGCTATAAATTTGAAATTTTGCATATGCGACATGGAGTGTTTAACCTTCCTAACACCGGGTGATTTTTATAACACTAAATACCGGGTGGGGTCCGCGCGGACCCCAGTGTTTTTTTCATTCAAATCAAACATTCTCCTGGAAATTACACCTCTGTGAGTGTTTTGTTATTTAGTAGAACTGATATCAATGGCTTTTTGCATGAAAAAAGGTAGTTACATGTTTAATAAACGTATACTAATGAAAAAAGTAAGGAAATTGGAGTAGGTATATACAATTATAATATAATTTATTATTATTTATTATTATATAAATAATAATATACACCCATAGTTCCGATTCTAAAAAAAAGTGGGGAAATTAGGCTTTGTGGGGATTACTCCGTTACAGTAAATCCGCAAATAGTTATAGATGAGCATCCTTTACCTTCAATAGATGAATTATTTAAGTCACTTGCTGGGGGAGTTACATTCTCAAAGATTGATTTAAAAGAAGCGTATTTACAAATGGAGATACGTCCCGAAGATAGGGAAATGCTAACGTTAAATACGTTCAAAGGTCTTTACGTACCTACACGTTTAATTTATGGTATTGCATCTGCTCCTGCAATATGGCAGAGAGAAATCGAAAACATTTTAAAAGACATTCCAGGGGTAGCAGTGTTTCTCGATGACATAATTGTTACAGGTTCTTCTTCAGAGGTACATGTCGAAAGATTAACAGAAGTGTTCAACCGACTACAAAAGTTTAACATAACAAGTAATGTTGAAAAATGTAGTTTTTTTAAAAATGAAATACAATATTGCGGGTACAAGATTAACAAAGATGGTATTCATAAAGTTACTAGTAAAATGGAGGCTATCGAGAAGATGCCTAGACCAAGAAATGCCACAGAAGTTCGTGCATTTATTGGTATGATCAATTATTACAATAGATTCATTGAAAACCTTAGCTCAATTTTGTTTCCATTGAACCAATTGCTTTGTAAGGAGAAAAAGTTTGAGTGGTCTGAGGAATGTGAAATAGCATTTAAAGCAGCTAAGGAAGCTTTTCAGGATACAACATTTTTAGTACATTATGATCCTAAACTACCATTAGTAGTTTGTTGTGACGCTAGCCCAATAGGGGTTGGTGCCATTTTAGCTCATGCTTACCCAGATGGTTCAGAAAAAGTAATACAGTATGCCAGTCAAACGTTATCGGAAACGCAAAGAAAATACGCACAAATTGATAAGGAGGATTATTTTCGCAGTAAAAAAATTTTATCAGTATTTGTACGCAAATCACTTCACACTTTATACAGACCATCAACCGTTAATACATATCTTTTCACAAAAAAAAAGTTTACCTCATTACAGTGCCATGCGCATGCAACATTACGCGATATACAGGGTTCGCCATTACTCCGGCCTCGGTTTCTAGTGCCTTTGCATAAATGTCAGCATAAAATGTTTAGTAATGTACTCATTTCTATTGAAAAGCTGCATGTTTTAAAAATATTTTTGTTTATACAGAGTGTGTAGTTTTCGCTGGGCAGTATAAAGTTACACTTTTTTAAATAGCAACCCATCAATTTTTTTATGCTGTTCGATGAAGGCTTAATTTAGATGAAAAACACTTTTTAAATTTTTTAAATTGATCGCGGCGTTGCCATTTTAGAGCAATTTCTTTAAAAATGCGGCATCAGAAAGAAATGGTCACAACACTGGTGTTTTTTGAAATTTTGGAATTTGCTTTTGTAAATTCGTAGATGAAGGTCAGAAGTACTTAAATAGTCTAAAAGATATTTTTAATTCGCCATACTTTTTTTGTATGAGAACGCTACTTTTCAAATTTTTTAAATTGCTGAAACTCATTTTTTTTAAATGGCACCCTAGATTTTTTTCAACTGTTTCTAATGTAGTTTTTATCGATTTGCACTAGTACTTTTTTTTCCTAACATTTACAGTTATGGAGATATTTATAAAATTTCAATTAAATCGCAACAAGCATTATTTTAATCAAGCGGGTTTATTCTAGTAGGCTTTGCTTCTATTAAACAAAAAACAAATATTCAGTAGAAGTTACTTATTGTGTTTAGTTGTCACATTATTACCTGTTATTACTTTCTACTTTATTAACTTTCGTATAAAATGAATTTTCCACAGAACGAATTAGTGGACATGGTGTTTATTTTGGGTGAATGTGAAAAAATTGTCTTTTGGCTTCTCGTGTCTATAAACAAAGATATCCTGATCGCCGTGCTCCAAGTATCCGTGCATTACAAAAATTATTGGTTCGATTCGAACAAACAGGATCGGTAAACTACAAGCCACCTGTTCAAAGAAAAACTGTCAGAACGGAAGAGGCAGAATTTATGGTATTGCAGGCTGTAGTTGAAAATCCAAATGCTAGCACCAAACAAATTAGTGAAGAACTTGGTACAATTAGTGCTACTTCAGTGAGAAGAGTACTGAAAAGTCATAAATATCACCCTTATCACATTGAACTGCATCAAAAGTTGACTATAGGGGATTTTAACTCAAGAAGAACTTTCTGTGTGTGAATGTTAAATAAACTTAATGAGGTGCCAGGCTTTATATCCACTGTTTTATTTACCGACGAAGCTCCCTTTCACAGTAATGGCCGAGTAAATCGTCGTAATTTTCATTACTATGATAATGTAAATCCTCATATTTTAAGAGTTTTGGATCATCAACATAGATGGACGCTCAATGTATGGGGAGGAATTGTGAATAATTTTATCATAGGTCCTTACTTCTTTGATGGTCATTTAAATGCCGACAGATATTTGGAGTTTTTGAATAATTCTTTGCCACAATTACTAGGCAATGTTCCGGAAAACACAAGAAGGACCATGTGGTATCAGCATGATGGTGCGCCATGTCATTTTGGTAGAAACGTACGTAATTATTTAAATGAACATTATCGTGATCAATGGATCGGCCGAGGTGGTCCTGTGCCATGGCCGGCAAGATCTCCGGATCTTACTGTCATGGATTTCTTTTTATGGGGGTTCGTGAAAGATTATGTATTTCAAGAAGATGCTACTACACAAGAGGCAATGAAAATCAGAATAAGAACCGCATTTTCTAATGTCACACATGAGATGTTACAAAATGTGCGTGAATCTTTAGGGGAAAGACTTGAGACGTGCCTACAACAAAATGGGCAAAATTTTGAACACTTGTTAAACTAATTTTTTTTTATTGTTGTTGGTTTTCTAATGGTCTCGCTCTTTTTGTTTTTTGTTTAATATAAGCAAAGCCTACTAGAATAAACCCGCTTGATTAAAATAATGCTTGTTGCGATTTAATTGAAATTTTATAAATATCTCCATAACTGTAGATGTTAGGAAAAAAAAGTACTAGTGCAAATCGATAAAAACTACATTAGAAACAGTTGAAAAAAATCTAGAGTGCCATTTAAAAAAAATGAGTTTCAGCAATTTCAAAAATTTGAAAAGTAGCGTTCTCATACAAAAAAAGTATGGCGAATTAAAAATATCTTTTAGACTATTTAAGTACTTCTGACTTTCATCTACGAATGTACAAAAGCAAATTCCAAAATTTCAAAAAACACCAGTGTTGTGACCATTTCTTTCTGATGCTGCATTTTTAAAGAAATTGCTCTAAAATGGCAACGCCGCGATCAATTTAAAAAATTTAAAAAGTATTTTTCATCTAAATTAAGCCTTCATCGAACAGCATAAAAAAATTGATGGGTTGCTATTTAAAAAAGTGTAACTTTATACTGCCCAGCGAAAACTACACACTCTGTATAAACAAAAATATTTTTAAAACATGCAGCTTTTCAATAGAAATGAGTACATTACTAAACATTTTATGCTGACATTTATGCAAAGGCACTAGAATAGAAACCGAGGCCGGAGTAATGGCGAACCCTGTATTTACAAGGTTTTAATTATGATATCAAATACAAAAATTCCAAACAAAACGCAAATGCAGATTGTTTGTCGAGATTACATAAATTATTATATTATTATATTATTAGAAAAAAAAACGGTTACTTCTAGAAATGATGTATATTAAAATTAATAGTGATATCGTTTGCAATAGCAAACAAGACTTGGACGGCCTCCCTTTTATTTATAATTCATTACTAGAAAATTTAAAGTAGGTATAATTCATTTAATGTATTAATGTCACACTGACGAAGGCAGCAACCGCTGCCGAAATATTTGTGCATTTAATAAATAAAGTTTTATATAAATTGACTCTATTGCATTAAAATACTATTCATTATTATAAGAAGATAGTCAAATAATTATATACAATTATACATATTTACATTTAATTTTCGCAATTATTACACACAGTAACTGTTTTAGTAACTCTAATTACACAGAATTATTAGAAATCGTTCGAAAAATAAATAAATGAAAGCTAATGATTGTGATTTTGAGTAATCTTTATCTAATACCAAATTACAAAAGAGAACGCCAATTAGCAAAATCGTTTATAATTTGCATACTTTGATAATATTATAGTTTATGATGATGAGATTGTAAGATAATATTTAAAGAATTTAAAGAAAACATTAACCAAAACGTATTGAATACATAACTTTAACAATATTCGACAAAAATTTTACTTACACCTGTTACCGGGTGGGGTCCAGTCGGACCCCAACCGCATTTTTGGGGAGATTTTCTAAAATATTCAGCTTTATACTCAACATTTTTGTGTTATTAGTTAATTATCTGGTACATAGAACTGTAAGGACAAATGTAAATGAGCCTCATGATTTTGAAAAAAATGTAAGCACATGTAATAACAAAAATAAAACTCTTGGGGTCCGCGCGGACCCCACCCGGTGTTAGGAAGGTTAATCTATTAAATAAAAATATTTTCCAAATGGCAGCACTTCCGGAAATACCGGAAGTGAGCATCAACTTCTTTATTTTAAATACAAACCAGGCAATTTTTTTTCACATTCTGATGTGTCATAAAATGTTTAGTAAGTATGCTTAAAATAATCGGCGTATCAATTTTGATTGTTGAGAAAAAAATTTTTTTCACTGAAAAATGTCAAAATCTTGTTTAGGAAATAAAATTGAAAGTCGAAAGTGGTAAAAGTTAGGGAAATGGGATTTTAGGTTCTCAATGTCAAAAGATTGAGACACAATTGTCTGTCATGGATAATAAAAAATTGCCCGCGGTTACGTCCCACTGAACACAGTACATCCATGAAACGTTTCTAAATGTTGCATAAGGGTTACAAATGAAACATTCCTAAGAAACATCTAAGACACATTACTGGTACATTCCTGTCGAAAGCGAATAAATGGTAATGTCTAATAAACGTTTCAATTGATATGTTACATAAAATACAAAACATACACATTACAACACGAACGTTTTAGATATGTATCCAAAAATACATCTCTGTGATGTATTTTTTGGAATGTGATAACGTATAACATTTTAGAAACGTTACAAATGTGATGTTTCGTTTGAAACAAAATAGTCATATCTCAAAGTTAACGTTACGGAGTTGTGTTTAGTAGTGTTGTACCAGAAACCTTATCAGTTGAAACATATCGTAAGAAACACATCATACACGTTTCGGTGTGAACGTTTTAGATATGTATCCAAAAATACATCTCTGTGATGTATTTTTTGGAATGTGATAACGAATAACATTTTAGAAACGTTACAAATGTGATGTTTCGTTTGAAACAAAATAGTCATATCTCAAAGTTAACGTTACGGAGTTGTGTTTAGTAGTGTTGTACCAGAAACCTTATCAGTTGAAACATATCGTAAGAAACACATCATACACGTTTCGGTGTGAACGTTTTAGATATGTATCCAAAAATACATCTCTGTGATGTATTTTTTGGAATGTGATAACGAATAACATTTTAGAAACGTTACAAATGTGATGTTTCGTTTGAAACAAAATAGTCATATCTCAAAGTTAACGTTACGGAGTTGTGTTTAGTAGTGTTGTACCAGAAACCTTATCAGTTGAAACATATCGTAAGAAACACATCATACACGTTTCGGTGTGAACGTTTTAGATATGTATCCAAAAATATATCTCTGTGATATATTTTTTGGAATGTGATAACTAAAGCTAGGATGCCTTTTTTTTTAGAAATGGACAAACATAAGGCAGACCGACCCTATTTAAAATCCGTTTTAGATGCAAACTTTATTCTGCCTTTTTTGGTTTCCGTTAGTTTTATTGCGTTTTTTACCTTTTTTTTTGATATTTTCGCGTAAGTATTTAGTACCTTTTCTGTAATTTTTTTTAAGTTTTTTGAAATGTGAGTAAGTATTTTTTTAATTTTTAGATTTTATATAGGTATATTTTTCTGGGTAACTTCTAAGAAAGCAAATTGTTTGAAAGGGAAAGGAATTTGGTATACAAACTGAATACAAACTTTGTCTATAATATTTAAGCCTCTTACAATAATAACTCGGGTGAGTCATTTTCCTTACTTTGAAATATTTCCCATTGTATTATTTCTACTTGCAAGCTGCACCTACATACAGTCTTTGTTGAAATTGCATCATTTAGTCATTATGCCGAGTTAAGCGTATTTTAATTAGCCCGAAAACTTTATTGAAAAAGAATACCAGCAGATAGCATTTATCAACTGTAATTACTTTTTCAAATAAATATTTGTTTGTCTATACTTAAATTGAATATGTATGTGTTGATTTTATCTCGACAGTTTTCGCTTTTCCGTGCCATTTTCCTCCTTTTTTGTCTTTGTAGATGCTTTTTTAAAATTATTTTTTATGCCTTTTTCCTGCCTTTTTGAAACTTTCGTTTTGTCTAACTATCCCAACTTTAGTGATAACGTATAACATTTTAGAAACTTCATTAAAAATGTGATGTTTCGTTTGAAGTCATCTTTCAAAGTTAATGTTAGGTACTTGTATTTAGTAGCGTTGTACTAGAAACCTAATCACTTGAAACATATCATAAGAAACTAAAAATACACGTTTCAATGTGAGTGTTTTACATATTTATCCAAAATTACAATTCAAATTACAATAGATTTATTCATCATAAGTAGATGGGTAATATTGCACATCTAAATGGCTTATTTGCCAGCGAGTCTGTAGCTCAGGTAGTTTGCGTAGCTGTTTTCTGAATTCCTAAACAAGCGACCGATGTTCGAATCCCACTTGAAGCAAAACGATTTTTCAGCATCACCGATCTCCTTCGAGTCTACACTAAGAGAATTTTGGGGGCCCTGGAGAACAAGCCACCGGAGTACATTGGGCCCTGCAGGGCGTGCGCACTGGGAAAAGAGCCCCTGAGAGCAGTTGGGGCTCTCGGTACCATAGTTTCTACCACATCTCAATTTTTTTATACTCAGGTATGTTTCAAATGAAACATATATGAGACATTTCAAATATTCACGTATAAAACATTTATAAGGACACATTTCTCCTACATTTCAATAAATTACTCTTCGATATGTTTCTCGAAACATATATAAAATGTTTCGATGTAACGTTTCTGTGTTGTTTCAAATCTAGGTTTCTGAAGGCGGACATTAAACATCTATGTTATGTGTATGATACGTTTCTGTCGCTGTTTCGGAGACGTTTCATGTTTCAGAGATACGTTTCTAAAACATTTCAGAAACGTTTTTTTGCACTGTGGGGTATCTACTTGACGTTATTTCCAGACTTAAGAAAATCTTTAAAAAGTCTCTTTTTTTTAATGGAATGCCTATTTAATTATCGGCCCATTCGATGCAGAAATAAATTTCCTTTAAATTGATATACCATGTTCCTATACCTAATATCAATGATTACAAAGTTATTTACATTTTTCTAATTAAATTTATAATTACATACTTCACAAAACATGGTTGGCTTTGAAAATTTTCAAAACATTTTCATTCAATTGTTTCTTATGATGACAGTTGTCAGTTAGCTATCAGTTTGAAAGTTTACGCTACATTTACGTTTGTTATCAATGTTATCTGTTTGAATTTTGATTTTTGCGCTTAATATTTGTTTTTAATTGGGAAATATGGAATACACAAACGTTGATATTCTAAATTTGTTTTACATTCATGGCGAGTCTGCTCGTATTACTTTTCGGACCTGCAGAACCTTTAACCATTGAATAGAGAATCACTAAACACTTTAACGAAATATATCCGCATTTACCTACAATGACAGAACCAAAAATCAGGATGATTGAAAAGAATATTCTAAATTTGGGCGAAGTAAATGCTCCACGAAATTTGGCAAAGCCAATTGTCCCCAATGACGCTGCAGAAACCAATGTATTGGGATATTTTAATGTTTTCCCTGAAAGTTCTGTTCGTTCGGCGGAAAGAGACCTTGGATACTAAAGAAGTTCCATAGATAGAATTTTAAATAATCATAAAAGCATAAGAAACATTTAAATAAAAATTTTTTGAAAATTTTCAAAGCCAACCTTGTTTTGTAAAATAAATTTAATTAGAAAAATGTAAATAACTCTGTAATCATCGATTTTAGGTATAGGAACATGGTATATCAATCAATTTAAAGGAAATTTATTTCTGCATCGAATGGGCCGATAATTAAATAGGCATTCCATTTAAAAAAAGAGACTTTTTAAAGTTTTTCTTAAGTCTGGAAATAACGTCAAATAGATACGTAACCGCGGGCAATTTTTTATAATCCATGACAGACAATTGTGTCTCAATCTTTTGACATTGAGAACCTAAAATCCCATTTCCCTAACTTTTACCACTTTCGACTTTCAATTTTATTTCCTAAACAAGATTTTGACATTTTCAGTGAAAAAATTTTTTTTTCTCAACAATCAAAATTGATACGCCGATTATTTTAAGCATACTTACTAAACATTTTATGACACATCAGAATGTGAAAAAAAATTGCCTGGTTTGTATTTAAAATAAAGAAGTTGATGGTCACTTCCGGTATTTCCGGAAGTGCTGCCATTTGGAAAATATTTTTATTTAATAGATTAAACACTCCATGTCGCATATGCAAAATTTCAAATTTCTAGCTTTTACAGTTCTTGATATACTTCTAACCGACGGTCACCGTGAGACACCCTGTATGTATATTACTAAGATTAATACAGTAGTGCAAGAATTAATAAATTTTGGATTATTTTAGTTGGGCTGAAGAAGTGGAAATTCTATATAACGAATTAGTACTAAAATATATTAATGAAGTTGTAGACCAAGTAAGATAAAATTAATTAAAATTTAAAACGTTCACAGCAAATGAATTATTGATCACATAAATTTCTGTCCTGTGTTTTCATTATCTTAAATCTATTACGCACATATATGGCAGAATTATATTCACTCCCTTAAATCTTTTACGAATTCACTTTCAAGTTTTGAAGAATCGTGTAAGGAAATATATTATTAAGTAAGAATATGATATGACTAAGTTAATTTTATTTTAATAAACTGTAAATTGTTTCTATATTTTGTAAATATTAGTATGTAGGTACCTAACTAGGCCTTATAATCCCACAACGTAAAGATAGTTAATTATTCTTTTAAGATAAGTATTTTTTCATTGTAATAACTGTATTTAGTAATTGTTTAAGGCAGGTTAAACCAAATTCCCTTATCCTTTTTCGAGAGTGTCCTGCAAGTGGCCATAGCGGGTTTCATTCTCCAAAAAGGGGAAGGTGTAGTGCTAAAGGGTAAGTTAGTTATTTCATAAGAAATTGACATAGTTTAAGTAGGTATATAAAAGAAGTGACAAGGCAAGAAATTGAACAATCCATCCAGTTGTGAGTGCGGAGGGCTTTTGACCGAAAGAAGCATGCAATGAACAAATCTTTTTAACAGTTATTGTTGTTATGTTTTTTAAATAAAGTACTAATTTTCCTTTTTTGTGCTGTAATGTGAATAATAAAAACATGTCTTTAAAAGTCATTTTTATAGAGATGTCTTTTAAAGATATCTGTAACATATCAATATTTGTAACAAAAGATATCTTCTGTATATCTTAAAGATGTCTTTCCGGAAATAGAAGATGTTTTAGAGATGTCTGTTATGTCTTAGAATGTACATCTTTAAGATACATTTCAGATGTCTTTGTGTTATCTGGGATACGAAATGCGGCAATGCCGCTAGTGATATAATTGATGCGCGTGACATCCATAACCATTTTCCTTCTGTTGGATTGCTTAAAATAGTGCCCTTATCAAGCTGTGTCTGGTCTGGGCGTTATGTACCTACGTTAAAACGTTTCTCATCTTTAAAACTGCAAGGCGTAAATTCTTCATTATTTATTTTAAACATTCACCAATAAATAGTTGGTCCGTTTTGCGTAACTTTTCTAGTATTCCTGCAGTAAAACTTTTATACTCATAGTAATGATTGCGGAAATGTCTTTCTTTAAAATCATAAGAAAAAAGGCATAAATGGTTATAAAATCTAAAAGACGTAGTGTCTTATAAAATATTACATAGGTATAGAAATCAAAATTAAGTTTCTGCTAGGCAGTAAGCTTAACATTACCAGCGATATTACCTAACTACTTATCAGAAATGTAAGCCTAAATTTACTTTAAAATTGGACTAATTAGGTCTGCTACAAGATGTCGTAAATTACATCTGTTGGATTTAAAATAAGAACCTCCAAGTTTTCGCCTCTATGAAAATGAGCACCCTCCACTGGAACATTAAGAATACGAGAAATGAAAAGAAAAACAGATGTCTTACCACGTACGTAACTAAAAATTGTTAATTACAGTTTTGTTAACATTTGCTTCGGTTTCTTATGTTAATTGGATTATTTTAATAAGATTTATTTCAATGTTATTATATACCTAGGTTATATTGTGCTACTGATATACAGTAGGTACACAGCGATACCACACCTCGTAGATATAGGTAAAATTGCTGATAAATAATATGAGTTATAGCCGGAAATTTAGAGAGCATTTATTAATCAAAATTTAAAATAACAAGCAAACCTCGTGATAGCTTAAAATTGTTATTTGTACCTTCGAGAGTAATATATTTTTACGTTGTGTACCTTATCAGGAAACAAAAACGTTTGGTAATATTATTTATTACTAGATGTTGATTCGAAACGCTCACAATTTAGGTAGCGATGTTTAAAGCATCCACGAAACACCATTAATTCGTTTTCTTGCTGGAAAATTCAAATTAACTTCCTCAGGCGTTCTTATCAAAGGCGATGCTATTGGAATCGTTTACGGCAACACGTTAATATCACATCATCGTAAAATGGCGGATTTGCTAGATTTTAAACGTTCTTGTGGTGCACTAAAGATAGGAAATGTCAGTATTTAATCTACAGTTCTATGCAACTCGTAAACTAACGGGTTTTTCAAGTTCGAGTTTCTTTTTCACTACGAAAATAGCGGATCCGTGAAAACTACATTTCGCAAAATTATGGATATTTTCGATCGTTATAAGCGTTCAACAGAACCCGGAATAAGAAAGTTTATAAAAAAATTTGAGTCGACTGGTTCGGTCAAGACGTAAATACGTCTCGGTGTTCAACCGAAAATATCGCTGCTGTAAGAGGAAATATTGAAGAAGATCAAAATTTGTCAATTGAGCGGCGTTCACAGCAATCTGCAACCACTACAAGGGGAATTTTGCGTACGGATTTGGCTGTTAAGCTTACAAAGTTCAGTTGGTGCAAGAATTGAAGCCAAACGACCATCGGCAACGTTGACAATTCGTTCATTTCATCCAACAAGCGGATGGTTTTGCTGAAAAAATCATCTTCTCAGGCAAAGCTCATTCCCATTTCAATGGACACAGGTAACAAAATTGTCGCATTTAGGCATTGGAAAATCGACGGCAATATGTTGAGAAGCCTTCACGTTCCTCTCGTATTACTGTTTGGTCAGCATTTTGTCTGGTGGTGCTATTGCGCCACTTTCCTTCGAAAATGCAGCTGGAAATGCGCTTACCATCAATGGATTGCGACATCGTGACATATTAACAACGTTTTTTTGGCGTATTGTTGCCATATAGTCAACGAAACAATGAATGTATTGCAAGCAAAATTCCCTCCTTAACGCCTTTGTTTGGACTATTTTCTGTAAAGCCACCTCAAAGATAGAGGTAAACCAGAAACAAATGAAGTCTTGAAAGACAACATTCTGCGCGAAATTGCCGAGATAGACTGCCAATTATGCCAGAATGTTACCGAAAATTTCACCAAAAGAATCGACATCTGTAAACGTGCACGCGGGCCACATTTGTAGACCCTCTATCAATAAACAGATGATGAATTTCCATTCAAAATGTATGTTTAATTTGAATTTGAAAAAGAAAGTAAAACTTCCCTCCATCTCCGTGTACCAGCGTCAGCCAGCTTAGTATACGTTCTTGAATTTCATTTTTGGGTCGAAGACATTGAGCTTATTTAATATTCGAGGCATTTTAAAAATGAGTTCTAAAAAAATTTTCTACTTAGACGATAGTGCACTATACCATAATGTATTCTGTATTATTACAAACTTTTCTAATTTCAACACTAGCTGCTTATTTAAGTTTCACCGCATGTTTTATTAAAATTAGTATTCGGGCCGTTAAGTTTACCTTTATTAATCTCTGTGTATAGTAACTTATGTTGCGAGAAACGTGGTGTTCTTACTACTACCCTTGTTTATACTACTACCGTTCAATATGATTCGTTTAGTTATGGTAAAGCTGCTCTTATTAGATGCACTACAATATAACCTTTTACTCTAAGGTTTCTCTGTATACTTCCACTGTGCTCTTTACAAAAGATATTGAATATATGCCCTTCTTATTTACTTATTCTAAAGGGAATAGAAAATTTAGTGTATTATGCGAAATGAAAGGATCGACAAAGGAACCGGAAGTACCTATAGATGACACTTATTTAAGTAAAATTAAAGTATTTACGTCATACTAATTGAGAATTCAATATTTTGTGTCTTTTGATTTGGTAGTCATAGTATTCTTCTGTATTATAAATTTCTCCTGAGAATACAATAAAGTATTAACAAAACGACAGAGAACGGTTTCCTGCGCGAATATATGATCGGTATTATATCCTATCTTACTCTCACGTACAAAATGATGAAATTTTCGGAAAAATGTGCAACAAAGAATCAACGTTAACGGCAGGCAAATTATTCGTGTTTTAGATCGCCGCATATAACAAAATGTATCAATATGAATAATATGTATTTTTTTTTGTTAGACCTTGCGCATCGACTTTTAAGGTCATTAGCGCTTCCACCTTCCTTATATTCTGTTGATCACCCCAATGTTCTTTAGAAATTTTATTGCATCATGGATGCCTTCTTTGGTGGTAAATATCTCTCTAGTGCTGTTTTTTAATCTATAGAGGTCTCTAATATTCTTTGTTGCCGGGCACTCACATAGGAGATGCGTTACCGTCTGGGTATTGACGTTGCAGAACTGACAAGATGGTGGGTCCGACGCTGTAAGTATATCTATATATGCATGGGTGAGTGCAGTGTGACCTATCCTTATGCGTGTCATTTTAACCCAATCTCGTCTGCTCAGGTTATCGGGCCACTTCCAACGCCTCACGTCATTTTTTTCTTACCCAGGTGGTTTTTGGTATTTCTCCACTCATCCTGCCATTTCTGGTTTGACATCCCTTTTAGAAAGCTCTTCAAAGTATCCGGTAAATGGATGCCGGCGTCGACCGTATCCCGATATGGTCTGACTTTTCGTTTCCGGGTATGCCACTGTGACCTGGGACCCATAAAAAGACTATTACTTTTCCGCTGTTTTTAAGGTGTACCAACGTGTAACTTATTATCTGCGACATCGGGTCGTATGGTCATTTCCCGCGCATGCTGTTGATGACGCTGATAGAATCGGTGGTTATAATATAATTTTTCGGTGCTGATAAATCACAGGATTTTAGCGCCTGCCATATACCGTATTGCTCCGCTAGGTATGCGGTGGTATCTTGGGGCAACGACCAGGCACTCCTGCACCTTGACGATTCTTGGACCCTTCCGTAAACACGACGACCGACTTGCGGTAGGTATCTAATACGTTTGCGAGCGCTACTCGGTATTCTTCCGCTATGGTGTCTTTTTTAGGTAAGGCAGTTGAATTCAGTTGGCTTCAACGCTAATGGCCTAGGTAAGGTAAATCCTAAATCATTGAAACACTCCAGTGCTCGTACACCGGCCGGTCTGATTGTTGGTGACCTTTCTAGGTATTTCGTCCTGCCTCTAAACAGGACGGGGAAATTCCGGTGGTCAGGTTGCGCTCTTATGTTCACGAGTCACGACATAGTTGGTAAGTAGATGAGCTCGTCTCGCTTGCAAAGGCGGGATGCCGGCTTCACTTTTTAGACTTACAACTGGACTAGTGCAAAAGGCGCCTAAATAGCACCGTAGGGCCGAGTTTTCTATCGGGCCCAGCAGCGCGAGCGTCGTCTTACGTGCTGACGAGCTTGCTACACATCCGTAGTCGATCTTTGCGAGGATCGTCGAATGGTAGATATCCAGTAGCATTTCTGTCTCACCTCCAAAACTGGTCCCAGAAATCGCTCTCAGCGCATTCAGAGTGGGCTTGCTTCTTTGTCTGACATCTGTGATGTGCGGCTTCCAAGTGAGCTTCGAATCGAAGGTGAGTTTTTACGTGGAGAAACGGAAACCAGTTGTTTCCGCGTTTCGTAATACCTAGTCTTTATCGCACCCTCTGTAATTTCTTAACGATGGTTTTCATTTTCTGCGCTGAGAAAAAAATAGCCAATGTACGTATTGGCACTTATCTACAGATGCATCTACGGACGCTGTTATATCGTTTACCGCAATGGAGAAAATGGTCACGCTGAGTGTGAAATTAGTCATGTTTTAGATGGCCGCATGTAACAAAATGTATCAATGTGAATAATACGTATTACTTTCCCAGTTGTAAAATGATACATTTCTACTGATTTAGTTTTTTTCGTCCTTATTTTGTAGAATTTTCTTTTTACACATGATATAATATTTATAATATTTATGAGGAGAGATTTTTATATAAGAGGCGTATTTCAAATTCTCAATATAATGATAATAAGCTCGAACAGGGGTTGCTGGAAAAATATTTACAATTACGAGCACTTTCCAATATTAACTTGTACGTATTAATTGGTGATACCTAAGTAACTTTTAGGCTTCTTTTTCATAAATCAGTCTACTAAAATGATAACTGTAGTTAGAAATAAAATGCTTACTCTGTACATCAGAAAACGTTTATATTGGAATATTCGGGAACTAACGACCTGATGGATCTAAAAGGCTGGGACGAATAATCCAAATAATAGAAGTTAATAGTATTGTGACTTTATCATTATACCTATTCATATTTATGTCTTCATGAAAATGTAATTTTGTTCAATTAATTCCCAATAATAAAAACGCATTACCTTCATGTAGGGTGTTTGATTATTAAATACGAACGTAATTTGGAGGTGACGCTTAATAAAATCCATTAACTTGATAAACCCAGCTTACAAGCAGTTAAGTAACAATAGTTATAATTGATTTTAGTACCACGGAGATATCCAAGATTGTTACAATAGAAATTAATGCCGCGATGTTTCCAATTTCCCTTTGAATCGCCTATTAATTTATAAACGATCAATATTACCTGTTATATACACTAAAATCGGTTATCCTCTTATTGTGTATAATGATTGCTGCTATAAAACAACGTGTTGTAAGTAATTAAGCGGTGCCAAAATTTGTTTGGTTGTAAAATGTCAGTGACGCTTGAATAAGTTTCAAAGAAGATAAACTCACGTTTTATTTCTACATTTATAATATTTTAAATTGGCATTTCCAATAAAACGGATTAATTCATGACAGATTTGAACATTTTTAAAGGAAAGCTGCCGCAATTTATTTGATATAAATAATTATTCGAAACTCTTGTACTGAAAGTTATGGAGCTTTGATTCTATATTTTAAAATTCGTGATATTATTTTAATCGATGAGAGTGAAACTTATTCAAATATAACCATTACAACATTTTTGAAAGGAGACCAACTAACATTCGCTCCTGAAATAACTGAAAAACCTATGTAATTAATGTTCCGAAGTTTTGTTTTCGCCCGACAAAGTAAAAATGCTTGTTTCGTTTACAGTTAATCACGAAATGGGGTAGAAAGATTTTACTTTATAAACTTTTATCGATTGATATTATCGTTGAAATAAGCAAAAGGACAAATCAGAAATGGTATATGTCATAACAATGGAACTATCCTTTTCAAGAGGTGATTAATATATACAAGGTGTCTAAAGCTTTTTGATATCATAAATGTTTTATATAAAAGCTGCATTAGATCTCTATTATGAGAGTTATTTCTAAGAAGTGTTCAGCTTAATTTGGGGGCGTCACAACGCTTTATTTCTTAAAGGAAAGCTAGTTTCATTTTTCTTTCTTTTCAGCCCTTGTTCATTTTGAAATGACTATATATATCCGATTAGAAACCTGGAAGCGCTTCATTTTCGAGTCCTGTTATTGTATTCCGAATATACACTGTGTCCAAGATAAGGAGGGCCACTATGGGGATTTCGGAAACGGTAAGAGATAGAGTTTCGGTTAAATGGGAGAAAAGTTGGGCAATTTTGAGTTTAGTAAAATGACATTTTTAAACTGATGGAATTCCGAATCGTTCCGAAGTTATGCGTCAAAAAGCGAATTTTCAGGATTTCGTTCTTGACAAATTGTTACTTTGTCGTTGATGTTAAATAAAAAGTAAAAGAAGCTTCTACAGGTACTTTTTAAATTTTAACGTTTTTTAACATGGCATACAGCGAATTGGAATCCGACGTTTGGTTTTCGATTAACCATCATCAACTTTGTTTTTTAAAGAGGGTCTTGATTTTTTATGCATAATCTATTACGAGTGAATAGAGTCAACATTAGAAAGTAAAGCAATATTTAATAATATGGTAGGTATAATGGAAAGGATTGACTTGAAGGTTCCTTTACAAACCCCAGAACAACCAGATCTGGATGTAGAAAAACTGGTCAATGGTATTCAGATCTCGCCTCTAGAAAGCGCTAAATGAATTGAATCGATAATGGAACTAACTATCCTAGAGGAACTAGTTACACAAGATTCCTTGAAGAACCTGAAAGTAGTACAGGTTACTCCCTCATAATCCCTCAAATAAGAAGAATAACAAAACCTGGACAGAAAATAGAGAAAAAAGCGGTGTCACTTGCAGATTATTTGAAGAAAAGTTTAGCAAAATCAAACCTTGACCGCTGCTACACAATAGGGAAGCAAACAATTCAGTCTTTCAACCCCCCTAGAACTTAAAGAGGACATTTCCTCCACAGATTTGACCTAATCAAAGGACCAGGTTCCAATTAGTTAAACTACCGTATTTTGCTAATACTTCCTTTCAATTAAAATATGTCTTTAGTGTGAGAACGCAGCAAATGAAACGTCATATCGACAAATACATAACCCAAAATATTCAAAACACATTGAGAAATAGAGCCTTATTCCACATCACCAGTTTAGTTTTCGGAGTCGTCCTTCTACGATTGATTATATTAACTTTTTAGCTATTATCCAAAAGGCGTTGGAAAAATGGACGTCTAATAAGCCATTTAACGGTATTGATGATGTTCTTGCTTTCAGTGCGATAAGCCGAAATCCTCGAGTCCTAAACCACAAATAGATATTTTAGAATAATATCGAAGAATCTCAAGAAAATTCAAGCTTGCCTTGATGATCACCCGATTTTTGAAGAAAATTCAGTCAGCTGTAAAAAACTAAACTGAAGAAACTAGGTTTACTTCAAATATAAAAGAGTGTATCAATACCAACAACAGGAAAATCGCTCGGTCGAGTTTCGCAGGCTCATTATCGTAAATTTGGACCGATGAAATATATTCCATAAAATCTTATGGCATTTTTTGAAAACTAAAATATACAGCGCTGCGGGGCGTCAAAACAATTCTTCTAAATAACTGCTTGATAGTGTAATCACGAAGTTTAACACAAATCCCCCTATTTCAAAGGGTTTTCTTTGACCAAAGAATAATTAGTATTCATTAAACCTTTGTATGAATTTACTTATAGCGTAATTAAACAAAAGAAGTGGAGGCCCTTCGTTGTATCAAAGTAAAACGCGTATTTTCGAGAAAATTAATTCTCAACGCTAACATTCCATACTTGAGCTTTTTTGCCATTCTTGGGAAACAAGCACTGAGATACCTTAGAAACAAGTTTGTACAGAAGATTATTTCTGAATAGAAGAAGAATAGTGTTTTTGTACAAATTTATGAGCCATCTAAAACTGAGGTGGGCTACTAACGGAATACTCGAACTCCAGGACCGGTGCTCTTGAAGATAACCACAACGTTAATTGTGCCTAGTGCATAGAATTTAACAAGCCGAAAGATACTATCTTTTCAGCACGATGAGAAACCACAAAAGCGATTGATGTTTCCTCCATGAAATCGCTAAATAGAGCTTAATAGCGAACATTTCTCTAATAACAGCCTGGTGACCATTTTGTTGTAGAACGGGCAGAGTTTTCAGGATTTTTTACTCAATTTGTGAGCCAGAATTGTAAAGGATCGTCTAACGGGGTCATATTTCTTTCAGCAAAGCATAAATGGTAAGGGTTATTTTCACCTTTTTGGGAAAGGAAATTTCGCATTCTGTTAGATGTTCCCTTTTGAACACCACCTGTAAGTCCGCGCATTTTGGTGTAACGGTAAAACAATCCCTTAAATGAATTTTATCCTAGCAAGTGGCTGCAACTCGGAGGTAAGTATGTGCAGTAGGCTTCAAGGATTCGCATTTATGGTAGGTTCGCCGATCCTTCAGAGGAAATTAATTTCTACATTAAAGTGGAAGAAAACCATACTTATCTAAATGATATTATTAATGCACATTAATTATTAATAATTTTTTCTAAATTAATTAGGTCAACAACTTTCCGGGTTCAGTATTTTGTGGTACCAATTCCCAATAAAAAGCATGGTCGCATCATTTTGAGATATACAGTATACTGATGTGTCAAGTATTCCAACAGTGAAATATTTTTATCGATTGCACTATTTTATGAAATTCTGGTCACGTTTTCGAAGAGTAAAATTTTATATTCTTTACCTATATATAGCCACAGAATAATGCAGGATCTTAAAAGTGGTAGAATTAGGAAACCATAACAGATTTATAACTCTTGTATTCAGTAGCGGATTGATTAAATATTGATTACAGAGGGTAGCGGGCTAGCGGCTCTAAAAAAAGAGGTAACAGAAAGACGATGTAATCTGTTTATGTGACAAATTTATGTATTTAAATACTCTACCCTTACGTATACTTGTAATGTACAGAATGATGTTGCATATAAATGCGAATTTTTCAATAATTACATAATTAATGCTTGAGTGTGAAACCTCTAAAGTAACGTTTGAATGAGTACGCTGATGTTAAAATTCCCAAAGCGTTTCTATAATTGGTTTTAACTACCGATTAACCCTCTCGCTACATTCAGCTAAGCGTCATAAGCGTGTAATCTAGATAAACTTTAGTTAAAGAAGTTAAAGGGTACGAAAATATATGTAGCTTGGAAAAACCTTTTAAGTAGAAATTAGATGCAAAGCAAGTTGCTATTCAATTAAGGCAGGGCGTGCTACTCTATTCTCTTGACAGTTCTAATTCGCCCTATGTGACTTCTACTTGTCTAAAGCACTTAAGGGAAACGGGAATTCAAATCGAACAAAGGCACTGTAAACCGTATTATTTTATCGTACAAATGCTCTTTCTTACTTTTCCTATATTTAGTAGTTAACGTCATTGGGGGTAACTAAGCCAGTTTCCTTCCTTCAAAGGTGATTCTGGACGATTATTAGTTCTTTAAAAGATTTTTGAATTGACGATTGGTGATTTACATACTTTTTTCTGTAAAGTAGAATGGAATGCCGAAAAAGAAGCGACAAGGTCGATAAAATTGTGTGTTATGTGCATGTAAGCTTTCGTGTATGATTACATCCATCCTACCTGTTGATAGAAATATCGAAACAACAGCAAAGTAGAAGCGGTAAAATCAAATTTAGCTTGGAAAAAGTTAATTTAATTATGAAAATACCTACAGTTATTCAAATATAAAATGAAAGTAAAAAAAATGTGTAATTTATTGTTAACAATTTGATTATTTTCACCTTTTATAGAAATTTTCAGCCTATTACAGAAGTTATGAAATTTGTACATGCAACAGGTATAATCGAAGGCAAGAGCTGAAAGGGGAACTATGACGGAACGTAATCAGTTTCAGCTTTCTTAAAAATTTGGGGGTGGTCTTTTTATTTCCAACTCAGTACCTTAATTGTGAAGCAACCATTAACTTTATTATGAAGTTCAATAACTTTCAGCATTATACTATAAACGCAATTATCTCACCTGGTATTATCTTCGTCTACAAATAAAACGACGGCGCGTGCTTGGAGTTTTTGGATCAGCTTTTCAATAATTCGGTCGAAATCTTCCATGCGAGAATTCCTCAATACCTTTTCAGACGTAGCTATACAAATTCCAGCATCCACTGAATACGATATGAACGATGCAATGCCCTGTGAAATAAAAACATTGAGGTAAATTCCTTTCATATATACCATACACATCTAATCTTATAAGTAGAATTGTGAGGCAGAAAAAGGCAAACTTTTCACAATGTTAAAGTTAGATTACGTACTTTTGACAGTTATTTTAAAAGTTTAAGCATAATTTAAAATTTGAAACACATGTGCACTTTTGACAACGGAAGTTCAAAAGCGTTAAATGCGCATATTTGCCACACTTGCGTAGGTATATAAACCAATTGAGTGCGACAAATTTATGTTTGCGAATAACGATTAAACTCGATCTAATTAAACCGTTTTGTGTCAATCGCATGAATATTAATTACTCATAAATTTTTCAACGTTTGTGCAATTTGCAATTAATCAATGTTTATACGGCCATATGTTACGGCTTTTATATTCTACATTGTTCTTGTAGAAAATATTCCGTTTCGGACGGAAATTAGAGAAAAAAAGTAGGTGTTTTGATTTTTGTTTTGAAAAATGAGATTTGGAGAGAAAAATTTTAAATTTGGAGATTTTGACGTTTTGTGAAATAAAAAAAGGTTTTTGTTGAATAAAGAAAGGTTTTACGTGTAAATTAGTTTGAAATTGTTGCTCACGACAAGACCCTCCCAATTAAGGTACGTCCGAGACTTTTTATAAAGAAATAAAAATCTTTATGGTGCCGAAACCAGGGAATTGATTTTTCGAATTGACCCTGTGACCAGGTGACCAGACCAACTACCAGGGTGTTGAATTCAGTGAACATCCGAACGTACACGGACAAGGATGGCGTTAGCAACATTAAAAAGACAGCGAGGATCAGTCCGAGCTCAATTGGCCAGACTCGAAGCTAAGGTAACTGAAGCCTTAAATTCAAATGAACAAGTTAAAGCAGAGGTAGTTTGTGAATAGCTACGTCTCAAGGAAGAAACGTTGCAAGATATGGATAAACAGTTCATGGCCTTGCTTATTGAACCAGCGGAAATAGAAGATCGTGAGCCGTATGAAGACAAGGTAGTAGAATGGTCCGTTAAGGTTAAACGAATCATTAATGGCGGTTCAACGGTGAGCAATGCAAGTAATGTAGCCAGTGTGTGTGACCAACGGTAGTGTAGCGACTCAAGGTGGTGTTGCAAGTATGAGAACGTAATTCCAAAATGGACTGATGATTCGTCTGCCGAAGTTCGGAAGTTCGATGGAGGTGTACAGAAACAGGGGCGGATCTAGAAATTGTGGATGGGGGGGGGGGGATAACCTTTTTCTTCGGTCTAATAAGACTTGAACCCCTTACGTACCGACGGTTTTTTTAGATTCAGTATCGTTTGGTTTCATACATACCTTTTTTGAAAAATATTAAAAATTGTTCAAATTATTGTATATTGAATGGATAGGGTCAGTATCCAGTAACGACGATGCCGTACGTATTTGTAAATAGAATATTTAAATAATTATGTAACAACGTTGATTTTTGGACGCGAATCTATCATTTCAGGTATCGTATCAGTGATGCAAAATGCAGTAACGCGAGTCCCACGAGACGATCTTGGGTAATGTGGCTTCTGAGTCACCGAAAACTTCTCTCTGCAGAAGTCATGCTAATTGGTAAACTTAAGAAAATGTATAACAGGTAGTTTACAATTAGGATAAATGTCTGCGTCGCACATTCTAAACATTGCCGCAACAGATGATAGATTGCCGCTATGTTTCAATTCGCGTTCACAATAGGCGTTCCACAACACATACATTTTTTCCGAAAGTCGAATGAAATCATCAAACATAGCCCCCATGCCCCCCCCCCTTGGATCCGCCCTTATACAGAAATGGCTGACATTTTGGAGTTCGTTTTCTTCAGCTTTACTAAGCTCTAATTAATTTTTTAAGATACGTTTTATACATAATGGATTAATTAAGCACGTAAAATATTACTACGACAATTTTAAAGTACCTAGCACAAGCAACTACCTGTGGGTAATTAAAGTATTATTTGCAACACTGCCTTGTTACGATTTGGCAGATTTCATTCCTGATTTCTTAAATATGTAAAAGACGCTCCACTGACTTCAAATTTTAAGCTTAATACATACAATTACAAGTAATAACGTGCACGCCAACTCTCCCGGATGCAACTATAAAATAAATTCAAATACAAAATGTAACGATCTTGATATGGGTATTAAGGCAATCTCGGGAGGATAACAGAAACTTAAAAGGCCATGTCTAGTCTTTGAGGGAAGTTGTAGCAAGTAAAGATAAGCAAATCGAATTGCTATCTAACCGAAATAAACTTAAAAACTATAAAAGAGAGATATACCGGGAGTTCGTTCTCAAAGTCGAACATAGGGATTTAACATGGTATTGAACGTTTTTGCCAATTGTTGCTCGCCTATTTAACTTAGAGACAAGGTAATGACATCAACAGAAAGAGAAAATTATTGGATTCAAATAATGCTACTGGCAAGACTAAAAGTAAGATTTATTTTTTTAAATGTTCGACTTTGAGACCGAACTCCCGGTATATTCAAGTTAGTGAAATTGAGAAAGGAGGAGCTACTATTGAGTATAATGTTAAACAAATATGATTTACAAATAGGTGATCCAAATTTTCTTACAAAAAAAGTGATTTTGTGTAGGTAAAATGTAGGGTAGTCTAAATAGAAAACCTCTCTTAATTAACGAAAGCTGCGAGAGTTGGTGTAAATTATAAATGAACAAAAAACTACATAACAGCCTATATTTCAATGACAACCTTTCGCCTGAAAACCGCCTACTAATAGGGCACACGTCCTTAGTTATAATTTCTCGTGGATAAAAAGAGGACGCATTCTGGTTCAAAGAAATGAAAATGGAAAAGCTATTATTATGAACGCAATAAACACCTAAATGTACATTTTGGCACACACAAACACTTTATAACCCCTTTGTTTCCTAAATATTATTTATTCAGTGATAAATATTTTTCCAAACGTTTTAAGTGCTTAATTCGAATTGATTTAAACCTATTACCTAGTTATCATTAATTCCGCCAATTTGATTTACTGATAGCTACTATTTGCTTATTTATTCAGTTATCAATAAATTATTCAGTTTCACCAGTTAATTCATTTTAAAATGTTTCCAAATATATTTCAATGGAAGTAAGCACGTATATCATTCAAACTCAATACCAAGATACTTTGATGCACTTCTCGTTTTATTTAAAATGAATAACTCCTCTAAGAAACTTAGGAAAAATGTTGTTGGGAGAAGTAAAACCAATTACCACTGCATTTAAATCAAAAATAAAATTGTTTTTATAAAGGAAACATTTTATTCTGTACAACTACAAGAGATCGTTGAATTCAGGAAACATACAACATAATAAAAGCTTATAGCTGCTTTCGAGGTTCGAACTGCTAAAATGAACGGTTGTGTGGAGGGTTTACCTTTTAAGTTTTAATACATCTGTCAAAAGAAAGTGGATGGTTTGAAATTTTAAAGGTTTGTTGGCTCTGCACTAAGCACAGAATTTGTATTATACGGCACAAATTAGCACAAAATTATGGTATTGCTGCATTTTGATTTTGGTGACGGTGTACCTCCAGCGTGAAGTCGGAGGTGTTTGATGAAACCCAAAATTATGAACCATTGCCACAAGGAGCTCATGTTTAATTGTATCGAAGGCCCTGGAGAAATCCAGCAAACTCAATGCAGCAAGTTGGCCTTTGTCCCAAGCTTGTTTATTTTTAACAAGGCCGTTACACTACTATAAGTTTTTTCTGAATCCCGATTGGTTAAAAGCTATCAACCTATTTTCATCTAGATAAACCATGATTTGACATTCCATGATTCCCTCCAGAATCTTCGACGATACTGGTAAAATACTAATGGATCCTAAATCTTGGAGAGCTACGGGTGTGCTGACTTTGCAAAGAGGTCGAACACTGGCAATTTTCCATTGTATTGAGTACACACCGTCTATCAGGCATGTATTAATTATGTTAGTGTCCCAATAGGTTCCCGCACTGCAACCGTTTGGTATATTGTGCTCCCCGGTGTTGTCTACCCTTCAAGAATACCTGTATCTTTCACAAAGTCCAGGATTTTAGTAGGGCGAATCTTCGTTACTTCCTCTTGTGTAATCTTTTCATTTCCAACTTCCCTTGCCTTTATGAATGCCTCACATTGGCAAGTAACGTGATAGGGCCTCACCACAGCCTCTGCATGTCAGGCTATCGGTCAGTCCATGTTATGCAAATATGCAGGTGTTTGTTCAGACGACAGTGACCCGTGACCATTTCTGTCGCAAGTTTTATCTTCGTCCTGCTTACCTTTAAGATGAACGTAGCTAGGTCCCCGTTTGGGGTTTCCAGGAAGATCTTGGAATGACTCTGTCCTGGGATTTTCGACCAATGCTCTTTTGTGAGTGTTGCCTGAATCTCCTTTTTGGTTGTGTTATAGGTAATTCCACAAGCCGGTTAGGGTCCTATAAATGGTTTTGCGCTTGCCATTCTCGCAAGCTCGTCAGCAACCTGGTTTGGTGGGACAAACTGTTTTGGGTATTCTCTCAGTTATCATACTAAGGCTTCTATCTTTGGAGATTTCGTCAAAAATGAGCGAGTGCCCCGCCCTTGACGATCCCTCCTCGCCGTTAACTCTCAGCCGGTATGCCCCTTTGAACGCCTCTGTCCTAATTACTAGGTTTAGTGGCGGTAGCTTCAAGAGGGTCTCCATAGCTGCAGTAGGGGTCGTTATCATGGCCCCCGTAATTCCAAGGCGAGCCCTACGCCGCACTTTGGTAAGCTTCTGTATGTTCTTCTGGGTGGAGTTTTTATGCCACCACAGCAGTGAGGTATACATAATGATCGGTCTGATCATTCTGGTGTATATCTAGTGGATCATCATTGGCCTCACTTGCTTCCGAACGCTCGTCTACAGGCCCACAAGGACTTTGTGGCTTTGTTCGCTGTCTTCTCTAGTTATCCCCAAGTATTTGCCTTCTACCACTACCTAAATAAATAAATAAATAAATAGAGGGAAGGAGATTTTGAAATCATTATGATGCAAAATATGCCCTTATAAATAGATACAAAAACAAAATTAGTGCAACTCAAATTTTGACTTTATTTCCAAAAGACATTCAAAAAAGGTGCGTGAATTTACTAGCTTCATAATGTTAAAAGGTTTTTGTAGAATGGCAAATTTAAGTAAGTAGGTAAGTAAGGAAATATGTTGGTAAAGATTTCCAGCAACTTGTATTTTCATGTTGCTTTAGAATTTCGTTTTAGCTGGTATCTCTTTAAATCAAGTTTTCAGAACTTTTTTCCTTTATTGCTTTATATTGTTCAGCATTAGGGTCAGAAACACAAAAATCGCCTAGAACCATTTATGAAATATCAATTTTGTGTACACGCCCATATGAACTTGAACAGCTCGAGAGCATAGAAGAGTAAAATTTAATTGTATTCAATTTTCTAATACCATTTTACTGAAAGAATGACTTGCAAATGCAGTCGATACCTGTAGGGATAACTGAATGTAAGGCCGCGCTAGTAACTGACTTTAAACTAATACTGCCCGTATAACAAATAGTAAGGTACTTGTGTACCATTATAACTATGTATGTAGAAGCGATAAAATAATAATTTTTAATAATAACGCTTTTCTTCTTAGGCAAGCGAATTACAATTACGTTACTATTATGTTGTTATGGTCAACTTTGCCGGCACAATTACTATAGTAAACAACGCGGAATAAGGTTATTGTAGCGTACATTGATTTATTAACTGCAATGTAATCTCCTGCACAACATCGCCCTAAAGGTCGCGCAATTATTAGGAAACAGCGTTAGAATTACCGTTACTTGAATGTAACACTTTTCCGTTGGCATTATTTGAAGTGAATCCGACCAGCACCAATCGAATCTCCATTTCGGTAGTTTGTGACCCGCATAAATATTATATTGGAGCAATGCACATACATTAAATCTGACGAATGGTTCATTACCTTGTACTTGACGTATAACTTCCCATTCTGGGAATTTTGTAGTTACGTTGCATCTCGTGATAATTATCTGTTGACACGATTATCATGATGTTAGTGCATTGTCATGTCCCTAACAAGGGTGCTTTTGATTTGAAGCGCTGCGCTGGCAGACAGCTGTGCTAGTAAGATAAAACGTATTACAATCGTAATTACTGGTTTAGACACTGTACGGAACTATAACAGGGTTATATGGAAACCTCCGATTTAAATTTAATAGTAGTAATATATTATACATGGTATCCACAGCGAAAGCTTAATAAGTAACAGGCAGTAGCTATTTTTTAAAAAACCTAGATTTCAAAGGCAGTCATTTTGACTTTCTGAGAAGGAGAAACTTGGAAATCCAACAACAAGAACACTTTTCAACGCCACCTCTAACATTGGCGTTTCTTCGACTTTCTCTCTTAGCTGAAAAGGCACCGCAGTTTCAATAGGTACTTCCACCTTCAAACCTTTTGCATAGAACCGAGAAAGTATTGTTTAATACCACATATTAAGAAAATCAATTATTAAATGCCAACGTAAATGGTTCTATTCCATTTTAATTATGACTGTAAAATGCACATAGAGCTTTCAATAAACCTATTATAACCAACAACAGGTGTCTGTATCACAAGCAATTTTTCTACTACCGGAAAACAGCGATCGGTTTATTAATAGGATATGATTTTTGTTTCTGTCCATGTTTCCATTCTCTTCTCAGCCATCGATCTAATTGAATTGGTTCAGTTTTGGTTCAATAACATCACATTTTGATTAAAAAATACCAATAATTCGCTTCATTTTAGCCACCTTCTGCATCGAGTGAAGAAGAACTTAACGAATTATTCTTCCAACTTATAGGAAATTTGAAAACGTCTTTGAACTAAGGAAAGAGTGAACCCTGGAGAAAACCTGCTCCCAGTGTTTAACAAATATAAAAGCATCAGTAGGAAAAAAGTTTTAATTAAAAAAAAACTTAAAAACTGATTCACTAAAAGTCATGAAGTGATCATAATTTCATTGTAAGTTTTTACAGGAGTGAAGATGTCTCAAAAAATACAAAACCCTATTAGAAAGACTCAGATGGTATTTTGAAGTCTTAATTAGCGATTTTAGGAGGCGATGTAGATCAAACTGAACAAGAAGAATGTTTCAAATGTTCCTAGAAAGAAGTGCAACTGAAAACTTAAATATTTTGTTATATTTTCTCCTGCCCTGTACTAAAATTGTTTTAGTTCTGTAGCGAAACCAATAATGGGGTTCTTTCAATAAATGTCGTTTCAAAATGTAACAGTCCTTCATTCCTTTTCGTAGTGTCACAAGACCGACTGAATTTTGGCCATAAAATTAAAAATAAAATGATTATGATCTCAACAAAATTTGGTTTAGAGCAAGTACATCTCAATGCACTATAAAAAAAATATTGAATGAGTCTAGGATTTCTATAAGTAGTAAATTGAAGATTACTGTCCCCGTTGCCGAAAACGGAACAGTCTGAATAAAGTTACTCAAAGCTTTGAAGGGCTTGTTCAGATTAATATCCTATATTTGCGTCAAGCTACTCTGTAGCAGTCTTATGCAGTCATCCCTCTGAGTAACCGAAGAATGGTATCAGAAACACTCCCTGTCCATAAACCCGACAAAAACGGAGGTAGTTCTCTTCACAAGGAAAAGGAAGATAGAGGACCTTCGAGCTCCTCTACTCTTCCAAAAACACCTCCACTTTTTGGACTCAGTGAACAGAACTGAAGTAAGTACATCCAGCTTAAAGAGGAGAAAACAAATAGGGCCTTTTGGCAAAGTCGCCGCGCAATTGGAAGACTTTGGAGTCCATCCCCAAAGGCTGTCCTGTGGCTGTACACCGCTGTTATTAGACCTATATTCTGTTACGGAGCAATTGTCTGGTGACCTAGAACCAGATTCTCTACAACCTTAGCACTTCTTAACCACGTGCAAAGACTAGCGTGCCTTGCGTGCACGAGCGCATTGTGAACGACAGCCACAGCCGTTATGGGAGCCCTCCTGGGTCTGCCTCCACTGGATCTCCACGTGAGAGAGTAGGACACGCTGGCAGCCTTGCGTCTGAAAAATAAAGGGTTGTTGAACAGCAAAGGTATTGACGTGGGCCACTCGAATTCTGGGCGGGGCAGTCAAATGACTGCCTATACTAGAAGGACGATCTGACTCACTCATCCCTCGATTTATACTAGGGAAAAACTACCACATCTTCTTTGATGCGGAAGTGACATCCCAACCAGACACACCCATCTTCACAGATGGATCTAAAACAATGGAAGGAACAGGTACTGGAATTTATTCCAAAGATCTGAACTTTCACATCAGCCAACCACTAGGCAAAATTTCGACTATCTTTCAGGCAGAACTAGCAGGAATAACGCTTAGTGCAAAAACAATTCTTATGGACAGCATAAAGAATAAACGTATCAGAATTTCCAGTGGTAGCAGAGCCGCTCTGCAGGCACTAGGTCAATGCAAAATCATCTCTAGGCTGGTTTCTGAGTGTCACCAAACACTAGAGCAAGTGACGAACAGCGATACCCTTGAGCTTGTTTGGGTTAAAGTGCATGCTGGAACAACAATGAAGCAATGAAAAAGCCGATAAGTTAGCCCGACTGGCCTCAAAACAACTGTTTTATTGTCCAGAGTGACGTTGCGGGGTCGAACGACTCTAATCGGGGAGGCAGTACAAGAGCCCGAATAGGTGGCCTATGTGCGCGTGGATTTCTGACCATCCTCGCATCGCAATCCAGAATCCAAAAGGCGTCAAGCTACCATGAAGACTTACTGCTCGATATGTCCTGGCGTTCAGTGACAGATGCATCAGCTATGATTTTTGCAGCTAGTAAAATTGTACCAATAACTCTTGTAAAAGAGGTCTAAAGCGCTTAAAAGTTTGCTTCATCTGACGTTTCCCAACAAATAGGTCTAATATTCATCTGTAAACTTTACGAAACAATTAAGTTTGAAACTCTTTGTCCGATTGAAAGCGCCACCAGCCATGTTTTGCTTTATGAAAGGTCAATTCTATCTGGATTTCATGGTTGACTGGAGTGAGTCCCCCCCATGATCTCCATACTCTGAAGCATTTCGGATCTGCAAGCATTGGCCAATGTGGTAGTGGAAGTGATCGATGTCTGTGTTAACTAATGCACACTATTAGAAAGAAGTAAGAAAGATGAATGTATGATCACTCTTACAACACTTACACCAGTTATGCAAAAAAATCAAAACTACAATAAAAATTTATAAAATCGTACGCGTTTTACATAATCGACCAATAAAAAAGTAATATTTGTGAAGAAAAAATGTCGTTTTTGGTGCCATTTCCTTCAGATTAACTCATCGACATATAGAAATGGACTGCGCGTGGTTATGCTAAGCCGGGATACTGTAGGCGTTGAGGGAAAAGTTATACTCAACGCTGCAGGTGAGAGAGAGGGTAAACGTGGAGGCCTAGTTCTAGCTTTATCTGTCGCGTATCTATTGGTTGCTGCATTTTCATGGGAATGCAGCGACCAATAGATACGCGACAGATAAAGCTAGAACTAGGCCTCCACGTTTACCCTCTCTCTCATCTGCAGTATCCCGGCTTAGCGATCAGTATGGAGCAAAACATGGTAATTTTTTATGGAAAAATTATAGTAATAAATGGTGTTGTATGGCTATAGTAAATATTTCCAATTTGTCATTACTCAAGTGCCACAGGAAAAATTCCTAATGAATGAAACAGACAGTGGAAAGCGCTGATGTTCGAATTGTAACATCTTCTATAATTATATCCGACAGGACACGTATTTTCCATATCAATACCAACACTCAGCAGTTAATTAAAATCTACTTCACATTCCAGCTTTGAGTAGGTGTGATCTCGTCATCCCAGTTTGGATATAGCAAAACGAAGGCTGGTTAATATGTAGGTATGTACTAATAAAGTTCACATGTTATTGTTGCGAATAAATTGCAAATATAAATTAAAAATAACCTTATAGCATTTTAAATGTTTGGGATTATTCTTTTATGTATTTCATGTGATTCAATTTGTGATATACGTAATTACGTATATTATAATGTACGTGACTGCGCTTTTGCATAATAAAGTTACGAGCGAGAAAAGTAGTTTAACGAAATCCTTTTACAGATGAAAAATCAACTAATTGCACTCTTTAAAGTTAAAATGTATGTAATCCGCGCTAAGCTAAACTTGATTATGAGCTTTGTATATTGTTGGATATGTCCACTCCGTTATACCAAAAAACGTCCAAGTGCCTGAATTCATTTACACAAATAATTTAAATAAATTTTTAAAAAAGTAACGCATTTTCGTGTTCGACCTTCCTACGTATATGGAAAAAAATTCATCGCAAATTAAATTTACCGAAAAGGTTAGTCTTATGAAATTAATACAAGAAAAAGATTAAAATTAATGACCTATTGACTGTGGTGTAATGGAAGTTAACTACGTCGTCAAATAGAATAAAATATAGCAATGAAGCTTTATTTCAGAAAATTGGTCATGCTTGTTTTACTCATTAACTATCTATTTTTTTCATTTTGTTTGTTAGCGTGAGAATTTTCCCGAAAAGAGGGCAACTTTATTAATAAACAGTTTTCGTTATATGTACTTATATCTGATTCGCTCAATTCTAAATCGTTGTGGGTATAAATCAAATATTTCTACCCACATATGTGCTATTTTTGTTCTTGCTGTCTTTTTCAATGGTCAAAAAAGCTTCTCAAATGGAAGCTTAGTTACAATTGTCGACCTGTTATTTTAGGTCCTAGGATACCTTCGATAATAGCGTATGAATGTGTCTGTTTTGTAGAAGGATGTGAAAATATTACCCGAACTCGCTTTTATGAAAATCGCAATCTGTTTTTCTGGAATTCGGTGTCAATTCGGTTTTTATCGAAAATTGAGTATAAGTAGAAATGTAGGTTATGAAAGAATGTAAATATATTCAGATTCGGCTGCCATTAAATGTAAAAGTTTTGTTAGCTAACTTAGCAGCATAAATAAATGTGCCGCATAAATATTTTCTCCCTTCAAAGGAAATTCGAATAGAGAATAGCTTATTTTCCAGGAACTATCGTAACCTGTATCGTTGCAAAACCTAATTATTAGTATTAGGTGCATATTTAACCGAATCAATTATTCTACGCACATTTGTTTTGCTTTTTCACATCAAGCAATGTAATATTAAGGGAACAGCAATAATAAATGAATTGCGTGTCTGGAGAAAGTTAATGAGACGTATACGGAAAATTGATGTTGTTTTCAATAGAAATTTGTAAGATCAATATTAACGCTGCGATATACCTACATTATTTGTTTGAAAAGGAAAATCATATGGAATAGAAATAATTTTATAACTCAAGCGAAAATAAATAGAATTTTGACATACAGGGTATATTTAAAAGGTGGTAGGAATTTGAACGCGAGATAGAGATGGAGTGGTCATCTTTTACAATTTACAGTTTCATTTCTATAAATTTAAAATTGCTGGATCTTTGCGAGCAGCAATCTACAAAACCTCAATTAAAGTTCAAAGCGAAGCACAAAATGATAAGCCAGAATCTAGTAGGTACTAACTACTTATACCAAATATTTAGAAGAAAGAGCGATCAGAATGGCTGTCTATAGTAACCGACTAATCCACCAAGTTTAACTCTTGAAAGTCTTAGGAATAGCTTTCATCCAAATTCACATTATCTGCTACATGATATCATCCCTGATCAGCTTTGTTACAGGAAGATTTGTACCAAGTAAGTTCCAGAGGAATTAACCGCAAATATAAGGAAAATGGCATAATAACTGGATTTTCTTCATCAAATCGTCACAGAAAACATGTATTTCACATTTCACTAGGCCATAACAATTCACGCAGAGTTTCGTAGAGTTAATTGCGTTTTCGGGAAAGAAGGGTATTATGTTGGGAGATTTTATGCTCCCATGTGACACGATAATGCTTGAAAGATTCCAGAATTCCCAGAAAAGAAAGCTACGGATCGTTCAGGATGTCGTCCTGACCTCACACCTAGTAATTTTCGTTTATATTTGATAGATAATGTAAGCATTGTGACTCTGAAGTATTTGTTGGTAAGAATCCGTCCAAGTGTCTTCAGCGTACGATCATTCAATTTTTCCATGTATTGTGCACCCAACTGTGAAGAAAAGGTGATTTAGATATGAAAAAGAGACGATGAATGATACACTGAGACCTGATCCTGGAAGTCCATCAACAGACAACAATGCCTAAATTGTTCTATTTTAACCAGAGAAAACTACAGAAAATATTGAGGTATGTGTAGGATCTGCCCATAGTGTCGTTCACAAACTTGGTTACACAAAAGTTTGTTTTTTGTGTGAGGATAAAAAATGCTTGCGATAGGCTCGCATTTTCATTATCGTAGGGAATACAAGAAATGGTTTCCTTTTGTTAATAACTGCTGGCGGCGAAACTTGATGTCGTTATTATCAAACTGGTAGTATCAATTGCTTAACTATTATTTTAATTAACAGCAATAAAAACACTGTATTTAGCATTTTCCTGGCTGAGGGTCAGCGACTAAAAGCCTTCATTTGTGAAAAATACATAGTTTTAAAATATCACTAAAGCAATGTTGTTCCAAGGTGTTGAAGTGAACTACATTTTGTTACAAAGGGAGAAAGAATATTTCCCAATAACGTAGATGGAACACTTAAGTAATACAGGAAAAATTACATTTTTATTGATTGCAATACATACCTACCTATATGTATACAAATCAATATTCTCCACCCGTTTTATAGAACTGTACCGGATTACGTGTTTTCTGTGTTAAATTATCCATTAGCAATTTATCTTCGTAAAAAATTCATTACGTGTTTATTAAATCGGGCAATGAAATATTGATACACGTGAAGAATTTTTAATAATTTAGGTAAAAGAGTGCTAGAAAAATTGGGTTATTTTTATTGAGCCATACGTTAATATAATGAAAAGCTTTTCTGTGTTACTTGTTTTTCCCTTCGTTTTGTATTTTCACACCCACAGTAAATAAATTTAGTTTTCCTTTAAAAATCCGTATTAGCGATTAGTACCAATTTCGTTTAAGTACAAATACTAAATAACGCTTTCAATGGCTTGTTTCAAAAAGCAATTCTTACATTTACGTTTGATTCACCCTGACGCAAAATCAGCTGACATCATTTTATATACCCTTTCAAAATGTCTTTTTTAGCTCATTAGTATTTTATTACTCAATAAAAAGTTGAAAAGGATGTTTTCTTTTTTAATAGAACATAAATGTTTAATATTCAATGACACGCACAAAATTCAGTCATGTGAATAAGGTTTCGCGCCTGTAATTAGGTTTGACCTTTCAGGGAATTTATGACAATGTTATTATGAAGTTTAGATGAAGGATGAACTTTAGATTTGGATTCACATTTAAATTTAAATTATTACTGCAAGCAAAGTAGATATTTTGGTATCTAATACCTTATAATTATAAGAATTAAAGCTACGCAATGCTTAAACTTTAAATGGAACATTAATTTGTCTTTGCATCTGTATTAATCTCACCTATACCTATTAACAATTTTTTAGTTACTTTCCTCATTCATTCTGCGAAAGTATACTTGGGGTTCTTGTAGTGTGGGGTGCTTTGGAGATTTTCATAGCAAAATCGAATAAAAAGGAGGTAAGTGTGTACAAAACTATGTTTTGACCTATTCTGACAAAGCCCATCCAAATATAAGTGTTTTTAAGAGATTTTTACAATTTTTTCGGAACCGAAAGTATTACTTGTCGTTAAAAAAGGAAGACAATGAGTGATTGCCTTCATTGTGGAAAATCTTTTGTCAATGAAAACTCAGTATCGAATACGAAACGAGTAGAACCAGTGTTCAAAAAGATCTTTACAAATTAGAAAGGGATGGAAAGAACATGGAGATGATATCATATGATCGAAAGAATACAACGATAACGATTGTCCTGATTAATTAAACTAAAAACTACATGTAGGCTCTTCAGGCATTATTTAACATCAACTATAATACCAATGAAATCAACGAATAAGTATATATACCTTGGTTTTTTAAACAGACTAACAAATAAAATGTTGCAATTAAATTTTAATGAAATGTCTGCCGCCATAGACAGTACTCTGAAATTTGAAAATCTGAGTACTGCCCACAGGATACCTTCTAGAGCCAACGGTGCAATAAAGCCAATTGTAGTGAAATTAATAAAAACGGAAGACAAGATTCAATGGCTATCTAAGTTCAAAACGGCCTCCCTCAGTATCCTGGAATGTCAACAAAGAGAATCTCCGAAGGAAGAGTCCAGGTACACCAACAACTTGCTCCCGGATTCGATGCCTTGTTGACGACAACCGAGAGGTTAGCTCGAGACAAAGGCTACCGATTTATCTGGGTTCGGGAAGACAAACTATTGGTAAAGCGTGATGAGAACAGTACTCGATAAAGCGTTCGACTCTGTTCCACATTCTGATTTGGTTGAGGTTTTGAAGCGATCAGGAATCAATGGCTCAGTTCTAGATTGGTTTAGGAGTTACTTAGATAAGAGAGCTCCTGCTTGGGTCACACTACAACCTCGAAATTTTCTATCCCCCAAGGTACGGTTCTCGGACCAGTTTTATTTTTGGTCTAAACGGCCGGATTCTGTAAGTTGCAATTGCGGGGAGAAAGAATAATTTCATATGCGGATGATTCGGTGTTGTTTTTTGAGGATGAGAATTGGAACAGAGTCCACGAATTGGCGGCTTCGGGAATTGCAGTTGTTTCAAGTTGGATGAAAAGTAATTGCCTAACTTTAAATTTGGAAAAATCGAATTACATGACTTCTCTTTAACAAAAAAAAATATGCCCACTGAGTCAAAAATAATCATTCACGAAGAAATGTGTACACTTGCTACTTGTGCTTGCACGGCTTTAGAAAGAGTCAATCAGTTGCGATATCTAGGGGTAATTCTGGATGACACACTTAAATGCGAACATCAAATTAAAAACGTAACAATAAAAATTAGACAAATGTTGCAAGCTTTTTTATTTTTGAGAAAAACGGTAAGCATTAAAATCCTGAGGATAATATATTTTGCTATGGTTCAGTCCCACCTGAAGTACTGTATTGTTGGGTGGAGAGCTGTGTATATATAATATTATAAATAAAATAATATAATAAATGGAAAAAAATTAACATATTTCGGACTTGTATTCATCACCAAATTTCCTGGAGTTGTATACATATGCCGAATTTGAAAATCCATGTGCGAATTTTCTTTTTGGTGATTTAAGTGATTGTAGGGGGTAAAAAATATTCTTAAATGAATTTACAATTTATATTTTTACACATAAGTAACTCCTTCAGTATACTTCGGCCAATGGTTCTCAAGCTTCGTAATTTGTCCTAGAGAGAATTCTCGTGGAAGTCACGAGAGAAAATATCCAATGACACATCTCCGCCTCGGGATTGCTGCAATTTGCCAATTTCTGACAGAGCGCTTATTTTCGATAATTGTGCATTTCGTCACATTTCCTTTATCGCTTCAAGTGAACTTCGTAAAGGTTTAACAAAAATAAACATTCCAAGTTGGAAACGTGTAATCTTTTATCATCCTTTCTTTCGAAGTGGGCACTAATAGCCCAGTCTTTAACATTTATATACAAAGTGTTTAAAATTAATAACCATCAATGAGAAACTTTACTAGGTAATTCCGCATTCAGTATTTGATTCAGAATCAGAAATAATGACAAAGTTGCACTCAAGTAATTAAGGTGAACGGAGATTTCGTGCAGTTTGTACAATAGAACATAAACTAAATTGTTGTAGGATATTGCGAAGGGAAGCAGATTACAAAGGGAAATCGTTTTCATATAAATGTGTTTTCAAAGCATTTGTCAACTTGATAAATCTACAAGCTCCATCCAATTTAAGCAAACTTTGTTTGTTGTTAGATTCAATGATGCATGCGGGAAATTTTGCATTAACAATTTAATAGATCAAAGTATGCCAACGTTACTCAAGCTTTGCAATTTTTCCTAGAAGCGACTTTCTATAATCTCTCCTTACCGTAGAAACTTTTCAGTTTTCATTATAAGTGGAAGTTTCGTAGGATCAAATCGGTTAAATACAGTAGGTGCGGAAGGATATGAAATTTCCTTTATTGTTAGATGATGGCATTGAAATGCACAAGTGCAGTTATTTCTACCTTCAATTTGCCCTTGACCAGTAGAAGTTTTTCCCCATGCTCCAAAAACTGAAGCCCCCGGCTCACTAAGCTTGCGTAAAATAAGTTCAACTTACTTTGTCGAATAGAACTACTTTTTCGATCTCCCGCACGTCAATTTGTCATTATTGGTCTTTCAGAACTTGGTTCATTAATTGTACGTATGTATTTCCCACTAGAGCACAATAAAACTGGAACAGATTAATCCATGGGAATACCATGTAACGCTAACCTCTATTATATTTGCACGGCAGTTTCCTCTTCAGTTGATCTCTTTGGGTCGCTTTTCCACTAAACCAAGATATTTAACAGCTAGCATTTCAATAGTAGAGCAAGAGTAGATTGATTACTTATACAATATGGAACAAAAATACTTAGCTAAAATGCATTTCGTAACGGTAACTTTAAAAACCTTTCAATCTTTTGTTTAATTTTAGATTAACTGTGTTAACTAAAAGCGCTCTAAATGGACCGTAGTCATTATAGTTCATTATTCTACTGCTTAGAGATAGTTGGCCTGGCATAATTTTAGTAAATATACATTTTACTAACATTGAAGTTTGGTCTCCATAGTGGTTGGTTGAAGGAAAAATGCGACGGATTTTTTTACTTTCCAGCTTGGCCATTTAGAAATAAACCGCTCGCTTAGTAGCTAATCAAAACCATTCCAATGGAAAAAACGAAGCATCTTACACTATTAAAGAGAGAGGAGGAGGTGGAGCAAGTGCCCAAAACTACCCCCACTTGTCTTGGTTAAGATGCTTGAACTGCCATGGGGTCTTATACACGGTATCTTCTGCGGTTGAAAATGTAACGGGCAATTACGCACAGGAAATCTACGGACACCTTTGTGGTAGGTTGTCAAGAAATTTCCCACAAAGTGTGCGTGTAGTAGACGATCGTAGCAAGTACCTGAGTCAGAGGTGAGAATGATGGGAAGCACTCTACAGAAAATTACTTCTAAACATTTCTTGGATAGATTCCACTTAAGACTTATAGAATAGATGGAGCTGAGTTTCTTGACTTAGGACACCTAGGACCAGTACAGCCCGAGGTACTTTGAGGACTGACTTCGATTTCGGGATACCTGGCGCTCACAAACCATACACTCCCAAGCATTTTTTTTAACGATTCTTACCATTCTAGGAGGAAGAAGTTGATTGTTTGTCCGGAGGTGAAATCAGGTTATGGTGGAAAAGTTACTCGTGTTTGTGGAAGAGTATTTTGAAATTCGGGCAATAATCTGTAGGAGATAGCGACTGTGAGATCCTTTTGCTAGATTTTCAACTGACAGGAAAATAAACAAGATTTATACACAAGTACATAACTCGACGAGGATACCGGATAGTGTTCAAGCAATGTGGGTAAAATTTTAATATGAATTTCGTCCAGCTCATTGAGGTAATGCAAGCAAGTCTTCTCGGATAACCACCCAGTTTTATCTGAAGACTAAATCAAGGGGACAAGAACGAGTTTTTACACGGATGGGTTCGAACGGTTTTTAGCCGCTCCCAGTTGATGAAATCTCGTAATCTGTGCAGGCTTCAATGGAAGCAGCTGCAAAATGTATACTTCCCAAGAAAGAAAGGTACGCTCTCATGGTAATTTTCCTCAAACAGTCTACTTCTCGCGACCACAGCAGTAAAATAAAATCTTTGACGAAACTAGTGTGCCTTACTACACATACCAACTGCTATAATGTGAAACTCTCAAGGTGGTTTGGAGAATTCTCGTGAAAGTCACGAGAGAAAATATCCAAACTAGCATTTTGGAGTGTCTTCATGTACTGGTTGGGATCCATTAAAAATAATGAACAAACAATTGTTACGATTTACCAAATTGTGGTAGAAAATCAACTTAAATGAAGAACGACAATTTTTGCTTCATTAACTTCTAGTTGTAGCGAAGACACATCTCTGCCTGGGGATTGCTGCAATTTGCCGATTTCTGGAAGTGCTCTTATTTTCGATAATTCTGCAGTTTTGTTACATTTCGTTTATCGCTTCAAGTGAACTTCGTAAAGGTTTAACAAACATATTTCAGAAAACATCTTTCTAGCTATTAGGAATTAGATTTCTCAAAACATATGGACTTTCCAAGCTGGAAACGTGTAATCTTTTTTAATCCTATCTTCCGAAGTGAGCACTAATGGCCAGCCTTTAATATTTATATACAAAGTGTTGAAAATGAATAACCATCAATGAAAAACTTAGTGGGTAATTGCATTGCATTGAATAATTCTGGCGAACAAATGTTACTATTAATTAATAATCTGTTTACTGTAAAAATGGAGCATTTACCAAATGCAGGCTTATACCAAAGAGTATAATATACTCTTTGCTTATACTACAACTTTTCTATTAGGCACAACACCATTGTCGGTAATGGTGATTGGCTCAACTTTAGATGAACATGTAAAAGGATATTAACTACAAGTACAACCCCAATCAGAATGAAATAGTAATGAGAAAGTGCTCCATCTTGTTGCACTCAAGTAATTAGATAAGGTGAACGGAGATTACGTGCAGTTTGTATAATCGAACATAAACTACATCATTTTAGGATATTGCGAAGGAAAATAGATTAGATAGAGAAATCGTTTTCATATAAATGTGTTTTCAAAGAATTTGTCAACTTGATAAATCTACAAGCTCGATCCAATTTAAACACACTTTGTTTGTTATTGGATTCAATGATGCATGCTGGAAATGTTGCATTATCAATTTAATAGATCGAACATCAAAATATGCCTTTGAAAAGCGCAATTAAAATCATTTGCCTTGATTACGTATTGTACATTTCATACACTATATAGGAAGCATCTCGACCGAGTTCGTGTGTCAATTGCAATACTACACGAATTTGACCTACGGTCTGATATGTTACAATTATTATAACATACCTAAAGGCATTTGGATTAAATCAGAAATTACGAACAGTACTTTTAATTGGTTTAAAGTTGGGGTGGTATTACAATCGTAACCGCATTGAGTCAGGATTTATTTAAATGGTAGATAATATTTTAGTAAATACAAACATGACCACCATGGAAATATTGAAAACCCTAATAGCTTACGTTTTTAAAAATCTATTCCGTTACATTGCATTATTAACACTACATTATAATAATAATAATAATAATAATAATAATATTTATTGGACGATACAAATAAATCTTATAACTTAGGCAAGAGTGTTAAATAAAACAACTAAATAAGTATAAAACTAAATAATAAAGTAAAAATATGATAATGGTAGAAATGAATATTCATAACAAATAATACAAGTATGTCCAAAGGAGAACAGATCGGCAAAGCCGTTTTTCACTGCCCCCTACAGTGTAAAGTCTCAGACTTACAATGAAGCTAAGGTATCAAGCCTTGTTGCACATTAAGCAAATACTTTTTATACTGCTTCAGAAAGATTGACTTTGACTGAGCGAGAAACATAGTATTAAATTTATTTAACATATTGGGTGCCACGTATTCAAAACAGTGTCTGTATTTACAAGTCTTGTGTCGATGTATAGCATAAGGATCCCCGCACCTTAACTGCATGTTACACAAATTAGTATTTGAGCGCTTTACTAATAAGTTGTACAGGTAAATCGGCTGTCCATCATGTAGGATGCTATATAAAAATGATCCGTATAGCAGTGCCATCCTTTGTTCAAGTTTTAGTATTTCCAGCCTATTGTAGTGAGGGGTTATGCGATCTCTGGGGTGGTCATTTGCGGTCTGCTCCCAAGGATTCTGAGGGAAACGAATCTTTCGCTCCATTGGGGTGGGGGGGTGGGGGGGGGTAACGGTCGCTAGCGGAAATAGCAGCAATGGTGCAAGTAGGGATACAGCTGCGCTATTAACCCATTTAACAATGGTGGAACGATATGAAGGTGTACCGTAAATAAGCGGTTGAGCCCGACCTACAAACGCAAAGAAACGCTAAAAGAAAGCGTTATAGATTTTGAAGTAGGGGAAGAGAAAGATATAGCTGATAACGAAACGCAAACTGAAGTAAATGTAGAAAAAATCAAAAAGGTTTTTATCTCCTATCTCATCCAAGAGGAATGTTTGTATCACAATAGTAACCACATTGACTTTACTAAAATGCTAATAGTTAGTTATAAAAGTAGTTTCTACCTTTTCAAGGCTCTCTCTCCTCCAGAACATTTTTGTAGTCTTGTATTATGTAGAATTTTTCCAAAAAATCAATAAGTGATTACCGATATTTATAAATAGTCTCAACCAACACATCATACGTATGTAACTTTGTCGGGTGGGGCTGGGGCCACTTTGGACATTAACTTATGTACTTATCTAAAACATACTTTTGTGATGGTTTCATGGTTTTGAGTAAACAGCAGTTCAGTTGTGAAAATACATTTTACGCCCTTTTACTCTACCACAACGTACAAAGAAAGCATTAGTATACCTTTTCCATACCAAACCTTTCTTCAAAAGTGATAACTCCTGATTTACTAATGGTGGCGTTTTCAATATGAAAAATTGTTACACACAATAGTATAATTATCAATATGCTTCTAACGAAAATGTGCTCTTTGTTTAGTCGGCCTCTTAATTCGTAATACGTTTCGAAAGGTTTACCATTATGTTAAAATCATTTTACTATTATATCAAATCCCGCAGAAACGATCTACGTATGGGAACAATAACAAACCCAGAAATCGATTTTGTAGAATGGCTGGACAAAGAAGATTAGGATCGTTATATCTGCTAAAGACTTTCTAAATTCTGAAGATACATGGTGATAAATTATGCATGGAAAGGTTTCCTTTTGAATTCCAATGGTGAACAAAGCTAACTGATTTGCATAAGTTATGGTTGAGTCTCTTAAGGATGACATATATTATCCATAATATATATCAAGAAATAGGGATGTATCAAAAGTAGATTCGCATAGACGAGGAACCAGTAATATCAAATAGTCACAGTGGCTAATGATCCCACACCAAACCAACTGCAACATTGAACTACTTTGACAATTTATTTGACTGAATGCAAAGCGGAAAATACTTTACAGCAATAATCATTTTAAATGGATCTACTTTTTGCATTAAGTCATTGATTTGAAGCCTATTTATGTCAATTTCTTACAGACGGAGAGTTTAGAGTGGAATATAGAGGCTTTCTATTGCGCTATACTTACTTTTACAATTTACATCGAATAATAACAAAAAACAGAAGTGCGTGACGCTTGCTATCTTTTGTAAAATAATAAACATAAGATGTAATTTGTAAGTAAGACATTTATTGAGTACTTTTCTGAAGGATGTGTATTTACACATAAATCAAAAGGAGTCAACTTGGTATCCATTTTGTCCCATGCGAGTATCATTTGAAAGCAATGGAGAAATGTGCCGTTTAATACAAGGGTCAATTCCATAGCATATCTATGTATGTAACGTAAGAAAGCTAGAAACCGTCGCACTGTTATGATCGCTTAGGGATTACGTAACCTACCATCCCCTTTTTGCATTTATTAATAAAACACATCGCTTTGATATACCTTTGCTGATGTTTATTTAGTCAATAGACATTTCATATGCTATATTAAAGCTGTAAAACAAATTTATTAATACATGCACACCTTTTTCCTTTTTCCCTTAAAATCCGTCAGTAAATCCTAATATTATTCACTTTAAGAAAGTCAAATCTTCTGTCATAAAATTTCATTTCATGAAGTTAAATTTCTGTTTTCGAGATACTTTCCGTAAACGAATTCGTTTTCCCTTAGAATAACATAATTCAACGGGAACATATAAATTTATTGACACCAATTTTAGCCAGTTTTATAAACTGTAACGTTTTTTTACGAGGCATCTTTCAGTAAATATTTAGATTTTTCCCACTTTTGCTTTTCTCCATAGTTAGTAATTTCAACGATATTGCTAGTTTCTGAATTTTTTTAAACGAGGACTGTCCCTTGTTTGCGATTTCCCTACTCTGATGAGACATTTGCTAAGTAACACACATCCTGTACCTAATATTATACATATTTATGCATATGTTGGAGGCAGATGGTGAATTCGGTCCGTGGCCCAAATAATTGGACATATCATGATATGTAGGTACATATTAGAATTGACAGAAGCCGAAAATCGGCATCCGACTAATTTATTTTAGTCAGGTCCCGAAGTGTGCATTCCTACAATGCGCCGTTGTCGATGGACAACCTAACCTAAAATTATTTCTTTGTTTATGTTATTTCGTAGCATCATTCAACGGTAGCGTATAATATAAAAGCTCAGTGTGTTAATGTGTCCTAGTGCACAACTATAGTTTTCTTATTGGTAGTTTTCATAAAATAACACAAGGTCTGTATTACTGCTATCTATTATAGGTATAATTGGTTTATGTTAGTGCTTTTTGTAACATAGATACGACAACAAGTCAATGCTGCAATGGAAGCGGGTAAATATTTAGTTAAAAACATGTTTTTCAAGAAAAACTGATTAGCTTGACTGAAAAGGGTAGTAAGTAGTAATAATTTTACTACAGTACTGACTATTACAATATTCAAATATATTGAAATCAAGTTAAGAACAGCCTTAGAAAGAAGGGATTAAACCAAAAGCTAAGCTGTCAAGATTACCGGCGACTAAATAGATTTGAAATTATTAACATAGGGGAAAAGAGAACATTATTGCAAAACGTAATAACGATGACATATAGGTTCAATCCGGTATTACCGCAATGTTAGTGAAGAACATAGCATTCTAGTGAAAGCTCACAAGGATACTGGTCACGAAAGGAGATTAGGTATGGAAAAAGAAATTGGCATTGTAATATTCCCAGAAGCGTCATTGAAGAATATTTAAAATTACGTGCTATGTGCCAACTAAAAAACAGTCAATACAGAAAGGGTTGATAGTTAAACCAATAATTTCGACAGGATTTAACAAGAGAAAACAAATTGATTTAATTGATATGCAAACAGAAGCATGGTCCTAAAGGAGGATGCACACTTTTAATGAGGTTTCCAAAAATGACGGAATTTGATAAAACTTTAGTATATTGTAGATATCGACTTTCTGACCAAAAAGTCTCATGTGCCCAAAGCGATCCTATGGCTGGTTTCCGAGAAACAGTGGCGGGTATGGGGTATCTTGAAAAACAGGAATTAAATTATAAATACCATAAAAGGTTGATGTTTTCTTTAAAAAAGTAATACAAGTAATTTAATTTGATCTTGGGCGGTTGTCTAGGATGTCAGGTGCTGATTTTTTTGTGTACAGGGTGTACAACTAAGAAAGGAGGCCGGCCATAACCGGAAACTATTTGAGATAGAACAGTGAAATAAAAAATCTTATAATAAATGTGGCCAAGAGAAAATGCTGGAAATTATTTTCAATTTCATACCATTGCCACCAGAGGGCATTTCTCAGATTTCAATTTGAAATTCCTATTTTTTGGGCAATTTTCCTCAGTAAGGTATTTAAAAAATATATTCATTGTGAACTAGTGATCAATATGTAAAACTTTGTATATTTTATATATTTTTTTAAATGCATTACTGAGGAAAATTGCCCAAAAAATGGGAATTTCAAATTGAAATCAGAGAAACGCCCTCTGGTGGCAATGGTATGAAATTGAAAACAATTTCCAGCATTTTCTCTTGGCCATATTTATTATAAGATTTTTTATTTCACTGTTCTATCTCAAATAGATTCTGAGTTATAGCCGGCCTCCTTTCTTAGTTGTACACCCTGTACAATGCACACCCTGTACACAAAAAAAATCAGCACCTGACATCCTAGACAGCCGCCCAAGACCAAATTAAATTACTTGCATTACTTTTTTAAAGAAAATATCAACCTTTTATGGTATTTATAATTTAATTCCTGTTTTTCAAGATACCCCATACCCGCCACTGTATCTCAGAAACCAGTCATAGGATCGCTTTGGGCCCATGAGACTTTTTGGTCAGAAAGTCGATATCTACAATATACTAAAATTTCATCCAATTCCGTCATTTTTGGAAACCTCATTAAAAGTGTGCCTCCTCCACCAAGACCATTTAACGAAATTTGTGTTCCTCAGGGCTCTAAAGAGTAAAAGAGCTGAAGAGGTAGCCTATAATTTAATGGACATTTTCCTAAACAAATTTCCTAAAATTGAAACTGGACAAAACGTTTTAGTTAAGATTCCTGATGTTGATAGAGGACGCTTAGCTCCTCGTAATGTTTTGGCTGGGGTGGAGCCCTGAGGAACCCCAGATGTGACCATAATGTTGTCTGATAGGCGATTATTGTAAACAACCCGCTGCACTCGGCTCATAAAGTAGGATCTAGAGAAGTTAAGAAGGGTGGGATGAAAGCCAATATTAGAGAGCTTAGCCATAATATGGTTGTACGGGATTACATCAAAAGCCTTACTGGTAACATTTTTTACATCAATTAAAACACCGCCACCCCGTCTATGCTCGATAGTGTTAGGTTGGTTAGAGTTACGATCGTGTCGAAAAACATCAAACGTATCCGGAAATAGCTCGGCACTACTAACGCTATCGCTTAACCATGTTTCAGTCAAACACATCACATCATAGGAACTGTCAATAATTCCGGAGTACAACATATCTGCCTTAGTGTTTAAACCGCGCACGTTCTGGTAGTAACAGGTTTGCGCACGGTGAAATTTTAGTTTTTTTGATTTGTAGAGACTATTTTGGGAACGCCTTGTACGTACCTAATTGCGATGTTAGATTCGCCATTCTCTTGTCTGTTACTCAAGATGCGACGCAGTTCATTAATATAGTCGCGTTGGGTTGGAGTCTCATCAGAAGCAATTCGGTAGTCCCGAAATTTATTCAAAATTATGAATTTATTTTTCAAAACAGTTTTCGCGTCACGTTCGCTATTGAATGTTATTGATTTTTATTTTGTGTTGGTCTTCCTAATCGAAAGAACCGTAACGATGCAGTATCAACAGCTCCAACTGTGTTTACAACCTCGGTGACGTGACTCTTGTCCTTCACCAGATCATCATTATCCTTTATGTTATCTGATTAATTAGTTGTTTGGTTACCATTGGCGATAAATTTTCGAATTGGGCAGATTGAAGGTTGAGTAAGTAAAGGATTAACGTAACTTAGGGGGATAAATGTTTTCTGCGTAAATTCTGGTATGGGTTTGAGTCAAGCAGAGAAACCTTCCTTTTTGAAATATACACACTTATTCACTCATAAACTACAGTATCCGTACTATATGAATAAGCAATATGCTCCTTGTATTTGTATTTGTTGGTTCACGGCATATTTTCGGAGAAGAATGTATGGTATATGTCCAAATGTATAATAGTTTAGACAACAGGCGCCTAGAGACCTAGAGTGAAAGCAATATTATCAGAAATATAAATCATCTATTCGTTATGCTGGGGTGTTGGGAGGGGGGGGGGGGGGGGGTTACCACACGAAAATTATATTATGCTCCGAACGTGTTTTGACAACAAAATTGTGATCTTCTGCGTACGTATATAGTTGTAACACTTGTAACAGAATAACAAAATATTGTCCTACTGCCCTATTTATACCATAATGTATGAGTGTCCATGTGTAAGGTATACTTGGGTCCACTAATTTTAGTTGTAGCCGATTATTATTGTAGAAGGTATTCCCTGATATTAACCCATTAACGCCCAAATTACTTATTTTGGTTTTTTTTGACCCAACATTTTAAAACTGTATTTCTCAAAATATCTCACATAAAATATTATTATAAAGTTTTTTCATATGAGTTGAGGTTTTCCGAAAAAAGGGTGGTCTATATTTAGATCACTGGGCGGATATGACATCAAAAATTGAAACTAAAAAATATTTTATTTTTAATTAAAAAATATGTTTAATACTATTACAACATAAATATAGAAACTCTACGACACTCTATGGTGTATGGTATATAGGAAAGCAATTGGTGCACAATGTAACCAGACACTTAGAACAATACGTTAACGGCCTTCCCTTACAATCAGATTGTTGACATCGCCTCTGACTTTCCCGCTTTGCAATTAGGTGATTTTTTCCATCAAACCTGACATTAGTAGGGACGTGAGTCCTTGAAGTGGAAGGTTTCAGAGTTGGTCTTCCTCTGGCTACCCTTGTACCGTGTCCTAACTTGAGGTAAGGCACTGCTATTGCCCTACGAAATTCTTTAATGGGAAGAGGTTTTTCTTCCATCAATCTATAAAGTTGACATGCGTTAACGACTGCCATATCGATTACTCGTGTAAGGAGACACCAGTACCATTTCTTGCCTCGTACAGATATGTGATGTTTTTCTAACAACCAATCGTGGTGATCAACGCCACCCATAAACTTGTTATATTTGTTGATCAATGCTGGCTGTGGAACTGATACCTTTGACTTGGCGGTTCTGCTCCACCTTTGAACAGAAGCCAATGGTTCTATAAAATCAAAATTGGTTGCCATCGTGACACACTTGTTATCGTTCCATCTCACTAAAAGAATTCTGTTCACCAAGTCAAAAGTAAAATCATATTCGCCTCTATTCCGTTTCTCGATAAGATTTGAAGGTGTAAGGGGAGCGTTTAAAATTCTATTATTTCGTAATGTCCCGGTTGCCCGAAATCCCCGTTCCTTTAGATCCACTAATAAATTAACGCCCGTGAAAAAATTGTCGAAGAATAACTCGTGTGCCGATGGAGTTTTGATAATTGATATCATATCATTCACTACACGTGTTCCAAGAGGGTCTTTTGATGAATTTGGATTATCTTCTTTTCCACAATACAGTGCAAATTTATAGCAAAATCCATCGTTCCCGCACATGGCCCACAATTTGTATCCAAATCGTATTGGTTTTGAGCGAATGAATTGCTTGATACTATGATGTCCATAATATCGAACGATCATTTCATCTATAGATAAATATTTATGAAAAATCCCCCACTTCTGAAAGTTTTTATTCATCATACTGTATATAGGCTGAATTTTAAAGGATTTATCTTGCTGATTATTTCTAGCTTTAGAATTATCTTGGACATGAAAGACAGATTTCAGCTCTAAATAACTGTTTCGGCTCATTGCATTTTTTACCAGTTGTACACCTAAATCCTCTTCTTCTGACCAATAGTCACGTTCACTGGGTAATGTGTGATATCCCGTAAAAATTAAAAATCCAATAAAGCTTTTAATTTCGTCCCTGTTTGTAGTAAAATTGTGCTTACTTTTTACTTCAGTTGCGTAACGAGTTGTTTCTAAGACAATTGTATCATATACATCGTTGCTAAAGAACTCCTCAAAGTATTCTAATGGAGTTTTTCCTTTTACTTGACCTTCAACATTCTTGAAGTTATGTTCGTAATCTTTATCAGACGACGCTGAACTATATCGGGGTGAAATTTTTTTCCAATCCGTTTTTAGTTTTTCAGATTTTCTTTTTCGTTTATTGCTAGGAGCGGAAGTTGATGGTTCTAACTCTTCTTCTCCTCCTTCTTCTTCTCTTTCTTCTTCTCCTTCTTCTTCAATATCACTGCCGCCATCCTTCTCTAATACTTCAACAGTACCGGGTATATCAAAGACATCTGGAGCACCGATTTCATCATCAGGAGCTTCATCTTCATCTGTGAGATCATCGACATCAGGTGGAATTAAAGCTACAGCAGCATCACATTCAGCAGAATCATAATATTCAAGGGCTTCTTCTAAGTTTCGAAACCGTTGGCAACTCATTTCCTAAACGCAAAACATTTGTTAAAAAAATGAAAAAGACTAGACTTACGCCCAGCGATCTATTTATAGATCACTAGGTTGTAATGCCTATATTTTCTATTTCAGCTAATATTTTTACACAAATTATATTTCACATAGTAAATGGTACATTTTTCTAGTAAAGTTCACGTAAAAAGTGAATACTTACCCAAAGGATATTATTACACAAATAATGCAAAACTGATAAGACACTTTTTTAAAAGTTACTAAATTCACAATCTCAGGAAACGCTTACTAACGCGAAATAGTATATAATGCTTACTTATTCACATTCATTAAAGTGTTTTCTCTTAGTTACATAAGCATAAATCCTTCTGAGTGCGCAAAAGTCTTCACAAGGTAATTAAATGTAAGTGATCTACAAATAGATCGCTGGGCGCTAATGGGTTAAAACATCATTTATTTTACAATTAAGTTACTTACTTACTTAACTAACTAAAAACAATTTAAACGTGCGTTCATTAAAATCTTTCTATTTACCCTACATTTAACCTGAGCTACAGCCGTATATTTTGAGATTAATTAACAACGTTCTCATTAAAATACGCTAAAAACCATTTGATTGTGGAATAAATATGAAAATTTAGTTAATGAAAATAAATATTTGTTAGGAATGTATGGCCATAAATTATTATTATTAACGGATTAAAAGCTCGAGAAGTTACTGCCAAATAAATGTGTCTCGATCATAAATATCTTTATAATATTCCAAACAAGTATTTCAACTCGTTGCTATAATTTTGTAATATAACCGATATAAAATAGTAATATAAGTTGTTAAAAGTTGTTAGATGGGTGGCATAATCAGTTCTACCGTTGTCATTAATTAAATTCGCGTTTCCTAGGGTAGTAAAAATTTTAATCTTTCACGTTTTACTACATCGCCGCTCTACCTTCGAACATATCTCATTTTGGGCACTAAAGCGATTGTAAATGTCGTTTTATTACGCATTTTTCTCTTATACTGCGATAAAATTTTAATAAAAATTGATACGTGGTGAACTTCTTTTACTTGTCCAAGCATGTAACACGTAGTAATTAAATAATCAAAATGATGTTATGTAGGTTTCATCGTTTCAGGTCACGCAACCTTTAGAAAACACAATTAAAGATTCATTAGGCATCACTTTGTCTGTCATTAATGTGACTGTGTTATTGTAGTGCCAAAATAGTAAAATCAATTGCGAAACGAATATATCTTTAAACGCCCTTTTATGTCTCATGGATTATAAAATTGGGTAACGAATATAAAATTTTACTGTAAAACGTGCTACTTTAACTTTTAATTAAAGGGTTCATTAATCACTAAAACCGAATCTAGATTCTGTGTTTCTTTCTAATAATGATTAAGGGAGGCTCTTTGTTTGCCTTTCACTCCCTGATCAAATTTTGTCCAGTTAGTATTTGTCCACCTTTCTGTAAATTGCAACTAAATCTTTATACACGAGCGTTGAAGATTAAAGTAATTCATAAAATCAACTAGGAAATCAACACAAGTTTATTAATTACTGCGAAAAATAATGCGATTATTCAAAAGTACGTTATCGCTTGTTTGACCACATAAATTGAAATCGTCTCTGCTGATAAATGGCTTTGTTTTTCTCCTGTATTCGGTGTTAACGATTTCCATGTAAGTTTCTGCGCTTAACCATCTTTTCTATAGTGCATTAAGAGTGGGTATTCTATTGATTTTGAAAGTCTTAAATTGAATCTATTGGCAAAATTAGATTGAGCAAAATAATTTAAATGCGGAAATAGAAAGCCAGAACTTAAATTAATGGCATCTGCAACCACAACGGGAGAATAAAAAATTTAATAAGTAAATTACACCTCCCATTAACATTAATGGTATATTTCATAATTAAATGGAGTTAGAATATATAAATATGAAATGAAAGACTACAATTGCTAATGTAGTAAGCAAAGAAATATTATGAAGCTTCATTCTGTAGTGAAATTGAAAAAATCATCCGAATCTTCTCACAAGCGGAACAGATTTCTAAATATTCAAAAAGAAAGAGAAAGTCAGATAGTTGAACTATAAGTCAAACAGCTCATATGGACCAAAGATAAGCTAGTAAAAGATATTGAATAGTTCCAAGTAACCGCAGCATTTTTTAATAATAATAAACTAAACCAAAAACCTGCACTAACTTTAAATGTGGTTTGTATATTCTATATGTGAATAGGATGTAACAGGTAAGTATGTAAAAAAAAATTACGTGGTAAAGGGGACCAAAATAAGCATTTTTTTAAGAACCAAGGGTCGGAAACGTTTCGTTTGGAAGATACCCTCAATGAAGTGCTAAAATTTGGATTTCTATTTATGTTTTACCTTAACAACAATAAGACATAGGTACAAAGTACGTCTTTGTTTTTTTTAGGATTCCAGTTTAGGAGTAAACCTTCTTGGTGTGAGAATATTTTGAAAATGTTTGTACAATCGAAAGGGCATACCCAAAAATCTATACAAAAGAAAGTAAAGTAGGCTTGCATGATTCGGTTGGGATGTCAGTTCTTTTAATAGGTAATAGGTAAAACTAATATTAGGCTACCTAGATTTGATAGGTTACGAGCATTATTGGTTTTTTTAATGCAGCCTACCAAAATAGCCCATGAGCCGTAGAAATGGCTATTTTTTTTTAAGATTTGTTGGTTCTGATAAAAGTCTTTTTTTTGCGAAACGACGCTTGAAGTCCCTCGTACCTGGAACTACAGGCGTTCTCGTAAATTTAAGAGCAGATCTTCTAAGTGATCGCCGAAGACTTCTTGTGTAAAAATTAGATATCGCTCTCCATTCCTTCACGGAGCAGAATACAAGGCCCTAGAAGATGATGCCCTATTATACCAGCCCACAAGTTTACTAAAAATCGATGGGTATTTTTAGTAGTAAAATAGCAATCTCATGGATTTGTTGATGGATTTAAATGTACTTCTTGTAACACAGCTTCTTTGAACTCGAATCTCTGCAACCTGGATGTTACGGTGGCGTAGGATTTAGTAAACCTGTCTCCACTAATCGATGATACAGAACAGAGATCATCCTTCTGTCTGGAATTCTCATACACAAAATCTTTCGCCGTAGAAATGTCGTCGAGCCTCGTTACAGTGAATGTTTACGAATTCGGCATTAGAATAGATTCGATTCATAATTAGAGATAGTTACGGAACTTACTTCTGTTAACAAACGAAAATTTATAAATTAGTTCCATGTTCAAAAACTCCCAGATACCAAATTTCGTCGAGGTCATAATTTTCCTTCGCGCCCCCGTTTAGTGGTAGGCTATCTTGGAGTAGGACTTTTTAAAAATTATTTCAAAATCGAAAATGACACCCAAAAACCTATCATCCGTCTTTGTACGTCTTTAGGTTGTTGAGGAAAAAAGTAAGAACGAAATCAAAATTTTAGTAATTTATGGACGAGCTCCCAACGGAACGTTTCCGACCTTCGGTTTACTTAGAAAAAATTGGTCCCCTCTATTAGGTACCCAATTTGTTTCACATACTTCCCTGTATAATAAATGCGCTTAATAAATATTAGATGAAATGGTATCATTTCCCTAGACCTCTACTTTATGCAAATATAGTTGGTCGCAATCGACGAACATTAGGTATATTTCCTTCGCAATAACCGTAAGTAATGCCTTAATTTTATGTCATGCTCACAACTATGCCAAAAGATTACTTCTGAATACATTCAGCTGCATATACCTACAGGATGGGCCAACAGTGCGGGGTTGGAAGATTGTGGGTTTATTAACGAACATTTCTAACGTTTAAATCGCACTAGAATTGACCAAGGAATCGAAATATGCAATAATATATTATAGGAGGTTCCATTTAAAAAAATGCAACTTTGATATAAATCATCATCTATAAACTTTGCGATTCAAGTGAAAATATTTTAGGTTTGTAGCCTTAAGGGTACCTGACCATATCCCAGCAACAAACTTTAGAAATGTTCATTAATAAACCCACAATCTTCCATCCCCGCATTGTTGGCTCACCCTGTACTACATTCCACTTGATTTCCTATGCTTGCACGTTTGGGAATGTCGAAATCACTGTGTCGGTATAATTATCACCAAAATACATCTACACACAATTGCATCTCGATCTTTTTCAGTAAATGTGTTATTTTCGGTCAAGTCCAAACAAACCCATTGTATCCTTATTGGTGATGCTTCTGGTTCTCCTCCATGATGCTAGGTTTTTAGATGTACCTACGATACTAAATTTTATCATTTTAAAGAGTGATTCAAAATTAAATTATTTTTATGGAAAAAAATATCATTATAGTCCTAAGATCACAGTAGAAAGTCGGAAAGATTCCCAATACTTTCTTATAAGGTAAAAATCCAAGAAGACGTTTTTTTTCAAGGGAGTAAATTAATAGAGGTTCCCAATAACGATAGTTATAAAGAGGAATTGTATTTATCTTTGTGTCATTTACCGAATTAGGAAAGCATGGAAATGAACTTTTAATTATATATAATTCAAAGGATTTTGATTTTGTTGTATAAAATGTTTATTATTACCATCTGAAATTTGCAAATTATATATTTCAACTTTCAACAAAGGGTAACAATTTTCAAATAAAGCATGTCACAACCGTGTATGGAATATTGTTTTATGGCTAACCTGGTGTATATTACGTGTGGGATAATTTGAATGGTAAACATGACATAATAATTTTCCATAAAACTGTTTGCAGTACCTTCACGTGGGATAATCTTTATAATATTTAATATAGTAAGACGCAAGCGCACCATGTGAGTAGGCGAGTAGGTAATCGAGAATTTTAACCCTCTTCGATTCTTCTTAAAATGTATTAAAACTGTTAGTGTAAATAATTTAAATCCTAAATAGAATTTCCTTCCTTGGCTTATGGAAAAGTTGTGTAACTCCCTAACGGTTTGTACTTATTCCCAACGTACCAGTACACTTAACAGTTTTTAAAAGCCTCCCACCCTAAGGGAAATCACAATCTTATAATGTTATATAAAATGTATTTAGGAAATTATTTGTAAAGGTCCATAAATGTAATGCTTGTTTCACTTTTCATAATCTTTCATCGGTCAACCTTAGCACCATCACTTGAGTAAACATCGATCCTGCCCTCATACGTTAAATCTTTTTGCAGTTTACGAACGTTCTCCCAGGATAATCAAATGGAAAAAGATACGCTACGTGTTTTATTCCATAAAAAAATGGTTCTACATCGTCGTACTTATTTCAGTCAACTTCATTTAATATTTAAGTAGGTTTCTGATGGGGAAATACGTTTGGTGCCCGACAGCAAGTTTACCGTAAAAAATCTTACCTAATTTATTACTGAACTTTATAGGTAGGTATTCCTATACGAATGAGTAGATGAATATAAATTACTTGCCCCTCAGTAACTTATTAATTATTATTTTGTATTAAACTTCAGTGAATTTGTCAAGTAGCACCGCACTTCTTTGAACGTACGTACGTTGAACGCCTGGAATTTAAACTCTTCTTCCTTTTTAAATTGACAATCTGATATTCAATTTATATCACGTTATCCTGATTTCATTCCAACGCCAATAAAAGCAATTTAAATATTCAACTCGTGCTTTCGTTATTCGCGTACAATCAAGGGGATTCCCATAATACACAACACGCCGAGCTTGGCAAGATAATTATTACATGTATTATAAAAAAATACATCATTCATTACGTAGACCAATATTAATATTGTAGTTTCCATATGAAATGTAAAATCAATGACTTTGTCTCTTATTATTATGCTAAAAGAAAAACACAGTCTGCTAGTAAAATACGGCCTTTAAATAAAAATGAATTCATTCTTATTCGAACAAGGACAAAAGACATTTCGCTAAAACTGAATGTTCTGCTGAGTTTGCTAATATAAGTGTAAATTAGCTCAAAATTGTTAGTGCCCTTATACCAGTTATTAGAATCAATACTTTGTAGAAATGGAGGTTAATGTTTATATTTTCTTTTATAACTGACGTAGGAAATCGAATTTTCTAAACGGAAATTCCAACAACTCAGATGCAGTGCACACTTCCGCTAAAGAAAATATTGCACTCACTTTAAAATTATTTTGCTTACATGTCACGGAAATAGGAAATAGAATGCACTTTATAGAAAGTTAGGAATGGTGAGAAACGGTTAAGAAGGCGGAACGTATATTGAAATTTGGAATTTCAATTAATTGACCTCTCGGTACAACTAAAGAATAATTACACCAAACTGTGTAGGTGCGAAATACTTAGTAATCCATTTAGACAAAGGACTGGGTTGGAGAAGAGACGTTTCCGAAAAAAGCATAGGTACCTACGTTATTTAAAACTAAATACTGAACCACCATACATAAAATAAATTATTGATCTATAGAGCCCATTTTTTGGGCCTTTGGAATTCAACTCTAGCATGCCGCTTCCAACAGCAATATAGTCGATTCCAAAAGAAATTACGAAGATTTCTAACCTTTCATACTACGTCCTCAACATAGTGATCCAGCGAGATAGAGCAATATATAAGATATCGCCAGATTGTACCTGCGCAACTTAATAAGTTAGCTAATTAAACAGTGAGCACGTAAAGTCTTTATAAAGACTTTCCAGTTCGTTTTATTAAAAATTGCTCGGCCCTGTTTCTGTTTTTTGTTTTTATATATTTTATAACTATTTTTTGTTATACAGGGTGTAAGTACATAACGTTGGACACCGCCTTGGGCGTTTATGCGATACTAAAAGTAAAATAATGAGAGTATAACTGATCTGAAAGTCGTGATCTGAAGGTTTCTCCCATGACACATATCTTACTCATTATAAATGGGGTGAATCAAACGATAAAAATAGCAGCTTAGAAAACGATAGCCGCAAAGTGTTAGGGTTTGATGGGTGATGGGTGCGAGGGAGGGGGAGGAGCCAAAAACACCTGAAAATTGAAACTGTATTGGGAGTTCATGCTAGGAAGATTATCATCGTCAATGAGCGAGTTCGAAAATGATCCGTGCACATGTACATGAGTGGTCATCGATCAAAGATGCTAGATACATAGTATGAAAATAAAATATATTAGAGGGAACGAATGTTGCCAGCAACGACAAATCGCGATCTAAAGAAAGGGATACATATTACAGATCTTAAATAAAACTACTTAGTACCTCCCCAATGAATTTAATATGAGAATTAAGTCAGAACTTAGATGAATTGAAGAATGGGATGAGTGGTTATGTTTTTTTATAAGATAAGTATACCGAAGTATACTGAAACATTAGCCCCGAAATTAATCGGCAACACTAATGGGTAATGACGTAAAACAATTAATTGGAAGCACCCCGCTACTCACTTTCACGAGGGGACAATCCAGCATTAATCGGAAAATATTTTTATAAGTAAAAACACCTCGTTATTAACCTCAACAAAGGTGAAAAAACAAATGTAAAGTTTGACTAATTAACAATTTAAATTTAACTTAGGAATGCGGCATGTTTCGAGACATCCTAGTCTCATTTTCAAGCAAAATGATTCTAAATTAAACTAACGATACAAAATTCCATCACAAATTGAATGTCAAAGGGGTGAAGATCAAATAATTAAACAAAACAATAATTAAATTTGAAACATTATAAACAACATTATATAAATTCCGGAGCCAAAAGGGCCCGGATTAAAAGAGAAATTTCATTATAAAATTGACTGATTTTTACAACAGCCGTTATACGGTGACATTTTTGAAGACCTGACTTAATTCTCATATTAAATTCATTGTCTAAGGGGAGGTACTAAGTAGTTTTATTTATTATCATTGACCCCCTTCGTGTATTACTGACTTATTATGGATTATTACAGATCTGTGAGAGTCAAGTAATGATAACTCAATCGCCAAACCACCCGTTGTAAAAGTATATTCTTCTGTCAGAATCATTGTTTGGATCAACAGCTATTAATTAACCACCTCATATATCCATTTCAGAAAATACTGAAAACAGTACAGCGCAAAACTTGTGACTTGGTGGACCAATTGTACTCTAGTTTGATTTAAATAAGGTTGGGTATGACTCATTCTAAAAATTACATGAACAAAGATTTAGGAGACGTAAGTCTTGATTAAATCAGCACAGTATCTTTTAGTTAATATTTTTATCGGCAGATGTCTCCACATCAATTTCCATAAAATATCAAAGAAAGTAGAAAGCTATTGTACGCATAAATAATAATTTCAAGGAATTACAGGAGTGACAGATGCTACTTCTTAATCACGACACACACAATATGAATAGTACAGCAGATTTATGTTTTTATTGCCATCCTTCTCTAATACATGTAGTTGAGAGAAAGAGATAAAAATATGTAATTATAGAGAAGTTAATTGGGTTGCGGGAATTTAAGGTTTTTAATTTATAAATTTCGTAAGGTCAGATATGTCGGAGGGTCACATATCATATAAATAAGCCGATAAGAAAACACGTACAAAACAATAGAAAGAATGGATAACAATCTCTAGACCAAGGCGTATCACTTTTCCCGTCAGAAGGTTTGGTTAATAAATCGACTTATCTTAGATAAATTAAACACCTGGAAACGGTTAATTAATAGTTAATTGATAAAACACTCTCAACCTCCCCTTTACCAATTATTTAATGGGATGAACGATGAGAAACGAAAAAAAAATTAACCATCATTTCTCATCGTTCATCCCATTAACTCACTGGTAAAGGGAAGGTTGAGAGTGTCTTATTAATTATCCCTTAACCCCTTTTGAGAGTCGGAACCGTATACTATACAATTAACAGTAGTGTAGTCGTAAAATTTTCAGTGTGAGAACGCTTACCATCTTCTGAGAATTGACTAACATCGGGTGATCCAGAATCCCCGAAGCACGGGTCGCCAATTAATATACAATAGGATTCTTGGAAAAAGTAGAGTGGGAACGCCCGCCGTTCCCATTCCACCACACCACTGGCAATTAATGGTTGTTGGGTAGAATGTTATTTAAAAACCTACCAAATTTCGAGATCTTTGATCACGTGTCCTGCACTTTTTCTACAGAAGTAATAAAACCACCAGCTCTAGGAGAAATTAGCAAAAGCCTACTTCATTTTAAAATAAGAAGACCCGCACGGCAGACAACCTAAGAATTGAAATGAACAGCTTGGAATTACATTGGGTAAAATTTAAAAAGTGCATTGATAGGAAAATACACGCTTAATCAAGTGAAAGTATATGAATCAAAAGAAAATTTGGAAAGTGAAAAAATATATGTAAGAAATATGTTCATGCTCAGCAAATAAAAAAACGACTTATAGGTATGGCTTATATGTTATTACTTGGCCTTTCTTATAACCAAGTTTCAACTTTGAACTTTATTAACAACATGCTTACAAACAGCACGGATCTAGAGAATTTGGAACTAGAGACTGTTTTTAGAAGAGTTCATTATTTGGATCCCATAATGGAATATAATTACAGAAACAAGTACCTCGTCACCATTTGAGCTTCCGTAGCATCTAATAACTATCCTCGAGATTATTCAAAGTACCATTTATACTGAATTTAGAAACAAACAGAATTAGATGAAGCATAATTATTTTTTAGCTGTACCGAATTTGGTATAATTCCTAAGCCGTTTCTGTCCTAGCTCAACCCTGATCCGCAGTATGTCGCGTTACATAGTTACCATTTCATCAAAAACAGATCCCGCTTATACGACACTTATCTATAAAGATTGTACCAATATACCGAATGACTGTTCTCACTTTCTCAGTACTGCCAAAATTAGCAATCGGCATAACGAAACGTATTTTTTCTGTAAAAAAAAATGATTGGTAGAGAGGCGCCATCTCTCGTTTGAAAAAGCGCACGAGAAGAAACTCAATGAAAATTGGAGAGCGAAAACGTGGAGAAAAACATGAAACAGGAATTTAGGTCACATTAGCCTAAACCTGAAATACGATTAAGAATAATATGGTAGCTTGCTCCATCTCAATACAAGAATGCAATATAAGTCTTTGGTGTTCTTTTATTAATCATGCTCCCCTACAGATGCAACAGGGATGTAGATGGGAATATACTGGACGATTTACTACAGTCGGCACATAGGTGTAAAGGTAAACGGCATAATAAAATGGTAGGTGCTAGAAATTTAGTAGGATTTTATTCTTGCCCTTCGTGGAAAACCCTTAAGGTGTGATTTTGATTATATTTTAAGATAACAGTTATTTACACATTTCACATTTGTCCACTTCAAAGTTAAAGATTTTAGGTCTTCCTAAGTTTCACCAACGTGTATAACCCCAAGATCAAAATATATTATGCGTATATGGGTTACCTAATGGAGTTCGTAGTTTCGATTTTTGGTAATACATCTGAAAATCAATCTCACTAAAAACAGTTCCGGATCGGATGTTTACTAGTAAGGGTAACCCACTTTACTTTTTCTCGCCTCAATCTCAATTTTCCTAATAGTACGGCGTAGAATAGCTTCACTGTTATATAAAACAAAATTTATGAAAGATTTTTTAATTAAAGTAGAGAACAAACGTAACTTGAGTATCTTTCTTAATGCCTGTTTGTGTGCAATAAATGTTGTAAGTATGACAGTGTAAAGGAAAATATGCAAACAGTCGCTTTCCCAAACTGTCGTCATCTACTAGACGACTTTACGATTGACGTTATTACTTTGTGCCAGCTATTCCCAGTCGAACTTTACGAAGATTCTGTGTGTAAGAGGGCTTTCACGTTTGACAATAAATAAACACAACACACATGAAAATTTAGTATTTCTCAATCGAGTTTTTAAACGTCCGATTTCCTTGAAAGGAAGCTATCAATAACTTTTTATGCCATAATGTACAACAATCAAATTTTTTATGTTATTATGAATCGGAAGGCAATGAACTTTTAAAATGTTCAAGATAAGTTATGTTTAAATACAAAAACAGATAAACAGATAAAAAAAGGATAGGGATGGTTGACTGAGAGTTGATAAAATAGAAATATTTGCCAACTTTTGTATTTTGCCGGCATTGATTTCGAAGAAAACTACACCATTGTAACTTACAGGCCTCCATTTATCACGTAAAGCTTTCCCAATTCGTTTATATTTTCGCCTACTTCCTTCATGCATTCAAACGATATTTTTTCCAGGGGTAAATCATACAAACATTATTCAACAGGTAAACTGTAATTTGATATATAATCCTAATTAGTGTTGCGTTCATTCATACTTAGGAACAAGTACATACAATGGTTGAATGACATTGCTTTGGGCAAATTGAACAACGTTGAAAAACTTCAACAAACAAGCTTAAGACTATTCAGGAATTCATTCAGAAAAATAAAACCTCAGGTCGTTGATTGAAATATTAGTATTTCAATCAACGCTCAGGTGAAGTACATGCAACCTAAAATTACGAGTCACAACCTGGGACACCCTGTACATATACAATTATACATTGAAAAAAATAAACCATAAAGCTCGCTAACTAATTAATAATCATAAGGTATTGGTTACAGTAAAAGAGAAAATTGGAAATGAAACCAAGATTAATAAGTTAAAACGATACTTGGAGTAGCACTGTCAGATATTTTAATTACCTACTTTTTTATCTATCCCATGCAATATGTGGAGTTAATTTACAAAAATAAAGATGCCTATTCGAATGTATTCTAACTTGTAAACATGCCGCGATTAACGTGGGGGTCCCACATGTTCACTATTAGAATTACGTCTACTGTACGTCAATCACATGGAACAAAATTGCACCGATGGATGGAGACATTATCTTACATGCTGATGATACTTCAGTAGTTCTCTCACATAAATAGGACAGACAGTACCTATCTTAGAAGAAAATTGCAATCAAGCACTAACTAATTTATCAAGTTGGTTTTCGGCAAAGGATTTGCATTTAAATCCAAAGCAAACAAAGTTTACGAGGTTTCACTTCCCACAGAGAGTTGTTCAAGGTACTGGTCTGAAGATAAACAATAATAAACAGTTCGAAAATCGAAACTATTACATTTCTAGGCATAAAATTTGATCAACATTAGAACTAAAAAGGACATTGTACGAATATAGCATCAAAAGTTTAAATGAGGGGGAGCTGATTAACCTAGCCATGTCCAGAACCGGCAATCTGCTTTAGCCAAGTTCAGAGCCGGTGGCATAGCCAAGTTCAGAACCTGCGACCTTGACCAAGTTCAGAACCTGTAACCTTGATCAATATCCAGAAGTGACTCATTTTGTTATTAAATTTAAGATACAGATTCTGAATATCAATACAAGCACAGATACGCCACGTAGTACGTATATTAAATGCCTACAAGGGATGCCGACATGCCATCACGCCTCTACTCTTTCTTTGTATCATTTCATATTTCTCGAAAAAATTTTATAAATAAAAGGAAATATCTACATTGTGTGTGCAGCAATCATTATTCTTAGCACAAAATGGTAGGAAGTAGGGGCGCAATGTTGAAATTTGCAAACGGGCGGCGAAATGTCACGGCACGGCAACTGTGTGCGAGATAATACGAGACTCGTCTCGCTAGCCTCGTTGGCACCACTAATAGACCGCATTCAATGAACTGTATACTATACGTACCTGGAATGGACCCACGCCGTATTTCAACAATCAGTTTTTGTGTCAGGGGCAAACAGAAAAAGAGGACGGTAACCTGTCTTTGTCAATCTCGTTGTAATAAGTTTGGTAAATTCTCCGTCGCATGAATAAAGTATAATAAATAATTATTGGGTAGCGATTTTTCTTGTGTTGAACTTATATTGTGTAAAACGGACGATATGGTTATTTATTATTGCCTTTCAACAAAAATTTTACATTGAAAATTTTTTCCTTATTTAGCTTCTATTTGTGAGGGACAATTTACTTTGAAAAATAAAAAGCCAATTTTATGCTATAATTTCTTTAATAGCATCAAAATAATTCTCTTAAAAAGATGAGAAATGGAGTGCAACTTATGTATCTAAATAAGATAGAAAGAGATAATTTCACGTCCACACTGCGGGTTGCCTAACTTCAAATTTTGCCTCACTTTTATGGATTTACGCGTCCATTCCAGGTACGTATAGTATACAGTTCATTGACCGCATTAGTGATGACGTCAAAATTGTCTGCGAAATTTAAAATTTTGGACAACTCGTATTTTGACGTCGAGAAATTGACCCTTATCGCCACGTTGTTACAGTTTATAATAAAAAGGTCTAAGTTTGCGTCATATTTGTGGAGTTATTATAACGAAATAAGTGGCAAGGGGTCTTGAAATGTTAACTACGAAGCTTTTATTTGTGTGTTATAATAACATTTCAATGTTAAAACACCCACAATTCTTTTAATTTCGAATTGACGATGAGGATGCAAACCACGAAAATTCAAGTTAGTTACGCCATGCGTCGCTTTGTTATGATTTTGCATTTGCCGTGCTTTCCGAACTACATAACCTCCAATATTACTTATTTTCAAATTACTCTCGTTATTCCTTAGATTATTATCGTTCTTTACCTTTTATTAATATTCGTTTTTTTGTTAATTGTTGTATATAATAACTTATTAGGTTAATAGTGGTAATATTGGAGGTTATGTAGTTCGGAAAGCACGGCAAATGCAAAATCATAACAAAGCGACGCATAGCGTAACTAACTTGAATTTTCGTGGTTTGCATCCTCATCGTCAATTCGAAATTAAAAGAATTGTGGGTGTTTTAACATTGAAATGTTATTATAACACACAAATAAAAGCTTCGTAGTTAACATTTCAAGACCCCTTGCCACTTATTTCGTTATAATAACTCCACAAATATGACGCAAACTTAGACCTTTTTATTCTAAACTTTAACAACGTGGCAATAAGGGTCAATTTCTCGACGTCAAAATACGAGTTGTCCAAATTTTTAAATTTCCCAGACAATTTTGACGTCACACTAATGCGGTCTATTGAGGAACGGAAAAATAAGTAATACTATTCTATGAGTCTCCCTATTTACAAATTCCTTTCCATTAAGATTAGTCATCTCTGATAGAAATATCGAATAAGATAAACAGCACAAAGCAAGCATTTACAGCCGCAAACCCAATTAGTTTTTGAATAAATGGATTTGTTAAAGTGGCATTTCAGTGATTATTATACATATTGTATAAGATACGCCAGAAGTATGTAGGTAGTAAGTAAGGAGACGGGTCACGTCATTTCTGTCTGCAAAGTCAATTATTGATTATTGTTATTATGAATTCAATGCAAGCGTAGCATGGGTGAGGCGTATATAAAAATTGAATGGAAATGGAATACTTGTTTTTCCGTAAATCGAAGGAATATAGGTTAAAAAATTAGAGAAATGCGATTTATTGAATGAATCTTGTGGAAGCAAATATTGCTGATATTTTAGATAAAACCTCAAAGATACACAATATTATAGCTTTTCAATATCTAATCTATGCGAATAGTAAATCTCAAAGGGCAGGCTAAATCAACTAAAAATTCTCTCTCCCGTTTTCCCTTAGGCGCCCTTTAGTTAAAACTTTGCTTATCGGTGAGTACTAGTTTCTCGATCTACACTAAGCCAGAGGCACTTATTAATATCCTTTCGAGTAAGTTCTACATTTAATGTAATTTAACCCAAAACTTTTGTCCAGTTTACTATAAGTATATAAGAGAATGTAAAAAACTTACTTTTTCGCCATATTCTCCTTCTACTGCAACTGTTGAAACGTATTTCCAATCAAGTTCTTTTATAATTTCTATCATTGCTTGAGCTTGAAAATTATCAGGAGGTACAACTCGACTGAAGTATTCAAATCTTGATTTATCTGACAGTTCGGTGCTTGTAGAAGCATAACTCACTTGCGGAATCTGAAATGAAAAATAATACTGACTGTCAGAAACTTATCAAACCCACAAACGTACAAAATTGTTGTTAAAAGGACGTGTTATTAAAAGATGATGCGTGCAGCATCTGAAGGGCGTCCATTAAAAAACTTCCTAATTACAGAAGAACTAACTTATAAACTACGTTTAACTAAATAGGTTGGTATCTTTACTTAACATCGCGTTTTCATCAAATTTAGCATGTTCCCTTATGAGACCATTAGAGTGGTAATTTTCATCATTTATGTTTAAACACAAGCCCATGATCTTCTCGGTTTATAACTGAATAAATATAAATAAAAATATTTTCACAGTTCATTTCGTATACAAATATTGAAAAACAAAATGATTTATGTAAGGATATATTATAATTAACTATAGAGAAAATCGAACAAGTACAATTCATTCTAACAAAAAATAACAGCAAGAATTAAATATTATGCAACTGTGTAAGGCATTTCAATCTTTTGATCTTTTAAATAAAGTACTATTACAACTCCGTTCAAAGAAATTAATTGCTTCATACACAAAAAGTAACATGGGTGTATGTCATATGCATATTTGTTCAGAGATAGGTACGCTATACAATTAATAACATGTTATATGTATTTAAATATAACTGTTTTATCAACAGGAGCATTAAAGAGCGAATCCTAAAGGTGAAGGGCAAAATAATTTTTATACAGTATACAGTATCTTTACCCTAATCAGTATATAATAAGGTAATATGAACAGCGAGTGAACGGTGAATATTGATGACGATCGTAATTCAAGCGTTAAGCATTTAAAAAATATGATCCCTTTCTTTAGTTCGTTAAGAAATTTAGAAACATCAATGTCTCAAAACAGGGTTGGATAAGATGTATCGCAGGACAAAATATTAAACGTTACAATTTATGATTGATGATAAAAAAATAAAATGAAAGTGAATAGTTTCGACTTAACGTCATCGTATTATTAGAATTAAGTTATACCTTACATAACGGACAATAAGTAATAAAGTGATTTATATCTACATGGTGGTGAAAAAATAACATTATTTAACATTCTTACAGACATTTATAGAGACAAAATGGATCAACTTGACACTATTTCAATATATGTATAGGTATGTGAAATGAATTCAATTTAATTAATGATAAGATTGTAGTGAACAATGAAGGGAACCTTTTTCTTTAGTAAAATGAGTGAAGAAAGTTAGATTTTCCTCTCTAGAGATGAAAGTAAACAGTATTGTCAACACCATATACCCAACTAGGAAAACAATAGATTGTTTAATTTCAATGTTATAACGTAAATGTAATAAATATAATCAGTGTGTGCAGTTTTAGAAAAAAATTTGTGTAAAACACGAGAAGAAAGTGTATTTCCAACTGTCATCTCTTGTGTGCTTGTGCGAAGTAATATTACTAGTAATTTTTAGACTTTTCTCCTTTTAGGTGGGTTTGTCTCTACCAAAACTGCGAGTTTGATATTGAATTGCTTGGGCATATGAATTCTACAGCACGAGTCAATTCCGTAAAATGTTCGTAAAAATACAGGGTTTACCAACAAGAAGTTTGTTTTTCCTATTGGGCAAATCGAAACAATTGACAGTTTTGACATTTAGTTTTTTTATATATCAGTAGTAGAATCTTTGTCAATTGTTACAATGAATTCAATTTCGCTCGAAAATCGCATTAAAATAATAAAAATCCACTATGAAAATGGCGGATCTGTAAAAGTTACATTTCGTAAAATTCGTGATATTTTCGGTCAACATAATCGTCCTTCTGAGACCGCTATTAAAAATTGGTTAATAATTTGAGTCGTCAGACTCGGTACATAATGTGCCAACCCCAACGCGCGTTCAACCGTCGCGTAGCGTCGTTCAAGTGAAAACGTAGCAGCCGTGAGCCGCAGTGTTGAAGATGATCCGAATTTGTCAATTCCTCGACGTTCTCAACAATTGAGGTTATCCAAAATGACCACATGGCGAATTTTGCGTAATGATTTGACTTTGAAGCCTTACAAGATTCAACTGGTGTAAGAATTGAAGCCGGCCGACCATTCACATCGCCGTTGATTCGCTGAATTCAAATCATTTTTTCAGACGAAGCCCATTTTCAATTGTCTGGACACGTCAACAAACAAAATTGTCGGATTTGGGCTTCTGAAAATATAAGAGCGATTGTTCAGACCCCTTTGCATACTCAACCTGTCACTATATGGTGCGCTATCTGGTCTGGAGGTGTGATTGGGCCGTTTTTTTTCGAAAATTCGGCTGGAAATGCGGTTACGGTTAATGGTTTTTACGCTATCAAGAGATGTTAACAACTCAATTTTGGCCTATTATTGATGATATGGAAATCACTGACATGTGGTTTCAACAGGACGATGCCACAAGTCACTCAGCCACCGAAATAATTAAATTATTGCAAACCAAATTTCTTGATCGCATTATTTCACGAAATTCAGCTGTTAATTGGCCGGCCCGATCATGTGATTTAACACCACTGGATTATTTTTTGTGGGGCTATGTTAAAGACAGAGTCTACATATACGGAGCCAATCGAATCGATTGCAGCCTTAAAACTCAAAATCTGTGACGTGATTAACAAAATAAACTAGCAAGTTTACCAAAAAGTGATTGAAAAATTAGATGAAAGAATCGATATTTGTAATAAGCGAAATCGTGGTGGACATTTGTTAGATATCATTTTTCATTTATAATTGCCAAACCTTACTCTTTCTAATACAATAAAAATTTGAATCATTTTCATCTAAATTCTTTGTTTTATTTTGTTTTAAAAAACAAACTTTTTGTTGGTAAACCCTACATTTAACTTATTTTCGTAGTACCAACTTTTCTAATTTTTTGAAAATGATCTATTACAAGCAATAGCAAATATTTTTCAAAATTGTTCTTGTCATTTTATTCAATTATGTGTAATTGAATAATACACAATAACACTTAGATTTCCAGCTCTTTAGCTCTTAATCTGAGCTAACTCTAATTTAAATCTCAATAGTAATAGCATTGAATCTGGTAAGGCTTATTTAATATCCTTTATTGGTAACTTTGAAGAATTCCTAACTCTTGAACCGAAGCGGCGCACAATATCACTTAGATTTCCAGTTCTTTAGCTCTTAATTGAACGTAAGTAATTGAATAATCTGGAATGAAGTGATGTATCGTAGTTTATACGATACTTACAAAATTGAAGGGAGGAGGTAATATAGTGGTTGGATCGCTAGACTATAACGCCGATGGGTCAAGTTCGATTCTCAACCCCGCCAAGAAAACTATGTCGCTTTCCTCATCGAGGCCGACTCAACTTCATGAGGGCTGTAACAGGACTAATAATAGGTACACGAAGGTTTACGAAGTAAAAGATGATAAATTATACCAGATTTAACATTATAATGTTACCAAATCTATCCCTATCTAAACACTGAAAATTAACTTGAAATTTTAGTGTAAATTTGATCTGATAATAATCTTGTATGGGATAAATTGCGTGAGATTGTTCGGGTCTTCAAATTTAAATTGAATTTTAATTAGAAATTCTTGTTATTAAAAGATAAAATAAGAAGGATTTAAATAAAGTAAGTAATTTTGGTTCAGTAAACGCTATTACCAAAGAACGTATACGTTCTTTGCTATTACCACAGTTCTACCTAGTATTTACACTAAAATCGACAAACTAGCAGGCTTATACGAAGGGGAGAAGATAATTAGGCGGCCTCCAAAAAGGGGACGATACTACACTAACTAAAAGTACCAAATTTATTTAGGTTGGTCACCTATTTGCTAAACTTAAAACAATTAAAAAGGTAAATTATGTGGAATTACTTATTATTCTAATACAAATAAAGTTTTCAAAATGTACTCAAATGAGCAAAAAAGAGCAAATGATACCGAAATGATATTAAAACTTTAGCATTCCCTGATTCACTTTCTTTGTAAAGGGATTGAAAAATGTAAATGCCCCATCATTTCAAACTTTTACCAAAAGGGTGTTATAATCGGGAGGTGTGCCATCTGTAGCGACAGTTCATAACGAATGTTACCGAATTTAAATTTTAAAATTGTTGTTTTTGGACAAGTTGCACATTTGGATAAAAAGACAATTGTTGAAGAGTAATCTGTTGTATGTCATTAAACGAACATTATCGTTAATGAGGGAAACGGTTATCACACATCCAAGCCTATTTTGTTTGAAATTGTTGCACATATTATTATGGATCGAGTAGCGTTCTTTTAAATAACTTCTTGCATAATAAATGGAGAGGCTAAAAGTGACCAGTGTTCTCCAAAAATACTTACTAAGCAGTAAAGCTGAAGTATAGAATTTGTATCAGTTTTTATTTACAAGAAACGTAAAGGACTTGTATAAATTTAACCACAACTAAGGATCATTTTGACATTTTCCATTACGTGATAGTGTAATCCCTTTGATCAACCTACTAAGATATACGATTTATGAGTAGATAACAGATGCTTCATAAGCGAAGAGATATAATAGGTCGTTGGCATCTTGTGTGTAGTAACAATTTAGAGAATTACTTGCAAGATGCGCATCCTAGGAAACATTGATAGCTCTCGTGTGTCACATAACAAGTTTAACACAAATTCTAATAATACGAAAACTTCAATTAAAGTTTGCCTTGAGGACACATGACGCATTTACTGCATTCGTTTTTTCATCACCACCTCGTCAAGAATCGATAAGGGGTTAATGTGCAAGTGTAGGAGACATGCAGCTGGTATTGATTCTTTGCTATTGTCACACGTTGGACATAAAATTATATTTCGTAGATAGCACCAAAAATAAGTTGCAAGTGTCTCAAATGGAAGAAAGTTCAAGTTTGCGTCTTTACTTACATTACTTTAACGTTGAAACAAATTATATAGGTTACAGTTGCAAGGAAATTAGTATGCCACACTTGCAATGGAACTTAAAGCTTCCATTAGCAATTCACTTAGTTAATACAGTTTAAGCTATTGATTTTTAAAGGGGGAGACATTTTCAGTAATACAGTATACTGACATTAAAAATATTCTTTGAAGAAATTATTCACATACACATTAACGAGTATTTTCCACACTGATTGTACCTTATTTTAAAAAATCGATTTTTCACCTACATTTCCATGTAGACATTATTGGAGTTGGAGTGTATTTATATTTTTCATATTTCATACTTGAACACAAAAATATACTCACGGGAGCAAACCACGTAAATAACAAAAATCGCTTAATAGATTTTATATTGGTAAAATGCAAGAGTCTAGGACATAGATTACAAGAAGCGTGGAAGCTTACAAGAGACATACGAAGGGATATAACAAGGACTCGTCCGTGATTACAATAACACCTGAATAGTTTTTAAAAATGAAATTAGTATAACGGGCGTAGAAAAGGGAGGACGAAGAACAACAGAGCTGCTGGATCAAAAGGAAAAATGAGAAAAAGTTATGGTAGACTGGAATAATATCATCCAGACACAAAAAAGGGAATGACCGCAAATATGGTAATTATAGGGGTATAAGCCTTAGCTGTAGGGAAAGTGGTTTTGCGAAGATTATAAGGAACAAAATAAGACCGATAAATAATATACAAAATGGATTTAGAGACGATCTTAGCTGGATAACATATTCTAAGAAAGACGGAAAATCGCAAAAACAAAAAATTTACAAACACACATGACCTTTGTAAATTTAGAAAAGACATATAATGATCTAAGCAGTGGCGTAACAATAGGGTGGCAGGACGGGCAAAATTCCACGGGCGCCCTCAGTCGGAGAAGTTACAAAATCCATAAATGACAAAAATATTTTTCTGAATAAATGGCGTGGACAAGGATATGATGCTCCTAATAACATGAAAGACACTTATGGTGGAGTTCAAAAACTTATAAGAGATATCGAGCCAAGAAATTGTGTTGCTCATGATTTAAATTTGGTAGTTAATGGTGCAGTAAAATGCAAAATTTTTTAAACTGTGCCACACATTTATAACTTTTAGGGCATAGTATCAAAAGATGAAATATATTATCAAGTTTTATGTCTAATAAAGAAGGAGAGTCTGGGAAATCTTCAAATTAAGTAACATTAAATCCAACTAGAACTAGAACTAGGACGTTTCGATGCGATTTTTACTTTAAAGATTCGCTTTCTTGAAGTTCAAAAAGCGCTGAACACTTGCTGATTTATTAAATTATAAACACTCATTTTATTTCTTCAAGCTTTCCTGACGTGACCACCTGTGACTACGACTAGTGCCGAGTGATCATTTTCAAAATTGAAATTGATGAAAACTTATTCAAGAAATTGTGTGGGACAAGAAATATTACACAACTTAGCTATTCTATCCATCGAACATTCCATGGCCCGAAATTTAGACTTTGATGATGTCATTAACACTTTTGCTGAACAGAAAGCCCCAAAAAAGGAATTTTAATAATTATAATTTTGTACGAAAACAAAAATTGTTATTTCAATTGGATACGAATTGTTAAACCTCTGTCTTCCCACAGTTTCCAAACATTGTTATTTCAGTCCAATATGCTCTTTAAATTAAAAGTTACTATTAGAAAATCAACTAATTATAATAGCGTAATGATTTATTAAAATTAAATTTATTAACAAATAAAAAACTATAACGCTGGTTGGGATCCAGGAAGTTAGCCACCGATATGAAGCACAAATGACGTCACCGTGCAAAGCCCTTAGTGCCTCGTTAGTGCTTCATTGTGCTTCACATCAGAACTCGGCCACACCGACGGTTCGGGAGATATCCAGCCCCAAAGTCAGAGGTTGGAAGTTAGCCACAACTTTTTTATTATTGAAGCACAAATGTCGCGACCGGGCAGAATCCTTAGTGCTTCGATAGTATTCATTTGTGCTTCATACCAGAACCCAGCCACACCTACGGTTCGGGAGATATTCAATCTCAAAGTCAGAGGTTGGAAGTTAGCCACAACTTTTTTATTATTGAAGCACAAATGTCGCAACCGGGCGGAATCGTTAGTGCTTCGATAGTATTCATTTGTGCTTCACATCAGAACCCAGCCACACCGACGGTTCGGGAGATATCCAGCCCCAAAGTCAGAGGTTGGAAGTTAGCCACAACTTTTTTATTATTGAAGCACAAATGTCGCGACCGGGCAGAATCCTTAGTGCTTCGATAGTATTCATTTGTGCTTCACACCAGAACCCAGCCACACCTACGGTTCGGGAGATATCCAGTCGCAAAGTCAGAGGTTGGAAGTTAGCCACAACTTTTTCATTATTGAAGCACAAATTTTGTGACCGGGCAGAATGCTTAATGCTTCGACAGTATTGATTTGTGCTTCATACCAAAACCCAGCCACACCTATGGTTCGGGAGATATATAGCCCCAAAGTCAGAGTCAGAGGCCACAGCATTTCTTGTTATTGAAGCACAGATGCCGCGACCGTGCAGCATCTCACGGTATTCGTAATTGTATACGTATACTTTACACCAGAACGTAGTCACGTCGAGGGTTCAAAACATGTAGGACCTTAAATTCCATGGCCGGAAGCTGGCCACAGCTTGTCTTGTTACTGATATTTAATATGGCGAAGAACATGGAAGATATTGAGTGGGACTCTTCATGAAAACAGAGACACGAACAAGGAAAAATATATTTTCCTTCTGGTTATAAGAAATAAACGTTACTAAAATGTAAATATAAAAAATATAGATGTTTTTATATTTAAGGTAAGTCGTCTCGTTAGTCATATTTAGAGTTGAGCAGTCAGCATTATATCAGCATTATATAAAATAAGACAATTGTAAATTATGGCAATATTATTTGTTACGCTGTGCAGTGGTGAAATACAACGTTCAATAAAAATACAGTCCACTACCATTTATTTATTTCTACACCGACCCAAACACCTACAGAGCACTCTAGGACAAGTAAACCAAAACTTTACTACACTAAATTCTCGTTTATCCGGGTTTGATGGGACCGAGCCCTTTCTGGATAAACGAAATTCCAGATAAGTCAACCTAATTGCATAAATATTACGAGATCCTTAGATTCTAAGACGAGATCGTAGTTCGTAGTAGCATTGACTAAAGAGTTTTTCCTCAATCAACGGTAGTAGTCTATTATTTTTGGAGGTTATGCAGTAGGGTATAGCGAGAAGAACAATAATAAACGCATATCATGAAATTAAAACGTAAAAAAGGTTAGTACGTAAAGATAAATTAACTGTAGATAACGTAGATATGCACACGTAATGTAACATGATACGTCTTTCGGCGCCAGTCTAAACAGGACAGTGACAGTCTCTTTAATCGCTTACCGTAATTTTTTCGTTATTATTTTTTCTAGTCATTTTTTTGCCGATTTTTAGAACACGGGATACAGCGGAATTCCGGATGAACGAAGCCCGGATAAACGAGAATTTAGTGTATTTAATTGTTGCTGTATATAAACCGATATGGATCCTTTTGTATACCTAATATACCCTAATTGAAAAGAAGTACATAATTAAATCATCGTTAAGTATACTCTTTCTTTGTGAATGTCAGAAATCTAAAATTTACCTGGCACTGTTTGCGTCCGATATTATCTTCAATTGGCTATTCAAATTTACAGTTGTTTGACGTGCATTGTTGTATCCTTAATTATTTATGAAAAAATTTTCATCTAAAATAAATTCACAATGGAATACAACATTTAATCTCTAGCTTAGTGAGACGGTAAAGTTAGTAAGATCGCGACATTTGTACTTTAATAACAAGAAATGCTGTGGATAACTTTCCCGAACCGTAGGTGTGGCTGGGCTCTGGTATACAATTACGAATCCCGTGAGATGCTGCACGGTCGCGACATCTTTGCTTCAATAACAAGAAATGCTGTGGCTAACTTCCAACCTCTGACTTTGGGGCTATATATCTCCCGATCCGTCTGTGTGGCTGGGTTCTGATGTGAAACGTAAATGAATACTAGTGAAGCACTAAGGATTCAGCCCCATCACGACATTTGTGCTTCAATAACAAGAAATGCTGTGGCTAACTTCCAACCTCTGACTTTGGGGCTGTATATCTCCCGAACCGTAGGTGTGGCTGGGTTCTGGTGTGAAGCACAAATGAATAATATCGAAGCACTAAGGATTCTGACCGGTCGCGACATTTGTGCTTCAATAATAAGAAAGTTGTGGCTAACTTCCAGCCTCTGACTTTGGGGCTGTATATCTCCTGAACGGTAGGTGTGGCTGGGTTCTAGTGTGAAGCACAAATGAATACTATCGAAGCACTAAGGATTCTGCCCGGTCGCGACATTTGTGCTTCAATAATAAAAAAGTTGTGGCTAACTTCCAGCCTCTGACTTTGCGACTGGATATCTCCCGAACCATAGGTGTGGCTGGGTTCTGGTGTGAAGCACAAATGAATACTATCGAAGCACTAACGATTCTGCCCGGTCGCGACATTTGTGCTTCAATAATAAAAAAGTTGTGGCTAACTTCCAACCTCTGACTTTGAGACTGGTATCTCCCGAACCGTAGGTGTGGCCGGGTTCTGATGTGAAGCACAATGAAGCACTAACGAGGCACTAAGAGCTTTGCACGGTGGCGTCATTTGTGCTTCATATCGGTGGCTAACTTCCTGGACCTCGCTGGTTGAGCTTTTTTACATTGAGGAAGGGTCCTATCTGAATTTGCCACGGGGCTCATACGATATAGTTACGCCACTGGATCTAAGGTAGGAATGTAGGATGCATAAATACAAGCATCCAGAAATCTTAGTTGATGGCGAAATATTGAATATTCTACTTTTTGCTGAAACTAAAGGTGACAGATTTAATAAGTACGTATATTTGGGGACGAACTCAAAAATTGGTGACTGACAATTAATTTCAATAAAACAGAGTGTATATACCTAGGAACAGAAGATAACGATAACATTACTTCAGATAATGAAGAAATACAGCACCGTTATAAGTGCTTAGGATCAAAAAACAGGAGACGTAGAAAGTAAGAGCAGCAACTAAGGTTTTACCGAGCACAATTTAGAATTCAAAGAAAGAAATGGAAAAGATGTTTTAAAGAATAGTAGAGTATAACACTACTATACGTTATAGAAACGTGACCGGTGACAGAAAAAGCAAGGAAAAAGATTAACACTGTAAAATTAGAAGAAGATTACTGTTCGAAGAACTATTACGTTAATTCTTCTATATTTTCAATTACGATAATTATAAACGATATAGCTGGTAAACGATTTATTTATACAATATACAACGGATAATGTTGTCAAGGATTGTATACCTGTTTTTATACACCTTCAGGCATATGCTAATCACTTAAAGGGGGTAAGACCGAACACTTACAAAGAACAATAATCGATAAATTGTTGGAAAATCGTACATTGAGATAAGATCGCACATGTGCCCAGAATAATGAAGGACTATCGATTGCTGTGAAAATTAAAAACGACTAACCTCAGAAAAGTAAAATAATCGAATAAGTAAAAGTAAGTACCTAAGTAAGTATTTTCATAGTTTCTCTTCACTTCCTCCAGTTTTGTGCATTACTAAGTAAATCCCTCCAGTCTGCGCGACTCTGTGCTGCATTTATTAGATCTTCATTCCATCTCGTCGTTTTAGACTTATATTTAATTGTTTAATTAAATTTATTAAATTAATTAAATTTCATCTCAGTTAATTTTTTTTTGGTGAAATCCATTTTTTTGCTTTCATCGCATGAAGAATTTTCCACTTTGTCGATCTTTCGATTTACTTCATCATCCATTGTCCCTAAATTATTTGTAACAACGCGAACATAATAAATCTTCCGATTTGTTCTATTTCTAATCTTTTTATCTTTATATCCTGTCTCATGTTTGGCCCTACTATTATCACTGTATTTGTTCTACTTGTTGTCCTGTTTTGTTCTTATCCGGATGCGTCCAGGTGTCGAGGATTCTATAAAAGCTATAGACTGTGTAATAGACGGTAGAATTTTGTTTTATGTTGCTACAGCCCTTCGTTGTACTTATATAAAAGTTCCAAAATTTGCGCAAAGGTTTACAGAAACTTGAAGGAATATCTCGTATTGCGGAGGTAGGTTTAACTACTTGTAGATATCATCGCACCATCGAATAGGCAGACTACAATCTGTTCATAATCACTTCGCATGGACGTTGGAGCAGTAGAGACTGTTGTGCTGTTCACTGATGAATCCAGCATGCTCGCCAGACCGCAGAACGGTGTCGACCAGTTTCGCGTCAAAAATTTTCCATTTCGCCTCAAAAAGGGAATATATCCCCAGATTACTTTTGTAATTAGTAGCAGGCAAAAGCGCATGAAAGCTGTAATCAGAACTAGAACACAGAGATATTGAATAATAGAACTGTGATCAAGCATTAATTGTTTCCTGTGACTCATTTTCCAGCATTTCCAAACATATCTTCTTCTTACACAGTGAAGTCGATGAAACAAATGTGAATTTCCTCCATCTACTCATCTATTTTATTTCCTACTCTGTTTTGTAGAACCCTCGCGTACATTTTACTGACTGTGCTTATTGAGGGTATACCCCCGTAGTTTTTACACTCTTCATTTTCACGTTTTTTAGAAATTGGTACAATTATCTTTACTTCCCAGTCAGTTAGTTGGTACTATCTATTTCATTCTAATGTGATTAGCCCAAGCAGTATTTGACTGCCTTCTTTCTTTGTTTAAGCATAGTTTTCCGGTTTTCCAGATGTGAAGTATCGCATATAAATAAATAAAAAAGTTTATAATTGAAATCAACTAAATGTTTTATGGCTACTTTTCAACGTAATCATTTTTTTCGTTAACGTCACCTGCAGCCATGTTAATAATTTCAAACACTATTCACCAATTTGGTTGAGAATAATGGGGGAATGGGTGATATGTATTATATATTATTTGATTTAAAAACTGCCAATTACAAATTTGTGCAAAACGCTGAAAACTGTTTTCACCTGTAAACACCTCCTCAAACTGAAATTATCGACGTTTTCAGCTAAAACTTGGTACAACTGAACATGGAAAGCGTGTATGCGAAGTATCTACATGTCTAATAAATCAGTTAAAAAAGGTTTGTAATTTCTGAACCGATTCATCCAAAAAAATTAACCTGCATTCTTTAACGTTTGTATCAGACGGAACCTCATCTTACGCTTATTGAATGCAGATGATAATGTACAACATAATTAAAGTTTACAATACAGTAACTAGTAACATCCTATCGACTAGGTACCTACCTTAGTACTAAGGTAGTCATTAAAGTTGATTTAAAAGAGTTAGCGTGATAGTGCCAATATCGATATCCGTTTGTTTGATCTACAGAGCTTTGTTATCCAAGAATCGTGGATAAATGAAACTAAATCCCCTGTTTTTATGTTTGTTAAAGGACTTGATTACTTAAAACAATATTATATCTATGATTACAACAAACTTTGAAGTATATCACAGTGTATAACCGCTGTGTAGGTTGTTTACAAATGTTTTAAGAGCTCGAAATTATGAAATCCAGAAAGATCTAACGATGAACTGAATTTAATTACATAAAGAAATTCCTATACGGTTTGTGGAAAAAGAAAAAAGTAAATTTTTTGGAACGATATATACGTTTCATAAAGCTTTTCGGTTTAGATATATAGACATACAAAAGGCGTGCCAGGTTTTATATAATGTATTGGAAATAACGTAAATTATTCTGAGATGCAAATGAAGTTTGAACCAACGAGCTCACATTATGTCTATTTGTTATTTGCATCAATTGTTTTCACTGATCACGCTGAGAGTTTTATTGTTCGAATCTCTTAGCTAATCAGCTATTTAAATGACATTTTTTATTTACGTCTAGCAAAAATTTGTCGTCAATACTTGGAAACACAAAACAGAAGTTGAGAAATGGTTTAATATGTAATAGAACCCTGTCCACATTCCAAATTATACTATAATGCAATTATGTTATGCTAGCTATTTTCACTTTTTATTATTATCTAGTCTAGACAGACCTTTACAACCTTACTCGCCGATTGGTATTGCAATTTGCCAATTGTAGTTTTCCAATCGTTGAAGTACAGAATAAGTCCATTTTTATGGAATGTATCTTAACTTCGATGCTCAACATAAATATTACCTTAATTATTGGTTACATTCCAGTCCATCTTCCTGGGGTTTCTTCTCCTTTCTCCTTTTCCTGCACTGCGCCAACACAAATTTCTTCCCACCGGAACCCCTTTCTTCTGCTGCATTTTCTACATCTTCAAAAACGCTATTGGTTGCCTGTCTGCTGGTACCCTCTATACATGGTCCGACCACCCTAATTGTCTTGATTGTATCGTATTTAGCATCTTTTTTATCTGTAAGTGTCTTTCGAAAAACTTTCATTGCGTCCATCCTAGATTTCTCTCCAATTTTCCTCAATAATCTCACTTCCGCTACGTTTATTCTGCTTTTGTGTCAGCGTTTCGCTGCTGGATATCGGTGCTGAATTTATATATTTTGTCACCACTTCTGGTCTTATCTTTTTATTGAATAATGATGTTCTTAGAATTTTGTACTCCATACTTTTTCCTCTTCGTCTGCTAGTGTTTTGTGTTTCCTTCCATTATCGACCCCAAATATTTAATTAAATTCGGATACATATTCGATTTTGTGTCTTTCTGTCTTTTGTGTCAGGTCGAAATGATCATACTCTATATTTTTTTACGCCTATTCTCATATTTATGTTTTCGAGTTTGCGATTATTGACATATCAAGTTTTTTTTGCTCTATTTATGACCTCATCCATTATCCCTGACATGACAATATTAATGGACTAAGCACGAATTCTTCCTTACGATGTTCCTGGTTTTATGATACAAGCATTCATCACATTTACAGTTTCATCTATCCATTTGTTCCTTGAGCTTCTTATATATAACTTATCTAAGACCATTGAGGGTCTTTTCAAGATCTATGAAACAAATATCCGCCTCCTAATTTTCTCCAATGTTCTTTTCTATCATTTGCTGTGATATCAAAATGAAATCCTGCATGCTCTTGTCTTTCCTGAAGCGAAATTCTCCAATAAACCGTCCATGTTCAATGATATATCGTTTATTTGTTCGGCACTTTCATTTCGAGATTAGACAATGGAGTTCTGTTTCTAAATAAATGCAAACTCTAGGTGACTGTGACGTATATAAAAAGATATGTTTTGTGTTTTCGAAAATGTATATAATATTTCTCACAAAACTAATGATGTATTGTGGATAGAAAATCATATGAACTCTTCCAAAACCAATAACAGCACGAAAAAAAGGATTCTCATGTTCACCAAATGTCTTTTTTTTTAACTATTTCATGGTAAGACTTTGTTTCCGCTGAACTAAGTATCACACTTGTTGTTTTCAAGCAAAGAATTCTGAATCGTATTATTGAAGCACATTTAGTTGCATAGTTTTGCAACCCCATTTTTGTACTGTCTCGAATATTTTATTATATTGGTATATCTCGAATGTAGTACATAATACACAAATTTATCATTTCGTTTTCTTTAACAGTAGCTATTTATAATTGATGTTAACGCAATATTATATACAGGGTGTCCCACTACTCCGTAATCGGTCGATAACTCAATGTGGGTTGAAGATACAGAAAAAAGTTTAAATGGCACACCTTGTATTTTTTTCCCTTCATGTATCGACCAACCATATTTATATCACGCCTGAATTTTTTTTGATATTGGATGTGCGGTTGCCAAGTTATTAATTATTTTGTCAAAATTTTCTACAATTCAAGGTCGGACTATAATATTCGTAACTAAGTTATTCTTCAAAAAAGGAAAAAATTATTTGAAGAATAATATTACCCTAATCGCGTGTTACTCTACAAAAAAAAAACTAAGTGATTAATTTTATACCGAGCGTTTAAAATGAGAATTCAAAATTTATGAACTTTAAATAGAATTTATACGAATATTTAAATGGAACACCCTGTATTTTTATTTACCATCAGATTCTCGACAAAAAACCTTATTCAACGATGTATTATTTCCTGGTATTGTGTTTTGTACTTTTGTTAATATCTACGATTTTTAAAATTTCACGTAAAAAAATTTGTTAAAAGTAATTTTTGTTTAATTATAAAGTAATCTGCATAACTACACTCAACAGGCGGTGATCCATGATCACAATACACGTATGAGAGAGAACTTCCGTCTTCCATTGGTAAGGCTGGGAAAAACACAAAAAGGTCCTGAGTATTTACCGATGAAATTATTCAATTGTTTACCGAACTCAATTAGAGCGCTAAGCAATAAAACTTTCAACAAAGTTATGAAAAGGTTTCTCTGGATGCACGCATTCTATTCCTATGGAGAATTTATCAGTTTCAATTTCGACACATCTAACGTAAGAATGTAATTTAAGTTAAGGTGAAAGTAAACTAATTAATTTAGTAGTGGTTTGTATGACGAATGTACGTAATATTTTCAGTTACTTTGCATAATAAATGATTATTATTATTATTATTATTATTAACCCTGTAGACCAGTGCCGAAGCTGCCAAAAATAATGAAAAAGGAAAAAAAATTATAGTAGGATGAAACCTATTAGAAAAGAAAGGCAATACCCTTAAAATGAAAGGAAAAATAAATTACGGGCGATCTGAGGTTGGGAAGTGGTAGGGGGTGAGTTTTTAAGGGTAAAAATCGGTTAATCTCGATTTCCGGCGAAACTACAAGTTCTATCGAAAAAAATTAAATGACAAAGTTGTAGGTAATAAAAAGATCTACAATTTTTGTATTTACACTTTTTGTCCTTAACCTCAAAATTCATGAGAAAAATTTAAAAAACCAAATTTTTGGTTTTTAATTTTTATTTTTTACAAAAAAAATTTTTTTTTCATCAAACTTGGTGAAAACTTACCTTGTTATGTCCCAAATATACTGGAATTTTTTTGATTTAAAATAATAAATTTTTCATCTTCATTTAACTCGATTCCGAAAAAGCACCCTAATTTTTAATCGAAAATTCTCACGTCAAAATATCTCATATTTCAGAAAAGTCGGTGGGCTTTTTGTTCGTTGAAATCTCTACTTTCTGATGGTGTTAAAGAAAATATACATTACTATGAATTTTTTTTTAATCTTCATGTACAATTTTGAGGTATTTATTAAAATTTTTACTTTAATTACTCGGAAAACGTTAACTTCCATGGTAGATTAATAAACCAAAAAATTGAAAGTCGAAATGTACTACTATAACTAACAACTAAATGAGTTAATATTTAATATAATATGTCATCAACAAAATTTTGAGAAATTAGTAGAATTTTCTTTAAATAATATGCGTACATGCCTATTTATTTCTATTTTGAGTGTGTCTGTGTGACCTTCGTAAAATTGTAGCCCATCAAAAGGTATTTCATAGAGAAGTTAGGGTGGAATGGGCTAGAGACGTTAAGTGGGGAATGGGCCTTACTAACTGTTATTTCGTAGCAGCTTGTAAAAACCGGATCGGCAAAAATTAAATCATCTTTCATTTTGGCAAATCTCCCACCCACAGAAGGTGCAGCAGAACAACATTGTTACAGGGCATATTATCAACTTCAAACATGGCTGGGTAACGAATTGACAGCAACAGATTGGGGCTGGAAGCAACATCAACGTGGAATTATGCCCAAATTTACAGAAATGCAATTAATTCCGGAAATATTGCTGAAAACTATTTGCTGCAGCTGTGAAACTGGATGTAATAGTTTAAAATGTGGCTGCCGGAAACATGGTTTAAAATGCACAGATTTATGCACAAATTGTCATGGTTCTGACAAATGCGCCAATGTGGATAAAAAAATCTACGAGGATATTAATGATTCACGTGAAATTACCGATGAAGAACCAATGCAGACTGTAAATAATGTTGGAGACGAAGACGATAATGGTCTGGAAGATGTCGAAGATCTAGTAGAATCAGAAAAGCCTGTCGAATCTAACGATCATAAAATACCATCAAAAAGACAAAAACTGATTGAGAAATAAGTCGAATTGAATGTAATGTTTTTATAAATACAAAGATTAATACTTTTAAAAATAATATAATGTACAATTTCATCATTAAAAAATATTTCTACTCAATAGTACGATTTACGTGTATATTTCTATCTAATGAGATTCTCTATTACATAAATGTAATGAAAATTGAATAAATCAACTTTTTTTACCGGAAAAAATAGCAGTAGTCACATTTTTTTAAATAAAATCTTATTCTTTATATTTACAACAACTATGTTTTTTTGTGATATTCATGTTCGATGGATTTGTATTTTTTTGGTTTATTAATCTACCATGGAAGTTAATGTTTTCCGAGTAATTAAAGTAAAAATTTTAATAAATACCTCAAAATTGTACATGAAGATTTAAAAAAAATTCGAATTTTAGCATTTTTCGGTTTTTTGCATTTTCTGAAAAGATTTTTCATAGTATATTTTCTTTAACACCATCAGAAAGTAGAGATTTCAACGAACAAAAAGCCCACCGACTTTTCTGAAATATCAGATATTTTGACGTGAGAATTTTCGATTAAAAATTAGGGTGCTTTTTCGGAATCGAGTTAATAAAAGAAGATGAAAAATTTATTATTTTAAATCAAAAAAATTCCAGTATATTTGGGACATAACAAGGTAAGTTTTCACCAAGTTTCATGAAAAAATATTTTTTTTTGAAAAAAATAAAAATTAAAAACCAAAAATGTGGTTTTTTGAATTTTTCTCATGAATTTTGAGGTTAAGGAGAAAAAGTGAAAATACAAAAATTGTAGATCTTTTTATTGCCCACAACTTTGTCATTTAACTTTTTTCGATAAAACTTGTAGTTTTGCCGGAAATCGAGATTAACCGATTTTTACCCTTAAAAACTCACCCCCTACCACTTCCCAACCTCAGATCGCCCGTAATTTATTTTTCCTTTCATTTTAAGGGTATTCCCTTCCTTTTCTAATAGGTTTCATCCTACTTTAATTTTTTTTGGTTTCAAATATTATCTACCCTGATCTATGTGACTATCTTAAGTTCTAAATAATTAAAGCAAAACAACAGTTAGAGGTAGGTACGCGCGAGAATTGGATTTACTGTATGGTTGGTTGATACATGCAGGGAAAAAAATTTTCCTCCCAGGTGAAAATGCAACATACTGTAGATATAAGACTATTTTTAAAAGATGCGCAATTCAAATCAAAGCAACTTTTATTTGAAACTTTTTTCTGTATCTTCAACCCACATTGAGTTATCGACCGATTACGGAGGAGTGGGACACCCTGTATAGAATACTCTGTCAATTTAATAAGGTAAATAATGGAATACAGGTTACTGTATACTTTAAACCCGTAATAGGTCAAGATTATTTTAAATAATGGAATATAGGTTACTGTATACTTACCTACTAAAGCCGTATAATTAATTCATGGGCTAAATTTTGAATTGAACACATACTGTATTTACTGACAATCCCCAACCGTATACGTAATATAGATCTCTTGTGAGAACTATAACTTTTTCCCTTTTGAGCTTTGGTTTATTAATTATCAGGCTTCTTTTGTTTTTCATAGATTTCCCTTATTTATGCGTGAATTTTCAAAGAGATGTTTTAAAATTGTCTTTTAATGCCATGTTCTTTCCAAGATGTATAATAACAAAATAGCGGCAATATGAAAACTTTATTACGTAATACATATTTCAAAAATAACTTTATGGATTTTGAAAAAGGTTTCTTCATTGTGTTAATTGACTGTATGCGCTCGAGTAGTTTTAATTATGAATCAGATTAACTAACTAATTTAATTATAAGGCCTGATTACTAACCATTGAGTTTAAAAGTAATAAATAATCGTCTCCAAGAATTATAGAGCAACAAGGTATACTTCTCACTAGTTAGTTCGAGAAGTTGGTTAGTTTTGGTTTGAAATCGCTAGAGTTAATAGAAATAAGCTTAAGATTTACTTAGTTCTGTTTTCTAAAGAAGAAAGTGCCCCAGTCCGGTGAAAGTCGGCCAGATAATCTTCTTAATATTAGAAAATCGATTTTGGATTAGATTTTAGAGCAAGTAAAAACTAAAATTAAAAATTTTCTTTAATATGCAAAATAAATATTTGCGAATAAACATAAGATTAATTTATGCCTTTCAAGTTTGAAAAGCGAGAAGCATGTTAAGCAAACATTCCTCTATGCTTGATAGCGAGTTGCGTGTACTAAGCTAATTGGTATTTATTGAATATGAAAGGGATTATTCAATCCGAATTTGTATCCTATAAAAATACAATTGCACACTACAAAAAAGTACTATGACATACGTGGTAGCTTCATATAGTTACCTATATTAAAATTTATTCAATTTTAGAATCTCATTTCAGCGGCATAATTGAATTTCCAGTTGTGTAATTAAAACTTAAACCCCTGAGATCAGCTTAGGATGGCGTTTAAAATGAGTAAACGTTAAAAAGTAATGCAGTCGTCCTACACATTATACAATAAGTCAACTGAAATAGGGCTCAGAATTTAAAATGAAACTATTTTAGCTTCTTTGTCCTTTTTGTAAAAAATAAAGCCCACTCCCTAAAAAGTGTCTATGTTCATAACGTAATTAACCGCCATGAATTACTAAGTTAAAATCAGTTCCGTTTAAGTACTTGCGGGTATAATCCATTTGATACCTACCATTTTCTTTGCTAATTAGGTATGTGTGTAGTTAATTCAATCGCGTAGTAACCATAAATGCAATTTAATTGAGTTAAACACTTATTCTATACAGGGTGATTCATTAAGAATGTCCAATCTCTGAATTGTAGATTCCAGACCTCAAAATATGATGATTCTGCCCAACATGCCTTATACAAATATTGCTAGTTTCCGAGATACCGGGTATTTAAAGTTGAAATATGAATTTTGATTTTCGCAATAACAATTAATTAATGTGATTAAAAATAATAGACAAGGGTTATTTGATATGAAGAGATCTTTGCGAAAACGGATCATAAATAATAGTTTATTGTTGTTACACATTTAGAGAATAAATTTTTTTTTAAATTAAAATTTATTGAACTGTTTAGAAGCAAATAACTCGATAACTGATCGAGTTACACGAATCAAACAAGAGTAACTTTTTTTTGTAGAATCTAACGCTTTTCCATATTTTATTATTAGTTTGCTAATAGTTCAGCCGAAAAAAATTTTTGCTTAGATTTACTAAACACAACCAAGTATAACTAGCGCCCTCTATTAGCAATGCTAAATTAGAGTCCAAATTGGCAATCCTCATGCAAAAAAAGGTAAAACTGCCAATTTTCAAAAAGAAATTGTGAAAAAATAGAAAGTTATTGCGAAAATCAAAATTCATATTTAAACTTTAAACACCCGGTATCTCGGAAACTATCAATATTTGTATAAGGCATGTTGGGCAGAATCATCATATTTCGAGGTCTGGAATCTACAGTTCAGAGATTGGACATTCTTAATGAATCACCCTGTATAACCTATTTTAATTATTCTATCTGCAAAGCTCACATTGCACTTACCTAGCACGTTAGTTAGGTACCAAAGAAAATTTATTTAGAAATACTCAAATTACAGAAAATCAATATTGAAATTATTCAGTTGTGTATTTGTGTGCTTAACCCTTATGTGCACAGTAAGGTACCCGGGTACCTTTTGCATCTTTATGCTCGTTTTTTTATTACTTTACTTGGATTTAGATTGTCGAAACTTCTATTTATCCTAAATCGATTCATCTTAAGTTGATTACATAATGTTACAATCCAACAAGTCAATTAAAAAATGAGTTTTGGCCTAAAGCAGGAGTTTATACCTTAAGCGCATAGTCAAGGTACCGCGGTACCTATATTATATTTTCCATAGTGGTATGCATGGATAGTTATAAATAAGCAAGAAGTAAAACAAGAAAAAGAGTAATATAAATCATGTATTGCTTTAGAAAAGAGTAGTTTTTTTTACATACAGGGTGACTTACAAAGTGCAATTGCAATGACAACAATTTGTTTTACGGGATACTCGTTATAGATCGGTCGTTTACAGAATTCGCAACATTTTCGAGCCTTCCTTTGAAATAAGGATGTTGTTCTACAAACAAAAAACCTACCGACGTGTTTCGAGCGTCTAGAAGCGTCCTTTGGTGGTGGCTGTGTGGAGGACTGTGGAGAACCGCATACCCTAGTATAGCCTCTATTCCATTTTGTTGCAAAATTTTTCAATAACTTATTCGTGTTTGAGCGCATTTCAATTTCAGAGATTGATAATTGTTTTCCTAGATCCCCAAGGAAAATGCGTCGGACGTGTTGTAGGGTTGTTTTCGGAGTAAATTATATAGGCTGCTAGGCTCTATCTAACATATTGAAAAACATTTGCTTATGTCCAACGAAGTGTCTTTCTTTTTGTTGAATAATGAGTGACCAATTTGTCCATATTATCTACATCTCCTTTAGTTGCATTATAGTGTGTGATAACTTCCGGTTTTGTTTAGTTCCGAAGAAGTCCATATACATTGTTGACAGTACAATGCGTTCCCTCTTTGGGACATAGGAGCTAATGCCAAATGGTAACTTTGCCATCTTCACTGAATCCAAATATGGAGGACTACTCCTCTTTATCATTACTCTTCTTCATCTCCTTTGGGATGTAAGGCTTGTTTTGCTTTAGTGTTCCAACCATTTAAAGTCTCCGCCTGACCGATAGAGACGCCAAGAGTAATGCCGTGGAAAAATTGTCCATAGTGACCGTTCGTCCTGATTCTTTGACCTGTGGCATAAGTCCCTTACAACTCGCTGCCTTTGATCTTTCTCTGTACCATGCAGTCCTTTACCAGTAGGTATATATTTGTCCGGTAATTAGATACAAAGTTTGCGCATCACACACACAACACACATATTTCACTTTGACCAAAACTCATTATCCTAAAATTTGATGACAGATGTCATTAATAGGTAGATACTTACATAAACGTATACAAAACTAATTATTGGACATATTTATTTAGAACTTAGAAAGAAACAATTAAAATAACTTGGAAAATCGCGTACTATTAGCCGCATTTTAAGCATTTTGCGCGGACAATCGGTAATTATGAGCTTAATGGGTAATTAACGATTTAGAAACATATTTTATAATGTAAGATATAGTAAATATATATGCTGCATGCACCTGTAACCACAATTTTGCAAAACAGTTGAAGAAATATTGTTATTCCCATCTAAAACTTATGTAGGTACCCGGGTACCTTAACTGTGCACAATCGGTATAAAATTCTACTGTGCACATGAGGGTTAAGTAAATTTAAATGAAATTGGTATCTAATATAAGCTACCTACCAATCATAATCTTGAAATTTAGCCACTTTGTGCTCTTTGAGGTGTATTTTCTTACTAGAACTCAAAACGGCCAGATTGTTAAGAATCTATACAAATTGGAAGTTATTGAAGTATGTAGTGTAGAGAACTGGATAGAGCGTTGATCGATTGATTTTTTTTTTAGTTTTCATCGCAATCCGTAAACTCTATTCGCATCTAAATACATTTTATAATACATATATATTAAAATATAATCGAAGCTGTACATTGATAAAAATTCATGTGAAACAAAATGGTAAAAATGTCATTTCCAATCTCTCTATTGTTTCGGTAGAACTTTGTTTACTAGAATTTGCTGTAGAATCGGCACATGCAATCTTTAAAATGAAAATCTTCATATTTTTGTTTAAAAAGATAATGTTAATTTGTAGTGATGGTAAGGAAAGTATTCAAAACGCATATCATGTTTCAATTTAGAAAATGCGATTTTCACATACTTACATCGGAAAATTAAGAACAAGATTTGGTTAAATAGATATGAGTTTTGAAATATGTTGCTAGCTTTTAGTGTAATATCATACTACAACGACTCTTACCATATTTCCGTAACAAAATTATTGAAATATTTACATTAAGCGAAGATTGGAAAATGTTCCTATAGCGCCGTCTAAGTATAAACTATATTTGCTAGCGCCAGTTTAATCAAAATGCATATTAAACTATCGCAAACAGTAATAAATTGAATTTTTTTTCCTTATTTTCAATACCTAACGAGTATTCTGACGAAAAAAGTATGGATACAGCTATATGTTCCAGACAGGAACAAGACGTATAAGTTAAAGAAAATTGAAAGCTGGAGATGAAAGGTGCAGACACAGTTCTCCATGATTTAAGACGTTATTGGAATGGAGTTTCTGAGCTTATTGCAAAGAGTAAGGATGTCAAACGTTTGATGGCAAAACAAAATTAATTCAATTTTTAAAAAATCTGTTTATTGGTGAAGTTCTGTGAAGTTTCTTTAAAAAAGCTTGGTATCTTGTGTATTTTACTATAGTTGAAATGCTGTTTTTAAGTCTGTGCCCCTTTAGTGGAGTACAATCTCCATTTGCAACAGTTCTTTCTTGTTAATAGGAATGTGTGCTAGATTATATTATAGCATACGCATGTTCAAAGGTTGCCAGATTCTCTGATGTCATGCTCTCGTGTATTAATTACAAGGGATTTAATCGTGTATGCTTGTTGGGAGTTAATGAATGATTGGTAATTGATTACCATTATTCATATAGGAAGGTTTCATTGCATTCCAGCTTCATTTTTGAAATCGTAAGTCGAGTGGTAATGGTTATTCTATTCCCGATGTTAAAGCAGTTGGCCTTGGAAAACTACCGTTGTACCATTGGTTCCATATCGCTTGAAAGTGTGGCTACACGGCATAATTGTAAACGGTGGAGCTATATGTTGATAATGCCAAAACTTGATCGCAATAACTTCGATATTTGCGAAAACCAGCTTGTTGAATTGCCATCTTCTATTATTTGATAAAGTCTATTGGTAGAGTAGTTTTCCAAAATGTTGTAACAAACGCTTAAAAAGGAAATTGGACGGTAACTTCATGGATATTATGTTTCAATATTGCAATAACTTTAGAAAATTCAAATTTGTTTGGTAAATGTCCAGATTCAAAAATATGATGGTAAAATTCAAGGAGCCATTTTCTTGCAAATTTACCCAATTGCTTAATAAATTCTGAGTAAATTCCACCAATACCAGCTGATTTTTGTTTTTGATTTTAGAAATAGTGTTTTCTAATAAATAAGTCCTCAAAAAACTCCTCCGCCGCTTTCTTCACGTCTTTATCCGCAGCAAAACGGCGTCCCCTCAAGTGCTTTTTTAATTTGGGAAAGAGTTAGTAGTCACACGGTGCCAAGTCTGAGCTGTAGGCTGGATGTTCCATCTCTACAAAACCGCATTCGTCAATTACTTCACGGACTTTGCGAGATTTGTGAACTCTGCAATTGTCATGAAGCAGCGTAATCTTTTGATCGCAGTTGTAGGGCTTGTTGTATGGCAGTTTTCAAGTTTCTGATTGTCTCTTTATAAACTTCTTCTGTTATTGTAGAACCTTTTTGCATATATTCGATCAGTAAGATTCCTTCTATATCCCAAAACACTGTAGCCATCAGCTTTCTGGATGAATTCTGCGATCTTGCCTTCTTCGGCGGTGGAGATCCCCTGTGGACCCACAGCATAGACTCTTGTTTTGTAGGTGGATCCCAATGATGCACCCACGTTTCATCCCTTGTTATGATTTTCAAAAATAACTCTTCGTCTTCAGCCAAAGCTCTCAAATGTTCTTCGCAAATTTGTTGCCGACACAGCTGAGACGTTATTCATTCCTAAATCTTCATGCAAAATTTTTAAGAACGTAGTTTCCGATATCTCTACTTCAGCAGCGATTATTGCCGCTCTTATTCTTCGATCTGCTAGAACCATAACCTCAACTTTCTTGATGTTTTCGTTGGTTCTTGCTTCAACAGGCCTTCCGAATCTTGGGTCACCTTGAATTGATTCCCTACTCCATCGAAAATGTTTGGACCAACATTTTATTACAAAATAAGACGGCGCACCTTCCCCATACACATTAATCATCTTTTGGACAATATTCTTGGGTCCATTTCCTTCCTTCGTCAAGAATTTAATTACGCTTCTATGTTCTAGCTGAGTTTCACTCATTTTTTGTCAGTTATGGCACCACAAGAACAACAAAACTTATTGGATGTGAACCAAATTTGGTCAGTAACCGTCAAAATGTCACAACAACTTGACAACAAACATTTGCGATCGTCACTTGTTTTCATCATGGCTAGGTAGATAACATAAAAATCTCCCCTCGTAACAATAATCATCACAATTGTATGCACTAGTGATTGCAGGTAAATGGCAGTTTCTTCTTTGATATGCAAGTTTGGATCTTTTCTGTGGTTGGGTCGCGGTAATTTCAGTATCGAACCTTTTCTCATTCCTGCTATCTTCATCATAGTCCAATCGGATAGGAATTGAGCTTTCATCGTTAACATTACAAATGGTAGAAAGGTCCCTTCTCATAAGATGCTGTGCTGTGGTATGTTGCGGGATTTTCATTCACACTCACACATAATTTGTCCGTCTTTACAAAATTTTGTAAGTTTTCCAAATTGTTGGAAGGAAAAGATGACATCGTTTAATAATCGTGCTACTTTCATATAGCTCTGTTTTGTTTTCATTCCCACTTTTTGCTTTGTCGTTTGTGTTTCGTAATTTCTACCATTTTTCCTTCACTATCCCTGTTGAGCAAGATATGATGAAGTTGCTGGACTCAAATGGGTTTATTTCCATTTGCTGTGTAAATGAGTCAGTGCAGTGTTGTAGCGTGTTGCCTGACTGGAACTCCCTCTCAAGTCTCAATTACAGAGTTTCCACTATCCATGTTTTCAGGTTAATTTGGTGTTTTTGATTTTAAAAATAAGTTCTTATTTGTACGCAGGATCCAATGGTTTATAAATAATTGCACATTTCGTATGAGCTTTTGTTTCTCAAAACGAAAATAAATCCCTCGTTACTGACTTTCGCTATATTTTTGGCAATAAAATCACAATCATGCGTATAACATGTTAAACTCGAATTTGCAAAGGACCAGAAAAATATACGCGTTTATTACGTGCTACATAACTACGTATTTTACGACTCTATTTTATCGAATATATATTTTTTATCTTCACTTCAAGTACTTAAAAAGGGTAAAAAATTGTGTAAATAATGTTAAGGTGAGCTTCTGTGTTGTACTTACATTGTACTTATATAAATTTTATTACCTCCCCTAAGAAGAACGATTGAAATACGTAAATTTTCTTATGTAATGAATTAAATTGTGTGTCAACTGATAATATGAGAGATTTCACTGTTCATCCCTTTAATTTAACCTGTAGAAATCAAATGGGCACTTCTTTTTGTAATGTGATCAAATGTCACACGCTTTTAAGCTACTATTAATTCAATAAATGCTTGTTAGAATTGAGAAGTTTGTGTGTTCAGTTAACATTTAAATGCTCTCCCAATTTGTGAGGTAGATATATTCATCAAATAGGTACACTGTACACATTCTAGTAAGGTGTTAATTATACATAATTGTGCGAAGGCTTCAATTTATCTCGTCCGCTAGTGTAGTTTATATAATTCAAACTAGAAATGTGTTGCTTTGATTTATCTACGTATTATGGTCACGTAAATGTAAAGGTTGAAATTGCAAATTTGAAAAACGTAATAGCAAAAAAAGCAAATAAAAAATCTGTTCTGACGGAAGCTTAATAAGTGGGTTTATAAAACATATCCTTCCAATGTCCTTTCAAGAATGACCGATAAACTCACTTTGAGATAACTTCGTGATTGGATTTCAAAAGAAATCCAACATCGGACTTTTATATATTCACAATAAAGCCATCAATCTGGAATAGGTATTTTTGGATAGGTACACATTTTTCATGTCAAGTTAGTAGGTTGTGCAAAACAAATTGTTGTTTCATCAATTTACGGTATGTAAAAATTTTACTTATTTTGTACTAAACTCCTACGTCGCTTACCTTAAAAAGGCGGAGGATGTTAGCAACCATAATGGATACCACGCTGAAAGACGCACCAATCACAGCTGACACGGGTTTATGAGGAACATAAACTGGTGGCCTTCCGGAATCGCATTTATATTCAGACATATCCTGAAAAAAAAAGATCGCTTAAAATGTTTGTTATAGCCATTACAACACCTAGTAGTAAAGCACTTTATGTAAAACATGGTGTCCGTATTAATTTTGTAAGTTTAAAACTCCAATTAACATAAAAGAACATACGATAAATGAATGCTATTAAAAAGGAGTGTGAGTAATAGATGGTTACAAACTTTACCATTAATATGCGCTATTCAATAAATTGTGGGCAGAAACAGTATCGTATGAACAAAAAAAATAACGAGTACCTAATTTCTAAATATGAACAAGAATCAATAATATAACTACGGTAGAGATATAAAAAGATCAATAATTGAAATACATATTTTATAAAGTTCATCCCATCTCTCACCTATATAAATAAAACGAGAGATCACCAGTTGAGCATAAATCATTAAGTAAGGAAATGAGAGATTTTCCAGTTCGGTTTTTAAATAAAAGTGAATATTCAGGGGAATTTCGTAAATCATCGCCTTATAGTCTACATTTATATTTCTATAACCTGCTTATAGAACGCCTAAATTCGCCTCTAAATTTACAAAGTACACCGTTACTGTATAACGATGTAAATTTGTGGATGTTACAGTCTAAGTTCTATATCTATTAAATGTGTTTTCAGTGTGATTACACGGATAAGGTAAGCATTAAAATTGTAATCACGTAATCAAGGTTTATTAAATATCGTGAAGTAAATTGAAAACTGATGAGACGATAGTCCATAATTAGTAACATCAAAAAATCAATCTATGTGTTCCATTTGACAGTTGTAATAACTTTGAACAATACTCACAGTTCGGATAAGACAAAACAATGGTTGGTATTCGGAAATACATCAAACTATGACTATTTTAGTTGACATTTCCAATCCCGATTATTCTCACTAATTGCCTTTATTATTCTGGACTGTGGGTGTCTCTTCCATTTGAAAATTATGGCGTAACAAATCATTATTGTAATATTATATTAGTGTTTCAAAGCTTTAAATAAAATAAACTATAAATTGATTTTAAAATGTAGTTGACGATGAATTTCTTCATCACTCCACGATTACCCATTTAACTGTAATGCATTGTCTGTAAAATATCTTTCAGTTACCGCTGTTGTAATTGACGCCGTTGGTAGAATAGGTTAGTTAACCCTGCGTTAGTGCGGCGGGGTGTACTAAACCCCAGCGCTCTAAATTTGGCTGTATCTTTTTAGTTTTTTGAAATTTAATCGTAAGCATCTGTGTACCTTTCAGTCACAGTTCATACTTACATAAAGTGCTACGGAATTAGTCCTGATTAGTAAATTGATGTTCTACGTGTTGCAGAGGAAAAGAGCGCAAACCAAATTCTTTTGTCAAACGTGTTACAAATATTTATGTTTGGAACATATTCATGCGCTGTGTAATGATTATGCTAATCAAAGACCAATAGAAAATGACAGTGAATAAATATATTGTTTTTAATAGTTATTTGTAAGTTTTGAATTTATTCCTTTTTCAAGATTGACGATTTCCTTTAAATCCTTTTCTTCTATAATTGTTTAATTTTTCACATTTAATTGTGTAAATATTAAAAATATATAATAGAAGAAGCAATTTTGGTTATCATTCTTACATATGCTACCGAGAAGTAAATAAAATCGCGCCAAATTATGAGAAAAATAGTAATAATAGCACTGGAGTGTACCACACCCCACCGCACTAATCGCGTTTGAACTAGGCGCCGCACTAACGTAGGGTTAAGGAAACTGTCCGTATCGAACGTTGGTTAAAGCTTGAAATTCGTCCACCTGATGAAGCTCATATCGTTGGTGCAGAAACCGTCTTCGAGAAAACAAAGATTAGTCCTTTCAAGCAGAAACTTACACTACAGTATTTCAGAATTAAAAGCTTAATATCTTAGAATATCTACCATAGAATTTCTGTCGACACCAAAAAAAAACAAAGAACACGAGATGTAGCAACCACAGAGGCATTTCCCTACTAAGACACATAAGACAATTCTCAAAAACCAACTAAGAATTCGAATAGAAAATCAAGTTACCTTTCGCCATGAGCGAGGAGCACAAAACTGGATCGTTTGTCTGTTGCAGATAAGCAAGAAAGCAATGATAAGAGATTAAGTGTACGTAAGTGCTACTAAGATGGAAACATTTTTCTATACGTTACCTAAAAAGTGGATTTGGAGCTGTATGGGAGACTATAGTGTATCTACGCAGAATACGACAAATAGCAGGAAATACTAGCAAATTTTTTCCCAAACAGGTAATCAGGCAAGGAAGAATTTTTAGGCAAACAGAAAGGCAGACGGAAATAAAAATAACGGCTTTCCAGTGTGTATATGCCTCTGATCAGGGTTACAGAATGCGATCCAAAGATGAAATGCTGTTATGGAGGAGTACGCTATGAAAATAAACGCAAAGAAAACGTCAATGATAGTGATTTTAAGAGAACGCTTAAATGTACATATTAACGGATAAAACAGACTGAAAAATGCAACTAAAATGACATACTGAAAAAGCTCAAAGTTACACTATTCATAAAAATAATAGCAAAGACAGTTAGAATGGTTTAGGCATCTGATACGAAAACTGTTTACCGATTTACCCAATCAGACATATTCATCTTCACGAATGGATCTAAAACAATGGAAGGAACAGACAGCGGAATTTTTTCCAAAGAACTGAACTTCCATATCAGCCAACCACTAGGCAAAATTTCAGGCAGAATTTAGTGCAAAAATAATTCTTATGCACAGCATAAAGAATAAAATTATCAGAATTTTCAGTGACAGCAGAACCGCTCTGCAGGCACTAGGTCAATACAAAATCACCTCTAGGCTGGTTTTCGAGTGTCACCAAGTACTGGAGCAAGTGACAAATACCAATTCCCTTGAGCTTGTATGGGTCAAAGGGCATTCTGGAACAATAGGCAATGAAAAAGCCAAAAAGTTATCCCGACTGGCCTCAAAACAACCATTTTATGGTCCAGAGCCGGCTTTTCCACTTACAGTATGAACTGTAAACAACTTAATAACTCAGGACACCCAAGCCCAGCACAACGCTAGCTGGAACTTGATGTCAGACTGCCGTCACACGAGAGAGGCCTTCAGGGGACCATCTCGTAGCCTGGCGTGTTTTTGCACAGGGCTATCCAGAAAGAACCTGCGGCTACTTGTGGGCATACTTTCTCGGCACTGTTAAACTTAACAAGCACATGCACCGCATGGGCTTGGTCAAATCACCATCCTGCAGAAGATGCTACATAGACGAAGAGACGCTGCAACACATACTTTTCGTACTTGTCTAATTAAGACCATCCATGTTGGGGGATTCCTGGCCGGACATGGCTAAGATTACAGCGGCCTCCCCGTCCAGCATCCTTAGGTTTATCTCACGTGACGTTGCGGGGTCGAACGACTGTAATCAGGGAGGCAGCACAAAGGGCCCGAATAGGTGGCCTATGTGAGCGTGAACTTCTCACCACCCTCCCATCGTAATCCAGAATCCAGAAGGTAGGACCAAGCCATTGTAAAACCTTAGAGTTCCAAGACGACAAACGTTTCCTTAATCAATAATGGCAATCAGAAATCTTCTTTGACGGAGCCATCGAGCACCCCTTGTCCTTTTTTTGTTCGTGCCCCATTTCCAAGCTGTTACGTTTCCCCATTCGTTATAAGTAATACAAAATACGCCGACCTCTTCAAAGCAAGGGTCTCAAATTTCCTTGAATATGATGAAACTTGCTTGACGAGAACGAAAAAATAATTTGTACCGAGAGTCATCTACACACAGAGATGCTCTAATAAAAATTCAACAAATGTACCTCGCCCAAAGTACACATGGAGAGCATTCGGATTTTGTGGCTAATTTTGCTCATAGACATTTTTATACGACTGCCATTTATCTGCTACAGTATTGGGTTGTAAAGGATAAGCAAAAATGTACTAGGTGCAACGATTTTGTACTGCACAGGGGAAAAATGCAAGGAAATTAGTAGTATCAGTTACAGAGGGTAAAGTAGGTAATACAACGTTTGAACGTTAAATCACTTTTCCTCTTGAAGCTGGTTTCCATTTCTCAATTTCTGCATGCATTAGTAATAAAGGTATGTAATGTATTTGTAATGTAGTTGGAAGCGTATTGATGCAACTTTTTTAAGGTAGTAAAGATCAGTTTTCATTTATTCGTCAAGTGTAGGTATCGAATTCTTATACCGCTTTCATCGATGACCACTAATCTTTTCTCTTTGATACTTTCATGGAATTTGTCAAAGTTTTCATATTAACTTTTTGAAAGAACTTTGAAGTAGTGGTTAAGAATGTTATTTCGATTTATGGGTTAACTACAAATTCCACTTGTTTGAGATACATGTTTACATGTATATTTCAGCGATTCGAGTTTTAATCTAATAGCACCAAAAGAATACTACCAAGGTTTAAATTTCGTTTACTTTCGTCTCAAGTAAGAAGTTAGGTTACCGCCTTTCGAAAATCTTTTAAATTTATATAGAAATTTTAACTTTAAAAGTCATTACATAAACCTGCAGTTTAAGTTTGAGTTACTGAAAATACATTTACATTTAAAATGAATGAAATTTTTGCTCGTTCTTTAATGGTTTTAAAGTTTCCTTGTAAACCAAGAACCTATTTTAAACATTACTTAGGTACTTTAAAGGTTTTCCTATCGTAGAAGCAGGGAGGATTTTATTATGGTAATAAATAGGGCAAAATTAATTTTATATTGAATAGGTAAACGCAATTACGAGAGTCATTTACCTTTTTTTATTAAACCACCTAATAAATTTTTACTTCCTTTATAAAAGAAAATCCAATAATCTGGAGCTGCCTGCATAAATTATGGCGATATAATAAAATAAGAAAATCGTCATTACTTTCTTAGATAGGTAATGTTAACCTAAAATAAGGTAAACTGTTCAGAAAATATATATAGGTCATAGAAAACATGCTTCTGAACTGAGTTAATAATCAGATTAGTTATTTTGTTCCCGTGTGTAATTGTGAATGTGACAGAAACGTGTGATCTCTTTGAAAAAGGTAACGTTAGAACTAGGCGAGCCACTTGCCATCATCTTTAACTTGTTCATTAAAGTTCTGACGAATGCCCTCTGGGATTTAATCGTGTATTGTTCTAGTGTGTTTGTTAATATACTTTCTGCACCAGACTGAAATATGTCAATATGATAATAAATTTATCTTTGAAAACGTCACGAACATTAAACATTCACAATTATTTACCCATTTTACGCACTTTACATGACACGGCATCACTTTATCTTGCGCTCACGAATTTGCTATAATAGGTATGTAACAACCTGCGAAAATTCTCAAGAATGAAACTAAATCTATCTCTTCATTGCAAAAGAGGCTTATCGCATGGCAACCATTACTACACAGAACATTCTAAATTTTTCATCCGATCTTTCCTTGGTCAAACGTCATACAGGAGACTGTTAAACTGGAGCTAAGGCTCGGCCAGCGCGGTACAAAATCTCTCTCATTGCAATAGCAAAATTTTGTAAGTAGTTATGTAAGGCCGGTTTCAACACAGTTCGAGGTCATATTGATGAGCTATTACCTAGAACTGCTTGTAACAGGACAAAAGGGTGTTAAACGGCTATACCAGTTTGTACAAAGCTATTTGAAATTAAAATATCTGTTTGAGCAGTTCTAGAGAACAGCTCATCAAGGCCACCTTGAACTGTGCTGAAACCGACCTTACATAACTACTTTTGTGTTCTTTATAGACTCACAAGGTCTATCGAAATTTAACGTCTTAATATTAGTTTTAGAGAAACTGTGCTCTTTATACCCTTGAAGGGTCAGTTATTTTCAACGAACCCATTTTCAAGATATCGAGAACTGTGTGAATTTTTTGACGATTTCATAATTTCAAGAACAATTCCTTCCTGGTTCCGGGTGACTTTCCAAAGCGCCATACCAGGTGGGATAAGAATAACTTGTGCGTTTATCAGTGCAGTGCTGTGAAATATATTTCACCTGATTAAGTATTTACACTTTATAGTCTAGGGGAAACAGAGGGGAACAAGGTACCCCACATGTACTAATTTTTCTAAAAGAGGTTGTCCTCGAGTTTTGACTGAAGAAAGAGCTCAAAGGGAGTGCGAAAAACTGGCACATGGACTTCAAAATTAGGTCATAGGTTTCATGTGTCACACATGACTGCGAGCAGAAAAACAAAAATGTCCAAAATATACCGCTGCGCAACTGCAAAGGATACCGAGGTGCTATAGAGCTCTTAGACTTGAACACTTCACAAACAATAAAATCATCCTTATGGACGACGAAAAATATTTTACCCTTTCAAAATCAGAAATGGCACTGCAATTTATGTTGAAGTGCCAGTTTCAGTTTCCTTAATTTTCATCCTTATTGTACTTATGAAAAATGAAACAATAAGTTGGTTGTAAAGTTTCAAATTAAATTTTAAAAATAGAATTTTTAAAATACCTACTATCGTAAACTCTTTTGGTCAATAAAATTATAATTTCCAGCAAATAATGGCAGATGGCGTTGATGATAAACAGCTAGTACTAGAAACATCTAAGCACCCTGCAATATATGATCCCAAAAATGTGTCATATAAGTTACATACCAGGAAAGAAACTTTATGAGTAGAGGTTGCCGGATATGTAAATAGCAGTGGTAGGTAAGTGTTTTATGAAATAAACTTAATTGAACACAAACATACAGAAATAAGCTTATGCAGCAATGGGATATTCGAAATACAAAAGCCAAGTAAGATTTCCCAGTTCAGTGGCGGCTCATCAGGTGACGCAAGTGACGTGTTGCTTCACTAGAGATTTACGGATTGCATAACGCCCTTAAATATATTATCATCATCTTTAATATTAAATGTACATTATTGTGAGAGATTGTGATTGTGTTTGTATAAATTCTGCGTCACCTATTTCTAAAGTCACGAGTCGCCACTGTCCCAGTTGCAAGAAATCGGTAACACAAGAAAAACCATTGTATCTAATATGCAATATAATCATATCGTATATTTCTATTTCAATTGTCAAATATATATTAAAAATAGATTTTTTTACAGCTGCCGCTTGCAAAAAGAGGTGGAAAAACATTCGGGATAACTACTATAAGACGATAAAGAAAACAAAAAAGCCAACTGGATCTGCTGTCTCGGGAAATCGAAAAAGAAATCCAATTCTTGATCACTTAGGATTTTTGCAAAATTTAGAACACGAGAACAAACTGATCTCCATAATAAACTTATACATGTCATGTTATTTAAAAAAAAGGAATATCCATTGCTATATTTTTTGTAGAGTGTTGACCAATACTCCTACACAACTTATTCAGAACTCTGCGAGCATCGAGTCTACTGAGTCTCAAGACCAATTGGATTATACAGCTATCAATCAAATCATGGAAGTCAGTGATACTGAAAACTTAAGCCCCGAACGTTCCGCAACAGCATGTAGCAACACCACAAGTAACAAACAATCTTCAAATAATGATCTGCAACTCCCCCAGGAAAAAGAAAGAAAACTTTTACTTCTCAAATATTAGGTGCAATGCAAAAGAGTATTTTGGAACGAGAAGTGTTATTGAGGCAACTTACTGCAGTCCCTTCAACTGCCTCCGAGGATGAAATAGATATGTTTTTAAACGCCTCGCAATGACCGTTAGGCTATGTACACATGAGGGCGTTAGACGCCGCGTTTGTCAAACGTACGTTAGTTAAGTACCAAGAAGCAAATTCGATCGTTCACATGCAACGTACGCTTTGAACCAACGTCGCCAAAACGCGGCGTTAGTAGTTTTCTCTTCAACCGCTGCGTTTGCAGCGCGCTTCGAGTTATTAGAGTAAGCATTGGACCGTACACATGATAACTCTACAGCGCGCTTTTGCCCAATTCACATCATCATAGTAAATAAAATAAAAATATATAAAAAATAAACTAAAATGGCGCGTCTACCGCTCTCATGTGTACAGTACCACCTTTAACGTACGTTTGACAAACGCGGCGTCTAACGCCCTCATGTGTACATAGCCTTAAAAAATTGCCGCCATTATTGAGGGCGCAGACCAAAAGTAGACTTTTTCGAGTGATTTCAAATGCCGAATTACAATGATTACTACCACAACCCCCTGCTTCACGATTGTCTACTTACTCCTACGACAGTAACAGTGCAAGCCTACGAGGACTGTCTCCTCCTACGGCTACAGAAATGTCAGGACAATGTGATAAACAGCAGGGTTCATCACATCCTGCACAATATTTACAAAACTTTCATGTTAGTGACGAAGATTACTGAATTACGTCTGTTTTTGTTCTTAGTTTTATAGTATATTAGGATAATTTTATAAAATACCGACTAGTTTAACTAAATACATACCACATCATTTTTCTCGTTTTATTTCGTATTAAACTTGAAATATCTATGATTGCATGTAAATAGCAGTGATGTGTTTTATGAAAGAAACTTGATTGAACACAAACATACAGAACAATAATATCAATTGTTGTTTTTAATTAAAAAAATCATGAAATGCGTGCGTCCTGCCAGTTTATAGCGCAGATTTTCTTCATGCTCCTGATAATTTAATAACATAAAACGTAATGACTTTTTAGAAACATTCATTTTTCTTGTCGCTAAAACAGATCACATTCAGCGACGAATACTTAAAATGGCGCAGGCTAGTAGAACGGGTTTAACGAATTAGATCGCGGCTACTACCAGTCGCGGCTACTCAGCCGCAGTCACCGGCGACTGGCGAAAGTGTGGGAAAACCCTACTTAACATGGGGGCCGGAAAGGGGGGGGCAAAAAGGGGCGCTTGCTCCCTCTGGGTACAAATTGGGAATATAAACTAAACTAAATGAAATTAGTTCAATATGTTTTGATTTTTTGCAAGAATTGTGTCACTTTTCGTCCGAGTTTAAGAACAGGAGTTTTTGCGCCTTTCATAATAAAGCCTTCAAGGACTTTCACGATAACGTGAAAAAGCATAATTATGCCTTCAGAATCGTGAACCCACGCTGAAGGCTGTGAATTTTCGAAAAATTATTGCGGCCACAAGTACTCGTATCACTGAACAACTGAACAATTAAAAAAAAGAAATTGAAACAAATAGAAAAAAACTTATACCAATAATTTCAACAATAGTGTACTGTGGGCCACAGATTTAGCGCTTCATGGTAAATCATTAGGAAATTTTGATGACCTTTTGAATTTCTGAATAGAAAGTGGCGATACTGTTTAGAGTGAACATTTGAAAAACTGTGCCGGAAATGCCAAATATACATCTCACCAAACCCAGAAGAATTTAATTAAGATTTGTGGGGATGTTATTCGTGAAGAAATTGTTGCAGAGGTAAATGCCAGTGAAGAATTTTCATTGCAATTACTCTTCTGTCTACTAAAAATGGTGTACAAATTCAGTGCTAATAACCAAAGCAGTAGATGCGCCTATAGGTGCTTGGAAATTCGCTGTTCCTAGATCTCGGCCTCTAATATAAATAAAATAAAATAAAAACAAGCTCTTTTATCCGTCCTTAAAGGTCACAGAAGTGACGTTGAAAAGATCTTCAAAGATATTTTCCAAAAATGCAAAACGTTTGGACACAAATTTGATATTCCAGTAAAATTTCTCAAATTAGCAGCTAAACAAACTCAGGGCTGACTATGGTAAAACGTGTGCTGGGGATTATTTTCGAATATCCATTTTTGTTCCCTATCTGATTCAATTATGCGGTCCACTGTGATTCGATTTTCTCAGGAGGCCAAGGAGGCGAATTTGCACTTTCACTTCTGCATCCACAGTTATTAATTGAAAATTTTGAACCTTTAGAAAAATATCATTCTAACATTTCAAAAATATATGATATCGAAAATTCTGAAGTTGAAGTGGAAACGTGAACGCAAATGTGGGCCCAGAAAGGTTATGATATTGAGAATGGAAGTTGGAACTTGTTGAACTGTGTTAAAATAAACACTGTGATTTTTTGCAGCGTAAAAAGTATTTCACATTTTTCCGACTCTGCCTCAAACAACAGCTATTGAAAGATCATTTAGTACTTTCAGACCTGGTCCACTATGTCTGAAGAGAGGTTGACTGGACTTTGTGCTGTGCCCTTAGTGTGCGTAGATTCTTTGTTTAAAAAAAATAAAGAATGTTGTATTAATTTCAAAAACAAGAAGTAATATTTCATTGCTTTTTTCTGATCAGAAATAAGTGAACATGTTCAAGTTAAAATTAGGTAATGAGTCTGTATCCATGTCAAAATTAAAATGTCATTAAAGATATTGAGTAAACTAACTAAATTTAGGACTTCCGGCGCCCATACTACTTAACGTTGGAACGCCTATTCACCTTGTTTTGTGCATTCATCTTTAAAATGCAACAAAATTCGAAGTTTACCAATTTAATTAACTATCCTGGCACTTTGTTATAAAATTGTACACCGGAATGTGCATTGCTAAGAAATCCCACCTTTCCATTAATGTCATTCATTAGAGAGAGTTCATGCCAATTAACATTTTCTAAGTGTAAAAGAAGTAAGAAGAATGTCTTAGGCCCTGAAGTATTATCATTCGCTACCATTTATGTGGACGACATATTTAATAGCGTCACATAATTTTATTGACCATGAACGACAGATAGATCTAGTTTTGCCTAAATTACATGAGGCGAATATGACGGTGAAATTAAGCAAATCAGAGTTTCTAAAAGAGGAAATAAAGTTTCTGGGACATGTAATAAGTGCAAGAGGAATCGAAGTAGACCCAGAAAAAGTCAAAATCATTCAGAAATTTCATACACCGAGGAACAAGAAGGAATTACAGTAATTCCTAGGGTTTTGCAACTTTTATCGACGATTTGTACATAACCATTCAAATTTTATAAGTCAATTGACGCCATTGCTTAAGAATAAATCAAAATGGAATTGGAACGATCGACATGAAGAAGCTTTCCTACAGATTAAAGAAAATTTTCAAAAGGCAGTGAGTTTAGCTCATCCAGATTTTACGCAGCCATTATGTAACGCCTCATATACTTAATAATCATGTTAGTGTTGGTTGTTATGGAGAGGGTTGTTGAGAGTTTAGTTTAAAAAAAAAATAGGGTGAGGGTAGAAAAAATTATTCAACAAGCTCTATAATTGTATTTCTTAATAAAAATTGAATAGAAAAGATATTACAAGTTTTGATATAAATGAAGAAGTTATTGAAGGTAGAATAAAACCCCCAGAAGTCCTGAGAGAATAGTCGTGGCCAATATAAAGATAATTATTGACAATTAAAAAGTGACAGTATAAGGTGTAGTGGAAAATAGTCGTTACACTATATAATATGAGTAACCGTTAGAAATGATTTGGGCTACTATTGTCCAATTCATTCTCAATTGTGGGAATGGGAAACGTAGGGGGAAAACTATTTAGGCACACGCCTTTCAATTACTATCTGTCTGCATTTAATGAATTACGTTGGTTTGAAAAATTAGTATGAGTAGCGTATTCTTTATTTAAAACGGTCATACAAAACCTAACGCAACGGTTCACGCTGCGCTGCTATAAATGTGCAAATGGGTTTTGCGTATAGGTTAAATGCACGTGATTTAAGTGCCAAAGTTACTTTTAACGAATGGTAAAATTAGAAGGCGTAATGAGTTCGTGAACTAATTGGAACAGCTGATAATTCTGCCGATCTATAATTTAAAGCTGAAAACATGCCGTAATAAGAGTTCCTATCGCCAATTGTCATAAATTATATATATATATATATATATCCATAAATGCAGATAAAACTGCCAAAAATGCCAAAAACTGCTCACGTACAGTCCGACTACTGAAGTTATCGAATAGTACCTAAGTAGGTAAGTATATTAACGGGAAACTTCCCAAATGCCGGCTTTAAAATACCTTTTCACAATTCGTATAACTGAAATTTCTCCATGCATTTAATCGATATCCCACTAATTGGTAAATTTCATAATGGAAGTCATGCTTTATAAAGGTAAAAGTGAAATATTGCTTTAAACAGGAATAGAGGATCGTATTTTACACGTATACGCATTAACAAGTTTTAAACGACTAATTTCGTGTGTAGATTTTACACAAAACATACCATGATCTTTACGCCTGCTACTTTCTTATCTAACTTCAGCGCACAATGAATCCAAATACCGAAAACAAGATAATGTAAAAACTACCAGCAAAATTTGTTAATATCGGTATGTATTACGTGTCCGTTAACTGAGCGTGGTGTAATAATGTAATAAACCTTACATAAAGCATTCATTCAGCTTAACTATCGTAAGCTTCGTAAATGTGTAGATTTCTCACAACTATTAACCCAAAATTTATTGAAGTAGATAAAATAACCCTCTTCTTTTTTGCTTCCAATATGTGAAAATAGCCACTCAGTACCCCAAGACTTGAGAAAAATACGAATCGATAAGACAAAAATCTGTCCTCAATATTACTTCCTCACAACCACTTGATCTCCATTGACAATATTTTTCACCTTTCAACAAAAAATTTCCATACTATTGCGGATAACAATAAAACGTACAGTCGAATAAATGTATTTCCATCTACACAATTTGGATAAAACTCATATATGCAGCGAAAACTGATTTATAACCACTCAAGCAAATCCTTATGGCTTTAACCAATTCGGTTTTTCAATCAATTTTAATATAAACAAATGCTTTTAACTTAGAATCAGATTAGTAGATTAATTCGGTACAAGAATATATCCATTTTAATGTACAGCTTTTGCACAATTTCACATTCTGTTTAGAAAATTAGCAATTTCAAGACGAACGTATTTTTTTATATTAAAACATTAACGACTACTGTTACTTTACAATTTAAATGTTCTTACAGTATATAAATTACACCAAATTTGTTTTTTAAATTAAACTGTAGCGATGCTAAACAAAAGAATTAATTTACTGTTGGAAAACCGTTAAACCAGATTTTTTTCTGTTCAGAAAAGCTCGCGTGTGTTGCGATTGTATACAATTAAGCGCCGATATTTTTAATCTGGTCTACTTATATGAATCTTTTCATCGAAATTTCTGCCACTACTTGCCCTTAATGTAAAAGTCTTGACCCTACTGCGAAGTTAAAAAAACTTAAGTGACAAATGTAACGGATATACAAAAAACATCAAGCATGCTAGTAAATGTATTCTTAATGCCTCTAAATTTCAAGAGAAAACAAAATGTATACGCCTCGGTTATTTTCTTTATGGTCATACAATTACGCCTTTCATTACATTTAGTAGTTGCAGTTAACTTAAATATTCATATTTTTCAACGAGGTAGGTACATATCAAACTTGATCAACACTCGTGTAACTTCAGTTCTATGTCGTTATTGTTATTCCCTCTATGTGTCGATAACTAAAACAAAAAGGTCACAAAAAGAGCAGTTTAAATATGTGCATACATTTATTCCATATATTTTCAACCCACGCATGAGTAAGAATATATTTCACACAGTTAAAAATCAAAATTATTTAAATTTGACGTATATAAAAGTACAAAAAAAATTCGTAGCACAAATACACAAAACCGTTTTAGATTTCACAAAAGTATAATATTACATTCAAGCTCAAGTAGGAATGTATTTTAAGAATCAATAACTTCTGTACTAAACAAACATTTTTATTGTAGCCATTATATCAATATTTTCGTCATTTATAAAATAAATATAGGTATACGCGCGTAACACTATTTTTAAAAGACGCAATGTAGGAAATCTACCTACCTATATAAATCCTTAACGATCGTTAGGGGTTTCTATTAGTATTACTCACTTAATGTCGCATTATATCATATTTTTCGACAAAATCATTTAGGATTAAATATAGGTATAGCTAGACGCTTAAATTTCAGAAATGTCTGTTCAGACATAAATGCAAAGTGGAATTTTGTGAGTTCGTTGGCTTCCTATTAAATTTGCTTCCGACAATACTACGCGAAATCATCTTATAAAATGTTTGCGTGCTTATTGACCATATTGAGAATGCTTTTCACTTTTCCTTCCATAAAGAAGAACTAATGGAGAGTATGCCTAATGCGATTTTCGCATCTAATTTGTTGAGAAAACCCTTTTAATTTTAGGTGTATGAAAAGAACAGTAAAAAGTACTTCTTATAATAGCGAGATTTTGCTAATTTCTAGACAGTGAAAATGGTCGGAAAATTGATAAAAACTAAAATCCCAAAATAAACTTACTTAATCTATAAGTTGTAAACAGCGTAAGATGAAATTTAAAACGTTCATAACAAATGAATTATATTGATCACATAAATTTCATTATCTTAAATCTGTTACGCATATACATACAGTGTGTCGCAAATAGTTTTATACAAATGGAGAAAAAGTTTATCTTACATTTCACAAAAAAAATTATTCTTGATAAAAAGCTCTGCATGACTTGTAGATCCATAATCAAGTACAAAATTTTTAAAACATTGGCCGGAATACAGGGAAAATCAAAATTTAGATTAATGCACGGTACGAACACCGTAAGATCCCGTTCATAATAAGTGCCTGATTTTGTTTTATTCATGCTTATTAAACACGTCATGGATAGAGTGCTTTGGAATATCTAATAAAATAACTATCAACAAATGTCAAATGTTACATCAGTGTGTGTGTGTTTGCAATTAGAAATGCCTGTAAAATTGAGTATTACCTACAGATAAAATTGAAATTGTTCTGATTGTTGGAGAAAATTATAAAACGTGTAGGGAAGCAGCAGAAATCTTTAATAATAGACACCCTGATAAAACAATCCATTTCTTAACTGTCAGATATGTAATAAATAAATTCAAGACTTCTGGAAACGTTGAAAATAAATTTAGAAAGAAACATCGGGCATGGATTAGAACTGAAGATATTGAAAATGATGTGATGCTATCGGTCGTGGAAAATCCAAAATATTCACTTCGAAAACGATCTAATTTATTGAATGTAAGTAAAGATACAGTTTCACGAATTTTGAAGTCAAATAAATTTAAACCGTACAAACCCCAATTTACCCATACTTTAAAAGAAGGAGATGCTGAACGAAGGTTTGAATTTTGTGCTCGTACCCAAGGAGAATTGGAAGATAACAGATTTATGACACGACAAGTACTTTTCTCTGACGAAGCAACATTTACGTCTAATGGTACAGTAAGTTCACAAAATTGTCGATGGTGGAGCGATGTTAATCCAAATTTCCATATCCAAACCAGAGATCAATATTCATTTAAAACTAATGTATGGTGTGGCATTTACAAAAACAGAATTGTTGGACCATTCTTTTTTCGAAACAACATGAATGGAGAAAGATACCTACAATTTTTAAATAATCAGTTGTCTGACTTTCTTGATGAACTACCACTAAATGAACTAGGAAAAATATGGTACCAACAGGATGGAGCACCATGTCACTGTAACAGAAATATTCGGGATTTTCTCCTCCACACTTTTAACGGTAAAGTGATAGGGAGGTACATGGAGTTTTTTTGGCCTTCAAGGTCTCCAGACCTCACTCCTCTAGACTTTTTTTTGTGGGGCTACTTAAAAGAAAAGGTATACCTTCAGAGGCCATTCCTAGATGTTGATCATCTTGAAATAATCATTAGAGAAACATGTGAAGCTATAACTCCAGATGTGATTAGAAATGCCATAAAAGAATTTAATAAACGAACCATCACCTGTTTAGAAAGGGACGGTAGATACGTTGAAGTTCCGTAGTATTTAAGTAATTTTACATGTTCCCAATAAAATTTATTAGTTGCGTATTATTCATTGTTGATAAATTGATAAGGAGGTTATCAATTTTTTATCATGTCTTATTCCTTTATTCAATAAAATGAACATTTTGCTCTCCACTACAGTTTGAACGTATTTTACTCTCACTCTAAATCATAATTTTGATTTTCCCTGTATTCCGGCCAATGTTTTAAAAATTTTGTACTTGATTATAGATCTACAAGTCAGGCAGAGCTTTTTATCAAGAATATTTTTTTTGTGAAATGTAAGATAAACTTTTTCTCCATTTGTATAAAACTATTTGCGACACACTGTATATGGTAGTATTAAATTCACTCCCTTCAAAAGATGCAAACAGTGGCTGATCTTAAGATACTTGAAAGACTGTGCGACAGACATATAAGGGATACAGCGCTGGTACGACTCCCGCTGCACCCTAACCAACATGCATACTCTCCAGGAAGATCCACAGAATCAGCTCTACACTCTAGCGTGGGAGGATTGAGAGATCGCGGGACTATAAACAGTCCACCCTGGGAGCATTCATAGACATAGATGGGGCGTTTGACAAAACAACCTTTGAAACAATTTAATAGAGGCTGCATTACGCCACCATGGTGTAACTGACATCGTACGAAGCTGGATTGTGCAGCTACTGAAATTCAGAGCAATTTCACTGTTCTATTTTATTTTATGTTATACAAGTGTACACATCAATATTTCTTTATAATTAATCGTACTGTAAATGGATGTATTCTGTAGGACAATAAATTATTATTATTATTATTATTATTATAAAAAACTTATTAAAAAGACTCATGCTCTTGGTACCTATAATTCATATTTTTCTCATCCTCCATAATATCAACTCCCCCCCCCCCCCCCGGCAATGCGCCACTGCGCTTGGTGTACCTTAAGGTAAGTTCTCCAATGAATTTATGTTGAAGAGCATTGAGGTTTTATAACTTATTAATTTCAAATGGAAGATCGTGTATCTTGCACCCCATTTTAATGCCTTTTCATTTGTCTTAAATTTGCCTATACCTCTCTTCAAAAGTTTTCTAGTTATTTACCTATAATTTATTTTTAAGTGTGTATTCACACTTACTGATATAAATTTATTGAAATATTGAGTTTAAATCTTTGTCGGTACAAAGGTAAAGGGGTCAGAAATACACCAGCACACTCCTCTGATGTCCACTGGTTAAAACCTTAAGTTAAGTTTCATTGTCAACATGTCATCCAAAACCGAGGTTAGGCAGAGTCCGATGCATCTTTGCTGGGCACACTGTGCTTTTGAAATCTACCTCAAACTCAAAAAGAATTTTATGCACTATTTACGAATTTAACGTAAGATAGACAAAATCATGCTCTTTCCTCTTATATAACAGTTCATCCTCAGCCGTATGGTTATCTTTTTCATGGATTTTTGTAAACTTGTCTTAGCTTGTCAAACAAATGTTCTGAAGCACTTCAATGTTGTGCACACTGAAAAGAAAGTCCACTATTTGAAACAAACAGGAAGACCTTTAGCCCTTGAACTAAAGAACAGATCAGCAATCCCAAAGAACCACAAAAATGTTTTATTAGCAGAGCACGTTGTTTTGGCTGATCGTATCTTTGACTTAACACAAAAAAGGTTTTGCAATTACATACTATTTTAAAATAATACAGTCTTCTTCGTATGTACTTTCAATTTAGATCCATTTTTGTTACCTCTCACTTACATAAAAAAATAAAGTAAATCTCTTAAGTGTAAATTCTTAAATATTAATGCTTAAATGTTTTCAAAATTAAGTTCTTTTGCAATTTGCTACCTTTTACGTGTATCTGTGCTTTTACTAACGACGTTATTAAGAAATTTGAATTTCAAATATTTTAAACTCGCCAGTTGTGAAATCAAATGTATAAGGGAAACATCAAATTTTGTACACACAAAATTTAAATGGCTCTAGTGCTTAAGCTTTGTAATTATGGGGCACTTACACTTAATAGGCTTCAGCAAATTGTGAGAATTTACAGTTTATACGGTTTATAAACCACGTCCAAGATATTATTAGTGCATAAAAGGCAAGCATTTCTGTTGATTAGAGCTCTAGGACGGTACATGTTAGCACAATAGTTTGCTTTCAAAAATATTTCACATGAGCACCCGATACACTATTATACGTAAATGTTACATTTGGAACTTTTAAAGCTTTCCGTCCACGTCCTATAACGTGACATGTTTTCCATAGCGTTGGGAATTTCGCGGTTATTAATGAATAACGCAAAATGAAAAAGAAAACATAAGGGTTAGTCGTTAATAATTTTGGTAAAAGCTTGATTGCTTTAATGAAATTGAAAATCGGTGAAAATTTAATAAAATCAATTTGTTCGGAAATTCGTTTAAATTAATTTTCTTCCGACTTTTTTTGTTACTCCTTTATAAAATCATATTTCCTAACGTAATTTATATACTTCGTTATTTACTTTTACAGTTGTTTCGTATTTTAAGCATCGCAACTCGGTTTCGGATATCTGCTCGTTAATTATTAAAAGACCTCCCATTCTTAAACAGGAAATATTCTTTTATAATACGCTTTTTACAAATTGATATACTTAGATATTTTATGAAAATTCGTTATTTGTCCATTTAAAGGTATAAGATTTGTGGTAGGTACCTGTAGTTATAGATATTTTGATCGGCTTACTCTTATTACAATTCCAATTTGCTACCTAATTGGCAAGAAATATATCTACGTTTGAAACAATAACCATGTTAGCAAGAGCACCGGAGTTCAGAGTAAATCTACAACTGGCTTAACAAACAATAGCCTCTGGGACCCCTTCTAAGGAAAGCATCAACCTATTCAACGTTGTAACCCATGTTAATGTTGGACGCTTAATTGATTATAATACCATTACATATATATTTATAACAGCAGACCTTTACCAATAAAGGATAATATAAATTAATAACTTTAGTCAAAGGCCTTACACACATTAACATAACTATACCACTTTAAGGAACAGTATAAATTCCTGCAGCTTCCTTTATCCTATATAAAGTCCTCATGATAATACACATCGAAACCTAAAAGATAGCGTATCAGATTTCATTTACTACCCTGAAACGCTAACGGAAATTAGTTTATTTACATTTGTTTTCAATTGACAGTTTTATGATAGTCATTACTTAATTGTTTACCCGAGTAATCTTAATCTACAGTTTTCTCTTGTTTGATTCGTATTATAATGCATTTACATTTAAAGCAGAAAACAATAAAAGCCGTCCATTGCACTTACGAAAGGAAATTACTGAATATACGAGAATAAGGAAACGACAGACGAAATAGACAAACACTTTCAAAGAACGGTCGTTCCTAACCGAAGGGGGGGGGGGGGGCAGATGTAAAGGAAGGAAATAGGATTGCCTGTTACAGTGAGCCCCAAAACTTTTGGAATATGTAAGATTGCGTTAGTAACACGGGGTTATAAGTGAACATATCTGCTAGTTTTCCTTCTAAATTTTAGATGTACCTTATTAAATTTGTAATTCCAACTAAGCTATGTGTTGGAAACATTAATTTCTTTCATTAACCTGCATAGAATCCGTTTAAAGCCCTTTCGGTTACGTCTTTAAAAGGAGAACTCGTCTTTATTGTGTTACTGTTATGAAAATAAGATTCCTCCTCGACATAATCGATTTTAGAATATTATATTCATTACCACTCTTTACAAAAATCGTTAACCACTAAAGATCAAAACTTAATCACGTACATGCATAGGTATGACTGTCTGTCGCCATTCTTATTTTTCTTATCACTTCTTCCCTTGCTAGTGGCGTAACTCGAATTATTTCTTAACATTCTCCCTCCTTGAACTATTATCACAAATAAGAGTTCAATAAGATAAAAACATAATCTTACACATAAGCCAGCGTTTCTCAACCTGTGGGGCGTGATAATTGAGTGGTCAGACTCTAAAATATCATTTCCAAAGGAGGAGTAGGAGGTAATATTATTTTTCTTTATGCAATTGAAATGTTCGGCGAACCGAGTTTTGAACCTTCTCCCCGTCGCCCTATATAGAAAGAGGGACAAGTGCCGCACTCCAACTAGTAGACCCCGGATTTATCACTTCCGCCCATTATGAGTAATTATCAATTTTTTTATCGCCGATCATTATGGATTCAAGACATCATAATTATAAAAGAATGATTTTCATTTTAAGAGGATTTCTTGCAGGATAGCTGAAAGTAACTTTCAATAACAGTTATTCGAGTCGAAGGAATATTGATACCTAATGCAATTATCAGAACGAGAAACACTGACATAAGTAAAGATCAAACTTGCAAACAATTTGTTAGTAAGGAGGTATACTCAGGTCTTAGTTTCAAGTTGACAGAGCTAAGTTTTTAATTAGGGAGTTAAAGGGAAAAGGATTTCTAATTTAACACCGTCTACTTTAACACTACTAACATAGCACCACTCGTACATAGAATGTCAAATTTCGCGTTTCTTGCACATAATTTATTCCTGAAGAAAATCTGACAGTTAATGCCTCTGTGATTGGTTTATTATTGCGTCGTACAGAAGAAAAAGAGTCGTAATATTCACGAAAAAACTTGATCATAAGTTATGAACTTATTTTTCTACTTTGTAACACTCAATTTGAAAATCTTTCGCATTTTATTTTATAAAGATTTATTTCAAGTGGGGGATATATAGAAGAAAGTATGAAGTATTTCACTTCAGTTGAAAGCCTTATTCAATACGGTTGAAAATTAATTGTTTTCATCCTTGTTTTGACACCTAAGCAAAATGGGCTCTTTTTTACGTTTTTTTTTTCAGTATAAGTAAGGTAATTTTGAGGCCCAGATATCTTCCCTGTATTTAATTTGTTAGTCTCTACATTATATTAAATATTTACAAATGGTATGTTAATTTAAACGTGGTATTTAAAATAAACGGAATGCCGCTCAGAGAAAGCAAATAATGCATGAAATATTTCATTGTAGTACATGATGTATTAAACCACGCAATGGAAATACCTTTTAAACGATATTTAACATAAAACATCCCAGACACCAAGCAGAGACATAAACAAACGATACGAGACACCACCCGAAGAAACAGATTAGCGCAGAGTAAGTATGTGTATAGATGTAAAGTAACATCCTAACATCACATATTAAAGTTGAGACAACCTTAATACATCATTTTTATAAAACAAGTGACTATAATAACTTTTATTACGTTTATATAACGTTAATTTGTTTTCTTATATTCCCCCAGCTGCTACAAAATCTGTAACTGTTAATTGAACTGGTCCAAACTGATATACCTAAACATTAGTTTTATAAGAAGCAATTATAAAACATAAAAGGAACCTTTAACTACAAAACACTTTTATAAGAATTTGTGTATAGACCGCTATGTAACCTTTGTGCTGTTCATAGTAATACCACACTGTGGTAATATTAATGTACTTTTGTACCTTACAGATTTCAATTTTTTAACTCTTCTTCAAATAATTTATTATAAGTTCATGAAGAAGTCCTTAAGACATGGTAAAAATATTTTCTTAGTCAATTCAAATAATTTCATTTAATTCTCGATATTATGTGGTAGGCTTTATTTTTATATGTCTAATAAAGTCATATTGTATTTATATGTAGTATATTCATTGGTACCATGGGGGGGGGGGGGGGGTAGTCACTTTCCCTACCTAAGTCATAGGAGTAACAAGATCGAAAAGGTTAGGAAGCACCGCTCTAGGTAAACAAGCAATGAATCGACAATTTTATATACATCCCCTCTCTGTGGTGGTTGAAAAGCTTGATGTTAAATTCGTCGATTACAGAAATCTGTTAGGGTAGGTTTCATCCAGGTATCATTTCATCAGTGTAGTGACTTCAACAGGGAAGTAAGTGAAACACAATTTATGATAGTGCGATTTAATGAGATTTAATGCTCATAAGTAATCAGTGAAAGAACGCATGACACTAAAGCCCAAATAATAACAAACAGATTCTTCAGAAATAACAAGCGTCGTTATTAATGGAATAAAAATGTTCTAAGGATACGGTTGGAAAAGTAGTCGCGATTAACCCACAAAGAAGCGAATGTTGGAGGAATATAACGAGTAGAAACAAATTAAATACAAGAGGACCAATTAGGAGAAAAGACGGAGATGAGACAACACACGAGGAAAAATTTGATCATCACGGAAGTACGTTAGAATGTTCCAATGATAAAGTAATAAAAGAGCAATTGGAGTCGTTAATCAATTTTGGGATGCAAACCCTCCCGCGGGCGCGCAGCGCATTTAAAATTATTTGTACATAAATAAAAAACTAGCTGTCGCACGCCACTGTCTGTCTAAATATGTTCGAATGACCTTCTTACGCATCAAATACTACAAAAATCACAGCGTTGAAATCACCCTGTCAGCAGTCAGCGGCAGAACACGAACCAAATGTTACAAACCTGATGAGGAAGTGACAGATTTCCAGTTTTATATGGGCAGAGATGTAGAAACACTCTGGTAAGGTGCTTCAGTAGCTACTTCAAACAAAACCAAAGCTAAAAACATAATAAAAAAATTGCCAGGGCCAAAAGGTCAGGCAAAGAATGTGTCATCGGAACTGCAGTATCTTTTCTCACATAAATGTGAGTCACATTTATTACCAAAGACATGACTGACCAAATTGTATCTTACACCAATATACATATAATCGAAAGCAAAAAAAAGCACTCGTCCATACGCAAGAGAGAGATTGTAAATTAACTTCTCGGATTGAAATTCAGGCTTTGTTTTTTAGTGAAGCAGTTAGAAAGGGAAACCGTGTAATCGCTTTGGAAGTGTGGTCCAAAGGTGGGACAGTAACTGCCTGAATCCCCCTGTGGAAGAATACTGAAATTAATGTTCACCAAAAATTGTTTGATTTGTGTTCTTGTTAGTCATAAGATGGTTTTGAATTTGATTTTTATGTGTGTTAAGAATTATCAGATTATTTAAGAATTACCTACGCTGTTTTACTTATTATCTGTTATGGAATTATGTTTCGTTTATGTTTTGTAGTTTTGTGTTTTTATCGTTTAAAACATAATTTGGGTTTTACAAAAGTTACTTTCAGTTTGCGGCACAGAATGCCGTAGTGCGCCCGCCCCTGAGATTTTCTAAAGCGTGCCCGCCGTAGGGTTTTAAGGTAAGTACAACCGGTAAACGGGTTCAATCAAGTATATTTTTATGACAGAAGATATCATCCACAAAATAAATTTTAAAGAGCAGAAAATGTTCAACAAACCAGAACGTACAATAATGAGAAGACTTAAAACGGATTATGAAAGTAGAAAAGGACAACGGCATACAATGGTCAGCATGAAGATGTACAACAACGAAAAGAGAAAGAGTAAAGAGATGAAAGTAGAAACGAAAGTGAAAAACGAATTTTGTTGACCGACGTAGTGATAGTGACAAACAAAAATTAAACACAGAGATATAGATAAATTCACAAGAAAAATGAAGTCGAGAAAATTTTTTATCGGTTGTTTTCTGGTAAAAATTCACTTAAAAGTTAGCGGGCGCAATCATTATACAGTATTATGAAACATATCAAATTTTGAATTTCTTACAGAAGACACAGATGCAGATGAGCAAACATCTGAAGAGCTTAAAAAGTCACTTATGAAAATTAGGTTAAAGGAAGTTGCACGACACCACACTATTGTTGAAGAAGTGCTGAAATACCTGAATGCAGAATAAGAGAAGAGGGTGTTCAGTAATCAAAATAAGGATACAAGAAAAACTCCCGAGCGATTGGAACAGAAGTCTAGGTAGTTGTACAAGATTGAATGTAAAGAGGATCGATGTATGCCAAAAGCTATGTCAAGATAAGAAATGTAAAACGTAAAAATTTTAAATATTTAGACTCAATACTTAAGAGGCAGTTGAACAATGTTAGCTTAGATGTCTGTGACATTTAACGAGGATGAGTGAGGAAAAATGGACAAAAAAAGATGAAAAAACTAACGGAGTACCTAGAGAGATTTGGACAAAGAAATGCAAGCGGCAGTAGAAGAGATGAATAGAAAAGGTAGGTAGGTATGTATCATTTTATGTACTTGCAATGAAATTCAACATCGATTAGGTTAAAATACATAGAAAAATACGAAGAATATACTTATTCTTTGAATAGTCAGCGCTTAAACGGTACCTAATAGAACTGCTGCTAATGCTACCGAAAGATTCTTTCCTCAAGGCGCCAAAATACATAATGCATGTAGGTACGCAGACACATTTTTCCGAATAAGGTGCGCGGAATGAGTGCAGTAAATTGAAGACGAATCGAGAATAACAAAAAAGGGAACAAATACGGTAAGAGAATAATTAATGCGATGTCGTCGCATTAACATACTGTTGAAATTAGTTTTCATTTCATTGCGTACGAATTCTCTATGACATCTGTTGTAAATTTCAGTTGTTTACACTGAACACTGAGAGGGGAAGATTGGTTCAACGTAATCGTAATTAAACTCTTTCAAGATGACAGATTTAAGGATCATGGAGCGTGTAGTTTACGAATACAATTTGGAAAATAATTTCTCTTTCACAGGCAATTTGTTTATTCTATTATTTCGAACGAGTGTTTTCTAGAAACTTTTTCAACTTTTATTATGCAGAATTAAAAGTAGCATAAGCTTTAAAAATAGGGTATAATGATCGACAAACGGAATTGGGAGTATAAATTAATTGAGAAATTTTATCATCACATTTAGATTAGCATGAATCTGGGAAATGAGAGATTTAGTTAAGGGAGATTTGGATTATTTCCATTCAACATGCTGCACAATTAAACCCAAAATAATTTTGAGAAATTCAAACATTATTCAGTTCCTATAAAGTATGTAGGATGTCGACGAAACACGTTTACATAAATATATCTAAACGTTGATGTTACGTGCTCTTGAGGTTAAATTTTATTTTTATACGTTTAAGAACATTGCACTTAACAGAAATTACGGAAGTAGAGCATAAAGTAGATTTACAAACCCTTTCTCACACGTCTTTCACATGCTTCTGGGGAATAAGCAAGAGGAAGGCAACTAATCAACTAAGTTAGAGACAAAACTTTCTCGAAAGAAGCTCAAAATATACTGAACTTGTGTAAAGACTTTAAGATGTCGTTCGCTTATATTTAAGCCAGAAAAGTGTATTTTTAATTATAAGCGAAAATAAACAATTTTTTAATGACAACTCTGCAGCTAAGCCTTTAAGTAAAACTGCACGTATTTATTTTCGAATAATCACGTAACTCAAAACGACGTGTTTAGAATTATACAAATCAGATTACGTAGAGTCGTAGATAAAAGCAATCTCAAACTCGCAAAACTATATGATATGCTATACTGTGTATCCACAGTTTATCTGACAGTATGATATAAATTGGGATGCAGACTCTACGTTATCCAGTGTTATAATATAAGTATGCTTTGCAAATCTTGGATACTTTCAGTCGGAAGATCCGATCATCGAAGGAATCGAAGCTTTGAAAATGTAACTTTGAAACATCAGACACCCGATTGGTTAAACCTTTAATTATCGTTGCGGCTTTGTCCTAAAAGGATTAATTCACCACTAATGTTTTTTATAACTGCGAACGATTAAACAAATGCTTACTTTGCCTATCATAAATTGAGTGAGGTTCACTTTTATTGTTTTTCATTGCAACAGGAAACAATAATAACCTACACTAATACTGTATATAATCCCATTTATCAACAAAATACTGCAATTCATTTTTAGATGACTTCCATTTTATAACCAATGTAACGCTATCTAACATCCAATGTTGTGACATATCTAGATATAAGTTTCTACACGTTGTCCTGTCTGAGCTATGAATATTCTTCAGTTTGCTTTTCGCGATTCAGAGCTACCAACGTACTTTACACTATGTCAATTGAAACCTGCCAACGTATTTGCTGTGAACTGTAATTGATTGCCACGTTATAATTGAATGCAGCTCGATGGGAATTACACGCAACATTTCTACGTTGTTGATTTGTATTCCATCGATTCCGTTCAACTCACTGAACTCTATATAATAAGAGTCGCTTCAACTTCATTTCGCGCTTCGCGTTGCTCGTCATATTGACTTGCTCGTATATATCTTTGACTTGCAGCATTGCGAGTTTTGCAACCTAAGTCTAATTGGTGGCATTTTGAAGAATGAAATTCCATAAAAAATTGACTCCCTTGTGTTTCTGTATAATCATGTATATCACGTGTTAATCTATCAAAACTTACCAAAAATCAATAAGTAATATATTAAACTTTTAATATAAGGCGTGATTGCGGTGAACTAACTGCGATAAACAAACAATTCTCAAATGACATTTGCGGACCGCGAACTGTCAAACGCGTGAGGGTTAAATACTTGTTAAGTTTTCTGAAATTTTCCAATTTTCTGCGAAATTTTCTGAATTTTTCTTTCCGTAAGAACCTTCTATAAAGTATTACAAACATTTAAAAAAAAGATGAATGAAATCGGTAAAGTCGTTCTCAAATTATGGCGTGGCCAAGGGAAATAGCGATTCATTTTTATGTAGGCACCAAATGGATTTTTTTTTATTTTTGATTTTTTAAAAAAACTTCTTACTGCAATAATTTGTGCTTGTCTGAAAACCTATGTAGCCCCTATCAGATATACCGAGTGATCTTCACTTAGCTAGGAAATGGCGTTTTTCGAAATTATCTAAATTCTAAAAGTGCTGTTTTTCGTAAATTAAGCAAAATTTCAATGAGATTTTTTCATCGTCTGTCAGTTTTAGCTTACCGAACAATCTCAAGACCAGAAAACATTCTTTTTCCTTTAACTTCCGCTAAAACTAAAGTTTTAATTTTTTGGAATATTCAAATACCAAAACATGATTTCAAAATTCAATTTGATTTCGTTAAAAACGTTAAAGATTTATAATTGGAAAAAACAATAGAAATTGTTAATTATTCCTTTAGGTTTGTTATTATTTACAGAAAAGTAATATTGTTGAATAATCTTTACGTTTTTTGTGCAAGATACTTTATGGGAGAAATGTTTTTCAAAGATAATGAATAGATACCTATTTATGTGGCTTCTAAAAACTCTAATTTACCCTTGCCGATTAATTACTTTCACAAAAATCCTGTAAATGTTCTTTTACAGTTACCTAAACGAGGGGATTTTTCTTTATTCAGTTATAGGTATGTTCAGTCAATTAAGTAGGCAGAATATGAGACGGCTGTAGATTGTTTTACTACTAGTAATTAATCAGCAAGGGTAAATTAGAGTTTTTGGGAGCCACGTAAGCTAAACTGACATGCGATGAAAAAATTTCATTGAAACCTTTATATTTAAGAAAAACGAAATATTATCGTAAAAAGAATGTTTTTAGGATCCCAATAATAAAATAAAACATGATATCATTTCGTTTAAAAAAAAATAAATTGAAAGTCGCCATTTTGAAATAATTCGTTCAATTAAAAATCTGATTCCACCATCGTGTAGACTCATGTAGAGAATGTCCTGAAACATATTACTGCCAAATATTTTGAAAGTAGTACCCATAGTGTGACTAAAAAAAAATAAGGCGCTTACTCTGAAACAGGCTGTATATCCATATCTAGATATATTTTAATTTTTTATCTACTGTGTATACTTATGTATAAAATTTTACTTATTGTAAGACTTTAGGTTTTAACTCCTAACACCCTCTCCCCCCCTTCTGGCTTCAATGATCTAACAAATGTAACCACAAACAGAATCGGTATTCAGTTCTCAATTTCGCAACTGCCAGCGTACATCATTCCATTTACCTCGTTCTTCAAGAGGGGCACATATGAAATGGCCAGTATTTTAAAGTGTTAGAAGAATCGATGTTCCTACTGAACCAACAAATAAATTATAGACAAAATTGTCACATCCATCTGTTACCACAACCTTTCTTTGCCGGGGGAAGTTATAGCTGCAAAGGAGCAATATTTTGATGACTATGAAACTGATCATTATAAATCAGTATAATTTCACTTCAGAATAGTCCAAGTACGTTGGTATTGAAGAATAACAATAATAGAATACTTAGGATAATTCAGATTATGCATTTTGAATCTCATGTCCCGTGAATAGGTACATACTCGTAAGTTTAACTCTGCTGGCTGAAGGATATTATGGAGGCCAAGGATAATGTTCAAGAGTTTGAAAAAAAATAAACATAGTGCCTAAGTTCTCGATAGGTCTTCGTGTTCCAAAAGATGAGACTCACTTCTGAGCACAACTAACAATGCATATTAACTGTGATCTTGAAAATTTTGCTGCACGTAGTTTTTTTGGTACCATCGTAAGATTGATCCACACAACACAAACCAGTAAGGTGTTTTTTGTCAGTGAATAATTTTACGTCGAGTTCTGTGATATCTTGGAATTTTTAAAAAGCCTCATACGGTACATAAGACCACAAATACTTATTTGCTCTCGAGAATTCGCCATAACTGTATAAAACTGAAATTTATCGATCTCTATGGTTAATTCGTTTTATGACTTTTGGGAAAATCTTAACCAGAACAAAACGGATCATTGGTCTGCGAATAATTGAAAAGTTTAGACAAATCGTATATGCTTTGATTTTCAAATGGCATGATAGGAAATCAATTAGTTAGGTATTGCTTCATAGGAAATATTTAATTTAGCCCAAACTTCTTGGAGCTGAAACGGTCGGCGTTGAAAGATCCCGGCGCTGAATCGACAGCGCTGAAACAGCGGTGCTGAATCATCCCATTCCCATGTTCAGAGCAGAATATATCAGTTATGCAACTGTATGTATTTTTATTCCTTGTTCGCTGTACGAATGAATGAATACAAATAATCTACACATGAATTCAAAGTTAAGGTCTGCTCCAGTGCAGTGCTTAGATGAGTGACCCATTCATTAGAACGAGGGAAGCGAGCGCATTGTTCTTATCCGGATAGCCGGATACTATCTCAAAAAGCCTTCTGTATACTTCCACCCTCGACTAGAGTTGTGATTTCGTGCATTTTTATTCTATATAAGCTATTTTTCGTGGGTGTGAGATAGAAAAACTGACGTATTTAAAAGGCCTGTGTGCTGGGTAGACAAGGTACAGTTGCTGTTGAATAGGATGTAAACTTACGTATCAAACTTAACTAAACTGGAAATGTATTTTGTCGTTTCTAACTCAAAAAACTGACAAAACTTTCCACTGTCTACCGAATCATCAATTTAAGTAACGCAAGCCATTACATGGAAAGCTCGAATCAAATAAAAAGCGTTTCAGGTAATGAACTAATATCTGCAGATTACAAGAAGCTACACTAATTAGAATAACTCGTCTTTAAATGATCTTTCTTTCGTTAAAAATAAAATAAAATCTGTGTGCTATTCGGGACCTTTAGCGAATAAATTCGGAAATTGCTGCACTCTCTTTCAAATCCGTGACTTTCAATCCAAATAACACTACCAGTTAAATTTTTAATTTCATTAGCTTCGACCGAATCAACGTACAGATGTTGCATAATAATAGTAAATGTGGGAGTATTCTTTTCCCGTCAACAACTCTTCACTGTTGCAAATGGATTACATAATAATACCCTTCATCATAGCACAGAACCCGTTGTGTACGTATATTAAAAAAAATATATTTTTCAACAAATGTGTCTTGCATCCACCGATCAATAACTTTATCCTAGGTGAAAGGGTCATTTAGTAGGGCACAGATTCGTAAATATATCGTAAGCTTAATGATGCAACCCAAATTTTATGTATTTAGAGTTATCATTCTACCTGATTCATTTTGCACAGTTCTTTGATTACTACAACTAGGTAAATAAACACAAATAGCTTTCTTTCCCTACAGACATAAAAGAAAATAAATAATATTCACATCTTTATAAATTTCTTAAGATTACTGGATCGTACATAATGGCCATCACTAACTATTAAAGAGAATAAAACAGCAGCTTTCTTCAAATCTTTATAATCCCAACTTATAATATATGTACTAGATATAGGTGGCCAGTATCGACCACAAACTTTGGTCATTATTAAACCTTAAATTGGGGTACAATAAGCGAAGGGACAAATAATTGCTGGTCACTTACCAATTGTTTGAATATAATAGAGGAGAGACCTACACTAAGGGGCCCTTAATCACTGAAGGGCATAATGAGTTACGTTCCACTCGTTTGATACCCATTTTAGGGATTTTTATGTTATTTTCAACGTCTCCGAATCTGTAAGTTACCTGATTTATTTTAATTATTTTTTTTATATAGATTTCAATAATTTATAGAATGATGTTTTCGAACCACCTGTCGTATGATGCTAATAGGTCGATTTTTCGGGGGGTTTTCACTTTTTCACCCCTTCATGTTTTTAATATGTTTTTAATGTGTTATTTTAAGTGATTCTTGGAAAAAGTTTTAATTATAAAGTTCAATATCAATTTCATCATTATGCCCTTCAGTGATTGAGTGCCCCTTAGTGTAGGTCTCTCCTCTATTATATTCAAACAATTGGTACCTAAGTGACCAGCAATTATTTGTCCCTTCGCTTATTGTACCTCAATTTAAGGTTGGATAATGACCAAAGTTTGTGGTCGAAACTAGTCACCTATAAATATCTACATATACCTATGATAAATTGGGATTATAAAGACTTGAAGAAAGCTGCTGTTTATGAATCCCATCTACAAGGAAAATAACCCGGATCCTCATAACTTTTTTATCACTAACTATCTGTATCATACAGTGCGACCCATAGAAACAATATTATCTAAATAGAAACGTGTGCTTATGAAAAAAATGCTCCGAAAAATGCATCTAAAGTAGGGAAGCAACACCACCCGTAATTAGATTTTCTTTTAATTCAAAATAACAGAAAACACCGCAGTTAGATGAACATGTTCCTATATTACAAAAATACATAGGTACTTTAGTTTCATCATCGCATATAAATTTAACTAATTTTTTTCAAACGAGACATCCCACGTGAAATAGTCCACAGTAACGTCAGCATATTTCGTTTCTCGGGAAAAATCTTACCATAAGTCAACATATTTGATTAATTTTTGTCTGTATAGTTAAATCTGTTCTATGTATCACTGAAATATAATGAATATGTATTTAAAAAACAAAGATATCTGAGGTTCACGAAAATTAAAGTTGTCTGACAACCAATTATATACGAAATACCATACTCTCCCTGAAAAACTCTTATCTATTTCTGAAGAGGTAGAATAATGTAATTTGTGTTGGTCTGTGCTATGTTATTAAATATCTTTGGAGAAGAACACGAAATCCAATATAATGCAAACATTACTCATGAGTCATGAAGCAATTAATATTAAGAAAAATCTTTATTAAACCATACTAACAAAATAACTATGATTACTTACACACTAATTATGTTCTTACAATGAATGAAATTGGACTCTTTCAGGATTCCTATTTGAAATTGGAACATCTAAGTATTCTCTAGACATTACGGAGTTGTTAATAATATGCTGGTACACACTGACGGTGTGTGACGGAGCCACGCAGTATTGTTAAACGGAGCCACGCAGTATTGTTAAATATATCTCTTGAGAAAAACATGTTAAATCCTACGCAAGGCATGTATTTCTCATTAACTTTTTTTATAAAACACGTGAGATAGATAAAGAAAAATATCTTCATTAAAGCCATATTAATAGAACAAGTACAGCATTATAGTCCAGTCAACTAACGGCGGAAATCGACATTTTTAAATACCCCCTGCCAATCGGATATGTAGATTTAGGTAGTACACCAGGTACTAAATTCAAATTTTCAGGAAAAAAAAACGGCCGGGAAACGTGAAAAATGGATTAAAATCGGTGGGAATTCCTGTGTATTTTGCTTCTATCACTATTATTTAGAAAGCGGTTAGGTATATTGAAAAATTTTCAGTATAACAGTTGTAGAGCGGAAGATTCTCCGTCGACTTCAAATATAGACTTGTCCAACTTCCAGATATTCCGACACTGCCTAATTAATAAAAATCCAAATCCAAATATTGCTACAGATCAATATGACTCCTCATTCATTCAGCAAAAGTATTGAATAAAATACTAAAAAACTAAAGAAGCTTATTACCACCAACAACTTTGCATACTCTCATGTAATCTGTTCTTATAAAAAATGTGTAAGAACCACTCCTTGTCGATTAATCCAGAAAAGACATGTATGGTCTTATTGGGGACAGCCCCTACAGTTCCCACGAAGACTCTTCTACGCCTGCCCCCATTAGAGCTCCACATGGCGAAAGTGCGAAATAGGATTTTTACAATTATACCGTGCTTTCATCAATGTTTGACTCCCACGTGATTGCAGGTGCTTAGGCACCTGATTAATTTCCCCTAGGGAGGTTACTAGGGTGTCTACCATGAAACTGTATTTAGAAAATCAAAAGTAGACTTTTTTATATTACAAAAGGTGCTCAAAATGACCACCATTCATTTTTAGGCATAACAAGCTAAACAACTTTTTTTTGCGTTAGTCTGTTTGCGTTTCAATCTATATTACCAATTATTAATATAAGGCTAAAGATGGAGAAATTCATTAAGAACACATTTGGTTGTTGATGAGCAGTTCAGTCAAAACTCCTACACATTGTTTGATTCGACGAAATAGAGCAGTTTATGGCGCAGAAATTATACAATGATTAATCTACTTTAATGAGGTGTAGTTTTTTTGTACATCAAAAACTCACTTTTATTTACAGTAATATTTCCATAGATACAACAGTAAGGATGCATAGGTAATGTCTTTTTTAAAGCTTTATGGCAAGTACCAGTACCTGTGAAAAAATTATGTTCAAATTTTACATATTTACATTAGTACATAAAAACAGTAGATTTGATCGCACCTGTTTCAGTGGATAGTTTTGGAATAGATTTTTTAGAACTTTGATCTATTTTTTGTTGAATGTCATTGACTAACTACTTCGGTTAAAACAGTCGGCCTGCCTGTTGACCCGCCATTGCAAATATAGTGCTTGTTTTCATACCGTGTAATAAGAAGTAACCTATGTTCATTAAATACATCATATCGATATTAACATCGGGGAAAGCCTTTGAAAACTGCTCCGTGGAGGACTACAACGAATAGCTCAGTTCCCTCAGGGTTTCGAGTACCACTGCGGAAACGAGCCATAAAAATAAAGGCATCTTGTGCTGATGTGAACAACATTGTTGTACAGTATCATTATACGAACAAAGCCACAAAGTCCTTGTGGGCTTGTAGGCGGGCGTTCGGGAGCAAGTGAAGGCTATCTCCAAAGATGACCCACTGGATATACACTCGAATGATTAGACCGATCATTACGTATGCGTCACTGGTGTGGTAGCATTAGACCTCCATCCAAGAACATACAGATACTTAGCAAGGTGCAGCGCATGGCTTACCTTGGAATTACGGGAGCAATGATAACCACCCCTACGGCAGCTATGGAGACTCTCTTGAACCAGCCGCCACTACACCTGATAATTAGGTCAGAAGCGCTCAGGGCGGCATACTGGCTGAGAGTCAACGGCGACGAGGGATCGTGAAGGTCTCTGACGAAATCTCCAAAGATAAAAACCTCAGTATGATAACTGAGAGGATACCCAAAACAGTTTGCCCTAGTAAACTGTTTAAGACCGTGTTCCAAGCCGAGGTATGTGCAATCCTGACAGCAGCTGTACAGCTATTAAGAGAGAACCTTATCAAAAGGAAAATCTTTATAGTTACAGACAGCAAAGCAGCGATTGCAGCAATAGACTCATATGTGGTAAATTCAGAGCGAGTCGTTGAATGCACACAAATGCTAAACGCACTAGGTAAGTACAACTCAGTCACACTAGTGTGGGTACCTGAGCCCGTGGGAATTGCAGGTAATCGGGTTGCTGATGCAAGCGCAAAACCATTCATAGGACCCGAACCTGCCTGTGGGATTACATATAACACAGCCAAACAGGAGAATCAGGCAATAGTCACGAAAGAGCACTGCAGACACTGGTTGAAAATATCAGGACAACGTCATTCCAAGATCTGTCTGGAAACCCAAACGGGGACTTAGCAGCGTCCATCTTAAAGTTAAGTAGGACGAAGATGAAACTTTCGACAGAGATGGTTACAGGTCACTGTCGTCTGAACAAACACCTATATAACATGGGACTGACTGATATGCAGGGGTTGTGGTGAGGAAGAAGAAACACCATACCACATCATCACCAATGTGCGGCATACACAAAGACAAGGGGACGCCTACTTGGAAATGAAAAGAATACACAAGGGAAAGATTCGCCCTATTGAAATTCTGGACTTTGTTAAAGAATTAAAGATACAGGTACTCTAGAAGGGTAGACAATAGCGGAGACCACCTCTTGAACAATAATAATAATAAATAATAATCGCAATACAAATTCAAATTAAAATAAATAACAATTCACCTTAAAAAATGCTAACTGTCATCACAATAGCATCGTAACGTTAAGCGGCGGTTTCACATGGCAGTTGAGTGCTATAACAATTTTACTGTTTGGTGGGGGTGACTCCTTCTGTGATAGTTTTAATGCTAAGCAAAAGTAGAAATATTTCTAGTTATAACAGTCACTGCCATAGCATTTAAAGCGGCGGTTTCACATGGCAGTTGAGTGCTATAACAATTTTACTGTTTGGTGGGGGTGACTCCTTCTGTGATAGTTTTAATGCTAAGCAAAAGTAGAAATATTTCTAGTTATAACAGTCACTGCCATAGCATTTATCAGTGGTATGTTTTGCACATATAACAGTGTGATCACGCCTACCTGACAGTCCTGTTATGGCACTCAACTGCCATGTGAAACCGCCGCTTAAGAGCTCTGAAAAGAACTTTTTTAAATGTTAATGTAAGATAATGTAGAGGAAATTCCAAACGACAGCAAACAGAAGTAACGCAAATATTACGTTATAAAACTAAATATTACAATTTAGTAATTTTTCTTCTTCGACCTGCTCAACAACTATCAACCAAGAAAAAGCATACTTCAAGCGCGAAATTTAAAATTGATCACGTGAGGGTCAAACATTGATGAAAGTACTGTATAATTCCTATAAATTTTCCGCCAATAATAATTAAACGCAGTAATATATGGGGTTATTAACTTTTTTCTTAATTTTTGATCATAATTCGCCCCCTTGGGGTTTCCCCAAGTGTTATTTATTCTTATCATAATTAGATTATATTGGTAGTTTTATAATTCTAATATCTATTTAGATACCAAAGCAACATATTTTTGCGATTAAAGTCGCAACAATAATTCCTATTACTGTTAGTAATTATAAAATACAATTTCCAATGGAGTGAGTGTTAGTAGTAAACATAGTGCTTAATTGCCTATTCACATAACAGATAATCTTTTGGGTAGAGTAAGCAACTAATGTACTGAAAAGCAAACTTTTAGCTTTCAAAATATCGCTTAAAAGGATCAGTCACTTTCAAGGAAAAGATTTATCATTTAAGTACACATTCCCTGAAGGCATCTGATGGTTCACACCTCAAAATATAAAAATACGATACTACGATATGTGGTGCATTGGAATTTAAATGTCCATTACACAACAGCAATGTCATTTGAAATAGCACTTTAGAAACTTGTTTATAATTTTCACGTCGTATCTGTTGTTTGCGTAACCCTTTTTTTCAATTCAAACACATACATTTAAATAATTAGATCTACTTACAGTCTGATTTCATCAGGAAATGAAAATTTGGTAATATTAAAAATTAACAGGAAAAGACTTGTTAATTCCGAGTAAGAAACGTTTGATATTAAAATTTCGTCATAGGACGAACGCTATTAAACAACCAAATACGTTTTCCATTCAATTAATCTTTCATCAGAAATTGAGAAAGGAAACCGTGTACATATTAGCAGTTACTTCAAAGCATTACTGGAAAATGGATCAAGTTGCACTTCCCATTCACACATTCGCAAATAAACCTTTCTAACATTTTTGGCAGATTTAATTGCTTGTTTCTGAGATAAGGTTTCGACAGATGGGTCATTCAACCCTTCAAAGTAGTGCGCATTAATTAACTATTAATTAAACGAATAACGAAGATTCTCATAAATGTAAAGCATATTTACACAAGTAAAATTCGCTTATAATTGCCTTGCTTGGCTATAGATATACGTACTTCTGTAGTGCACATCAAACATGACAGTTTTTCATTACGTAGAGTGGGGTATGCAAATGTATTAGTCATATAAGAAGTGGGAAGATGTAACCCAACGGAATAGATACTAGCAGCGCACGATGCTCTAACTAACAGTCTAAACTAAGACCTTTATTGCGTTGAGTTGTGCAAGCGTAGAAGGTTTTGCATGCGTCAAAGTGTCTTTTGATTTTACTCATATAGGTATATTTGTATTATTTCTCATCAAGTAAATCTCACGATGAATTTGAGGCACATGTCAGAACAATAAGCACGCGAGGGAGGCTGCTTATAACAGGAGACCTCGATTCAAAAGCCATAGTCCCTTCAGATTTCCTATCATCAATTGTAACGAAATCTGCCTAGAAGGATGGGTACATTTCAAAATGTGAACGGCAGATCAGTAATTAGGGATGGACTCGTGCCCGGGCTTTCGGCCCGGCTCGGCCCGAGCCCGGCCCGTTTTCGGGCTCGAATCCGGCCGGGCCAGCATAATTTTATCCGGGTCGGACTTCGGGCCCGGCCAAACTTTTCCCGGGCCGGGCCGGGCCAAAGAGCTCGAGCTTTTCGGGCCATTCGGACTTTTCGGGCCGGCCCGAAACCAATACACCTACTATTACGAAAAGGATTGTGTGTTCAAAGTTTAGTGCGCACCATTGCTAACTTTGTTATCGTTGTAATTACGTAATTTCGATTAAATGATCAAATTAGTAGTATTGTTTACGTGAAAACAGAGAAACAAATAAACAATTGTTTATCAGATTTGTTTATGATACCCAATAACAAAAACCATTATATTAGATGTTCAAAAGCGTCCTCTCCTCCATCAATAGTATAGTTGGTAGCTTTCAGAACCGTTTTACCGTGAGTCTGATTTATTAATTCGGTATCGCTTATCCTATTTTGTAATTACTCAACAGGTCTCGTACGTATCCTGTATCCTTAAAATTTCATCAAATGAACCTGTTCACCTGTTAAATTGCTTCCACGGTCGCCGAACTTAACGCTTCTTTTCTGTAGGGTTACTTGAAGGATGAAATTTTGTGGGATATGTAGGTACGTGACTGTTGAGCAATTACAATACAAAAAAAATAGGATACCGAATTAATAAATCAGGTTGACGGGGGAAGGTGGAACAATATTCTAAAAGCTACCAACAGTATCCTAGTCAGAGTTCGAACATGTGTTGATCGATGAGAAGACGTTTTGCACAGTTACTATGATTTTTCTATTAGGTATCCATAATAAGATTTTGGAATTAAAATTGTTTTGTCATCGTTTGTTTAATAAATTGATTGATATATAACCCTTTAACCTGATTAATATACATCACTTGTTTCAATCGTTATTAAACACTTAAATAGCTCGACAAATTTCTAGCCGCTACCGATTACTCTTCAAAAAATTTCCAAATTACTTCAGAAATAAAGATATATAGTCCCTTTGTTGCTAAAAGTCGGGCCGGGCTTCAGGTCGGGCCGGGCTAGACTTTTTTAAGTTCGCGCCGGGCAGGGCTTGCCTCAAAGCCCGACCCGTCCCGGCCCGAGTTCATTACTAAGTAATATCCATCGAAAAAACTAAATTAACGAAGAAAATGGAACACTAAAAAAGAATTACTACATACTATTTCCGATGTTAAAAACGGTATTACTGGATCACAAAGTCGGCCATAACACTGAAAAGGGAAGAACTAGACCAGAACGTTAGTTTTTACTGTTTCCCAAACATCAAGAGAGCGAATTGGTCACACTGCCGATAGGAAATAGTGAAATTCACATCCACATTGCATGCGCTCAGCAGGCGTAAAACATAGCTGCCCTGATATATTAATGAAAATGGTAATACTAATCAGTATGTAAACATGAGACATTTCCCTAACAAATTTAAATCTGTAACTGACGATAGACCTAGTAAATCTTAAAACCGAGGCTAAGGACAGGCCTTATATGTATACGAAGGGGGGAAGATGCCCGAGGTCCTTATAAAAAAAAACTGATCGACCACCACATTGTGACAGAAGATGGCAACTTAAGGAAAGCTGTTCCACAGAGTTCTGTACTGGCCCCAATCCTATGGGAAATTTTCATGGTATACTGATTCAGAGATGTATCATTTAGTAGTAAATGTCGCCTAAAATTAATAGCTTGTGAAGCAGTAGGAGTTCTAAAAAACTCTTCCAATCCCATACTGTCTTGCATGTAAGCATCGGTACGCCCATGCTAGACTTGCTTAAGTCTCGATGCGCCGTGACGATCAGTAGTGGTAAAAAAAATTCTCCTACCTGAATTTGTAGGAGTTACGATTCCTGCAGCAGCTTGAACTTGCCAATCGTTTTTCTGGATCGCTCCACGAGAGTTGCTATCTATTATTTGCAGTGGCGGCACGTCGTTTACTTGCAGTAGTTTTCCTCAACCGTTTCACTTTTTAAGGATGGTGTTCTAGTCAACGGCATTGTACCCAAAGTTGAGGGCCAAGTTGGCGCGGTAGAGATTGGTGGTTACAATATGTTTGACTAGATCACTAGACCATTTACGTGTTTATTTGTGAGTTTGAACTACTGGTGCACAACTAACTAAATTATTAATGTTAGTGACATAGTTATAGAGCAAAAAAGACGTACCTAGACCCGGCGCCTGTATGGAAAAATTGTTCTAACAGGAACCACAACGTTTTAATGAGTTTAGCAACAATATCAATTTCACAGTTATATTAACAAAATGTAATTTGATCCGCGCTGGTTTTTCCAACGAGGGAAAGCAGGTTCTACATTTCTACAATCGTAACTTGTAGTTTTAAATCTTTTCGTTATTAATATAATGGTTCGGTTGCAGTATATTGCTACGGACAGGAATTGTAAAAGTGTGGAACAAAGATGTAATAAAATACGAAAAAGTTTTTCATGAAATTTTTTGAGAGCCGTCTGAAATTGATAAATAAAGGTTTCGCTGAATTTTCTTACTAGCTTTTTTTGGGTTTTAAGTTACATTTTAGAAGAACAGTTGAGGAGCCTGATTGTGCGTTTGCACAATTATTGTTCTCATATCGTAGGACAGCATTAGATGACACAGTTCAGCTGGACGAGTATCTTTTGTTTCAATTTGTTAAGAAATATATTAACATTACCCAAGGGAAGGCCTGACATTCAGATTTTTTGATAATAAATAGCAACCCCTCGAAACAAATTAATGATGTTTATTGGAGACAAGTTAGCCACGAAAGTTTGGTGTTTCAGCAGCAATTTTTTCATGAGAATATTTGCCACATGCACAATTTTTGAGCTATCGCAATATGTTGTTATTATAATATTGATCATATTTGTGCTAAAGCTCTCTCAGTGCAGTAAGTGAGCATTTATGTATCTTCCATTGCTTCCTTTGTTAGATCTTAAATCTTCCCGGATTTACTAAACAACCCGATTAAAATTTGTTGTTATACCAACACAATTTATATTTATTAAGGAACAGAAAAGTAAAACGTTAGCCAATCAATTGTTTACAGGATAATTCAATGGCCCCATGAGTCTTAAAAGTTTCAATTTCGTTGTATCATAAAAGCAGCGATATAAAGAAGCCGTCATTTATTCGGAGTATTGTATCATTCCACGAATTACGGCTGAAATGATTGAGCAGTTCAAACGCAAAAGCCAACTCTGAAAATGAACTTGAAGCGATTAATTTATTTTAAACCTCGCATTCTTTATTTAGCATATTAATGTATCTGAAATTGAAAGGGATTTTTCGTTCACAAAGGTACGTTCTTACAAAATCTAGATAATAATGGAAGTAAAATATAGATGTGGAGGTAGTAGAGTATTTTCAGTGCTCCATTAAACAACCATCGTTTAACAAATTATAATGGGAAACAGCCCTCACAACAGAAATTAAGTTTAATTCTTTGATGCCTGGTGTTTTATATTCTCATTAAGGTAAAAAGCGCTCCTCCAAATCACTTACAACCTACCACTCCATTCCATGAAACGTTTCTTTGCCTCAACTCTTATAAATGTTTACATAAATATACTTTTGTAGTGGTTTTTGGGGGTAGGTAACTATAAAATTGTTTAAAACTTGCTTCATTTTGTGCTATTACTGAAAAGGGTTGACTTTTACTACTCAAAGTACTGAAAGTCGATATTAGACAAAAAAATTGACTTGGTCAAAGAGTGAATTCAATTTGAATTCTTAAGGCTGAAACGTATGTGGAATGTAAATTTGTTGAGGTGTATGTATGTTTCTTATCATTCCTTAATTGGTTCACAGTCAACTCGGCGCTTATTCACGCCACACAAATTTCTATAAACAGGCTTGAATGTACATTTCATCGTGTAATGTTAAATACAGTGTAGATAAGGGAGGTATAATGAAATAGAAGTGAACAATTTTGGGAAATGAATTTTATCGCCCCGGAAAGGAAGACATTCGGTTTATCACCATAAATGTTGAACTTCGTAAGTGATTAAATTCTCGGTCATAAAATATGTGTGTATACGTAAATCTTTTAATTCCTTTTCAAATTTCTAACTTACAGGGTAAAAAAGAACCGTATAATTTCCCATGAAAACAATACAAAACGAATAATATCGGGTTTAGTACAATCTAAACTAAATTCCTAGGTATTAAGTGGAAATTTATGTGTTCAATTTTAAATTTTAATTCTTGTTAAACTCATTTTAGTTTGAAATTTAAACCTCTGCTGTGAAACTCAGATAGGAAACCCACAGGTTTAATATCCAATTATTAATTATTTCATAAACAGTCTGAAATTAATAGGAAATAAAGTTGATCCCTAACAGATTTCATACATTTCAATAATAACTAATTAAATATTAAACACTGTTAATTGCCAATTAACTTACAGATTACAAGAATTTTTGGAGTAACTCGAAAAACGTGCGACCTTACAAGACCGCAAAAATTGTTTTTACTGAAAAATACTGCTTTATGGAATCTTTTAGGTATAGCAGAGTTTAAAAACTCTTTGTTGAATGCGTCGTTGAAATCGATACAGAACACAACAGATAAAATGCTCATAACATGGAAATAGTTGGTATAACGTACAATATAAATCAACTGGAATGTCCTACTGAAATAAAAAATGATCCACAAAATTATCTTAGATTTATTTTTAGACCGAAACAAATTTTTATACATTTATTTTAGTACTTTCATTAACATAAACATACTATGTTCAATTCAGAACAATTTTATAAGTTTTTCATACGACGTTGTTCTTTATCGGCCCTGTATTATCGTATTGTTATTCAGTAACCTATCAGAATGTCTTAGCTATAAACAAAATGTTTTCTTTCCCACCGAGAAATTTACTTGAATGTTTCTAAAACGACCTACTTTACTTAGCAGTAAACAACGTTTTAAGGAAATCGAGGGTTGAGGTGACAAGTCGTGTTCATTACCTATAATAATGAATTTCAACGTGATCCACTTTCCTTAAATGGCTCTTAAATCAAAAGCGATCCATGCTGTAAAGATTGTCGGAAAAGAGGATTGTACGTAAGCTTTGGATTTTCCAAATTTGTCTGCATTTCGAAAGAATGGGTTTATAAGATGATCCTCGTAACATCGTTGTGACATTGGATTGTTTCATGTATTCCACGATGTGATCAAGATTTAATGGACGTTTGAAAATGGATCGGTCGCAAATAACAGACTATTCAAGTAAAAAGTTTAATCACCTGACTTTGATGACTTATTTTACAAAATTATTGAGGCGAACTTTGATAACATTTTTACCAGGTTACAATCCATGAATTGTTGTTATAATATGTAAATTGCAAATGTTTAGTCGGTAGACTTTTCACGCTTCTGAATTTTCTTTACAAAAAGTGCTATAAAGCGTATGATTTTTCAACACCCTTGCCTTTAGGCCTCTATAAATATGTTATCTGAAATTAATAAAGACAATTAGGTATTTTAATACCTTCTAAATATTTTACGATATAAAAATAGCAATCAATTTTTTCATTTGTTTGTAATTTGTCGGAAAAGCAAAACGTGACAACTTTTCACTTATTGCTCTAAAACAAACTTATTCTTTTGTAATAATATTAATGAAGTAGAGAAATTTAATTATACATATACAGGGTGTCCCAGGTTTAATGATCAGGACTTTGACATTGTGAGGCTGGATTGCTCCTATAAACATCGGTCCTAAAATTCTTCGTTTCTGAGGTACAGGGCATTCAAATTTTCTAAAAATTAAGTTTTTATTTATTTATTTTCGAACTGTGTCTTGACTTTTTTCGTTTCTGTTACCGTCCGGCCGCAAACTAGATTTTTATAATTTTTTTCACGAAAAATGTATCTTAGCCGTGTACAAAAATGATGGTTGCTATGCATCTTATGCTCTGTCCATGTATCTTGTGTGCCAATTTTGGTTTGAATATTTTCCACAGTTCAGAAATAAATAAATAAAACTTTTATATTTTAGAAAATTTTAACGCCCTGTATCTCAGAAACAAAGAATTTTAGGACCTATGTTTATAGGAGCAACCCACCTTCAAATGTGTTTTTCTACAAAATGTCAAAGTCCTGATCATTCAACCTGGGACACCCGGTATATTTTGTAAAAATCCATACGAGATATGGTGTTTTTGTGATTTAAGGTATCATTTTTGGTGAGAGAGGCTGCTCTGCCATTTCATTCTGCAAGGTAAATAATTTCCTACCGCCGCGCCGTTAACATTTTTTCTTAAATAATAAATCTCTATGATTGTATTTTTCTTAGTTTTTAGTTATCATATGCCGTAAAAATTGTTGGAATACAATGAAGAGTATCCGAATTAACCAGCCAGACATTTTTTCATTATTAAAATGTTGTTGTTAAACAAAAATGGATCAGTCTTAGTATTAACGTCTTACCAAAGGTGTACTTGGTTAAATATTGTGCGTAGGTATCTTAAATTAACCTAAAAAAATCGTTTCTAAATTTTCTAAAACATATTTCTCTTCTGTTACACATAAATTCTTCTTGTCATCATGATCCAAGTCAACTAAATGCTGTCATTAAATCTCTAACAATCAGGTCATTACATTTAACTTATGATAAATCCAGAGAGAAGGAGAACTCCCTTAATTGAGAACCACTTTACAACAGAATGGATATTCTTCCAAATAGAATTATAAAAGATAGCAATAATCATACTAAAAAACCAGCAGACTCAATTGCAAACAAATTTCCTAAAAATAAGAAACATTTTTAAACCATTCATGACGCCTAAACAACTATTAATGAACGCTAAAGACTATGTAGGTACCTGGCGAAAATCAAGGGGTATATGAGATTCCTTGTTCTGAATACAGTCGCTCGTATGTAGGAAAAACGAATCGAAGATTGAACATGAGATTACTAGAGAACATAACCTGACAATAAATCAATTTAATACTTCGTTAGCTTGTCATCACATGGATACTGGTATAGATACTAGAGATGCCACGAATATTCGGCTACTATTCGGTATTCGGCCTATTCGGCTACTTTTTATTTTATTTTAACTTTTTTTATTTCCAAATCATACAATCAATTGAAAAGAAAAAAATCGCATATTAGCTAAAGATAAGAACAATCATGAAAAATAAACGCATAATATTACTCATAAAAAAATTATTTTAACAAAAAAAATCAGCATAATATTCCCAAATAGGCGATCTTTTATTAAATTGTGCCATTACGTAAAGCTTTTCGCGAACAAACACCGATATTTTTTAAGATATACACTATTATACACACTATAAGTAGCACAATTTGATGTAACAATTATCAAGAATGCATGTTATCACACGATCTAATCGCGAATGAAACAAATACCTAGCGTCCAGCCAGGTACTAGGTATTAGGTATTATTTGCCGCCCCTTAAGGGCAAATCCAGAAATTGTGGGGGGGGGGGGGGGCAATAACTTGTTTTTTGGTTCAACAAAACTTGAACCCCTCACGGTACCGACGATTTCTTTTAATTCAGTATCGTTTGGTTTCATAAGTACATACCTTTTTTGAAAAATATTGAAAAATGTTCAAACTATTGTTTATTAAATTGAATAAGGTCAGTATCCAACACCGACGATGCCGACTAATGGGTCGGTACTCAATACTTACCGACCTGGGAAAAAAAAGGGTTAAAAGAATCAGATTTTCAAATATATTAATTATAAATACTTAATTATGTAACAACGTTGAATCTATCTAATGTCATTTTGGGTACCTATCATTGGAATGTCTTGTTGAAAATGCAATAACGCGAGTCCCACAAAACGATCTTAGGTCAGTGGCTGCTGAGTCACGATTTCAGCCGACGAAGGGCTGAAAAACATCTTTTTGCAGAAACCAAGCTAATTGGAAAACTCAAGAAAATGTGTAACAGTAGTTTACAATAAGGATAAATGCCTGCATCGCACATTCTAAACATTTCCGCAACAGATAGATCGCCGCTATGTTTCAAATCGCGATCACAATAAGCCTTCCACCACCAATTTTTTGCCCCCCTTTGAATTCGCCCGTGTCGCCCCTACACTATATAGAGTATAGACATGAATAATGACAATATTGTAAAATTCTGTATTTCCTTGCTAACTGTTAACTGTATGAAAAATGAAAAATCATCAGGTGATATAGTTTCGTGTTTTACAATTTCGCACTATACCGATAACGACAAAGCGGTAATGGTCCGTTGCCTGCTTCCTGGTAACAAGTGCTTATAAGCGTCAAGAAATAGGTCTATTTTGAAATGCACCCGCACACAGATAAAGAAGATCGGTCTTTTTGCCAACGCAGATCGGCGCCCACTTTTTACCAGAATCCTAGGCCGCTGGTTGCCGGTGCCGGACATGTATCCGTCGCATGGATTATCGATGTCGAGTCATTAATTTCAGCGATTTCCCTAAGAAACACACTGTGGGACACACCACTCACGTCCCACAGTAACCGAAATATCACCCAGAATTCTCTGCATATATTGAAAAAAGCGTTCTTCGTGTTGTTTCAACGATTGGAATAAATGAGGATATTCACCATAAACTTTTCGTTCTCAATTCACTTGCTTCGTGCGTCGTATCCGTAGAAATGTACATTTTCCATCAATAAAAAGTCTTCGTCTGAAGACGAACCAGACTTCTTTGTAGTATTGAAGTTACTTTCAAACTGGTCCGGACGAGCCGAAAATCGGTGTTCATTGTGTACTACTCAGATAACTTGTATGCGCTGATTTTCGGCGCCGGACAATGGGCGGTGTGCGTACCCTAACCCTTGTGTCGGCAGCGGCTTATGACCGTATACAATTTTCTATTTGCAACAGTGATCGGCTGCTTTGGCCATTGCTTTCACTCAACGTTTTTACTTATTTTATTTTGCCGCCCCTAGTAGCTTGCCACCCGGGCGCCATGCACCTCTTGCACCCCCGGCACGTCTCGGCCCTGCAAATACCGCCGCGGCGTCGTTAGGTACCGCACGCACTTCAATGATACAGGTCGGAACCCTGTCACCCGCGAAATGCACTAAGCGTCGCCGAATATTCGGTACTTCGGCCGAGAACCTAGCCGAATATTCGGTATTAGGCAAAATCACTATTCGTGGCATCCCTTATAGATATCAAAAATATCAAATTACTCTCTCCAATTTACACCAACGTATTATATGAGAGGTTGTAGAGAAATAGAAAAAAGACCTTTAGCACTGAACAAAAGAGATGATGGCTCAAGGATATCACCTATATGGAAAATCGTGATAAAAAAGAAATAATTACACGAGAAATATCCAAAAAATGAACCCTAATTTCAATATACCTACTTACAAAATACGAAACCAGTAGATGTATTTGTAAATTGAAACCGCAGCTTTGTGGAAAGGGATTGTAGTTAAAAAGACTTAAGTAAAAATTTATTGTAATCATTAGGGCGCGGATGTTTATGATATGTCATCTTTTTTTCTGAACGTCCAAAACAATGCCCATGTACATAGAAATGTGTTTTAGTACATCCTGATTCCAAAAACACCAGTTTTATTTTGCATTTTTTTGCATTTTTTTGAGTTTTTGGCATTAAAGGGCATTTTTTAATATTATTTTGTAATTTTCATGTTTTTTAGCGCATATTTTACACTTTATTACTTTTTTCTGATAATTGATAATATTCTCGTAATTTCAGGGATAAAAATATTGTCTTAACATAATCTATGTGATGTTCTGTAGTTGCATATTTTGTGAATACTTAATTAAAAGCACAAATAACACCTATATTATCTACTACTAAATTGCAAGTACCCAAATTTTAAGTTACTTAACTGATGCAGCGATGAACGCTAGTGCTTAGACAAGCCATTAAGTGCATTACAAGGTCAGCAGAGCTATTGTTTCTTAACAGAATTCATCGAAGAGATTGTTTTGTTTGGTTACAATTTTAGTTAAAACATACAATTTGAAAAGAAGAGTTTGTGTCGGTCTTTTTTAAAAATGCCGAAAGTTAAACCATCCTTAGCATGCCATTTACGGAAATTTGTTTCCGAATTCGGTGAAAGTGTATTTTCAACAGATGGAACTGTTTTTATGTAAATAAAATTCAAATAAATAAGTCGATTTTGAAGTCATTTTCTTCATTTTGAGTGCATTTTTGTGATGTTTAAGGCATCTTTTAAGGTTAATAAATGCGTATATTTAAGGTCATTTTTGAAGATTTTTGAGTCATCAACATCCGTGCCCTAGTAATCATATAGAAAGGAAATGTATGGAACGTATGAGCTTAAAGTAATTTATGGTCGTTTGCAAATAGTTGAGTTTATCACTTCAAAGCTAAGATCAACAAAGGCGATCAACCCTCTTTGTGCATTTCGTTTTTTAATACCTCGCTTTAAGAAAATTGAAAAAGTCCTTTTCAACTATGACGTTCGTTAGAATTTAAAGAATGTCCTTAAGTATTTTCATTGAATTTAGCACGTAAAATCTGAAAATTTAAGGTAGGTACTACACTACCCTTTTTTCATAAATTTAGTAAATCAGTATAAAAGTTTTAATGGAGTAATAAAATAAGTGTGCGTAACTCATGTGCTAATGATGAATAAAGTTTTAAGGCTCTGGACTGAGACTCAATTTTATCACCTTCTTACGCAAAGTTTTGACTGTTTCTAACAATCATTCTTAACTTGCTTGAAAAACAAATTATAATAACTGATTTATTAGCTGAACGAAATCTTGCGCTTAAATGCCATTTAAATGCTCGTCTTTTAGATTTATATCCCTCATATTTAATAATCTACCATAAATTCAATTTTTCACTCTTATCTATGATGACTTTATTATTTTTGTCGCACACGATCCTCGAGTTATACTTCGTAAGCATATCCATTAATTTCCAGGCATCCCTGGATCAACCATTCTCTACAATCTCTTTACGGTAAGTAACCCTTTTAGGTATCGATTGAAGCCCCTTAGTTTATTATCGTAACTTATTTGTATGCAAATTTACTTTCAAACAATATGCCACAAAGCAAAAGTGTAACGTACGTCATTTTTCAATGTCAAAATACCTATCTTCCTATATTTAACAAAGTATTCCTTGTGATTTAATAACAAAAAATTACCAAACTTTAGCGTTCGGGACTACAAAAATTGTGTACAAAGGTTCGAAACACGATATAACATTTAACAAAGTTTGGTTTAATCCAATTACTCGAATTCTAACGCAATAATGAAGGTAAAGAGTTAATTTTTCTACTTTATTGTATTGTTACCATTTAATAAGGCAGACGATGTTAATTCCACAACACACGATATTATTTTATTCGCATTAAAATCGCAAAAAAGTTTGTAGTTGAAGCCTACTTTGAAGTTTATATTATTATTTTATATTTTGTTTTATTGATAGAACGGTTTAGAATAATAATATTCAACAAGGATCCTTTCGAAGATAAATGTTAAATGCTCTTTACAAAAAACGTAAATTATACAAAGGTGCTATTTTCAAAATCACGGATGGGAATTGCAAATTCCATTCGTGAATATAATTTACTTAGTAAAGATAAGCATATAAACGACACCGTTCCTTAATTGTCAATGAAACACGCCTTACATTAACTCATGGTGGTTTATAATGCATCAATAATTATTTAAGTTATTAACTGCTATTATCCATTGCATTTTACTCTAAAATCAATATTTGGTAATGCTGACAAAACTGTTTAAGTAAAAAACTAGGTTCTTTTATTGCGCTGACAATACTTGGATCCTTCCATTATCCTTTCACAGCATTTCCATTATCCTTTTACTGCAATTTATTTTATCGGAATTAGCATTCATAAGAAATCAACGCGAGAACCAAAATATTATAGGTAATTTAAAGCAAAAATTACATTATTTAAGTGGTTATTACTGTATTTTTAAAATTACCTACAGAATAGTTTAATTTATCGAGTCAATTTTGGTACAAATAGAATTATATCAATTGTCCCCGCAAAGGATTCTGTGGAATATTCTTTCAGGCTTCGATCTGAAAATGGTCGGTGCTTATAACGCCTTAATGTGAAAGGGTTCCATTCGTGTTATCAAGTTGTCTGCAAAACAAAGCAAAATAACAGCTTTTGGTGAACAAATGTACAAAGATAAACACTTTTGTTTCACTTTAAAAAGAAAGTTACGTAATACTTTTCAAAGACTTTGTAATTTTCCTTTGAATCGTCGATCATCACATAATGGCATCGTTTCCATATGTTCTATAAATGTCCACCGACCTGAAATCGACACCAATTACCTGGACTTCACGTACTTTTTTACTATACCTTTGGCTTTTTCTCACCAACCACTTTTCCCAAAAAGAACGAACGATACAAAAGGTGTAACTCAGACTATCATGGGTATACGAAGTATAGATTTACAGAACATTATTCTACATAATGATAATAGTATATCGGATAGCAAATTGCAACAATTACAAATCCCTCGCATTTGTAGTGTCGAATATACCTGCTAATAAGGGTTATTTTAACCCTCATTAACAGTTGAAGGAGAAGGTATTGGGGTATAGGTACGTCACAATAATTTGCGATATTATTAGAGCAATGGAGGTTCCTATGAGGAAATTGAAACAGAAACAGCAATTAATTTATGTAGGCTTTAAATCCACATTCGAAGAAGGTTTTTTATTAACGAAACATAATTCATCAAAAATATGATTTTTTTAAAGTAAAGGTATGTCAGCGATCGTAATTGTTTGTAATACACATGAACATAATTTTCAAATTGGGTGGTAATTTTCGCGCCCCCAAGAATTGTCACTCTAAGCCCAAGAATTATTATTTTTACCCCAAGAATTATTTTTCGACCCCAGCTATTTAATTATTATGGTCCCAAGATTTCTAATCCCAAGAATTATTATATTAGTCCCCAAAATTATTATTTTAACCCACAGAATCATTCTTTTGGCACCCAGATTTCATTCATTTTACCCCATGAATTTATTCATTGTATTCAATTGAAAAAAAATATACTAAACCTACCTCTCACCTAAGCGCCTGAGTGGCAATATACGTTTAGGTTGACATTTTTTTTTAGTTTTAGTTTAGTTTAGTATCATATTCCCGTTTTTGTATCAATTGAAAGAAATATACTAAACCTACCTCAAACCTATGCGCCTGAGTGGCAATATACGTTTAGCATGGCATTTTTTTTTAGTTTCAAATACTTCTATAAAATAAGTAAATAAATAAAATCTTGTTGTAAAATAAAAAAATCTTGGAGTGAAATGAATAAAATCTTGGGGCCAAAAAAATTAAAAAGCTAAGGTAGAAAAAATAATTCCTGGGGTAAAAATAATAATTTTTGGGGTAAGAATGACAATTCCTAGGATGCACAAAATAATATCTCTTTCAAATTTTTATTTCCAGAAGAGAAATGCAAACTAAAGGACGTACAAGTCCGTGTGTTTCAATTCCACACGTTTTTGAATGTGAGATCTCAAAAAAATACTGTACCACTATTACACGACTGCGATTAAATCATGGATGTTTTCCAGCCCACCTGTTCAAAATAGGGCTGGCGGAAAGTTAAGTTCCTTGGGTGTGTTCTATCCCACAAGTATTACCCACCTACTCAGTAGGAATAAAGTAATATTAGACGAAATCGTGCAGTTTTTAGGTAGCTATAATAGTTGAAGTTAACATTTGATAAAAAATGAATGAAGCTAACAACCAATGCCAAAAAAAGTCTGTGTGATAACTGTCAGTTAGAAGTACAAAGAGAATTGTACGAAGGCGGGATGATAATTTGGCACTAACTATTGTAACGTTCCATGTTCAGGTTGGTTAGATTGATAATGCGAATTCAATCTGTGAAATAGTGTCTTCTTATCAACTTCTCATAGTGAAAGTGTTATAATTTTGAAAAACGTACCGTCATTTTGTTTCTGTACTACATGAAAGGTTTTAAAAAGTTGAGGAAATACAAAATGTTGTGAATAAATCTGCTCCTTAATATACGACCATAAAGAGTTGGGTAGCTGAAAGGTGACCGCACAAGCGTCCAAGGTGAGCGTCGACATATGGTTGCAAAAATTCACAATATGGTCATAAAACACGGGAAACTAAAATTGCTAGTACTGTATGAATTTCAAAAGAAATTGGAGCTTCAACATTCCATGACTTGATATTTCAATAAGTTTTTCTTTCATGTTTACTGGTGTTGAAAGGAATCGACTAAAAACAGAATCAGTATCTATCTGCAACTGTCGTAACTGTTTTCAATTTCTTCGGGGAAATAATTACAGAGCTGTTGTTTTAAATTGAGCAAAGTAACTTGCATGCCTGCAAAAACTTGTTCAAAATTTGTGGGACTGTAATTGGATAGATCTTCCTGAATGCACTGGAATCAATCGAACTGCTTTTTGCCAAGTGAAGTCGACCATAAATCGATTTTTCTTATAAACCCCTTCATTTTATCTGTGGCTGAAATTATATACTACCCATGTGTTCTGTGGTTTTTTGAACAATACAGGTCTGCAAAGCTTATTTTCCTTTAATGGAATTTAAAACTTTAATGATGGTTTTCATAACACAGTCCATTTCAGGAGGTAAAGTTCTTGACACAAGAAAAACCAGAAATTTCAGATACCATTGTAAATTAGGCACGCTATTTTTGTTTGGGTGATGAGTGGAGGGAAATAGGGGGTCGCGAACAATTTTTTTAACTAAATAAAATATATAAATAAAGAGGAGTCGCGCTTTAGATAAGTTTCTGTTGAAAAATAGAAGCATGTTGATACATTTTCCATTCTTAGGCCGCCTAATTATCATCCCGCTCTCGTACAAAAGGATTCGACATCGAGTGACTAAAATTTACGTCTCTCAAAAAAACCATCAAGATTAGTACACGGCACTATTATCTTGAAACACAGTACTCCATCTGCTCAGTTTCGAAAGGTTTCTGTAGGCAAATTTTGTATACTGGCGAGGTTCAATTATTTTTTAACGTCAATATGGCAAGCTCTCATAACCATTCAATATTCATTTTTCCTTTATATGCTTTATACCGAAATGAATTTTAGTTTCCTTTTCCCTCAAGCGTAAAAAATTTTCTATTGGTAATTTTACAAGGAATTTTCTTCCTTCGTTATGTCACAGTAAGTTGAAAGTGTGGTGTGCTATATTGATATCGCGAGAAAGTAATAAGCACTTTTTCAGCTTTTGGTCATTTTTTATCAACCGATTCTGTACCTCTTTCCTCATTAAACAATTTTCCACAATTCCTATACATATAGAAATTGAAATAATCAACACCCAATACACAAAATTAAATTATGTCTGTTAAGTCAATTTTTTCTGCGAATTTTAACTTTTTTGAGAAAAATTCCGTATGAAAATTAATGTCCGAATGTCCCTTTAAGTAGTGAACAAAATGTTTAAAATGTAACCAATCAAATATTAGAAACATCCTCAAAAATTAATGAAATTATCTGTTTGACTCACAACCACCTGACCTTTTCGTTAAAAGTAACCAGTTTTAATAAAGACATTTGATAACGCGCAGGGCGTTCTATAACTATCGGAAGTTGTTCCATTCAGTATATTAACGTCGTTTGTAGTGCGAGGAAACTAAAATTAAATCAATTTTGAAATTTTCGCTTTTAAAAATTTGTGCATCAGTTATTAATTTAACAGTGAACGTTGTTTAATTAAAGTGATGGGTTGGAATGGATTGGATCAAACTGGGGAAAAAGGGATGATGACGTCACTAGGGTAAGTTAGGAATACAAACATCTTTCGAAATTTGCTAATTTGTACCTTTTCTTGCATTACAGACGGCACTGACGCAAGGTGAGTCATTTTTTATTAAAACCACATTATTTTTTGAACTGATTTTTAAATTTGGGTTCATGGTGACGAACTCAAAATGTAAAAGTTGTGCACCACATGTGTCCGTTTTTATTTGGTTACACTTCGAACAATTAATTCTGTAGTAATTTTTGCAAATCTGAAAATTAAGGTGAAAATGATTGATACGTTTCAAAAAAGTTTGCAAAACACAAATTTTCTAAGAAATGCTATTTAACAAGTTGATCTTTTAATTACACAACTGTATTTTTCGTATTAAATATTCGAGATTTATAAATGTTAATTTCTTCAAAAATCGATAAATTTAACATCTGTTTGAATAATACCCATCAGGTGAAACAAATATGAAGGTAACCAGATGTGACTCCAACGTCAACTAATAATTTTGATAACGTAGGACTGGAACTTGTACATTGACATTTTGTAGTGCGCGAGTAGTGAAATTAAATCAATTTGAATTTAATTGTCGGTACGCGTTCGCGTTCGTGTTTTGGTTTTCGCGTTTAAAAATTTGTGCATCAGTGACTAATTTAACCGTAAACTTTATTTAATTATCTAAAGTGATGGATTGGACCGATGGCAAAAATAATGGATAATAACGTCACTCGGGTAAGTTAGTGGTATCCATTTTCTTTGAAATTTGCTAATTTGTACCTTTTTGAATTACAGACGGCAGATATACAGTGACGCAAGGTAGGTGGTTTTGTTATTTCTTTGTATTTTTGAACCGCTTTGTTAACAATCTCAAACATTATGCGTGCGTATAAAAATGTTGCTGGACAGTTTTAAATGGTATTTGAACAATAACGAAATGAATTAATTTACATGTTGCGCACCACATGTACGAACATTTGCGATTTTGTAGCGATATTCCCTCCTTTTTCTGCTCAGTCAGAAACTATTTTAGTTTTAACGTGCTGTCTTTATGAGATTAGAAACCAAAATAAATTTGTACGGTAGTCATTTTTATAAAAGTACAAGAAAATTCAATTAATATTGCTAAAATGTAAATATATTTCTGGTATTTTATTTTCATTTCCGTAGTCAAGAATTTTGCCTTTTACATGTATCTATTAATGAAATTCCATTCTGAACAAATTTGTTTGGCAAAATAATTATTTGTACAACCGCAAACGTGTCGGTTTTAAAATTTATACCAACAATCAAAAATTGTTTACAAGGACTTTTATTTAAAAATTTTAAATTTATAGGTTATAACAAGTTTCGTGCGTTTTTCTTTTAGATTTCCTTTTTACTTCAACGAGTCAAATTCATAAAAAGTGTTCGTTCTCGGTATTTTCAAATTTTCTGGATTTGACTGAACTAAATAAAATTGAATAAGCTTTCAACAATAAATAAGTAAATAAGAAAATCAAGAATTGTTTACAAGCAGCGGCTGGGTGTCACACGGGGCAAAAACTATGGTGTCACCCCTATACTTAGATATAAAGAAATTTATAAATTGTAAAACATAATGAAACATTTGACTTATACCATAATACAACATACAACATAATCTCCATTAAAAGTAGTACGATCGTCAAAATATTACAAATCTAATTATATAATATACACACGAATACTGAAAAGTGAAACATTTCCTAAAGCAGAAAATTGTCATTTCTGTCGGAAATAAAAATTGTTGTCACCCCCAAAATGGTGTCACTCCTAAAATGGTGTCACCGTTGCCCCCCCCCCCCCTAGCTACGCCACAAGGGCTTTTATTTAAATATTTTAAGCTTTGTTTTTTCCTCGCTTCACTCTCATTCTATGTTACCTTTATACTTGAACGAATGAAACGCCAATCTGAATGGCAGTTTTTAAAAAAAATAATTATTTATGCAACCACGATAGTATCGGTTTTCAAAATTTTCAGAATAATTTTTGGGTAAATAAATCTGAAAAAAATACTCCATCAATTGTAAAATGTGAACATGAATGAAATTCTTCTTTGAGGAAATGTTTACTTGTTTAACAAGTGCCAGTTTTTAAAACTTTTAATTAAACATCCAAAATCGTTTACAAGAGCTTTCATTTAAGACTTCTTCATGTTATGTCGATATTACAGCTTTCATGTACATTTTTTACTTTACCCAATCCATTTTCTTTAAATAGAATATTTGTTTATATTATAACTGCTAAATTGTTGATTGTCAAAATTTCTATACCGTTCGTGGATCAGTTGAGCTAAAATTGAAAGAAATTCCAAAGAGAACAAATATAGATTGTCGTAAACTAGAAAAGCTTATTTATTTAAATGTTTTTGGATTAGCCTTTTATGCTACATCGTTGTTACAGATTTCGTGCTCCCTTTTTGAATTTTTTTAATAATCTACGTTAAGTAGTAAATTTATTATAATTAATGATTTCTAAATTTCTGTTTATTGAGGCTTTCATTAATCTTCATTTATTATTACATGTATTTTATTACATTATTACGTTTGGCAGAAATTTACCTAAATGACCACCATGAAGTAGTGAAGCTATAAACATTGGACAGTACTAACCATAATACCAACATTTAAAGAAGCTTTTTTACACTTTTATACAAATAAATTTAAATTACCAGTAAGTAAACTGGCACAAAACTTTCTGTAGTGTCGTTGTAATCAGAAAACGATTTCTGATTTTCTTCTCAAATATGGGGTAATCTCATAAATATTTTTAATATTTTGTTAATTTCCGACTAAACCGGAAGTAAATTGTTATACTTATTACTTATTATACCCGATTAAAAGAGTTGTAGGTCCTCTACTTCACTGTAAAATTTTATTTCTTCATCTTTGTTAGCAAAAATGTTATGATTTATTAAATTTCCAACTTCAAAAATTCCCCCCCCCCTGCCCTAAATTTAGTGGCAATAGTTTTTCTTCACTATCTGTTCATTCTCATATCTCATTTCAAAAATGAATTTTGACATTTTGATCAACTTTGGACACCAATAAATTGATCACGTTAAATTTTTGTTCTTTATCAATTATAACTAAAAAGTTCTGGACATGCTTTGATTATATTTCCAATTTTCAAATTTTAATTAAGTACCTACCTAAGTTATACTGGTCTTGAGCTAGAGCCTAAAATGTTAAAACTTCGATAATTTTATTGCTGCATTGGCCGCTATTTTAAATTTAGCAACAAACGAGTAACGGCGTTTCACTTGTTTCACTAAGGGAAATTAGTTTGGGTTAAAATTTTAATTTTTGAACGCAAAATAACGCCCCTAATTTGGTAAGAAGCTTGTTGTACCGATGAAGTTTTTTGATGGGCCTTAGTTTTAAAGTTCATCAAAGTCGGCCTAGTAGTTTAGGCCCCACAGCCGTCATTCACGCAACCACGCACCCCCACAGAAACATTTGTCAAAAATGGCGGTTTTGGACTCAGAGGACCCAAAACGTCGAGATTCATCAAAATCTCGAATTCAATAATAATAATAATAATAATAATAATATTTATTGGACGATACAAATAAATCTTATAACTTAGGCAAGAGTGTTAAATAAAACAACTAAATAAGTATAAAACTAAATAATAAAGTAAAAATATGATAATGGTAGAAATGAATATTCATAACAAATAATACAAGCATGTCCAAAGGAGAACAGATCGGCAAAGCCGTTTTTCACTGCCCCCTACAGTGTAAAGTCTCAGACTTACAATGAAGCTAAGGTATCAAGCCTTGTTGCACATTAAGCAAATACTTTTTATACTGCTTCAGAAAGATTGACTTTGACTGAGCGAGAAACATAGTATTAAATTTATTTAACATATTGGGTGCCACGTATTCAAAACAGTGTCTGTATTTACAAGTCTTGTGTCGATGTATAGCATAAGGATCCCCGCACCTTAACTGCATGTTACACAAATTAGTATTTGAGCGCTTTACTAATAAGTTGTACAGGTAAATCGGCTGTCCATCATGTAGGATGCTATATAAAAATGATCCGTATAGCAGTGCCATCCTTTGTTCAAGTTTTAGTATTTCCAGCCTATTGTAGTGAGGGGTTATGCGATCTCTGGGGTGTATTTGAAATGCAAAACGTAAACAGGTATTTTGCAGCACTTGAAGTTTATGTTTTAATGTGGCAGATAGGAAGTTATAGTATACAATGCTGCCGAATTCAATATGGCTGAGCACCAGAGTGTTAACCAGATACCACTTAATGTCCTGAGGGAGAACATGTTTAAATTTCCACAGCGATTTTAACTTAAAATAGCACAGTCTACATTTCCGGCAAACGTGTTTATCAAAACTCAGATTTCTGTCAACAAGTAACCCGAGATCACGAACACTATCACTGAAATTAATAATCACACCGTTCAAGACAGGCAGAGTTTCTAACTTACTAAGGGCTTTATTCACCAGGTAGTTGTTACCGATACACATAACCGTGGATTTGCCTGGATTCAGGCGTAAGCCATTTTTTTCAGACCAAGAGAACAAATGTTGGAGGTTATCGTTAAGTTCGTAAAACAGACCATTGACGTTGACTGGTAGACATGATTTGTAAAGCTGCGTGTCGTCTGCGTAAAGGTGAATACTCCATTGATGTTTTATTGTGGCAGGTAGGTCGGCAGTAAATATAGAAAATAAGGTTGGACCCAGAATACTCCCTTGTGGTACACCACATTCAACCGCACGTTCGCCAGATATGCAGCAATCGATTTTAACTACCTGAGAGCGATCGGAGAGGTAATTTTTAAACCAAGCAATAGTTTGGGAGGGTAATCCGTAAAAGTGCAGTTTAGCCAGGAGCAGATCACGATTGATACTGTCGAAAGCTTTACTATAGTCTAACAATGTGAGGCATGTAACTTCAGATTTATCCATGTTTTTACTCACATCCGTAATTATTCTGGTCATGGCGGTTGTAGTACTATGCTTTGGGCGAAATCCTGATTGTATGCTGGGCAATAACCTGTTGTCGTGAATGTAATTAACTAGTCTTGAATTAACAATTTTTTCAAGTATCTTTGACATTGTTGGTAGCACGCTAATCGGTCGGATATCTTTTAGGTCATGGGCCGGGTTAATTTTAGGTAAGGGGTTTACTATTGCTTTTTTCCACAGGATAGGTACAACACCATTGGTCAATGAAAAGTTTAATATATTTGTTAAGACATCAATGCAGGATGGTAGTACTAGTTTCAGCATATTTAAAGTAATACCATCAATACCAGCCGCCGTGGAGGTTAAATTGTTCACGATTCTTTGAACTTCTATCGATGACGTTTGTCTAAAAGGCGTAGGCTGCAAGTCTGAGTATTTCGTGCGATAGAAGAGGTTTAGGGTATCCATATCAATCGTTTGATTTTGGATGCTGTCCACAAAGTAGTCATTGATTAAATTGGCATCTTTTATGTTTGGAGCTATTTCGGCCTTAGGTTTGGTGTGCACGTTCCAAGTAGCAAGATTGTTCCACAAACTTCGAGGATTTTTCTTATACGTGCTTATTTGGTATTGTATATGTACGCTTTTTTTTCGTTCTTGATTGCAGTAGCGAGATAATTACGGAGATCTCTGTAGAGGTTAAGGTCATTTTGACGTTTAGATAACGAATATTTTTTGTATGCAGAGTTTTTCATTTTAATTAACACTTTTAGAGTGTCCGAGACGGCTGATGATTCTTATGCAGCTTAATAGTTCTTACGGGGGCGTGAGCGTTAAAGAGCGTAAGAATTAGTTCGGTGAAGTATTCGACTTTTGCATCTATATTTTATAGGTAACTTTCCTTATGTTATTATATACACGTGTGTACATGCACGAGAAAGTTAAAATGCGTAGAAATACATTCAGTAAAATCCACAGCAATCTGCCAATCTTGAGTCCATTAGCTCCTTTCAATTATTTTTCTATTCCATTTACGTTAATAACATTTTAGACTCCCCTTATTCGAAATGTGGATGAGACACAATTTATTTAAATTTAAATGTGAAAGATCCCTACAATTTAGTCACTGTTTCGATCACAATAATAGACTCAAGTGACAAAGAAAAACATAGTCAAAAGGATCAAAGGAATTTAAAGATGCAACTAGGAGAATTCCAATTATATACTTATATGAGAGCATACAAACAAGCCGCTTTAATAAAGAATTATCCTATATTTAGGAAATAAGTACTAATCTGTTATAAAATGAGTTACATGCGAAAACATCGCCATATACTCAAATTGCAAACTACATATTGGGATGTTCGGTGATTAATAAACACTGTGTATTAAATCAATAACACGCGTTGTGTTTTTGAAGCTTCGGTTTAGAAGTTTCATTTATTCACAAAAGGGTGTTTGACGGAAAATTATTTTACTATCGAACATTTAGTATTTGTCATACTCTGTTGTTAAATCCGAATTTCAAACAAATGCAAATATTTGTTTTTGGTAATGTAAAAGCAAACAACCTATTCATTTTACAAAATCACTTTGCAGTCCAATTGCTACAGATTTTACTTACTTAATGTTTTCTCTTTTAATTAAATTTAATTAAAAATCGATACAATTACTTGAACATTTTAACCCACTTTTATTCTTTTTTGAAAAGCTTTATGGCGTAAGTATACACCTCTTATCTATGCACGTTAAAATGCTATTAGGGATTGCTTGAACTGAAATATCTTTATTGAATTGGCGTTACACCAACTGTTCCTTTTCACTTGCAACAAACATTTGATTATAAACTGCCTCGTTAAAAGGCTCTCGTGATACACAAAAAAAGATTGAATTTATCATCGCAAAGAATGATTAAAATTATAATTGTCAGGAAAGTCAATTAGGTTACTTACTCATTTATCCGAATCCTCTTCAGTATAGAGCGGTTAGAAGCTTCCATTCTTCTTTACAAACGCCTTCAACCTTTTCCCGTCTATTCCACACTACGCAGACATTTCTTGTTCCACGATTTCTTCGGTCCTTCCCCTTATACTTTCATTAACTTAAGTTTCCGTTATCATCCTTCCATCGTTGAAGTTATTCTCTTTCAATTTTCGTGTCTATATAGGTTCCATTCCTAAGAGCTCTCTTACTTTTGTTTCTTCATTTTATTCATTTTTGTAATTCCCAAGGATTACACTGTGCCTGTCAATTAAACACCAGGTTTCCGCGACAAAGAATAATTTCAGGATAAAGACCTTGTTGTAAACGTTCAGCTTTGTCCTTTTGCTAACTTCTGACTTATTCATAAGGTTCAAAGGTTCTGTGTAAGTTATTTGTTGCCGTAGTTTTGTTATTCAAGTCACTATCCACCTTCTATAAATGAGTCTAAATATCTTACATTACCATGTTTGCTTTGATGATTTTCAATTCCTCTTCTGTCCCTTCACTTCCCCTCTTTCTTCTTTTCCTTGAACATTTCTGGTTTTATCCCGTCATTACCTCCTTCGCTTTCTGTAATTTCGCCTCTCTCTATTTCTGCCCTATAATATTACACAAAAGTATTCATTTCCCTTTACCTCTCTCCGATTTCATTCTTTTTAAGCATCCTATCCAACTTTTTCTTATTTCCTACCTTCGCTTACTCTAAACTTTCTTCAAATCTTTCCCATGGGTTTGGTTTTAAATTTTTTGACCATATATTTCATTTCTCAATTTTGTTTTTTATATGTTTCGTAATTTACTGTTCATTTGTTACTAAATACCTTTCCCAAGCCTGTGCTTTTTACTGAACGCTCCATTTCATCATGATTTCCAATTCTACAGCCCTCCACATTCCTCTATTCATAGAAAAGTCTATAACTGGCCATCCGTTTGAGTTCAAAACTTGCTCGACGAACCCATAGATACATTTTTCCAGCCCCTACCAACTCTACTACAGAATTGTAACGCCTCCCACTATTACTAGTGTGCCCTGTTTTATTTCTACCAACTCTTCAAGGTTTATCGAACATTTTCCATTTACCTCTGAGTTGTCAGATTGATTGGATGCATAAATTGTAATTACTGCACATGTTGCTTCCTTATTACTTAGTTTGAATTTTATACTCACCACCAGAGTCGACGGTTCTTCGGCGTTTCGCGCGTTGGGGTCAGTAAACATCTGCTACTGTAGTGACTGAGCTGTCTTTGCCGTACACAATTTCGAAGCACATGCATTAAAGTAGATATACATCTAGTACATGCATATCTACTTTAATCTCATGTCTACTTTAATGCATGAGATTAAAGTGTATCTACTTTAATGCGAGTTTGTTACGGACGGACAGGACACCCGTTCATTCGCAATTATTATATATAATTATGATTATCTCATTTACCAGCTCTCAATATTTTAATTAGGTAGTTTTTATGAATCAGACAAGCCATTTCTCCTTAACCGCTCGTATGTGTCACGGCGAAAATCTATGCCCCCCTTACACTTGTAGCTTTTGTCTTAGTTTTAGGCATTAGTACTACTGGCGCTTTAGATTTTTCAAACTCCCATAATAATTCCTTTTCCTTGGCAGCAAAATCCCTCACGTTCTACAGTAATTGTTTACAAATTTCTCCTTTGCCTTTAACCGTATCCGTAAGTCTACTTTTCCTTTCCGTCTCCGCCCCCGCAGTATACTCTTATTAATTTGTTGTTTGCGAACCTTATAATAATAATAATTGTTTTCTTATAAGTTATTTTGGCAAATTTTCTCCTGAACGTCGTTTGCTTTCTGCAAGGGTTTGTTGAAAAATTTCTAGAAGACTGGCACTAAACAATTGTCGAAAATTGCTAGGATTCTTTCTTCTTTCCATGTTTTTCCCTTTCGTTTCAATATTTCTGCTACGAAGTTGTTCCAGGTTGTTCTGGGACGTCCTCTTCTGGTTTTGCCTGCTTTCCTGGCTTCCCATACTCTCTTGACTTGTCTTCTGATTGATTTTGTTTATTTATTTTGTTGCAACCATTAAACAAATTCAAGTCATTTTATTTGGTTTAACTTTCATTTCTTTTTCAAAGCTCATGAATTGTACAAAACGTCGTGATGCCCATTAAGTATATTAAATATTTGGGAGTCCCTTATTGGACGCTGTCTGCAATGTGCTTGTTTTTCTACATAAGTTCTAGATAGTAGGACGCGTTGGCATTATAAGTAAGGAGAACGTTACACGTTACACATTTTGCGCAAAAAAACATATCTATTCAGAAATCGACCCCAAACCATTTATAAACAATTGTACATTTAAAAAAGTGAGTTGAAACATTCATGAAACGTCTTAAATTGAAACTAACTATCAATTCTCTTTTAAAACAAATAGAACGTGAAAAATATTAGAAACTATGTTGTATACATATTACCAGTGCTCTTTTTGTCATGGAACGCTTGGGAACGGCGTTCACCACCTGTTTTCGACGGATTATATTTTAAATATCTGTTGGGCTAAATAAAATTGCCCTGTTGAGCAGAGCAGATCGGATTTGATTTTCAAGAGCTCCTTAATTACACCACCGTTTAACCGACCCTGCATTTGGTTGCCTAAACACTGAACGCAGCATAATGTAGAAATCGTCCAAATACCGGACACATCCCGCACACCCTCAGATTATATTATAAGATACATAAAGTAATTGCTTGTAATCATTTGGCGTTTTTTGGCAAATAATTAATCAAGATCTTTTTTTTTATTCTAAAAATCACTGACCATAATCTTTTCACAGATGGAACAGTCTTGAATTATTTGGGTGGTCGTGATCTATGACGGATAAGAAGTTGATTGTTTTCGGATGACAGCATTTGTCATACCCTAAGGTTTTATTGTTTCACTTAGGTATGTTTGCAATATGTGCGACCTACTCAACTGTTAGACGTCGAACAGAGCTGAAATTTTCCTTTACTTTCTCGACCGTTTCAATTTTTGCAACAGCTTTTGTACTCTGAGGTGGAGTTTCGTCTTTTATGGAACATCTTCCACGTTTAAATTCTAGAGACCACTTTTTAGAATTGAATCCGTGGAGCGAATTCTCCCAATGGTTGGTCATCTTCTTCATGTAAAATTCGTTTTCGCCTCTCTTGGTTCTTGTTTTCATTACAAATACTTGGCAGTTAATAAGTACGCAAAAAAAATTTACTTCTGCTTCTTGAGTCATTCTGCAATGTGTTACGAATATAAAAAACCTTCGTATAGCTTGATAAATCGATTCCACAACATAATGAAATACGGTTGTAGGTCAACATAGTACCACAGTACGATCAGTTAAAGTCATCATGTTGGTTTCCTCTTTTCAGGATTTTGTCTGTGTTATTGTACGAAATAATATTTTGGGAATCTATAGCACATTTATTATGTTTATGAAATGGGGGAATAAATAAATATTATTATTTTAAGACGCGAGCCATGTGAGAAACAGATCGCATGGTAGGGAAGTAACCCAGACATGAAAAGAAAGATCGACAGGACAATATGAGATAAGTAGAGAACCAATTAATCCTAGTTGAACATTATGCAACGATATAAAATGAAAAACCCTTGATAAATGTTGTATACATACAGCAATATCTACCTACCTATATGTTGGAGTAGATGCTTTTCGTGATGTAGTATTCTGGTCATGCTGCAGCGTAATAAATCAATGAATTAAGATGTGCTTTAAATTTAAATATAAACGTTATAAATAAGCTAAATATTGCAAAAAGAACAGCCAACGAGATTTTCTCAAAATGTGAGAATTCATTACAACCAAATGTTTATTTACATTGTTTATTTTTTCTACATGACGAAATAAAAATGAGCCAAGCGATATGAACTACATAACTTTTCCAGTAATACATTAATAATGCTTGTGATTTAATATTAAAAGATGTCTCAGTGAAGCGTTCTATAATGGAACAAATATAAAACAACACCTACACCCGAATTCGGAGTCAAAAAATTTCATAATAACAATTTTCATTTTATGTTTGGAGAAAGGTTTTGTGATACAACGAATTTCACATTTTAGCAATAAAAAATAGCGGAATACAAACTCACTTCAAAACGTGATTAAAAACTTTGGACTATTATTCGTCTGTTAGAGTAGAGAAGGTCTTGAGGTGCTCTCTTTGTGGAAATTAACTGAAATGAAATAATTTAGTTAAGCAAAGCAGGGAATGGTTATTAGTTTAGTAAATATAAAATAGAACAGTCCATGCCCACTTCGTGCTTTAACGGGATTGTTTAAACACTTAAATGGGGTTATCTTTGATTGGACTGCCCTGAAAGTACAATCATACAATAATATCTAAGGGTTGAAGTTAAAAGCTTTGACGGTAAGTAGTTCAGAAACTGGCAATTACTTTCGACAAAGATATTTATGAAAATCTCGTTGTAATAGGTATGTACTTTTGGAAGCCAATTAAAATACGCCATTTAATGTGGGCGTAATTAAAAAATGAGGAGTGTTGTGCTCTAATTGCAATCAATTCATGAAGTGATTTTAATTTCCTGCTTTATTTAAGGTCAATAAACTCCAAAATGAGGGCTTCTAGGAAGAGATCCACTTTTTCTTTTGTAGGTACCTATCTGTCTAATTTAGTACTTCAATTTGTTAATCGTCAACTTTCTCCAATTTTGTTTTATTAATTAATCTTGTTAATCAATGGCCACCAGGGGCGGCATTTAGGGAGGGCTGAGGGGGGCGGCCGACCCCCCCAAGAATGTGGGTTGGACTGTGAGGGCCATACATTAAACCTCAATAAAATAAAATTGGAGTGTCTGTTTAAACACAAAAGAAAAAAATTAAGCTAAACTTTCTATTATAAAATAATATACCTAAAGTGAACGCCAAACAAAATCCGTTGCACGTCATATAATGTGAGTGACGTAGATTGGGAGCAATGTTGCCAGATTGTAATTGGAAGAAGGTAACGCAAATAAAACTTCTGAGTTCACTCGTAACTTTAGTTATAATAAATAAAAAACAAAATCAAAACTTCAAAATTGTGACAGTCAAAGCGTAACCACAACAAAACATTACAAAATTAATACCTTATGGAATTGGCATTGGCAACGTTGCTGAAAACAATCCATTGTTACCAACGTGGCGATCATAAAATTCTGATGAAATTAATTTTTACAGGTCGAATTTTCACGATTTTTATGCCGTTACATTTACGGCAGGGACGTCAATTATCAGCTGATTGCTGACGTGCAACGGATTTTGTTTGGCGTTTACTGTATATACTGTTTAATACTTATAGGTAGGTGTATATTAGGTAGGTACCAATTTTATTGAAATAAAAAAAACAACAGAGAAAAAACGATTCGTTGCCCCCTCCAAGAAAACACTGAAATGCCGCCACTGATGGCCACTAAGGCATTATTTCTTGTCGCTTACCAGGGACATGTTTATGTTTATCATTTCATTTATGATATAATACAGTTGTATTTTATAAAAGTCAAGATTGGAGAACTTTAAAAGATATTGTCATAAAAGACTTCAAGATCATATAGAATTTCTTTAACTCTAAATTACTTACAATTAATTTTGACAATACTAAATTTGTTCCATTATGTTGTTATTCAAATAAACTTCCTCACCTATAACTATTTATTACCATCATTTCCATGTTAATTATCAACATCTTGAAACACCTATGGCCCCCTCCCCCAAACGTGCTGTTATTTCCATATTTTCATGCCTGGCCATCACCCTTCTTGAACTTTAGAACTTTATTTACAAAAAAGTATTTGCAATTAAATGAACATCAAGCGTAGTGAACCTTAGAGCGCTTGGGAACTGCCGAACCTTCCTCGACGTCGCCATTGCTGTCGGGGTCTATGGAGACGTCTTCCTCATGCACCTTACTCTCGTGATCGGTGCCAGTTTCGTTGCTGTCAGGCTGAGGGGAGTTTCGCACGCTTTGCCCAGGCAGTGCTTCTATACTGCAGAGCACAACAGATCAGCCTTTTTCCAGCTGCAGCCGGCAGTGGCACAACCGCAGTCGTGAGTGATCCTTTTCCTCGTAAAGCCAAGCGATACCAGGTGCAGATGAGACTATGTCATCTTGAGGGCTGATGTCTATGTCAATCATTTTGACAGTCTTTAGGTCGGCATATTTGGTGGACGGTAAAACTCTTCACCTTCAATGGCGCTAGCTTAGCAATTTGCACGGGATGATGATGTGATATTCATGCGAAGAACATCTTCCTCACTGGTCACAACATTTCGGGAAGTGACAGTCATTATTCCTCCCAGTTCATGGAACGTGGCACGTCCATACAGTGTATTTACGATGAAGTCCGCGTTGTCAAATATGAATAGCCTGAATAGATTGACTGAGTCATCAACTATGGCTTCTTTGGCTTGCATAACACGCGATCCTTCAAGCCTAGAAGCTTCGTCATGGCTGGCTGAAAATCCCAAGATAGCAAGAAGGTTCAGAAGAAGCATGGACCCAAACTGTTTGTAACAATATGTTGCAACCCCAATCATAATGGATGACAAGAATGATTTTGGTCGAAAGGCTACCATTATGGCATGTGCCAGCCCAAGACACTTTTTCTTCCATGGCTCCAAATAACCCTGGTTGTTCGTCAAAATGGTCGTCTGCAACAGAAGAAGCAGCGTCTCCGGGACGACATAAATGGGCGCCAGCATGAAAATTATCATCGGAGGGTAGGAAGCCGGGTTTGAGCAGATATCCTGTAAAATAATTTTCGCAGCACTTTCCACAATTCGAGTGTGTTCTTCTTGCGGGTCCGACATCTTCTCAAAAAGACGTTGTATGACAACATTTTGCGGCCAATACGCTTGAAACATACAACACTCCCTCTGTTGGCTGACAGAAATGATAATGTTATCTCCATATACTTTCTTCACTGTTTTTATATGAGGACTGGAATGCTCAGGAATCTCGTCAATCCACTGTCCAAGAGAAAACTGGCATTCCTCCCGCTTTTCGTCGAGAAACTTGCACACGATTTGTATTGCTTGATCAATGTTGGGAGTGTGTTGTCCTATCTTCTGAAGACGACCAAGTAAATTGTAAAAATTTTGAATTCATTTTTGGTGGTATTCTGCGTTTACCGCAGCTAAATCGGTGTTCATAACTTCCAAAATGCCAATATCAATCTCCGATTTTTTCTCCACTCATCCCTACGCTGCGTCGCGTACGACAAAATCGTACTTGCTACCTCGGGTAGCGTCACTTTGACCATAGGGTTACGCCTTTCGACTGGTAATTTGTTCTGCCTTTGCCTGTACTTTTCAGTAACCGACTCTTCGCAAAAGAAGCACTTGTTAAAATGAAAGACAATGAGGTTGAGCCGGTCGTCTTAGTGGGAGGTGTCGAGGAGTTTCACTTTCACGACTCAAAGAGGCCACAATTAATATCTGGTATTTTTTGGCAAGCCGTGTAAATTGTAATTTTTTCCACTCCTTCCAGCAAACGTTGATATTCGCGCTGTCTACGTTTTCCAGCAGAAGCAAGAAGCGTAGCAACTCCTCTCTTTTTCACTACGGATCACCTACCAAACTTTCCTCACAAATAAAACACTTTTATCTTTTATCATAATAGTATATTAAAAAACAAGTTTCATAAGGTACGTTTTATGGCACGAATCAAAGTTTAGAAAACGAGTGGCGCAGCCACGAGTTTTCTTAATGATGAGTGCCATAAAAGCCTTATGAATGAGTTTTTTATACTATTTTTTAGAATTTGCGCCTTTTGCAAGCAATTTTAAATAAATATTTGACATTATCAAAATCTAGGGAATTTTTTAGAGATTGGAACTATGTACTACTTTTCAAATTGTCAATTTAAAATTTATTTAAAGGTTAACTACAAGTATTTGCTATGAATTAATTCGGTAAATACCAACTTAGTAAAATTAAATTGTACCGGTTTTATTAAAACACCCAAATGTCTATTAAAGCACGCAAATGACGTCATTTGAGTGCTTTAATAGGATCTATTAAAGCACTCAAATGACGCGAATTCTAAAAAGAATATTATTCTTTTCTTCAGCTAGTTTTTACATTTCGTGAAACTTTGTCTAACTGTGATCGGCTGTATCTCGGTTAATATTGGGTCTAAAATTCGTTTCACCAACCACATTTTAGCAAGTTTAATGCCCTACAACTATGTATTGCACTATGGTACATACAATATACTTACTTAGTTTACGGGATATAAGCGATAATCTGAAAAAAGTTCGAAAATTTTGAGGTTTTTGCCCTCCTCCCAAGTCGAAAAAACTGGATAGACATACTAGAGTACCCTCACATAACCTGCAAAAATTCCATTAATTTCGGAATACTTTCCAGGTCAAAAGTAGATATTGCCTGGACTAATACTGTTTTGCTGTATTATTGAATTACTAAAATGTTGAGCATGAAAATTCTTTCAATTTGAGTTTACAACTTGATTATACACGTCAACTTCTATAAAGGATAAAGACATTCAGGGAATATTGAAAACTCGCAAAATCGATACTTTTTCTATTGAAATTTAATTATATTGCAGACATTATCTATAATTTGTCATGGAAAACAAGTCAATTAGTACAATCTACAAGAATTCTATATTACTGTAGAATTAGGTGCCACTGACAAGTGTTTGTCGCATGGTACGTCATTACCAAGGGTCACAAATTGTAAGTAAGTAATTAAAATTACAGATTATGAGTCTTTGATGTATTGTATGTTATCGAAAGTAGAATGGAGCAGAAATCTAGTTTATAGTCTCATTTTCTGTTACATTTTTGATACTAATCAATATGTCAAAGGGTTCCTTATTAACCTCATATATTTATAACTGTTATTTACAATTTGTGATCCCTTGTGGTGACATATCGTGCGTTGTTATTTGAATAAAAGTGTTTTTCTACTACAAAAAATAATATAAATCGTTCCCACGAAGATAATTTTTATAGTAGCGTATCACTTGTATTACAAAAATTGAGAAGTAAACAAAGTAATTGTGTTGCTATTCAATTATACCTTCTTTATAAGTTTCTTATTGGGCGCATTTTTTGTATATTCGATTTCAATCAGCCACGCAAATATAACAAACAGTAATTGGATCACTAGCCTTATTATTTTCATATAAAATTGTATATTTCAGACATATTGTCATCCTCAGACAACAAGGTTCTTTGAAGGTGGAAAATTTAAATAGCAAACAAATTTAAAGTAAATAGTTTACTCTACATGTACGATGTACGTACGCAAGGTTTCAATTCCTTGGAAAAATGCAACGGTTTCTCACTAATAACTCTAGAATGAAAACTTACAGCCACAAAAAGACTTAAAACTACTATTAGTATGGGGGTAGACAAGGATCATGAACTTCAGTTTTTAGCCCAGTCAATAAAGGTAAAAAAATACGCTTTGTCACAGCTAGTTGTTGCGACACGAAACCTTTATTGACTGGGCAACTAAATCTTAATCAAGATTTTATACCCGAGTTACTTGCCCTTTTAATGAAAAGATGGTCATACGCTGCTTAACTTTTGTAACCACTTCACTGTCTGCTACGTACATTAATTTAAAACATACTACTACGCTACCGCAAATAAATGTTCTTAGTTTGTCGTTTGAAGTTTCTGCCATTTATGTAGGGATAGGTATTATTATATTTTAATGAAAATTATAAATAACGATATACAAATATTTTTAAAAATATACAATTGAATGCTACATTAAATTAGCCAAAAATTCGGATACCGCAAACCGTCAACTTTAAGAAGCGGTTTTCTCTAAATGCTTGAATAATTGGACAGACTATGGACAATTGTTTGGGAAGGAGCAAATTTAATAATAAAAATGAAGTTTGATGTAAACATTATAGTTAGGTACAATAGCAGCAGGAGGGTTCTTAAAACAACTCTACGCGTATTTTCCAAAAGACCTACCTAGAAAGTAATAAAAAATTACAGACTACGTGACGGAGCTCATCTAGACAGGATTGCATTTGCAATGGTTTATAAAACTTAACAAGAACAATAATCTCAAAAATTTGAATTAGATTACAGTTCAGCTTATTCTACTCTGTAGAAATTTGTTTGAAAATATTTTATACTGCTATCAAATTGTGGAGTTAAGACAAATGTTAATTATGATGTGAAGAACACCCTCAGTACAGCCTTGGTTAAAAACAAGGACATCATAAATAAAATCGACAAGCTTCAATGCCATTCTTGTTCGTCATTTTACATTGGTCAAACCGGCAGATACTTCGCCACACGATGTAATGAACGTTTTCATTCCATCAAAAATAACTTTTACATCACAGGAAAAGTAAATAAAACTCTCAGAACAGAACCTCCCCTTAACCAATATTAATGAAGTGATGATGAAAGTTATGTTTTTAGGTTTAGTTAAACTGTCAACAATGTGAGAAGACAGGGTAAAAATTTTAACATTTGAATAGTATTTCACTATCCGCTAATAGTTGCGGTCCTTACGCCCGACAACCGTAGAGCTATCATTCAATATACAATTCTTAATAACGACATGTTTAGAAACTCGTTGCAGGTTTCATTTTCAAGCTTTTTACAATACGATACAGACTGAAGGCTAAAAAAGAACATGTGTTACAAGACAAATATGTTTACAAAGTTCACTCACCTGAAGGGAACAAATTTTTTAAAAAACTAAGATGAAGTGATGCAATTAAATTATAAAGGTAACAAAAAGCCCCATCTTGAGACTATAAATCGCCAAAAGGGTCATTGAATCCTCACTAACCCTTTTGGCAAACTGTTGTTATTTAATCATTAATTAGACTATAGTTTTAATATATGTAAGTTTCAATCTCTTCATCATTTTTAATTTCTCCCCTACGGTGAGTGAGCTTTTGTCAAATTTAGGTTAGATTTAACTAAAGCATTGTTTTGTAGCCTTCATTATGCTGTAATTCATCGATAATCACCGTTTGTTATTGTTTGGTAATGAAACATGTCGCCAATTTACATTATCACTAAATTTCAATTTAAATTTTAACGATGCTGATTAACTATTTATATAGTGACAGTCTATGAAACGTCTATATTTTATTCCCTGCTTTTTGCATTGGGGCAGTTTTACTATTACTTATATAAAAAAATAACCATCGCTGTGCTTCGTGGACGAACACACACTTTGCGTGAACGAAAGTTTTACCTTCCTCACTCTTACTGTAAATAACTAATGATTCTTATTGGTTCAGAAAGTAAAAATTGAAACATTAGTTGTCTAAAATCCTAGTCCAAAGAGGCCATAATATAAACTATACAGGGTGGTCAGAAATTCACTGATCGGCGGGTAAGGGAAGTATTGGGGACGTTTCAGTAACGAAATAAATACCAAAAAATCTAGTAAAACTCGTACCGTTTCTGAATTATCCGTAGTTAACCAACAAGAGCGCTGCGCGGGCGAATTCAAACAGCCATCCACAGGCGGTGTTGCTAAGCGTACCCAAGGGATGGAAAACCTCTCTTCAGCAGCGTACACGGTAAGACGCAAAACTCTCAATCTTAAGTTATAGATTAACTGGTTTTTTTAATTAGCCCAATTGGTAATTATTAAGGTTGGAGAAATAAAGGCTAACATGTAGAAGTAGTACTACTTCTACATGTTAGCCTTTATTTCTCCAACCTTAATAATTCTCAATCTTAAGGTTGCGGGTTCGATCTCCGCTTCCGAAGAGAATTTTTCTTTTCGCTTTCTTTGGCGGCTCCATGTCTCGAGTACGCTTGGCAACACCGCCTGTGCATGGCTGTGTCAATTCGCCCGCGCAGCGCCCTTATTGGCTAACTTTACCTGCGGATAATTCAGAAACAGTACAATTTTACTAGATTTTTTTGTATTTAATTCGTTAGTGCAACGTGCCCAATACTGCCCTTACCCGCAGATCAATGAATTTCTGACCACCCTATATACTTTTAAAATTATCGGCAAACAATTATCTTTTAAATGATATCATTGGGGGAGTTGTACATAAACAACATAGGTTGGTATGATAATTCGAAACGATTAGCTACAAAAGTTTGTAAGTAAACCCACCTCATTTTGTTCAAAAAGTGTCTAAAGGATTAAGGAACTGTTAACAGTTTTAATGGATCTGTTGAAATAAAGAAAATGGCGAGCAATCGTGAACTTCCAAAATTTTAGAAAACTGCATGAAAACCTTTAATTACGAAATTTATGACAGAACTGTCACACTAAGAGCTAGCGACCGATTTGGTCAAGTCATTTCTTCTACTTTCACATCTATTGCAAAAATATGAGTTGAAATTTCAAACTTTGGTGACCTCGTGCGAAAAAACGGAAGCAGATCCGATATTTTTGTAAATAGATTTTCATTTCAGAATTGTCCAAAGAATAACGCCACGAGTAGGAAATGCGTCAATTTATACATACCCTGTATATTTTGTAAGACTCATTAATTTATTGTATGTTATACATATTGTGATATCGCTTGGATTATGTTATCACCGGCAATTCTGTTAAACAAATGAGAATAGCAACCACAAATATTTAAGGGTCGACGGACGGTTGGAATAAATAAAGTATTATGGTGCTCGTTGGGAAGAAATACCTAGGCGGTCTCCGGCTTGGTAATCTGGAATTGATCAGTAATTAGTAAACAACCCGTAGCTCACCACGCACCTATCGATTCTTGTGCATAATCGTTAGGTTACGAACGTTCACCAATTTATTTGTGCATGTTAAGATAATTAAATTCCATATGGTTAAGTCAAAAATTTTACTGAACCCTTTCGATCCGCGGCTTCACCGAAATTATAGGCAAGTGTAATACTTGTAATACTTATCTAGATAACTTTTCAAAATGGTTCACCCTGTACATATCATGTTGGGATCGTTGTTTCTAATTATTATTTTTGCATACTAAAGAAGATGTTTATGAAATGAGTGAAGAAATAATGCGTGTAGATTAAGATTTTTTTTCTCAAAAATGAATTTTCCGCTGATTACAAGTGTATAAATACCTTTATACCCTGTATACAAGAAATGAAGTGATGGCATCGTCGAGAAATTTTCATTTATTACTTGCTTAATTACTTATCTGAGACACAATGTAACAAAAACCTTTCTCGCGCCTTTTGCGTAATTACTATTTGTGTCTTTAGAACAATTCAGAATGGTGTTAAATTTATTACTTCACGCGACACGAGTCTGCCAAAAATTAGCTGACTGCAATGTTGTTAATTAGTCTATTATGAATTGTGCACACGGAATTATATTTTCAATTTAAACTTTTCGCAAGTTAAAGGCTACACAATAAAGGTAGTAAAGTTAATATAAATTGGGCTAATATTAAATGTGAACGTTCACATTCAGACATTGTTGACTTAATTTGCTGTTGAAACTTAATTTCAATTAAATGTAGGAAGGTACGGGCTATAATTATGAATCTGCTCAAGAAATAAAGTTTTTAATTAATCATATTTTTTATGAGCAATGTGAACGTGATAGCGCGTTTATACGTATCTACCCTACCAATTTTTTGCGTATTTATCCGCTTTTCCTCGAGGTGCTTTTGACACTTTTATAGTCATACTCATTACAGTGGATATGTTGAAGTATCTAGTAAATATACTTCGTAATATGCGCTAATTACGCCATCTCGTCTTTCAAATTTTATCTAAGACCGTCTCAGAAGTTTTATGAATAAGTAATGCTTCATACGCAATTTAATGAAAATAAAAGCTTCTTCGGATAAATAAACTGATCTGTATGGAAAATTTAATATACGTTAAATCAGTTATCTGCCTCAGGCGCTGTGTGAGAATCTGTATAAGATTTATATCAATCAGATTTACGCGAATGAAGTTGAAAAAATCCTAAAGATTATTCTAAAATTGAAGCCCTTGCATAAATTAAAGCTTAAAAGAGAAATCCTATTGAAAAGAATTTTCTAGTGACAAATTTGTCATTTTCAAATTTCTGGCACCACAATTGATAACTTCGACAAATCGTTACGTTAATTTCAAAAATTGAAAATAGAAATGAAAGATAAGACAAATCAACATCACATTGCATTCCACTGAGGACCATGATCCGCTATGAGTTTTATAGAATAGCTGTCATGACGTAAAATTCACGACTACTAATAACATTTCTAATTTCGTTGATTAAGCCTGCTACATTTTTTCTCAAAACTTATATACAATACGTCAGGTGGACAAATAACGAGAACACCATTAACGACAGGTAATACAGCTGAAAAGACAACAAAATAATGTTAATTTCAAGTTATAATGTACACAGTTAGCAGTTACTTACACTTAGATCACCTGTATAATTGGAATAACCCTTCTTACTTCCCGAGTAAAAGGAAGCTATTAGTGTTCCAAAAAAAAATTAACCTATGCAAATTTTTACATTTCTTTGCGTTTCAGAATTGGTAGGTACATTCAAAAAAATGAAAAAAAGAATTCCGTTTGTCGTCTGTACTCTGTAGCCTGTCTGTACATATTTTCTTGCAACGCTCTATAATCGGGAGCTATTAAAGTTATCGAAATGCGGTTTTCGCCAATCGATTGCATTCGGGCCAAGGGCGAAAATGCTGATATTACCTTTGATGAGGTCACTTCCAGTATAAGCTAAAATGGCGGCACTCATTTTTTTCGTAAGATAAAGTTGCAGTTTTTTTTATGTAGTTTAAAAGAGTATATTTTTCTGAATTCAGCAATACATATTTTGCTATACTTATTTTGGGATGTTGGGATGATTTTTTTGAGCCTCTATTTATTGGTACGAGAGAACTGTCGTGGCAATACTTGCCAGAATTTTTTTAATAAAAGATCGTGTCGCATATGCTTGAACACTATTATGACGTATTTGTGTATAAATATGTATCTACATACAAGCGTATGAACATATTGCCTATAATTAGATATAAACTTTGATTACAAAATGCATTAGGTGTACGAACTTTATAATTATCAAAGTTTGAATATTGAGTTGTTTTGTAAGTGCATGTATGACGTTTAGAGGTCTCTATGAAACTTAATATATATTTTAATAATTGAGTTGTTTTGTAAGTGCATGTATGACGTTTAGAGGTCTCTATATTAAGTTTCATAGAGACTATAGAGGTCTCTATGAAACTTAATATAAAGACCTCTAAATTTTAATAATATTGCTTATTAATTCCTCGTTTCAGGAATTAAAAGGTGAGATTTTGCTTAAAAAATATTGTAAAACATACTAAACGGAATAGTAACGGACGGGTGAAATATTATAAAAAAATTAGGATGTACACATGCACCATAAAAAAGTGAACGACAAGTTTAAAGAAAACCAGAAATTATTTTATAGAATAAGATGAAAGGAAAAATACACATACACAGGGCGAAACATAAAAATCGAAGATGGGAAAATAATTACTAAATAACATGAGATACTGGATAGATGGAAATAGTTAACGACAGGTAATTCAGATGAAAAGGCAATCAAATAATGTTAATTTGAAGGTATAATGTACAAAGTAAACAGCTGCACTACTTGTTAAAAATGCTCATCAATATTGGAACTTATTCTTAGATCATCTGTATAATTGGAATAACTTCTTTTCTAATAGCAGATCGCGTCGTATATGCTAGGCCAACTTTGTGTATAAATATATACCTGCATACAACTCAAGCGTATTGCTTATAATTAAAAATATAAACTTTGATTTCAAAATGCATTAGGTGTACGAACTTTATAATTATCAAAGTTCGTATATTTGCTTGCTTTGTAAGTGCATGTTGACGTTTAAAGGTCTCTATGAAACTGCATAATATATATTTTAATAGTATCTTTTTCTCTGACAATTGAGAACCGTCAACACGTAGAGGTGTTTCCAAATCTCCTGACCCGTGAGATGCGCGGCGGCATTTATTTAAACTCGATACTACGATACTAATATGAAGTTCTATAAATAATTACACTTATATTTATTTACTCTACATGTTTAGGATGGCATTTTAACTACCGATGTTTCTCGACGTATAACGTCATGTCTACTTTTCGAAATTGTTTTAAATCTCGCCGCGCATCTCACAGGTCGGGAGATTTGAAAACACCTCTACCATGGAAGAGAGGACACAGAACGGAGCTCCAAATTACTCGCGCCTAAAAACAACAGCTTCCCTGATACAAAAAGTGCAGGAGAAGTGGTAAGAGAAATGTACACAAAGTGGTGGACATCTGAGAGCGATTACGGACTCTGTGAGCGGCAGCAGAACGAAACTGCTCACCCGTAAGGAACAGGCGATCATCACTAGGCTGAAGCTGGGACACGCATCTTCGTACCTCATGAAAGGTGTTGCTCCCCCTATTTGCGAAAGATGTCAGGGCGGTCTTATCATCCGACATATATTTATGGAATGCCAAAATTTAGAAGAGGCGAGAGGAAATCACTCCATTCAAGGCAAGCCAATGAGAGATGTTCTCAACTACAACCCGCAAGGCACAAGGGAAATTATTGCAGTGTGAAGCTTCTGGAATGGGTGAATTAACAACAAAAGTGATGAAATATCTGGAGCAATTAATGGAAGAAAATTGCCAAACTATGGAAATATTGGAAATAGTGTTACAAAGATTGCATTGGTTAAGGCGGGTATGACTCATCCGCCGGAAGTTTCGAGAAAGCCGCGCGCGATGACTTACCGTTCCTTCTAGAATTTTCGAGAGCAAATGCGGACTTGTATAAATAATGCCGCTCAATTATTACGAGTCAGTTCATAGTTCACAGTTTTACAGTTTAACGCGTTCGCGAAGTTTAAATGTGATTACGTTGATTCGGTTAGACTTTTTTAGTGATTAAATATTAAGTGTGATTAAAATAATTAGTGAACCTCTAGTGTAAATAAAGTGATTAATTCTTAAGTTAACAACTAAGTACCTATTCGTAATTAGAAATAAGTGATTAATAATTAGCGTGTAAATAAATAAATATTCGACTTGGTTTCTTAAATAAAGTTTCGTTACAATTGGTGTCAGGTGTGGGGTTAAAATGAAGAAGCTAAGTCAATTAAAGGTTGCTGAATTGAAAGTAGAGTTGGAAGACAGGGGATTAGACACTACCGGTGTAAAACTCGATCTTGTGGAACGATTAAAAGAAGCAATAATCAATGATGGAAATGATCCGGAAAATTATTACTTTCAGTCCGAGAATGAATTATTATTCCAAAACATCGAGAAAACATTAAAGGAGGAATTAAAAGAAAGTTCCACGGCATTAGGGGAAGAGTTAAAAGAAAGTTCCACGGCATTAAGGGAAGAATTAAAAGACAGTTCCACGACATTAAGGGAAGAATTAAAGGAACTCGCCGAAAGCTCTAGAACGATCGAGAGAAAAATGGAAGAAAATTCGAAAATATTAGAATTTAAATTCGATAGAAAAATCGAGGCAGTTCTGGAAAATTCGGTGGCTTTGGAACATAAAATAGTGGAAAACTTCCAACAAATAGGTGCAATAAAAGAAGAATTTTACGACAAGTTCCGGGAACTGGAGAGACGCTTGGATAGTCGACATATTGAAACCGAGAGGCATCAAATAATGGAGACTGATGCGCCCAACGGTGAGGAACAAGTAAGTAGAATCAGTGAAGTGCATGAGCCCACAATTCGACGACTGGATGCAGCAGTAAAGCCACCTACATTTGATGGGAAAACAACCTGGGAAAACTACTTCATCCAGTTCGACGCTGCTGCTGTGTCGAATGGCTGGAACGACGACCAAAAGGCTGTAGCATTGACAGTCGCCTTGCGCGGAGAGGCACTGGATGTTCTTCAGACACTCCCTCCTGCACAACGTAAAAGCTACGGCCACATAGTGGAACGTTTGGAGACTAGGTATGGGCATGCTCATATGGTAGGAGCTTTTAGGATGCAGCTCCGGAATAGGAGTCAGAAGCCTGGAGAAAGTTTGCAAGAGTACGAGGCGGATATTGCCCGTCTGAGTCAAATCGTGTACAATAATGTACCTGATTCTGTACTGCAAGAATGGGCAGTAGACAGGTTCACGGATGGATTGCGTGATCCCGAAATAAAACAGGCTTTGTTCTTGAGCCGTCCTAAGACGTTAACAGCTGCGCTTGCTCAAGCGCTGGAGATCCAAGCGGCTAAACAGGCAGTTAAAGGGCATGGATACGTCAGAACTGTGGAATCGGAAAATGCTGACCAACTGGCAGAGAAAATAACTGCAACTATGACCGAAATGATCGAGAAGAGGTTCCAGAAGCTAGAAGGCACCGTGAATCTTTTGAAAAACAACAAGGAAGTCCGCTGCTGGAATTGTGGTGAAGTGGGCCATATCCGAAGTCGCTGTAAAAAGCCTATCAGGAGAGGCTATGGCAGAGGTCCCTCAATGGAACAGCAGGAAAACTAAAAAAGGTCGGCGTCAAGGGGCAAACGTCGACCTCTCATAATAGAGCCCTAACAGCATGCATATCCTTTTTAAATAACATAACTCCAAAGTCGATTATTGTAGATGCTTTCGTGGATGGTTCACCAGTTAGGATGCTTGTGGATACTGGAGCTACGAGAACTATCGTGGGACCAAATGTCGTCAAGAAGAAACTCTCCACTACCAGATGGGGACTGCGTACAGCAACTGGAGATGCTGTGAAGATTTATGGAGAAGTGACTGTGAATATTGCATTTGGAAACTTTTGCATAAATGAAAAAGTTCTGGTAGCTGAGATTCAGAGTGAACTCATTTTGGGCATGGACATCTTGACGAAGTATGGCTTTAGGATGGATCTACAACAAGGAGTGATCCATGTTAATAATGAGGAACTGGTGATCCATCCACAAAAAGAGTGTGAATCGCGAGTGATTTTGTGCAAGGACACAGTGCTAAAGGACCGAACCGAAGTTATGGTCGCGGGTTGTTTGGACGGAGACTTTACTGAGGGCAGTGTTATGCTTCTCGAGCCCGCGAGTGATGAACAGATGGTCGGTCGCGGTGTTTTAGTCGGTAAAGAAGTGTTCCGATGTAAAAAGACAATTCCGGTTCGTGTGATGAATGTCAACTATCATCCAGTGACTTTGCGGAAAGGCACTGTTCTTGGAGAATGTTCAAGTGTTTCGTGCGTGATTCGTCAAGTTAGCGGTGTAGACACTGGAAACACGGTTAATAAGAGCGGTGCATCCCAAATTCTGAATCAACTTTGGCCAAAGGATTCCCGCTTATCAAAGGAGCAGCAGAAGAGGGTGAAAGAATTTATAGCTCGATTCCAAGACGTATTTGAAAGCAAGAATGGCTCCAAGGGAAAAACTAATCTCGTGCAGCACAAAATCAATACTGGGAGTGCACAGCCTATCCGACAGTCACCTAGAAGGCTGCCACTTGCCAAGCGAGAGGAAGCCGAGAAGATAATACAAGACATGGAATCTGAAGGTGTCATCGAGCCGTCGAACAGTCCTTGGGCGTCACCGGTGGTATTAGTGAAGAAGAAGGATGGGTCGACGCGATTTTGTGTAGATTATCGTCGTCTTAATGACGTGACCAAGAAAGACAGTTATCCTTTACCGAGAATTGATGACACCTTGGATACGTTGTCTGGCTCCAGGTTCTTTTCTACCCTTGATCTGAAGAGTGGTTATTGGCAAGTGGGCGTAGCTTCTGAAGATCGTGAGAAAACGGCATTCACAATTGGAACTGGATTATGGCAATTCACAGTAATGCCATTTGGTTTATGCAACGCTCCGGCCACCTTTGAACGGCTAATGGAGTCCGTATTGAAAGGATTATCGTGGAAAACGTGTCTGGTATACCTGGATGACATAATTGTGGTAGGGGAGACGTTTGAAGACCACATGAAGAATCTCGAGGAGGTATTCCAAAGGCTTCGCTCGGCCAATCTCACGCTTTCCCCGAAGAAGTGTCACCTTTTTGAGAAAGCTGTCCAGTATTTGGGACATATCGTTTCCGACCAAGGTGTTGCCGTTGATCCGGAGAAAACTAAAGCCGTAAGTGAATGGCCAGTTCCAAAAGATAAACATCAAATCAGAAGCTTCCTTGGACTGTGCACCTATTATCGTCGCTATGTGCCTGGATTTGCTACCATCGCTAAACCGCTAACCCGTCTCACTGAAGATGGCAGAACGTTTATGTGGACCGAGGAATGTGAAGCGGCGTTTCAAGAGCTGAAGTTGCGACTGATCAGTGCCCCGATTTTGTGCTATCCTCAAGCCGAGGGTGAATTTATATTGGATACGGACGCCAGCAATGTTGCGATTGGAGGCGTACTTTCGCAGAAACAAAATGGGCAGGAAAAAGTGATTGGGTACTTCAGCAAGGTTCTGTCAAAACCAGAGCGTAATTATTGTGTGACGAGAAGAGAACTTCTGGCGGCTGTGAAGTCCATCGAGCATTTCTATAAATATCTGTATGGGAGAAAATTCCTATTAAGAACAGACCATGCAGCTTTGAAATGGTTACTGAACTTTAAGAGTCCAGAGGGTCAAATTGCAAGATGGATTGAGAGACTTCAGGAGTACGACTTCAGAACTGAGCACCGAGCAGGAACCAGTCATCGAAATGCAGATGCATTGTCTCGGAGACCTTGCGGATTAAATTGCAACCATTGTAATCGAGCAGAAGAAAAGATGGGGTCAATTTGTGCTACTACTTTGGTGGATGACTTTTGGCAACCTGCTGTCGTTGCTCAAGAGCAAGAGGCGGATCCTGATCTACAACCGATTGTGGAATGGAAGAAGAATGAAGATAGACCAAATTGGCAAGATGTGGCGCGACATTCCCCCAATGTTAAGGCGTACTGGGCACAATGGGATTCCTTGGTGATGGAGGATGGTCTTCTTAAACGAATCCTGGAGAGTGACGATGGGCAAAAGCAGAAAAGGCAATTGCTGGTTCCGAGAAGCAGGGTCGCGGAAGTATTGAAGCAACTTCACGAGGAAGTTGGTGGAGGTCACTTTGGATCGAAGAAGACGTTGGAAAAGTTGCGCCAAAGATTTTATTGGGTCGGTTGCAAGAAAGATGTAGATGAGTGGTGCAAGAAGTGCACCGTTTGTGCCGCTAGCAAGGGACCGCATCGACGACCAACAGCTCCAATGAAGCAGTATAATGTGGGGAGTCCATTTGAGCGAATTGCAATTGACATCGCTGGTCCGTTCCCTGAAAGTGAACGCGGCAACAAATACATTCTGGTCGCGATGGACTACTTCAGCAAATGGGTTGAAGCTTACGCTTTGCCTAACCAAGAGGCCGTTACTGTAGCTGAAGTATTGGTTAATGACTGGATTTGCCGTTTTGGAGTGCCACTAGAACTACATTCTGACCAAGGAAGAAATTTTGAGTCTGCTGTTTTCCAGGAAGTTTGCAAAGTCATGGACATCAAGAAGACCAGAACGACGGCTTTACACCCACAGTCAGATGGAATGGTCGAAAGAATGAACAGAACAGTTAACAGGTATTTGTCCAAAGTGGTATCTGCCAATCAACGAGACTGGGACCAACATCTCAACTTCTTCCTTCTGGCGTATCGATCATCCATCCATGAATCCACTAAGCAAACACCTGCTAACGTCATTTTTGGTCGAGAACTCCGCTTGCCGTGTGATTTGAGTTTTGGTAGTAAACCTGGTGAAGATTTGGCTGGCGAGGGCTACGTGAGCGGCTTAAGAAGGAAAATGGATAGCATTCATAACCTAGTACGATCAAATCTTCAATGTGCAAGCGACCGAATGAAACAAAATTATGACGTTCGAGCTCAAGAAGGGGGTTACCAAGAAGAAGATTTGGTTTGGCTTTATAACCCTCAAAAGCGTCGTGGTTTGTCCCCCAAGCTTCAGAATAACTGGGAGGGTCCATACAAAGTGGTAAAACGAATTAACGATGTCATTTATCGTATTCGTAAAATGCCAAATGGAAAGCCGAGAGTTGTCCATTTTAATAGACTAGGACGTTATAACGGGAACAACCATGCGGATGGTGTACGCAGAGTAACGGAACAGAAGAAGGAAGTCTCATACGAAGAGTTTCAGAGGATGTATGGAGATAATAAAGTGGCTTCATTCGGCGTAACCATTGAGAGACAACAAGACCTCTTCACTCTGTCGTCAGACTATTCACTTGCTCATTGTGTGGCGGCCGATCTCCGCATGTCCCGTGGAATTGCTTCCGTTTTCAAAGCGAAGTTTGGTCAAGTAGAGAAGCTGCGAGAGTTTGGTCCACGTGTCGGAAGAGTGCTATGGTTAAGGGATCAAGAACGATTCATTTACTACTTGGTGACAAAGAAGTTATCGTCTGGAAAACCTGATTATCGAGAAATGTGGAATTCGTTGCTTGATCTAAAAAGAAGAGTGTTATGGAGTGGCATAAGGAAGATCGCAATGCCCAGAATTGGCTGTGGTTTAGATGGTCTCGAGTGGAGGAAGGTCCGGAATATGCTGGAGGAGATATTCCAGGGAACCGGTGTGCAAATCTTGGTTTGCAGGTTTAACCCGAAAAGTATCCCCACTCCGGGAACGGTGGATTGTCGGCGGACAGCGTTGCGCGATCTTGGACATGGTTTACCAACGATAGCTAATGAATTTCGAGACGAAATTGATTTTAATGAGGGGGCAATGTTACAAAGATTGCATTGGTTAAGGCGGGTATGACTCATCCGCCGGAAGTTTCGAGAAAGCCGCGCGCGATGACTTACCGTTCCTTCTAGAATTTTCGAGAGCAAATGCGGACTTGTATAAATAATGCCGCTCAATTATTACGAGTCAGTTCATAGTTCACAGTTTTACAGTTTAACGCGTTCGCGAAGTTTAAATGTGATTACGTTGATTCGGTTAGACTTTTTTAGTGATTAAATATTAAGTGTGATTAAAATAATTAGTGAACCTCTAGTGTAAATAAAGTGATTAATTCTTAAGTTAACAACTAAGTACCTATTCGTAATTAGAAATAAGTGATTAATAATTAGCGTGTAAATAAATAAATATTCGACTTGGTTTCTTAAATAAAGTTTCGTTACAATAGCAATGAAATTTTTAGAAAACGATAGTAGAGAAGACGAAGCAATGAAGAGATGTGAAATAGATAAAAAATTAGAAGTACCACAATATGAATTCAAAAAATAAAGAAGAAGAATAAAAAATAAAAAGTTGGACGCATTTTGCGAATGTTTTATATTGTGATTTTTGGTGTTTCGAGCATTGTGCCAAAAATAACAAAGTTTAAAGAAAGATGGCTGAAATCAGAACATTAGAACTGACGTATGGGAATGATATAGTAATTCTACCAAACCTGCAGTTTAACTTAAATATTTTAGGAATCAAATAAACAAGAAAGTAAATGTAAAAAAACTAAAGGTACAATAATCGACAAACAAAGTAGGGACCATGACATACAGATAAATAATACACAAGAAACGAGTTGATCGTTATAAATATTTGAGAACAATAATTATTGTAGAAGAAAAAGTTAAAATGGATGATGAAACAAACGAGCGTATTAGGGAAGGTAGAAAAATATTCAATGCCATAAGATTAACCTTTTTAGAAAACAGAAAGATTCAAGAGACAGTGAGGTTATAAAAATGGAATTGACACAGAAAAATAAGAGAAGGGCAATCGAAATAATGTGGACACGGTAGCCGCGCGGAGAAAAAAAAAATAATTTACCAAATACAAGTGCAAGGGATAAAAACCAAGACAAAGACGGGAATGATACGAACCAAGGGAATTAGAGAAGGGAAAAGAAAAAGAAAAAACGAAAGAACAGAATGAAGAAAAATATGTAAAAGAGTAGTTCTTCGCCTAATTCCCTTATACTTTACCATAAAAAGGGTTAAACAAAGAAGGATACAGTCGAATGCGTTCATGTTCAATGCTTTTAAAGACACACAAATTTTGAGCCTGATTTATCACATAGAAACTTAGTCTTTTTGAGTAGCTCATGAAAAATTGGTGAGATTTAAATTCTAAATGTAATTAAACATTAGTTAATCGAAATAAAACGATATCAATGGGAACTAGAATGACAATGGCAACATGTTTCGACGGCTAACTGGCATCATTATCAAGGCAACTATCGACTACAAAGTTAAAAGGGCTGAAAAGAATAAATTAATATCAATACTTAACACTTGATTATTATAAAATAAGTTACTTCCAATAATGGTTACCCCATTAGTATGGTGGATAAATTGTTTCATAGGATCAAACGTTCTACTAACCTCTCCTACCTTATAACGATTAACTCTCCCAACGATAATTTACAATATAGATCACTGACCTTTTACCCTCAGATTTCCCACACCCTCAAAAACATATTCAAAAGACATCATATTTGTATTTATTTTTCGTCCAAAAATACTTTTAGAACTACCCTTGTGTTCAACAAAGATCCTATCGACATTCTGGATAAGTCCGATATTTATAAACTTTTCTGCCAGTCTTGCCCTGCATTTTATCTGGGTCAAACTGGAAGATCTTTTCAAACTCGCTTCAAAGAACATTTTCTAGCTATCAAAAATAACAACCTTACCCACAAATCCGCCTTTGCGAAACACATCCTTAATACTGGTCACTCCTTTGATCCCTCTTATTAACTTCAAAACTATTCATATGTGAAAAAAGGCTTTATACTTAATGTTTTAGAAAATTTTGAAATCTCCAAATCAAAAAATGACCCGAATTTACTTAACGAAATTATTGACTTTCGTCAGAACTACATTTTTTCAATTTGTTTGTAACGTTTAAATTCTGATTCACCCTGTAATTTTTAGATTTTTACTAAATTTTAAGCGCCATCTAGATAGTTTACACCTTAGGTTTTTAAAGAACAAAATATGTAATTTTATAGTCACAAAATTTAATGCATTCACGCATCTTCACTTAGTCCATTATTTACTCATGGTGATAAGTATTTGATATTAATTTATTCTTTTCAGCCCTTTTAACTTTGTAATCGATAGTTGGCCTGATAATCATGCCAGTAAGGCGTCGAAACATGTTGCCATTACCCTCCACACTTTTATAAGCTTCAATTCAAATTTTTTCACAGTATGCTATCATTGGATAAGCTGTGTCAGCGTGCACTTATGTCAACATTTTACCCTGGCGTTTTGCATCGGCGTCATTTTCAGTACTTAGGTACTTTATATTTAAAAAAAAATAACTTCATCCTTCACCCACACCATCTTCACCTCAATATAGACTGTTTTTAAAGGGAGGCTTTGAGTTATTTACACAATTTCATTAATTTCATACTAAAAATGAATGATTTCATGAAAGATAAACATTTACATATACCAGCACGTGAAATACTATTGATACACAACTGTAATAAGCAAATTTGTAAATATTTCACGTCCATTATATTGAAAGGGTTTTGGCGTGAATTACTCTACTGAACAATAATACCTAGATATTATGCTAAACGTGGGTAAAAACGAGAAGAAACATTCTCACATGCGTATTGTACACAATTCACTTTTCTTGACATTTCGTAAGGATATTCACGAAATTCTTTTTTTCGGAAACTGCTGTTTGTCTAACTTTGTACTTGAAGCATGATTACTCGATTTAACTAAATGTAGCTTGTGGCAGTTTATTAATTAAAATACTTAGCAGATAGATGGATTGATTTAAACATTTTTTACTTCAACTTGGTTTGTTTGGCTTAATAGAAGTTGAATCAAAGAAATTTTTTTTGTTGATACTGCTATATTAAAAGACCATTAAATTCCTACTTAAGTTACACAAACTCAAAGTGCCTAATCAATATAACTTCAGAAAATTATAATGAAGCCGTCGCATCCTTTGAAATGTAATTCCTTTTGTTTATAGATGTCAATAAAACCAATGCATCTATCCAATGCCTACTAAAGTATTTTTGCAACTGCGGGACAGTTTTCCAATATGATAGAAATGAATTTTTATTTCTATTTTTATTATTATTATTATTTGTTTTATCTTTCATCTCGAACCTTCTTCGGTTTTTTATATATGTATAAGTCGAGGATGAGTGTTTACAAAAATATGAACATTCTTACCAAGATCTGTAGATATAACCTCAATATTCCGTTTTCGGTGTTTTGTACATGTTGTACTTATTACTATTTTATGAATTTTAGTTATGCCTAGCATCGACTGTTGAGGCCATTTACTAATACACAGTACAGTTTACAGTCATTTAAACTATGTCAAGACACCTTATAAGAAATAAAAATTAATTTAAGGCCAACGTATGATTTGTCAAACACAAAACTAATGACCGTTGAGGCGTTTTATAGCTACAATTCTCGTCGGAATTATATTCGAGTTTTCAAAGCAAAGCCGTGTGAAAATTGTGTCCTGCAAATTGTTTTCGTGAGAGTTATCATGAATTTTAATCCAAAGTAAGTTCTTTGCGCTATAATTTTTCCACATTATGCTCTACAGTATTTTTCATCGGCAGTATATAATATGTCATACAGGTCAGTAAATAATACTATTAGAATCAGTTGAACGATAGAAAAAATAATACAAATTTTCAATTTTTTAATTGCTTTATGCTACATCATACGCTGGCCCTTACGGAGTCGTTTTAATTATTTTACAAGCAAAAATGTTATAACCCAGAAAATCGCCGAGATATGGAAGAGTTGCTAATGTAGCTTGAAGAATTGGCTTCTGATGATGATGATTATGAAAATATGCAAAACTCCCAGCAATCGGAGCTAGTTCATTTTCCTCCTAACCATGCTACAGAGCGTGGTTAGAGAACCTATGGAAATTTTTAGCGTTGACTTGTAGAAATGTAGTCAAGATACATTTAAATTTATCGACACACACTAACACTCCAAACCAGTTGATTAGTAAAATTCTTCACGATAAATAAAAAGATATAAAATTTTTTTACAAAACTCACAAATCATATTCGTGGAAGGAATACATTTTGGTGATTTAGATCTCAAAAATAAAACAATAGAAACGACGTAGGACTCAGTATCGAAAACTAAGTATAAGTCAATGGAAAATTTATGATTTATTGTGTATCACATAATGTATTATTAAAGAAATTGCTTTGTAATTAGGGGTTGCCATACGTCCCGATTTATCGGGATTGTTCCGATTTCGAGACCTTTGTCCCGAAAGAAAATTGCGTCCCGAAATGTCCCGATTTACATATTACATTACTGAAATGTACCGAAAAACACTTGATATCACGCGAGGCGAGGCTGAATGGGTTGTAGTATGTTCGCCTGCGGGTATCCGCTTTCAATTGTAAGGATATAACATAACATGCACTGAATTCTACAATAAATTGCTTAACATTGAAAATAGAAATTTGCTAGCGCAAATAGCTAAATCGGGGAAATATGATTGGTTCAAAAGTAAGACTAATAAAGAATAATTAAATAACATATACATACTTTGCTGCTTCTGATCGAAGAATGTATGTGCTGCAATAAATTTTTTGATGAAAATGTTATTTTGGTGTACACCCCCCCCCCCCCCCCCCAGCTGTTGGAGTCGGCGGCGTCCCGAAATTTTGCAATTTCAATATGGCAACCCTAAATTGGAATCAGAGGATTGCTCCTAAGATTAATACAATCACACTTAAATAATAGAAAACAATGTGCTGCAACCCATCTGCTTGGGAAAAAGTCACATACGGTGTACCGCAGGGTTCGGTTTTAGGACCATTGCTTTTTTGTGATTTACATAAACGATTTACCCAGTTATCTGACCCCTGAAAAGAGCGTATTGTAGGTATGCGGACAATACATCATTAATCTCTAGCAATAGCAATTTGGTCAACACCTTTCAAGCAACATGATATCTTTAAAAAATAGGGCTGGATACTGCCAATAAATTTAAATTAAATCGTAATAGAACGCAAGAGGCAACGTTTTCAGGTAAAAATGTACGCTACTAGGTATTACGATTGACAATAACTTAAATTGGAAAGGTTACCTAGTCGAAAAACTTACCTACCTACACGTTAAAGGACTTCAATTATACTTAAGTATTTAATAACAAAATCAGTTGAAGAATACATGGGAGATACAAAAGATTAATAAAACGAAAGGACACTACTTTTATGTAGCGTATAGTCAGTTTCAGTAACGAATCCACATGTAAAAAGTTCGTTCCTCGAAATTTCCAAATAATTTATACGTGCATTCCGCTTAAGGATTAGGTTGAAACCAATTTAACAGTTTTTCACACAAAGTTTCTTCAGATGTTTTCTTGAGTTTTAACGTTTTTGTTGGCTGCTATAAAATAACAAGTACCCAACAGACGTTATACGTAAATGGTTTCAAAACGTCACAGTACACCTTTTAGCTTTTAACAGCAGAAAACAAACTGCATTAAAACTAAATGCTTCACTATATTTAATACCTTTCTTTTCAGCAAAAATTTCACACGTTTAACATTAACGAAATAAGAGAAATTTACTATCTTTACATTAAATTGCCGTCTCTCCAATTTTCATATTGTGATACCCCAATTAAGAACTATTTCCATGGATAATATTTTGAAATCCCATCAGAGATAGATAGAGTTTCCAACTACTAAACGTATAGACAGAGAGTGTCAATATAATTAAATTAATACGAAAATTCGGTTGAACGAAATTAGTTCTTTGAATAAATTATGATCATGATTTTACAACCTTTATACTACACATAATAATATTAATTAATATCCGAGCTGAACCATAAAATTAGAAAACCCAGAGAAACAATGACTATGAGACACTTGGGATGCTCGAATCTCGAAATAATTATAGTGGAAGGGAAGTGGGTAAGCCTTTATTCGACAGATTTAAAGGAAAAGCTCGGTTGAAACTTAACCACAACAACCAAGATATCCTGGCTATAACTAAAAATTCATTTCAGGATGACTAAACAGTACCTACTGCCCTTTAAACTTAGAAACCTAAACCTTTTTCAATTATTATCGGAATTAATATTTCTCGGTTGTCTAAATAGCAATTACTAATAATCAAATGTATTCCGGGCGAAAAGATTTTATTCAATTATATTTGAAATGTCCATGTCCAGTGATTATAAACTACTTTTCACTTCAGCTGGTCTTAATGATATCATTGGAAATGATTGCAAACTTGAAAGCTCTAAAATTGAAATACGAAGTTTTTAAGATACCTCAAGCTGTTTAATTAAAACGTATGAAGGGTAATCAATATGTGTACGTGTAATAGAGAATTAGAAAGCAATCAACCTATGTTTTAATAGGTGACTTTTAATTGCTGTGGTGCTTCAAATGCCCAGTTATCGTGATATTTAAAGCACTGCTTGCTGTTTCTGAAGATTGTCTACCACTTTAACAAAACGGAGAAAACAATAAAAAATGTAAATACCTGGTTCATGTAAGAGCGGACGAATTCCATGGACTGCTCCAGAGCATAAGTGTCGCTGCTGCAAGAGTCGATGATTAACGCGCCCAATGTGATGTTCGGTAATAAATCTGCACTATTGTTTATTTCATCAAGAGCGTAGAGCATCGCCTCCAGCCTCTGCATGCCTTTCTCCTCCTTAACAGCTCCGCAAGGAAAGTCCGGTCTTCCGCTAACTTGTTCATGTAACGGAAAAATGCCTCCCAAAATGATATCACCGTTTATACGAATATATCTTCTGTCACTTTCAAAGTCCGCAACAGTTAATATTAGTAGCTCCGACAGCTGAAGGAGCATCAGCTGTAGACCTACTAGAGGCCTCATGAACAGAATTTCCTGTTCCAGGAGATCACTAATCGAGACACTAATTTAAAGTTAAATTTGACTTCAATTAGGTTTTAATTAGAAACGAGGAAATTTCCTCGAAAGTGAAAACATGCTGTAGTACTACATTGCGAATGTTATTACTATTTTAATTTCCCCATTTAAAATTGTTTTTAGGACTTCGTACGAAATTGACTGTAATAACATTAGATATGACGGCAATCGGCGTTTACATTAATGTTCGTCTATAAGACAGTTATGCAGGACTGAATCCTTTTCCGAAGAATTGGATATAATATAGGGGTTGTCCTGGCACCTGCGTGAAGCGAAACTCTGTTGTCATAGAGATGAGGCGAGATCTGTGACGCCAGCTACGGTCGCCACCCGGGTGCCTCTGTGCCTCAAATCGCTAATCTGATTCGACCACCTTAAGCACATGTTCTCTACGCATGTAAATATACACCACCTGCTTTATCAAAACATGATAACAGTGAAAAGTTTTTGACGTCCATAGAGCTTTCCGGTTCCACTGTTTACAAACACGCTTCTTATAGACTTGAAAATACAAGAAGTTCGCGATGGAGTGACTTTGGGCATTTCAACTTCGGACGAACAATTATGCATATACATAATTAGATTTAATTATTGGTAACTCAATTGGATAGTTTGAAGAGCACATTATGAAATACTCGCAACTGCCTTTTTAGTGGTTTCCGCTTTTTGTGAACCGTTTTTCCGTCCGCCTTTTAGTCTTTAGAGGTGTTACCGACAATTAACCGACTTTCCCATATCACACTTTTTACGTTATTTTTTATACATTTGATTCTTCTTTTTAATCCAATTTTTGGCTCATTTCATTTTAAATTGCTTCTGAACCAGCAGTAATTATTGTTACTGTAACCATGTCGTATGTTCTGTGGAAAATTGCTCACTTAAAAGGCTTATTTATCAAAATTCGTGCAGTAACTTCGCTTTAATTGTAATATGTTTCGTGATGTACCTAATTTTTTTATAAATGTTGGTTGGTACGGAGATAAATAAAACTTTTTCATACAAAATAATAATGTAATATAGGAATATGTAAGCCTACTTGCCGCAACAATTTTCATAAATATGAACTCCCTGTTGAAATGTTCATTTTCAATTGTTAACAAGGCTTTTCATAACAAACACAAACGAATTTGCTTTGATCGCTGTTATTAATAATAACGCTAAACTTTTGGAACATTTTTCTAAATAATGCAATTGAAGGTAGGACCAAATATAATTAATTCAATAAGTGTTATTGGATGTTCGCTCTTACAGAAATGCTTCTATTGTTCAATTTATTGTGATAAAACTGAAAGATGTTCTCACTTATTTTAAAATGCCAGATTGGAAAAGTTCATTGTTTCCTTTCCATGTGGTGATCCTATAAATTTTCTTAAATCACTCTTGTTTTGAATTTGTTTGACCTCAGACAAAGTTGAATTCATTCAACCAATACCTAGCATATCAACATCATAACTCAGCAGCAGTGTTTATCAGCTCCATATCTGAGACCGACGATTTCATTACTAATTGTAGAAAAATATCCCATATCCTAGTTATTCATCAGGTAATTCACAGTCTATCCCATCTTCTAACACATCTGCTTCTTCTCCATGCAAATTACCTTACCCAGGCTCTAATTCAGTTTTAGGTAATTTTGACGCGGAAACGTAATATCATCAGAAGCAAAAAATAGTCCGGAAGCTACTGACAGTTCAGCTGAAATAGAAATTTTTAATTGCCCCTGCAAACCGGATATTTAAATTTAGATAGTACCCCAGGTACTAAACCAAAATTTACAGGAAAAAAAACGTCCGGGAAACGTGAAAAATTGATAAAAATCGATGAAAATTCCTGTCTATTTTACTTACTTCACTATTATTTAGAAAACGGTATATCGAAAAATTTTCAATATAAATGTTGTAGAGCGGACAATTCTACGTCGGAGTAATTCATTATATGATAATTTTGAAACTGTATTTCTGACGAATTTGCCGAACTTCTGGCAACGTAACTTGGTCTCATTATTTTGAACCACCTTGTAGGCTCATAGCGATGCAGCGGATACATACAAATTCATAACCACCAAACGTCCAGAAATGCTTTCACGCTTTGTTATTTTGGTCAACAACAAAAATTGATTATTTTAAAGCTACAGTCCAGACTTATCACCTTGCAACTTCCTTATCTTTGAGTCGCTGAAGAAAGTGTTAAAAGATAACCGTTTTCAGTCAGACACAGTGAAAAACGCTGTGGAAGAACAGCAACCACAAGATGCACATCGGTTATTGAAACAAAGAGACATGCGCCTTTATTATCCAGTTATTTAACCATTTTACCATTCTACTGGCTTCCTTTATTAGTCAATACCTTTACCACTTGGTCATCCCATGTTCTCTTTGGTCTCCCTTTCCCTTTCTGCTTAACTGTAATTCCCTTTATCCGCTTTGTCAGTCTTACTTCAGCGATTATAACCATATGATCTTACTACCTAAGTTGTCGCATTTCTTTATGGATCCACTTCCAATTATTCCCTTATTCTTACACGCTATCCAGCGATTAACTCATTCATGATTCTACTCCGTTTTAGTTTTATGATGGTAGTCGAAGTTTCGTTGTTTTTTAATGTTTAGTTCTTGGTACAATTCAGTACTTGTATTTTTAAGAAGGTGAACACACTAATATGTTGGCTGATATTCAGCAAGCATTGGACGACAATCCTCCTTCAAAAGCAAGAATTGAACACTGGGTTGCACATTTTAAACATGAGTGTCGAAGGTTATGAACGTTCCGACCATTAAAAAAACGACAGAGATAGTCGATGAAGTGCATGGCAGTCCTCCTCTAGAAAAGTCCAAATCGTTTCTGATACCTACGACCCTTGATACTGCTCACATTATACATTTGTAATAAGTTGAAGGAGTATCAAGTAGGTGAGTGAGAGAACTGATAAAATCCTATCTAACAAACCGATGCCAAGTGATATCGACCACCAACACTAAATGCAGGCCTTAAAGCTTATTTCTGAGAACGTTCCCCATGGTTTGATGGCTCGGTCTTAGTGACCGCGTTCTTTACATCATTCATCAATGTTTTGCTTAAACTAATGGGGAACATATTATTCTTACGTGTTTAAGATGTTCTCGCACTCGATGATCGACACTTTCTGATTTTGTTTTTAAGAGAATGAAATCTTTTGTTTTTTATTATTGTTTATTGTTTATCGTACTTATGTTTTCCCAATACATGGGAATTATACAGGGTGTAGAATTGGTCGATATACCATAGGGATTTCAATGTAAAAATTTTAATATTCGATTATTTGCTTCCATAATTATTTTAGACAAAAATCCACTGATTTACTTATTTTTATTTTGAATTTTTCAGAAAGAAAATATTTAGGCAAATAAAAATTTCCACTTTCTCAAAAATCGGTGATGCCTTGAAAATGTCCACAGATATTAATTTAATAAAAATATAAACTTTTACACAATGCAACTAAAATCTTTTATAGTCCAAGAAAAGAGACCTTTAAATGCAAATTTTGAGATAAGTTCAGGAATTTTTGATATGTCACTCTGAAGTATTTAAATAATGATAGTGAAGAAAATTTTTTTTCAACCTCCGGGGAGGGTTGAAGAAAATTTAAAAAGGGTTTTCTTTTAATTTTGAAGAAACGGTAAGAGCTAGAAAAAAAATTGTTAATCAAAGTTGTAGAACAGTAAATTTTACACAAAAATGGTCCTTAATTGTTTTTCCGTATTTGTATTTGTTATTATATTTACCATTTTATAACTTACTTTGTAGGAAAAAAAATTTTTTGAAGCTGTAACTATCATCCCCTAACTTCTAACCTCCCTAATATAACTCTGTTAAATTTAATAATACGGAAAAAAAATTAAGGACCATTTTTGTGTAAGATTTACAGTTCTACAACTTTGATTAAACAATTTTTTTCTGGCTCTTACCGTTTTTTCAAAATTTAGAAAAACCCTTTTATTTAATTTTTTCCAACCCTCTCCGGGAGTTGAAAAAAAAATTTCTTCGCTACCATTTTTTAAATACTTCAGAGTGACATATCAGAAATTCCCGAACTTATCTCAAAATTCGCATTTAAAGGTCTATTTTCTTGGACTATTAATTAATAATACTAAATAAATGATAAATAACTTCATTTAACATGTTTGAATCTTGCTGCAGCGACGATCAAATTAGATAAAATGCACTACAATGATGCTCCTTGACAGACAAACAACGATTGTTTTTACGTCAACCATTCCGTGGCACAACTATTTTTTTACCAAAGTACTTATCATCTTTAATTTTCAGTTTTCTTCATGCTACATTAAGTAAAATAAAAATGAACACCATATGTACCTACGGGTGTAGATTTTTTTAATCTACAAAGAAGTTAAATAGCCTTTTTGTCTAAAATAATTAGGGAAGCAAGATATTAGGATTTTGACATTAAAATTCCTATGGTGCATCATCCAATTCTACACCCTGTATAGTTTTGTACCAAATTAAATTACGCGGTATGAGACCCGCAGGATGGGATCGAGGCGCCCAAAATCAAATATTACTTTCTTAGTGGTACTACATGTGCTGCTGAAAATGTTCTTGAATACAATATGATAAAACGTACATAGCGTTTAAAAAATACATACCCTTATTCGTTTTTGGCGTTGCTGCACTTTTGCGTAGCTAAATTCGGATTGCGAAGCAGTTCTTCCACCCTGAAGATGGTACTTTTGGAACCAGTGTGCAGCAGAAAATCACTTCCCTTTTATCAGTGAAAAAATATGTTCAATGATACATCAAGTCAATGTGGATAATGAGACATAATTTAGACATTTTTACGCAATGGAAATTTCATCTACGATATAAGTACTAAGAAGATATAAATAACTCTTATATTAAATATTTTAACCTTTTTCTTTGTTTCCTTCTGTCAACAGTATCTTTGTCTCAAAAAGAATTCTTTTTATTATATTGTGTAAGAGAAAAGACTTTTCAATTGTATAAAATAAAACTGGAATGCAAAAACATGTAATAATTGAAAAATGGAAACTTCAAGACCTATTATTGTATATTACGAACTCTTAAATAACATTATAACAGTGAACATTCCTCCGATACTTCAAAGATTTACTTCATAATTAAAAGAAAAATTAATCTAACATAATTACAACTGACACAATAAAAACCAAAAATGTCCGTGTTTTTCTTTTACTTCAAGGAGATACAGTTTGAAAGCTTTTGAAGTTTAGATAACTTTAAGAGAAAATTGTAACGTGAGCCTCTTCCACAGTTAGGTATCTGATCTACACTGAAACTTAAATTATAATTAATCCAGCACTTTTATCTTTCGGTTTAATAATGCAAGGAAATCATTTTTCTTCACTTTTTTATATTCAATTGGTATCCTTTCCTATAAGAAAATTTTATAGTTAAATTTCATTTTAATCTCCTTTTGAAAAGAAATGGCAGGCTAAGGAAATACATATACTTACTACGTTATTATGTTCTTAATGGGAATTAGGATAACTGAAGCAGAAACAAAGCACATTTAGCCGTTCCTCGCAAAAAAAGGATTTCTAATGATCCATAATACAACCGGAAGCGAAATTTCTAGAAAGGGTTCAACATTTCCTTGTGAGATTATATCACATCACGTTATGGCAGTCCTTCTACGGTTAAAGATAAATCACACCAATTTATATATTGATCAAAACTAAAAACTATAACGAAACGACATCTTCTTTCTTATCTACACGTCTTTTCAACATCACAAAATTGTTTGTTTGCGATAAATGAGGTTTCAGTTTATGGTTTTAGAGACGCAGAGAACTATCAACGTTGTAGGATAAGCACTTCAATAACATACAGGGTGCTTTTCCGCCTATAATACTTTACTCATCAGTTTTAACGTCAAATAACGATTTTGTTCCCGGTTCAGTTCGTGATAACTTCATCTATCGTAATTTAAATAGCCATATGGGGTAAAATACAAGTATAGACGTATCCGATATGACTATTTGCATCCGTGTCAATACCGTTACCGCATGCATGAGAAAAACACATATATCTTCTATTCATAATGAAGTGAAGACACTCTACTATTCCATTAGAATCTAGATAGATGGGCCTTTGCCATGCACCCGTGCAGTTGGCACAAGTGTTTAGATACAAAAGTACTCTTTGTGCCGGTTTGTGCTTACAAAGGAAACATGACACCATCCACCTCTGAATTCGTCAAACCCGATAGAATGAGAACATTACACCTGGTCCGCCATTTAAAAGCACAAACGGAAGGAAATGTGACAATTTCCGCAACCGCTGGACAAAATATAAAGGATGTCTGGTATAATAACCAAATTACGTAAAACCTTGGAAATTTAATTGTGTCCATTGGAGTCCATTACTTTCACGTTAATAATAATAATAATCTTTATTTACATTATGTGTACAAAATTTGCTTCTTACAAAATAAATAAAATGATTTCTTCTTTTTACAACAGGAAAATTAAATTAAATTGGACATTATCCCTCCCACCCCCGCAAAGGCATAGCCAGAGCGCGGAGGGACGTTCAGAGCTCCATTAAACCTTTATTGTACTTATTTTAGAATGTACAAGTCACTAGTCAGCGAGTGCAATACGTATTTCGAGTTATTGAATATAAACGTGGTTTAGGTTGGTAGACTAAGTAAATGGTTAATAGGTAACATTTCTACAGATTTGTGTAGGGTTAGCCAGAATGTTGGGAGGGAGATCCGCATACCAGACTGGACCCCTGTAAGACCAATGCCTCATGCCCCGGGTTGTCAGTTTCTTTGAGACCCTGGGCAAACCTCTCGCCTCACTCCTGGCCGCGTGTCCATGCTCCAACACCCCTACAACGTCCCTGCTCTTATGAACTTTCAGTACCTAATACTGTCAGTTTATAAAGATTGTTTGTATTTAAAACTGATAGGTCCCTAAACAACGTCGTGGCCGAGTCAAGCCGCTCTCTCCTTAAAATTCTTCTAAGAAAGTTATTCTGGGCAACGATCCCCAAGACAGTATTCCATAGGTCAGGATCGACTGGGCCAAGGCAAAGTACACGGGTCCTTAACGTATTTTGGAAAACAGGTAGGTGAGCTGATTCATACGTTTAGAAGGATTCTGTTTGTGATTTCCAGTTCATCTGTTGATCTATCTGATTGCCTAAATATTTGATACTTTGAACTCTTTCTGTAATATTATTTCCTAATTTTATGCTTAATAAATTACTGGGCTGAGAACTCTTATAGATTGAAAAAGTGATATATTTTGTTTTATCAGTATTCAATGAGAGTCTGTTAAGGTCTAACCATCGTTTCACTTTTTTGAACACCCCTGAGGCAACGTTGAAGGTGCTGACCAGGACGGAATGGAGAAGAGCAGCACGGTATCATCAGCAAATAAGTAGGTACGACCGTCTATTTCTTTCTCAAGGTTTGGCAGGTCGTTAATAAATACCAGGAATAATACAGGTCCCAAAACTGTTCCCTGGGGGATTCCATAGCAAGTACCATACAAAATAAGAATATCCCCCAATCTAACCTGCTGTGGTCCACATGCAAGGTAGCTAAGGAATAAACTTAATGCTGTTTTGGACGGTAGTTTTCGACCACGGATCGATTTTTATTTTTAAACAAAGGTATAATGATAGATTTTTTCAAAATTTCTGGAAAATTTCCTGTAATGAAACTACTTCCAAGTTACTTGGGTCAAGTGTGAAGTTGCCTCGCCACTCTATGTATTAAATATCCCTTGTAACTTTAAAAGGTTCTCATAAAACTCTTTTTCTGGTTTCACTCGCCCTTATTCCTCTTTTGTCTCCTCTATTGACAATGGAGTGGAGGGCCTAGATTTTCCACACGCCCTTCGCCACAGCCATTTCGTTAATTTTTCCGATAAATTACTTTGTTACACTTCCATTTTACTGTTGAAGCTCCTTAAAAGAAGTACTCGTGTATGAATTTATTATTTCCGGAAATGGCAATTTTCATACTTAGTTAATTAATTATTGAACTATTTAATCCCAGAATGGTGGAAGTTCACTTTAGTAATTCCGATTTCCTACTATTGAATATCGTGCATAATTTCACGCAGATACATATTTATTAATATGCAAAAGCAGTTAATATAATTATGTTAAACATACCTTGTAAATTCACTATGTCAACTGATACTATGTATTTACATTCGACCCATGCATACATTCTGAAAATAAGAAAGATTATAATTACTTAATATAGAATATCCTGTGTAATTACGTGTTCGTAAAATGTATTTCTCTAAATTAAATTTGTGTTATAAATGATGTTGAATGTACTGCAATGACCATTTAAAAACTTTGCGGTAAGCCATTGTTGTCATTTAATGAATTCATCTCCTAATAATATGTCGACTAAAACAACATGGGTCAGTTACATTATTCTCATAATTTGAATTACAATTCATATAACCTTACGTCAGTTATAGTTTCATTCCATTCATCATTTTCCCTTATCTTCAAATTGCAATTTTAGGTTTTCCTGCGACTGAATAAGAATTTCATCGATCTCGTCCTGATTGGTTGCTATATACGATGGTGTTGCTTATCGTCAAAAGTAGCTACAATTTAAAATTTAAAAATAAATATCAGGTCACATAAACTTCGTATCTAATACAATAAAATAAAATGTACTCTTCAATAGCAGCTATTGTAACATATTTTATGTCAACTACCAAATGTCTCTAATTTCAACTGTGAGATTGTAAAAGTTACCCTCAGCTTCCAAGTACTTTTTAAGTCTTATTTCTGTTACGTTTCAGTAGGTACATTTGAATATTTTAATAGGCAAGTTTTCCTAATCTGCATTTGATATAAATTCCAAATCACCTCAACCAGTTGATTACAGAGTTCTCATTTCGTTTCTATGAGTAATACGATTACTCCTTGCTAATTTGTTAAGATAATTTCTTAATTTCCTATTTGTGTGTCGAAGGTGTGATTAGTGCATTTGTAGAATGTCATTGCGACCGTTTATTACACATTCATTTAAAGCTGCGTTTTTGGTATCTCCAATTTAGGGAAAACGTTTTCAATTTGGCTTCGTTACCTTAAATGGCAATTAGGTTTCTTGTTATATTTTCAAATTTCCTTTCAGTTTATTTTGTATGTAGGTATGTATGTCTCGATACTAATACACTGAAATATTTGAACAATTTGGAAAAGTTTAAGAATGTATTTTTAGAAAAATCACCTTCCATCACAATGCACATCGCTTTGCAAATCTTGTTTAGGAAAAAATTTGAAACCCAGCTACGATTTGAGGAATCAGATCATAAATTATTTATAATTAGCCAAGCAGCGAAAGGGTATACTATCTGCCCCTTCATCGCGTGGTGAAAGCGGACAGTTATACTACCAAGCTAAAAATGGTTATCGATGGGTCAGCCTGGTTAACCTCTAAATAACTACACCTATAATGATAATTTAATAATAAATTACCTCTTCTCTATATTATTCAGATTTGGTGGGTATACCTTTTTAGCACGATATAAATGTATCTACTAAAGATAGGATGTTGCGCACGGTGGGCGGTCCGCAAACGTGAAGCGTGACGTCACTCACAGAGTGAATTACATGTGCGACATGCTCATTTGATGTGTTTTTCGCCTGTACCTAGTTTATTTTTAAAGATACAAAAAATTTTACAATATCAAATATGCTCCTTGTGATGTCTTTTATATCTTAAAAATAATAGGGCAGCTCAATCTCTCTCAGTTAAGCTGAAAAATACTTGTATATTAGTAGCATAATTAAGTGTGAAAACGGTGCTAGATAGAGGAAAATTGCATATGAACAAATTTGTAGAGCACAAAATTTACTAAAGGAAAGTCCGTGGGAGGGTGTCACGATCTTCGATACTTTAAGTGTGAATGACGCCATGCGCACGGTCTGACGAAATCTGAACGTCGCGTCGGAGCATCGGGCCCTGCCTTTTTAGTTACTTCACGTGTGGCTAAAATTTATCGTAAAATTCTAACTAATAATTATAGTTGTCCTTTCCAACAAAATGTGTGAAAAAATTTTTCAAAAAAACATTCGTATCTATCGGTTGAACACCATCGCGTATGGTAGGTACGTCACAGGCGGCATATTTGGCTATTCGTTGTACAAAGCTCTTAGCAGAGATCCTTGGTAATTAATACTCACCTGTATGTCAGAGCACTAACGTCAAAAAAAACTTTTCTTGCACTAAGCGTTAATCCTACCAATTATAACTGGAATACAGTCGGAAATAGCAATAGGTATTGTATTCACTAGTAAAGTGTTCTACTGTACATAAAAAATAGCACCTTTCTCTACTTGTATTGTGCATTTTGTAAGTGTTCCTTCTTGTCAAAGCTTGTTTTTCCCTCTTGTCTTTAGTGAAAGAAGATTTATTTTATTAGGTGTTCCTATTAGTCAATCAAACTTTTTATACTGAAATAGAATGCATTCTTCGGCGATTATCTCGTATATAACGATATCTTTATCAAATATTTTCCATACTCGTTAAGTCTCTCTGTTTGTGCAAAGTGTATCAATTTCGATAATCTCGCGACGATTTTGAACTAAATCTTAATTTGTATTTAGGCGAATTGCATACTGGTCCAGTTTTGTTTTGCCAAGTATATTCAATTTTAAACTGAACATGTATGCTCTTAAACATTTTTTCACCAAACTATCGAATTTTTGTTGTTGTATTATTTTTGTTGCTTCCTGAATACCGGCCCAAATATCTTCCAGCACGTTTCGTTTGAAAGTATAGGTCTTTCCCGCAACATTTCTCTTATCACTTTAAATCTCAGGAATAGTTTAGAGCAGTTCTTGAGTCGTCATTTCATCCTTATATAGTTCCAGACTCTCACCTTACCTTGCCAACATACAGGGTGGTCCATTGAAAAGGAAACACGCCTGTTTTGGGACACTTAGACTAGTTTCTAAAAAAAACGCTCGGACAGGTCGATTCTTGATTTTTGGTGGAAAACTTTTGATGTCAACCTTGACATTGACATCAACCCCCCAGCCCCAGTAACCCCTAACTCAATTATTACAAAATACAATTTAAATAGTTGGTATCAACGCAAACGAACAAAACTCAAGTCGTCTGTCAGGTGACTATCTTAATTTCTAAATAATTAAAACAAATCTTTTAAAAGATGCATAATTCAAATCATGCTTTGTTAAGGAAATAGTAACTACAACTACTACAGAAGACATAAACAATGTTTTTAAAAGACAGATTAGAAGCAAGTGGGAAACTCTGTACAAAACAAATGCTGAAAAGACAAATAGTCACTATTACCAAATCCATAAAGAACTACCTAAGAACATACCACATCTAAACTATCCAGTAAACAGACGTTACAAGACTATAATAACAAGACTGAAAATACAACATGGGACATTTCCGGCGCATTTACATAAAATTCATATACTGCAATCTCCTTTTTGTACTTGCAATAACACCTCAATTGGCGATTTGAACCACATATTTTTCGAATGTCTTAAGTACACGAATGCAAGAGTTATTTTACTGGAAGGACTTAATAGGGCTGGGTTCCCTTTCCCCTTAAATATATCAACACTAATAGTGTCCTTAGAAAAGAAAGTTTACGACCTAATAGTCAAATTTATAATCTCGGAAAATATTGAAATATAAGTTGTTACTTAATTACAAAATGTCTGTGGCAAATAGGTGTCAGTCTGAGGCCAAAAAAAAAAAAAAAAATCAAACCAAATTTTATTTGAAACTTTTTTCTGTATCTTCAACCCACATTAAGTTATCGACCGATTACGGAGCAGTGGGACACCCTGTATAATACCTACTATGAACGCCGTTTGTGTGGGGTGTAAACAAATGACAATTAATTCCCTTCATTCTGATTTTAATGTGATTAAACTCTATTAACTCTAACTGTCAAAAATGATATCATCAATTACTATTTTAGTCGTTTCAGTAGGTGTTAGGTTTTTCAAATGACTTTGAATGGATTTACTCTTGAGTTCGGGCGTAGCACGATTTAAATTTGTTTTATCACTCGAATGCCTTGTATTTTGCCATATTGTTCGTAACTTACGCTAACCAAAAAGTTAAAGAAGGCAGCCTCTTTCCTGCCACCAGTCAAAAAATCAAATGGAGATTGGGTGAGAAGTGATAAGGAAAAGGCAAACACCTTCGCGGGAGTATCCCAACCATTCCTCTCAGCAATCACAGAAAATGAAGAGACACATCTAGAAGAGTTCATAAAAACACACTTTACGCAAGTATTGCCAATTAAACCCTTCAAAGTGAAGGAAGTGCAGAAAATAATACAAAAGCTGAATCCCAAAAAAGCTCCCGTATACGAGTTCATCACGGGAAAAATATTAAAGGAATTGCCCGACCAACAATTGAGAAACAGCCCAAATTATCCTCATCCCTAAGCCAGGAGCACCACCTCAGGACGTCGCATCCTATAGACCAATCAGCCTACTGCCGTTAATATCTAAGGTATTCGGAAGCAACTCGGCTTCAAATACAGAGAAATGTATCCATCGTTAATAGATTCCGTTGAAAAATTGAAGCTAATAAGTGAGGGATAGGGAAGTCGGGTCGTGCACCTGAACCTTCTACGACATGTAACGGGATCTCAAATTTAAAAAAATCCTATTTATTCTTCATTCGTTTTTCAGTAGCATGAGCGCAAGTAGGTAGTGCCTCTTATGCATTTAAAATATTAAAAATATCTATGGAAACATATTTTTTGTACAACTATCATTAAAAGTGACATTTTTAATGGCTGTCAAGAGTGTTAAAAGATGACGTTTACAGAGTAGCGTGTTAAAAATACTTTTAACACTAGTGTTAAAAATATTTTTAACACTAGCCATTAATAGAGCTGTAACCAATATTTTTTGTTGGTAACTAAGGTAATACGGCGTCACCTAACACGCCCACTTCACAGTAAATGCGATAATAATTGTTGAAACGTCAGAAAATAATTAACTGACAAGAGACGTCAAAATGTCAGTTTATAGAAATATGTATAAAATTTTTCTATTTTATTATCGAAATAGAACAGTTATACAAAAAACTTTGTATATTTGTGTTAAAAGTAAGTTTTATTTTGTTCGTGAACTTTTTCACTCACAAAATAAAACAGTACTTTTCCCCTGCGACGCATGTTTTTGCTACACCACTAAGGGGGCCCGTGATTTTTGTCTATACCGGGGCCCCACACAGCTTTCGGCGGCCCTGGATATGTACAGGAATCTACAAAACGTTTTATGGTAAATGTTGCATGCATTTACCTACTCCTTTTTATAGAAGTGAACATCGTTGAACATTCCTGTATATACTAGGGTTTGACTATTCTAAAGTGGCTGCCAAGCACACACACTATTGTAATAAATTTCGCTAAATCTATGTAGGGAGAAATCTATAAGGCGATTTCAGCGAGAGACATATATTGCAACTCTTGCGATATGTGTGTTTCTTGAAACAAAGATTAGAGCAATTACCATTATCACAGTGTAATGCTACACATAATCCAAAATTCCGCTCCATTAATTTCTTGTCTTGCTTCCTCGGCCTTTAGTTTTATTCGTTGTGATAGATTGCCGACTTCCAATTTGTGGGCGATATTATATTCAAAGAGTGTCCAAATATTTCAATTATTAAGTCATATAACTTATCGAAAATTGTAGGTACAATGCAAAATTTGGAAATGATATACCATTTTGAAAATATTAATTAATTTAGAAGTAAACATTCAGTCAATTTTCCTTAAAAATAAACGTATTTCCTGTTCACTAAAAGCTTTTTGCGAACGTAACCCTTTCTCAGGTTTAACAACACCAATGGTCATTCTCAACGAAAGCATATTGATTTTCCCAAATAAGTGTATAAATTGGCGTAGAATTACGCAGAACGCTCTTGTGTGAAAAACTGAAGCGTATAAGCATACTTCGAAACATTTTAGTGCTCACACTTTTAACACGTTGAGCGCCGCGTGGCCACCAGTGGGCATTTTTGTATGTTACCAGAGGACCGCGTGGCCACGGGTGGGCACGATGTGTTTTTCTGTTCAGCGCCGCGTGCCCACATGTGAGCACACCTTACGGGTATTTTAGATATGAGACCGTACTATGCGGTCCACGAGGAACGTAATGGTATAATTGGGTGTTAAAAATACCAATTTTTAACAATGCTACAGGATTCGAAAAAATGCATTTATAATTTTTCAGTTTGTATTGTTTTGGATTTAAGTTTAAGTTTCGAGGCGCGCACACGCGTTTCCCTAGTGCTCTGTATTTAATTGTAAGTACACACTGAATATTACCTTATTGTATTGAATATGCCGCTTGTTAAAAATTGTGGAGCCTGTAACAAGCCACTCACTAATGATAAAGAAACTATCTGTGTATGTGACAAATGTCGCCTACCATTGCATACGGCGTGTTCAGGTCTAACAAGAGCAGAAGTACAGCAACTTGCCTCAAATGATAAACGAAGACCAACTTTTCATTGTGATTTCTGCATTGCTGAAAGAAACCTAGTATCTGAATTAAAAGAAACTATAAACAAATTAACCTCTGAGATCGAAGATCTAAAACTCAAATTTGCTACTAATACAGTGGATACGCTATCTTCTGATTTAACGGAGTCTTTAATTTACGAAGTAAATGAGCGGAATAAAAGAGCTTCTAACATAATTATTTACAACATTGAAGAATCTACATCAACGGATTCAAGTGTCCGTATCGACTTTGATAAAACGCGAGTAACAGAGGTCATCGGCAAAATTCCCAACATTAACTTAAGTTGTTTACAAGTTTATCGTTTGGGAAAGCCAGGAAATAATACAATCCGTCCTATGAAAGTTACACTAAAAGACGGCAAAACTGTAAAAGAGATTCTCAAAAATAAAGCGTTGATAGAAACGGGTACCGTACGATTGTCTTCAGATCAAACGCCATCTCAACGTAATTATCTTCAAGACCTGCGAAAATCGTTACAAAATCGTTTAAGTGAAGGTGAAAACAATTTGACAATTAAATATATCAACGGAATACCAAAAATAATTACTGTGAATCAACCAAAAAACTAAAAATCGTCAAATCTAGCAATAAATACTGTAATGACAAATTGAGCATAGCCCATATTAACATACGTTCATTAATCGCCAGTTTTAATTGGCTGCTTGAGTTTACCAAACAAAACTGTTTTCATTTAATTGCGATATCTGAGACTTGGTTATCACCCGATATTTCATCTAAAGGTATTCAATTGCCCGGTTATGAATTAATCCGAGTCGATAGACCAACAAGAGGTGGAGGCGTATGCTGCTACGTGCAAAATAATATCCAATTTAAATCTATTGTTACGGATTTTTTAGTAACTGACAGTACTGAACAGCTTTGGTTATCTCTTAATATCGCAAATAATAAGGTAGGCCTAGGAGTAGTATACATACCAAGGGTTACCAATTCGTGTTTCAACGAATTGGAGTTGGCGTTTTCGAATATCTCAGTTGAGGTGGATGATCTGATAGTAGTAGGCGACATGAATATAGATCTCACAAAGGATACTATTTATTCGAGAAAACTAATAAATCTCCTCAACTCCTACAATATGAAACAGATAGTCACTCAACCAACCAGAATATCAAATACATCAGCATCCTTAATAGATGTCATATGTGTCAGTAATAACATAGTCCCTTTTGAGTGCGATAACATTGATGTACATGAGGTCTCAGATCACATGTTAACATACTGCAAATTACATTATACTGTTAAGAAGTCGCTGCCTAAAACAATAACATACAGAAATTATAAAAACTTTAATTATAACGAATTCCAACATGATGCGTTACAAGTAAACTGGAATTATATCGAGGAGCTGGATGATATAAACGATAAAGTTGACTACATTAACTCTACTATTATTGCCTTAGTCGATGTTCATGCACCCATGAAGACTACTTGTCTCCGACATATCTATCGACCGCATATAACTGATGTCATAAAAATAATGATGAATTTGAAGAAAAAGGCATATAAAAAATACGTAAAAACTAAACGACAGTCTGACTTAACTTATTATAGGCAGTTGAGAAACTACTTATCAGTCGCCATAAAAAATGAAAAAGCCGCATATATCCAATATCAAATTCGTCTAAATAAAAGGAACCCACGTTTGCTATGGAAGAATTTCAGTACATTGGGCATACATACTAAGCAAACATATGAAATAGCACAAGAAATCAGGAATGCAACATTACTAAATGATTACTTAGTGAACAATATCCACGTAACCGAAATTAACAAGGAAACATTACAATATTTTAACCATAACAAGAAAACCAAATGCCAACGTATTGGAATATTTACAGAAGCAACAGCGTTAGACATCGAAAAGGCGGTAGGTGAATTGACGACTGAATCCTATGGTATAGATAACATGAACTTAAAAATGTTAAAATTGGTTTTTCCTTTTTGCAAATTCGCTTTAACACACATCATTAATTACTCACTCTCTAATGGCGTTGTACCAGATCTATGGAAAAAAGCTGTAATTAATCCTTTATCTAAAGTTACAAAAGCGACGGAGCTGAAGGATATCAGGCCCATCAGCATTCTACCACTAATGTCTAAACTACTCGAAAAGATAGTGAACAACCAGTTAAATCAACATATTCACAATAATGACATATTGCCTTTAACTCAATCCGGTTTCCGCAAAAGTCATAGCACCACTACGGCCCTTTTAAAAATAACCAGCGACATCACCAGAAACATAGACAATAGTGAAATCACGTATTTAGTATTGTTAGACTATAGTAAAGCCTTCGATGTTATAGACCACACTCTTTTACTTGCTAAATTGAACTATTACGGACTCGAAAATCGCATACTGAAATGGTTTCACAGTTATCTAAACAATAGGTCCCAAATTGTCAAAATAGATGAGGACGTCTCCCACGAATTGAAAGTTAAACACGGTGTACCACAAGGCAGTATATTAGGACCAACGCTATTTGCCATTTTTACAGCTGAACTTCCAACAATATTACAGAATCAGTGGAATATTCATATGTACGCGGATGATACGCAAATATATAAGTCGTGCTTACCAAACCAAGGAGATAAATTGCTGTCTGAATTAAACAATAACATCAAACTAATTTTGGAATGGTCTAAGAAAAATGGACTTTGTTTAAACCCCCATAAAACTGTTGTGCTGAGTATAGGGACTAGTGGTACAATCAATAAAATTAAGGACATTGTCAAGGACTCTATAGTAATAGATAATAAAACTATAAGTGATAGTGAGAACACACGCAATTTGGGTATAATTATGGATAATCGATTAAACTTTGAAAAACATGTGATAAAAAAGTGTGGTGCAGCATACGCGAAGTTAAAGTCGTTATGGAAATTTAAATCAATTCTACCAGAAGACGTAAAGTGGAATTTAGTCAACGCTCTCATACTAAGTCAACTCGACTACGGTAGTCATGTGTACTATAACTTCTTAACCGTGGAATTGAAAAATAAACTGCAAATCCTACAAAACAGTTGTATGCGCTTTTCGTTTAACATTAAGCGGTACAAACATATCACGCCCTACTACAATAATTTAGGTATTTTGAAAATAGAATACAGATTTATGCTTCTTTATGGTAAATTATTGTTCAAAATCTTAAAAACCAAAGAACCGCAATATCTCCATACACTGTTATCTAGAAAATCTGCAACACATGATCTTGCTCTAAGAAATATTAACTCATTTAGTATACCGCAACACTCCAGCAATAAGTTCAAATCTAGTTTTTCATACTTCGCACCTCAACTAATTAATAAACATCTGCTATTATTTACCCAATGCTCCTCTATTCTAAGTTTTAGTAAGAAATTTAAAAATACTTTGTCAAGTGTGCAAGCGTCACGATAAACGGAAAAATGTATATTTAATTCTTGCATATTGTACTTATGTTTATATTTACTTTTGTCTAGATATAGTTAATAAGGGAAAAGTGAAAAACGGCCATGCCGATCTTTGTCCCTATTGAATGATTTTTTCAGTTCAATAAACATTATTATTATTATTATTATTATTGCGGTCCATTGGGGACATATAATAATATTAAAGCGGCGCTCAACGTGTTAACAACTATTCGCGCTAATTTCAATTTCAATGTCTCAAGCGTATAAGCACACTTTGAAACATTTCAGCACTCACACTTTTGCAACTATTCGCGCTAATTTCAATTTCGATGTCAAAGCATATTGCGCGTTTAGGACGTGTAATTGCTATAACAAATGCATTTCCTTAAACCTTCAAAGGTTTTTTAGTGAAGAAATAACGCAAACATGTCGTTCGGAAAATTGGCTGACTTTTCGATGAGAAATTCCTCTAATTTCATTACGAAACATTTCCTGTTTAATTTTAAATTTAATTTTGAAATTATCGATACGGAGTAGTCATCTAAAGAGCAATTTCCTTCTATATTCTACAGTATTACCAAAGTCAATTGAGCGAGGTTAAAGTGATATAAAAAAATAGATTAAGTATATAAAAAATAATTCCGAAAATGGGATATATTTTGAAGAAATGAAACACACTTCGTCGTCATCGTGATATTTTTGTCTTTAATTCGTATATCGATCTATTAATTTCCTACACTAATTACCACTTACAATTTCTTCAACACGCAATCCTAAAGTTACCCTTTGCAACTTTAGCCCTTGCCTTTTCCATTAACTGCCGTTTACAATTCTTGAAGGAATAGATTTGCAAAAGAAACGAAGTTACATTAACACAGTTACAGTTCGCATTCAAATCGCACTCGCTTTTATAAGAGTTTTCAATTCTCAAGTTGTCTTTTAGAAAACGCTTTCCGAGCGTTAAAATGAAACAACAGGTAATAACAGCAAAGTGAATCATTTATCATTTTCACTTATAAACATGACCATTAGGTCTACGTTATTAATCACACTAAAGCTATTTGTGAAAAACATTCCGTACAAAGAGAAAACGCCCTTACTCGTTAAAAAACTGTCTGAAACAAACAATTAAAATTTACCATTAAAATTCATTTTATCTACTCATTAATTACCCGAATATTGTCAAACCAGAGAAACCATCTAAGATAAATTGCTTCCTATATAAATCCAAATACATTTCTATTATTTTAAGGCCGTCTAATGCCATAAATAGTTTCAATTCCACAAAACAATCTAGCCCATAAATAAGTTTTGATCAGACGCTATCGATTGCTACGATAATAATACTGTATTCGCGAATAGAATTGGAGACTGCGATCCTACAATCATTACTTCAAAATGTGTCCAAAATTGAGGATGTTTCATCGGTTTGTAATGACGGTTTTGTTTCAACTTTCCACTTGATTCGAACGATAACGACATTACAGTGTTGGCAATCTCCCAAGGGAAAAAGGAATTACACATACTATCAAAGTTGTGAGTTGTGACTATCATTGAATGAATCGCGTTTAGGTTTATCTCTGAAAATTCTAACCTGCGAAAGAAAGCAAAAGAGAGCTATCTTCTGCCATAATTGAAACAAATACGCGCCAAAGGGATTGTAATCCTTCGGGTGGACTATACTCTGTAATATGCAAGTCTGCGTACAGAGAGTTTCTCTTCGGATTCATTAAATATACAGTTTAGGTAGTAAAAAAAACTCGGGTGGATTTTCCTCACCCCCCACGTTTTCCCGGAAATGGCGTCACAAAATGGCGATTTCCGGTATACATGGAAAACGTCATATATCGGGATCTATCAAACCGATTTTAACGGGAGTTACGGCATTGGATAGGTAATGAAATTCTAAATAAATTTTATCAAAACAACCGTTTTAAAATAATGCCGTGAAATATGCTCAAGAGACGTCTGTCTTTGTCACCTTTTCCATTATTATTCATAAACCATTAAGATCACAGTAATAAATACTAAAACATAATTTGTTGGAATTTTTAAATAAATTTGATAATCATAATAAAACGAAATGTAGTTTCCGAAATATAATAAAATATAGAAAATTAGTACTAACCCAATTGGAGCAAAATTCTGCTTTTTTGTCGATAAATTGCTGATAATTGCTTACTGTTGCTTTTCTGATTTCTTACAATTATTACATAATAATTAGATTTATTTCAGTTTAACATAACTTAGTTGGGAAATTTCGTTGTGTTCAGTATTCTGTAAACATATTAACAATAAGAACCATAATCAGTTTTAAATTATTTTCTATATAACAAACTCCTCGTCGTAGCGATTAAAAAGTATTCTTGCATTCCACAACCACAAAACCATATGCAGGAAATTTTATTCTATCGACATTGGCAGTTACTGGTTGCGCACTTTCCATTTAAGTTACTATACACTTGGAAGGAACTACTAATAGATCGTCACAGATTTCAAATCCAAACTGAATAGGTTCGAGGCAGTTTATTCCCGGATCTATAGCATTTTTCTGCAGATAAGTGTGATAGCGAGCCCTCAATAAATGTCCACTCAATCAAGACATTTTTACCATGATGATAAAGCCATAGACGAAGTTCATTCATTGTTTTACATTAAGATCCGTTTCTAAGCACTTAAACAAGATTCTGCTCTGCTAGTTCCAAACTGTCATTTACATCTTCCCACGAACAAGGAAACTCTCCAAAGTTTTTCAAAAAAACCGACGGCGAATAAGCCAAAGATGCTTTTTTTGTTCCAAATTTGCTTGTATAGTCTGCACCCGAAAGTGCATGTGCTGGTGGCAAACCAGAGCACATTTCTGGACCAATTTTATTGGGAATGATGTGTAACGGAACCATTCTTGTAGAATCACCTACACCAACCTTTGCCAAAGTTGCTTGGCTTTGTAATCTTGAAGTTTATTCCAGTGATACAACGATAACACTGTTACATCTGTATCACTTGAAATAAAGAGTAGGTTCTCGTTTCTATGATTTGTTACCGAATTACTGGCGTGAAACATCATGCGGAAGTCTGCCTCTTCAGTCGAGAAACAGTTTAGCTGTGGAAGTTTAGTTTCAGACCCATCTGTTACTGAAGTACATTCCTGCTTCACGATTTCCCCGTTAACTGTCCAGAAAACGCACTGAAAATGTAAGTTGTACCGCAAGGTCGCTGAAGCTTTATAGATTGCAATGTTTCCTTTAAAAACTGTCTCAAAAGTACTTTATTACTAGAGCACGACTAAAGTGTGTCCAGCTATACTAGTACAGGGACATTTGGAGAAAAACTTTGAAGTGCATAATTTTAAAACGATTAACTTATTAAGATTAAGATGTTTTGATAAAATTTATTCAGAATTTCATTACCTATCCAATGCCGTAACTCCCGTTAAAATCGGTTTGATAGATTTCGATATATCACGTTTTTCATGTATACCAGAAATCGTCATCTTGTGACGCCATTTCCGGGAAAAAGTGTATATTTAATAAATCCGAAGAGAAATTCTCTGTACGCAGACTTGCATGCAGAAGTATAGTCAGCCGAAGGAGTATTGTTACTTTTACTTTTTACATAATATGTAAATATTAAATATAGAAATGAGTTCCTTTGCTTGTTTGTTATATACCTTGACGTCAAGCAAATATACTTAGGATTTAATAAAAATAATTAATAATGGGGCGCCTTGAGGTATGTAGACTATTTAAAATTAAATTGATTTTAACTCTGAATTATGAAAATTACAACTTGAAAAGATAAACTCATCATAACTCTATACAATAATAGTACTGTAATTAGGAACAAACATCCCAAATATAGAATATACTTCTGATATCATATTCATAGACTCACAACTCAATCATTTCACTGCATATCCATGTTTCTTATCATTTATCAACAATATATTTATCTTCGCAAACATATTATATTCTCTACTTCTTCAGTTAGAGGGCCTGTTCAATGTTAAAATTAAACTCTTCTTCTTCTTTTTCTCCTTCTTATTAAGCTTACAGCTTGTTCATTCCAGTTTGTCTTTCCATCTCTTCTTAGGTCTTCCGGGATCAGGATCACGCTTTCCTCTAGATCTCCCGTCTCCTGCTATTTTAACTGTGTTCCTTCATTCTTGATATGTGCTGATTCCAGTCTTTTCTGCGTTGTTGTACCCATTCTCCTATCTTCTGTAACTTGCATTCTCGCCTTATGTCTTGGCTTCTGTTGTGGTCTTTCAATGACTTATTTGTTATTTTTCGAAGCGTCTTCATTTCTACAGTTTCCAGCATTCTTTGCGTTTTAGTTGTATCCGCTCTTTAGACCCGTTGCCATGCACTTTCACCCTTGAAAAAATGCCAAGTGAATGAAACTTGGGGTGGTGGTTCGGTATGGTACAGTAGTGCTCCACCCGATTTACTAAACAAAACTTCCTTGTGGAATTTTGGGGGGGAGCCCAAAAACTGCAATTTATTTGCACTTTCTTCAGTTTCTCCTCTATAACTCTTTTACCTTGCATCCCATTAGATAGACCATTCTATTCACTTTTGTAGAGTGTTAAATTTCCTATAATTTACACATATTTTTAGCCCCATATTTACCGAGGTGCAGGGGTTCAAAACAGTGCGCAATTTTTCAAATTGGCTAAAAATCGCAAAAAAGTGATGTGTAAGTTTTACGTATTGAAAGGTATTATGATAACCAAATCTGATTTCTTACATGCAGTAACACTCCCCCCTCCCCCCTCCGCCTAATTGTGACTAATTTTACCCAGTGCGGTAGTCGTGATCTACAGATTTAAAAATGCAAGAAGTAACTCGATTCATCTTTCATTTCGTTAGTTGGCAGCACCCCCCTCCCCACTCCCGATGCCATCCTTGAAAATTTAATTACAAATACACGTCATTAGTTTATATTTTTCTTTACTTTTTAAAATGACAATTTCTTATTTCTATATAATTATGTCAGAACGCATACTATATATATATATGTATTGTAATTTTTAGAATTTTAATTTTAGTTAAGTCAAGGCCCAGTGGAAGAGCAAAGTTCATTTGAACTGCGCCTTGTGATTATTTGTTTGGAATTCTTATTATTTAAATTTTGTTGTTGTTGTTGTTTCTCTTTTTCTTTTGTAGTAATCCATTATTTATGCAAACAAATAATAAAGACATTATTATTATGAATGAACAAAAATTATAGGTGCAATAAATAGGTATCTTATTGTAAAAAACGAATAAAAAAAGAATCCTAACGAGATCTTGCTCATTTACACGTCTTCCCTTCGGTTTTTGTTTCAGTCACGTCCATAGAGAAAGGAATAAAAGAGAGTTAGCAATACCACACAACTATTTCACACTAGAGTCCCTATTTCACACTACAGTGACTCTATTACAAACAGTGACGACAAGCAGCGATTAGCTCCACCCATCCGCCATTAGGAGGCAAAATTTTGGGCGGGTTTCTATAAACTCAACGGTGGTATCCTAGCAACGTTCTAAATCCAAATAAAAATCACACGCTGATCAAAGGTCAACACAGTCAGGCCGCCATTTAGATGCAAAATACACCACAGCCAATAAAAATCGATACATCGCTTGTCGCCACTGTTTGTAATAGAGTCACTGTATTTCACACCAAGTTGGAGTGCCCTCGTTGAGGCCTTACCAAACTAATATTTAATTTCGTCGGTAATGTAGTGTGTACAAAGCACGTCACGTTGACGAGAAGAGGAGTCGTCCCGATCACCACCTCACGAAATGCAGATCCCGACAACATCATGAATATTATTTCCTGCAATTGCAAAAGAGTCTGCAGTTGCAAAAAAGCAGGGCTGCTTTGCTCCACCATTTGCAAGAATTGCAGCGGGCATGGATGCGAAAACTCTCCTGAGCCTGACTTTCAAGAGGAAGGAGCAGAAAGCGTGGCTGACGGTAAATGCGATGTTGAAGAGGAAGAAACGAAAATGTTCTTTGCATTTGAACAACAAGAGAGATTCCTGAATTTTGCCACTTTTTCAAAACATAATAAATTGTCAAAATCAGTCTTTGACGAATTGAAAAAACCAAGTGTCATGCCTCTCCAAAAGTATTTAACTTTAACTTTATTTGCTTAAATAATAATTATTTTTACAAATTGATTCGTATTTACAACTAAAAAACAGACAAGTTACTAACAACAAACCTAAATCAGACAGGCTTCCTGCAGTAATTTTGGTAGCGGACATATTATGAACGTTGCACCACAAGGTTTTGATTATTAAGAAAATACAACCAGCTACAATGATAAAAAATCTACAATAATATTACGATGTCCTAATATTTGTATATAAGAAATAAAACAAAGCCTACGCATTGTGCTCTAAAAATAAACCAAACAAAACAATATTATAGTTGATGAAATGCGTTGTGTAAAGACATCCTCAAGAAAATTGTGATAAATTTGGTAAAATTGAACGTGAGCGAAAATAAAATACGAGCGAGTGTTCAAAAAAACAGACAAAATAACAAGAATAAACGTTGTAACATATGAAGAGGCGCACCTAAGTCACGTAGGTACCGATAAATGTTAAAAATAATCAAATGACCATCAATCGTTCCTTTATTGCAATAAAATTCCGTCAGTCACTTTAATAAAGGGTGTTTCATTTTCTACGCCGAATTTGATTAGGGTAAGTCCGGGAGAGATGCCTTGGCGGGTGAGACGCCACTTGTTAATATCTCGAATATTTGTTGACGTATGGCAACGTATGCGACTAACTTTGTGTGATACTGACATAGTGAAGTTGCGTTCGGAATTTGGCCGTTGTATGTTGATATTTTAGGTAAGATTTTTGCGATAATAGTTTTTAACTACACCCAAAGTTTCCGTGACAATTACAAAAAGATGTGCCTACAACAAATCACTTGATATTTTGAATTTAAATAATTCATAAGCGAAGCAACGATCTAATAGGAGGTTGTGTTAATACAATTTGGATATGTTTAGACGTACGTATACGGTACAGAAGCAAGTGGTATCTCACCCATACTTATGGTAGAGATGCCACTTTAATAATCGGGTGTGATGCCGACATGCGTTTAGGTATCATATTTTACTTTTTTATAGCTATGCCTACGGGATATAAAAGAAAAAATGATTTGCGTGGTAAATGGGCTCAAGAAGCATTGACAGCTGCTATTCAGCATGTTTGTGTGAAAAATGTGGAAAAATTTTGATGAAATTGAAAAAATGAATTGTACCTACCATATAATATTATTTTGTTCAATAAAATATGTTTTGTACCATTTATTGGATCGTACTAATAACAACTACCAATTGGTATCTGTCCCAGCATCGTTGGGCATCTCACCCATAGACCATGGGAGAGATGCCAAAAGCAGTATCTCGGCTTAAATGTAAATGTATTTCTTGAAAATAATCTTAGCTTAGATTTACTTTCAATATTTTATCCCACATAGTAGTGGCTACTTCTGAGTGAATTTGGAGCTGTATATCTCTTTACGTAAGCCTGCAAACCTAATTTTAAAAAAGGGGTGGCGTCTCTCCCGGAGTTACCCTATATAATAAATATACAATTTTTTTTACAAAAAAAACTATGTCAACCTGTAGCAGATATTCAGCAAATTAAGTGTGAAAAACAATATCTGGCATAATGTCCACCACAAGCATATTGACAAGCATTGATTAATGATTCTCTCATTGAAATTTAGCAAGACTCGTTCACACATCTCTCTGGATCTACTTCACTAATTACACGACCAATTTCTGTGTTTCGTGGCTTCTTTTTCAGTAAGTAGTGTAGTCGTAAATTTTCCAGTGTGGGAACGCTCACCATCTTCTGAGTATTGACTAACATCGGGCGATTCAGAATGCCAGAAATACGGGTCGCCTATTGATATATAGGATTCTAGGAAAAAGCAGAGTGGGAACGCCGTTCCCATGCGTTCCCAACACCACTGAATGTTTTTGTACAGTCGACTATCTCAAATTGCAAGAACAGCTGATGATAAAACTAATAAGATCAGACCTGCCAACTTTACGAGAAGGAAATGCCGCGCAATTCAAATTCGGCGTAGAAAATGAAACACCCTTTATTATGCTTGATTTATTCAAGTCATTGATATTTTACTGGTAAAAATCGATCCGTTATTTCAGAATAATAACCGATGTCATTAAAAATGACAGCTGAATTAGGTACATTTTTGGCCGAATTCATTTATGTTTTATACGACAAAAGTACATTTGATACGAAACATAGACTGTAAGCCAATGTTAGTGTAATACTAGTTTTGAAACGCCATTTAAAAAAATATTTTTGTTCCGAATAAGTGAAACTGATTAATTAGAGAACTGTGTGTTCAATCAAGTACTATTCGAAGATAGTTAGATTTCAATTTAATCAAAGAACAAGTGGCTATTGAACTTTGATCAAAAAAATTGAGTGCTTAGAAACTAATTTCAAACATGGTGAAGAAAAAACAATAGACAGAGAAAGAGAGATGGAAGACGTCCAATAAAAAATGAAAAAGTGAAATTGAAATCTTATCATTGTGAAGAATATGGCCTTTTGATGGAAGTGAAGAGAAAGATGGGCAATTCAGAAGTGAACAATTTCAGCAAATCCTCACTGATCCAAATCTGGTACCAAAATAATCACCCACACTTCAAATTCTGTTTAAGTAAAATAAAAACTTTAGATAAGGAAAAAATTTGAAAATAACTAAAAAATGTAATTATAATTATAAGAATAGGTATTAAATAAAACTACTCAAAACCTCCCCTTAGACGATGAAATTTAATAAATAATTAAGTCAGACTTGGATCGTCTAAGGGAAGGTTTTGAGTAGTTTTATTTAATATCATTGACCCCCTTCGTGCAAATCTGACACATCATGGAGAATAGGTATGTAATAGACATTGTTAATACATTTTCAAAAGTTTCAACATTTTTACTTAGGGGTTACTCTGAACGCCGAATCGATGTAAAATATTTACAAATGGCAGCACTTCAGGAAACGCCGGAAGTAGCTAGTAACTTCATTATTTTAAACGTCAACCCCTATATTTTATTCCACTTTTGGATTCTACGTGAAATTTCAGTCCTTTTGATCTCCACATGTCAATATCTACAATTTAAGGTTTTTCAGGTATTTTCACTTTTTAAAAAAAAATGGCGGATGCAGGCGGTACTTTGAGAGTTCTATACTTGAAAACCGTTGTAGTTATGGCAACCGAGTTTTGACCATCCATTTTGCTGCCATTCTGAAAATATTTTACATCGATTCGGCTTTCAGAGTAACGCCTAAGTGAAATCTTCAAAAATCTACCTATAAAACTTTCCCAGAAATGTGTAACTAAAGCTCCCAAAAAACACCCTATATAACTCTGTTAACGAATAGATTGCAACGTCTAGAAGTGTATAAAACACGTTCACCCTAAACTTATCCTTTGGAGATTGTACCGTTTCACAAGTTGGTTAGTTTTTAATTTTCATTTTTGAAATGTTTTTTTTTGAAGAAATTATGAAAAAAGCCCTTGTAGTGGCACCCCCTTCGTTGAGCGCGCCCGCCTGTGCCACATCCCCTGCAAGTCCGCTTTCGCCGGCCCTGATTAAGAACGTAATGTCAATTCCGTTGGTACAATAAAAGTGGATGAAAAAGCATCGAACACATGGTACTCTATTTAATCGCATTAGTCGTCACCTAAAACCATAACTCAAAAACCTGAGTGTGCTCAAAGCGATAAAGATATTGCGAAACGTCTTTCCAACATTCCCCGGTTTTGACATCACATGGGGGGGGGGGGGGGGGGGTAATTTTAACCTTCTTTACGTTGGATCGTTGTTCAATCAACGACTGGATGACGTATAATTCGATATCTAGATGCTGTAACGTGATTCGGTCTGTGGATACTGTAATTTAATCTTGGTAATCTCCAAAAGAGTCACTTACGTAAAGATACCGTTTTAAAAATGATGATTTTTTGTCTAAGATGGGAGATGCTTTAAATTCTTTGTGATGAGAATCTTAATTGTTCGATTTTAGATTTGATTAAATGTAGCGTCTTTTTGGGTTCGAATGGTAATATTACATTAAGATTTTGGGGGATGATTACGCATTTTAGATTTGATTAAATAAGAATCTGTAGTGTCATTGGCCTCGAATGCTGAGATGAAGTTTATCAAATTATTTACGGACATCTATTTTTGCATTTCAACTTGTATAATTTAGAGAGGTCTCCTTTTGTCGCACCTGCAACCTGAGGGCTGGAATTGTTTTTTTGGTTTCAACGTAACCTGAGACTGGGTATATATTTTGCTGTCTCATAAGTTTGGCTTTAGCCAGCCATTAGTGAATCTTATTTAATAGAGCGTTCTGATTTTGTATATTACAATGGATTTCGATCAAAGGCATTTACTCCTGATTCAGGCATACCACAAGAGTCTAACTTAGATCCTTTGCTTTTTTCGATATTCATCGCCGATGTCTTTTCATGCCACAAGCTCTTATTTGCTGAGAACCTAAAAATTTTTAACCAAATATCATCAATGGACGATTGCTTGCAACTTCAAGAGGATTTGGACAATCTTTCTAAATGGTGCCAAACCAATAAGCTTTACCTCAACATCTCAAAATGTAAAGTGGTAACCTATTCAAGGAAAACAACAAACACTATTCACTTTAAATAATTACCATATCATGGACGACCTTCTTACTAGAGAAGCGCTAATCAAAGATCTTGGTATTTACTTTGATAATAAATTTCAATTTTCGCACCACATTAACACTATAATAAAACAATCATTCAAGATTCTGGTTTTGTTACTCGTATTAGTAAAGATTTCACTAACACCTCTGTGCCTATGTCGCTATATGTCTCAAAACTCGAGTTCATTTGGTACCCTATCTATAAAAAATATGAACAACAGTTGAAGTCGGTCCAACGAAGGTTTTTGAAATTTCTATGCTATATGTGTGATGGTTTCTACCCTGAGCGTGGCACACCACAAGAACTAATGCTTAATCGATTCAATCTTTCATCCTTGCATATTAGAAGGAAGTAAATATAATATAGATTGTAACTTCTTACTTAATGCAATTTCAGCACAAACTGATATATTTTTGCATAGCATTAGACATATTATCTTAGGTTTAATAGAGTAATTATTTTTGGTATATTGTGTAGAATATATATTTATGTAAGACATTATTCTAGATAATTCGAGACAATTTCTGTTAAGTACAATACTTAGAGTTATTCTGTTGTTTGTTGCTATTGTTTATTTTTCTTTGGTGCGGCCCACAGAATACTTATTACATTATGTAAGTTTGTCCGGTTATGGTATTTTACCGTTTGGGCAATAAAGTATTATTATTATTATTAAAGTATTATTATTATTATTAAAGTATTATTATTAAATAAAGCCTTTTATTTATTTTGAAAAACATATCACATTTTCGCAATACCGCTCATGTTTATTTTTTCTTAAAATACATACATTTATTTAAGAAAATAATGTATTTAACAACAATTAAGTGTATTTCATAATTGATTATTTTCTTTTTCTTCGTTACCAAACCTCTCCTCTCACTCGATAACTAAAAGTGAAATTTGTAGTTTTACCACTACTGCCCAAACTGCGTATAAACACGGCCCTTCTGTTCAAACCTTCGTACGTATCACTATAGGATTCTGTTTGAAATGTTTTCAAAAGCGGTAATACAGATTAAAACGTATTCGTCTCGGCCTGCTGCTTCCTGAATATATTGGGTAAAGAGCTCTGCCTAATTTTCGGACTCAACAGGAGTTTTGATCGATACCTGCAAGAGTTGATTTTGGCCTCTAGAATTTCTTGGGTGAACGAACGTACAGTTTTAAATAATTTCAGGCTTTTGCGGTTCCTCGAACTGTCAAAAAAATTAGTTTTCGTCTTATACCGCGTCGTTATATTTTTTCCACAGACTGCGTTGAAAGGCTTGCCTTGCCTTTTACCTTGTGAGCCTAAACAAGGATTTTTTGGATGATCATCCATCCTCTTAGCGCTCCCGATGGTGGTGAACTGTTAAGTCTAGGTTTGCCAGAAATTACAGCTTGATTATCTTTCTGTACATAAAATAGTAATATTAGGACCACGCGCAAATTATTAGGGATTTGTATTTTTGTCAACCGTCCTTTCACTTCTTTTACACTGAATCTGGTATAATAAGTACACAAATCGATTAATTTATGAAAATTAAAAATGCAAATGTGATCGAACTGAAATAGAAATTATTTTAGAAACGCTACATAAAACACAATTTCCTTCTGGTTCAAACGATAGATATTTTTCCTAGCAATCGCTTCACAATCCATTTAATGTCGCTGAAATTTAAAAGTGAGACTGAACAATACCTTGGGGAAAGATAACGCGTGTTAGAGAAAAGCTGTAATAATCATTAGGAAAGGCAATTCAAATGATTAACCAACTTTTCCTTATTAGTATACATGAATTTATCTCTTATGTGATAACAATAATTATATTTACTATGCCGCCGTTCAAACTTAAAGCTTATTGTAATGGTTAAGAAACCCATTTAACTTTTGTCGTATATTTAAACTTTTAATTTACGCAATTTGACTACTGACTTACCTGATGTTTCCCTATTTCATAAAGTTTAAAACTTAATTAGGACCTGACATTTTTTAACTTTTTTTGTCGCTATAATCAAATTTGTTATTTTCATAAAAAAAACTCTTGTAAAAATTCAACGAACTGCGTTCATTAAATAATCAACAATCAACGCGACTATAAAATCGCTAAAAATAGGTACTTCGCACATCAGTCACAAACAATTGAGTTATCGACCATAAACTGTCTACTACCGGAACAGTGACGTAAATATGAATTTCAGCCAAAAGGGGTCCACCAAAGTATTAACTAGCTATAAATTCGCCGAAAATCTACAGTAGGTATGATTGAAATTATTATTTTTAAAGCAATCTAACCTACCATATCCGTATTTACGTTACTTCGGTGCTTAATGTAATTGAATTATGTATTTGATTAATTATAATTAATAATACAATTAATTAACTTCATCAAATTAGCGATAGATTTCAGCATAGTTTGTATTATACAGTTTTACTCACGTTTTACGTAATTCACTGTACACTAATAAGAATATGAATAACATAATAGGAGTAGAAAGGGGAAATAAAAATAAGGTTAACTTTCATGATTTTGACAACTTACTTACTTACTGACAACGATGTTACACTTTTACATTGCTCGCAATTCGCTTATAGGATCATTTTTTCCTAAAATATTAGGTACTTACCTATGTAACTACCGAAAGGTGAGGGGTTACAATTTATTTTTCCTTATATGATTGACAGTCGATCATTTTATAAAGAAGAAATTTATTATTATACAGGGTGTCCCACTGCTCCGTAATTGGTCGATAACTCAATGTGGGTTGAAGATACAGAAAAAAATTTCAAATAAAGGTTGCTTTGATTTGAATTGCGCATTTTTTGAAAATATTCTTATATCTACACGTGGCAGGAAATTGTCACTTTTTTTTAAATGGCACATCCTGTATTTTTTTCCCTTAATGTATCGACCAACGATATTTATATCACGCCTGAAATTTTTTTTAATATTGGATGTGCGGTTGCCAAGTTATTAATTATTTTGTCAAAATTTGGTACAATTCAAGGTCGGACTACAATATTCATAACTAAGTTATTCTTCAAAAAAGGAAAAATTTATTTGACGAATACTATTACCCTAATGTCGCGTTACTCTACAAAAAAAAACTAAGTGATTAATTTTATACGGAGTGTTTAAAATGTGAATTCAAACTTTGTGAACTTTAAATAGAATTTATACGAACATTTTAAATGGAACACCCTGTATTTTTATTTACCATCAAATTCTCGACAAAAAACCCTATTCAACGGTGTATTATTTCCTGGTATTATTTTTTGTACTTTTGTTAATATTTACGATTTTTAATATTTCACGTAAAAAAATTTGTTAAAAGTAATTTTTATTTAATTATTATTACAAAATACCGTTTAAATAGTTGCTATCAACGCAAAAGAACAAAACTCAAGTCCTGTGACTAAACAATTTCTTGAAGAATTTTGATAGAACAAAAAAGTTTTTGAAAACAAAAAATTCTTTCCAACGGTTCCTTAGAAAAACTATTATTATCAAGTCCAAGGCCTATTACATGTTATCACAAAAAGGGAATTTTGTTATTTTATTACCTACAACATCCTACACTAAATTAGGGTAACAATTAGGGTGGAACAAATGAGAAAGTAATTGTCACTAAATTTTTCCCTTTTTTGGTAATTAATATCATTACATATTTGTAGAGTTGATAATTTCTAAGAATCAAAAGTACTAATGACGTAGAGAAATAGCAATTAGTTACACCTCTTTTTTCAAAAAATATTCAATAATTTGAAGGGAATTTACATATGTATTATATATTTATAACGCGCATATTAATTGTAATAGTAGCTATGTACGTACGCCTTTTTTAACGAGAACACAAAATATACAAAAAGGTACTAATACCTAAGAAGATCAAATTAGGGGTTTTTTGTAAATGTGAGAATAGGGTAACACAATGGGTACGATGACGCCAGGTAATTTCTTTTGTATTCCTTTACAATTAATGAGAACGGCGCCCGAGGCATTTAAAATGCCATTTGAGTTGCCTAACTTTACTTTTCTCATTTAATTTTTTTGTAAATCGCCTAACACTTTTTTTAAAATACGTACTTCTGTTATCTTAGAATATGAAAATAAAAATAATTCCACGTTTGCATACCACTGTTTACATTTTTCTATACAAACTACAACGGATGTCATTTACCAAAAACGATTTTTCTATTATTGCGATTAAGTGATTAAAAAACTAAGCTCCATAAAGCCATTCTCTTTAAATACAACTTCCCATCATTGCAAAGAATATACGGTATCGATAATTTGTTAGACTTCAACTATATAGACAGTATGTCATAAGAAAGTTTTGTTATTTTTTCAATATGGAAGATTGACTACAGAGGAGCCATCCTTAGTAGCAGTTATGCGTATGCATCCTACAGTTACAAACTTAATTTTGCGCAAGAACTTTAGTCATCAGACCATGCATGGAACCGAAGGATACCTCAAATTGCCTCTTATATTACCACACTTTTGACTATATCTTCGGTACTATAAGAGCTATTCACATAATTTTTTTTTAAATTACTCCCTTATTAATTTTCCTCCCAATATCAGTGAAAAAAATATTTGGTACCATTTGAATTTGTTTAGAAAAGTCGACCGTTTTGTTCCTTCAACAAATTGCGCCCTCTATTGGTAGACGGAGATAAAAAATTGTTGTGGTTTTGGATTTTTTGATAATATCAAGTATTCTCTTTACATCGAGAGCAATCTTGACAAATTGAAGGAACCCGTTTCGAAGTTACACGCTTTTTTTCAGTAACACGTAATTTAGGTGCCCCTCCCTTTATTTTGACAGCAATCGTAAAAATTCATTAAACAAAGTGTTACATATTGATCACTAGTTTACAATGAATATATTTTCTTAAATACATTACTGAGGAAAATTGCCCAAAAAATGGGAATTTCCAATTGAAATAAGTGAAACGCCCTCTGGCGGCAATGATAGGAAATTGAAAATAATTTCCAGCATTTTCTCTTGGCCACATATATTATAAGATTTTTTATTTCACTGTTCTCTCTCAAATAGTTTGAGTTATGGCCGGTCTCCTTTCTTAGTTGTACACTCTGTACACATGCAAACATTTTATGTTTTAAACTTTAAATGATCATAACTTGGCTTCTAGTGACCCGATTGCGATGAAATAAAGTCTATGTCCTTCCTTCCCAGGACCTCAAAGAATGCAATGCGGTTCAGTATTTTTTACGTGATGCTTATATTACATACAAACAAACAGGCAAAAATTGCATTTTTGTTATCTATATCGCTTATGTAGTAGCCAGCAATAATTATTTTCAAACAATATTCAATTTACGGACTTAACCCAGTTGGAGTTTTATTATACATAGGGTAGGTATAGACTATTTAGTTCCAGAAGTATTTTTATTTACTATATTATTCAATTTATTTACTTTGAGTCACAATAGTATTGCATATTTACATTTCTAAAAAGTAAATGAGTAAAGATCTCTCTTTAACCTTTTCAGTTTATTGGAATTCTAATAAATTCGAGGCATCTTTCTGCACAAGACACAAGTAATTTGTATGTGGTTGCGAACACGGTAAAGTATTTGCTTAGAATTGTAGAGCTCAACTTTTTACAGAGTGGGTGAAAATGTAAAAAAAGGTTAATCAGTACAATGGGAAACTATTTAAAAGAAAGAAACTGACATGGCTTTGTAATAAATTCTGTTTTCGACAGGCTTTATCGTTCGTAACAAAAGGTTTGTGGAGTAACATTCTTTTTATTTAGGTAAAATCGAATAATTTGCATATAATGTCAAAGAGAAGCGAACTGTTTGTTTTGTAACCCCTAATATTTGACAAGTTTATTTTAAACTAATTTATTATTACTAGAAGATTACTGCGTTTTAAAAAACAAGCTTAACTACGTAACTGCGACATCTACTAGTGTTTATATTTACTTAACCTGTGGAACAAGAAGGATTCTATTCTAGATAGCATTGAGAAATATCGAATAGTTGGTGGTTAAATTATATTAGCATTGCATTATAGGACGTATATTCAATGGTTTTAATAATTTTCATGATTATGAGTTTGCTAACACTCGAGAAAATAAACGATTTCCCTGCTGCCGCACTGTAACTTTTGTGTCTTTATTATACGACGTTCCGCTTTCAAGGGTTTTGTGGTTTAATTTTCGAAATTAATTCTTAATTTACGGCCGTATACTAAAGGGCACGCTGCCAAAAACTCACCCTACTATGTGAACATTAGACTGCAAGTTAATTACCAAATAGGTCTTGCTTTTCATTTCTCAAATTTGACGTTTTCCTGCAACGAAAATAAATGTAAGGATAATTCGCTTCCTTAAGGTACAAAACCCCATTTATTATCATTTGTTTACACACAAATGTAAATATATGACAGCAAAACCAATAAATTCTATCCCATTCTATGCATTTCTCGGTACAAACATATAGAACGATAAAATCACCTACAGAATCTTTTCATTTTATTTATTCCTTTTTTTCTCTTCAAATTTGTTGTATATTGCGTTATTACGAAAACTTACTTCCATTTTAATTCTTAAAAGTTTCGCTAAAATTTTGTAGAAGTCATTTTCGGTGACAAAGGTGTGACGCGGGTGGAGATTCTGTAGAACCTATAATTAATAGGATTTTCAACATACAAAACCATCAAGTTTACTTATTTCAAATCGCGACAATGCAATTTTATGTTTTACTATATCTACATACTTATAGAAATGGGTATATAAATAAAAATGTTGCATACCTACCACTGTCCCCAAAACACTACAATGATAAATTTAGTGTGTCAAAGAGATTTTGAGAAACTGGGAAAAGTGTAATGCTGTATGGGGCTGACCTGTGGAGTGAGTGGGAGGTGTTGGAAAGAATGCAGGCGAGGTACTGAAGGTAGCTGCTGGGTCTGGAGAGGGAAATTCCTGGGCACATTGTGATGGAGGAAGTGAAGAGAGAAGCTGAAAATACTGACGGAGAGGCTAGCGATGAGATACGAGGAAGGCCTGAAGAGGGGATGAGGAGGTTTGCTATTGCAATGCTGTTGGAGAGAAGTGAAGGGAGAAAGAATAAAGTATGGTCAGGAAGATAGGAGGAGGTATTATGTAAGGGGGTGATATGCAAGAGTGGAGGTAGAGAGGAAAATGGAGAGTGAGTGGGGGACAACACGAGGAAAGATATAATAAAAAGGAACAGGGATGTTCACATACAGGAAAGAAGGAGGAAAATCAGAGAAGGGGGGGGGGGTATAATGGGAGGTATGAGGAAATTATGGGGGAAGGGTATTTGAGGGGTAGGTTGGGGATGATGAAAAGAGGTTGATAACGAGATTTAGATGTGAAAACGAGGAGAGGGATAATAAATATTGAGTTGAGGAAGGAACGAAGTAGTTGGATGAAGATATTAGGGGAGGGTGGAGAAGGGTTAGGGTGGATGGAGGAAGTTGTAAAAATAAGAGGAAGGATTGTAAGGGTAGCAGAAGAAAGAGAGGGTTATTTGGAAAAGGGAGGACAAAGGGGCAAGGCTAGGTTACGCTAATGTACGCTATAAGGATTAGGGAAATGTGGGTGTTTTTTTTTGGAGTATGTATTATGTATATTTGGGGTAATTATGTGAGGCGAAGGGATGAAGTACTACTTCCGTAATTCTTTATAATAATAGTCATATATTTTATATAACAAAAATTTGCTGCACCACCAACGGTATTCATTTAATTTTCCTTATTCTAAAGTCGGAAAGATAGAAAACTAAAACACGCACTTTTACAAATACTTAACATTTTTAATAAAAAGAACTGCTAATTAAAAAACAACGAATTCGATTAAACAAAATACATAGCTAATTTGAAAGGTCTGTATTGTATAGATTAAAATTCTTATTTTAAATGTCGCCAAAGGGAAAGCTATCGGTCGAAATATGCGAAAACCTTGCGAGCTAGTCGCAGTTTTGCACAATAACTGCACCATGAAGGTTCTCTCACCGCTGTATGACGGGCAGCCATCCATTTTGTATCAAACTTGGTTGTCCTTAGCAAGATACGCGAATTTTTCAGAGTGCGTGCACTCTCATTAGTGTGAATATCGCCAGTAGCTTTTAAATTTCTTAAAGTACGCATTTTCTGTAAAATTTTGTTCATTTATATACTGAAATAAGTAGAAGTTACCAAAATCTTAATTAAGAAAGAAAATACCTACGATAGACCAAGTCACTACATTAATCGAGCCACTTAAGGATGTTATACACGGCCAAATAGAACATAAATTCGAAAATATGGTTCCTGAAGCTGAAAAACTAGCCAAAGCTGCAAATATTTAACAATTTGTAGAAAATCGAAAAGAAAGGTAAGAAGAATGAATTTGGATAAAGTACCAGACCAACAATATTGTATGGTGCCCATAGAACTAACACAAATCACTATTTGAATAGGTAGCTAAGAAGTTGAAAGGTATGGTGGGCAGCTTTTATTCGGAAAATCGTTGTTTTCTCTAGCTGTAGACAACCCTGAAATATAACAGTGGCTTAAATGATTATACGTGCGCGTCCGAAAGCTTTGAATTCAGAGAAGTAAAAAGTTCCATCCCTAAAGATTAGTTCAAACTCACAGGAATGTGTTCGGATGGACAGCATTCAAATGGATACGCAAGCTATATAACATTCTGTTTTAATTCTTAACAATGTTGATCACAAAAAATTATTTTAAAACGACAGAAAAAATATGGAAACAATAATTTATTCACCATGTGAGAATGAAGCAATATATCAAATAGATTCCCGATGAAACATTCCCTTCGCGTCGTCGTAATGCATTGGGTTGTTTTCTCATAGAAATTGATATACAGGGTGTCCACTTATATTTTCCCCTATTTTAGCTGCCTATAACTCCTAAACGGTTCGGGATAGAAATATGCGGTTTTCACTGAAATGTTTCATTTTAGTACAAGTTTTGTTTGAACGGATTAAATTTTTTCCATCGATTTCGATTACGTCACTACAAAAATGGCGGATTTTTGACAATCTTTTTTGTAGAATTTTTTAATGGAACATCCAGTATATTTTTTTGTAGTTTGAAAGAACTGACCTTCACCTATCCAGCGATGCAAAATTTTTCAAAATCGGTTCGAAAACGACTAAGTAATCACATAAGAGAATATCAATTTGATTTTACATAAAACGATACACAAACAAATAAGTGCAAATGTTGGTTCATTAAATTTTTCAATATGTCGGCTTTCCTGATGAATACAGTTGCTCCAATGTGGATATAAATTTGTAAAGACCTTGTGTATCGTTTTATGTAAAATGAAATTGATGTATCCTTATGTGATTACTCAGTCATTTTCGAACCGATTTTGAAAAATTTTAAATCGCTGGATAGATGAAGGTTAGTTCTTTCAAACTACAAAAAATATACTGGGTGTTCCATTAAAAAATCCTACAAAAAGATTGTCAAAAATTCGCCATTTTTGTAGTGACGTAATCGAAATCGATGGAAAAAATTTAATCCGTTCAAACAAAACTTGTACTAAAATGAAACATTTCAGTGAAAACCGCATATTTCTATCCCGAACCGTTTAGAAGTTATAGGCAGCTAAAATAGGGGAAAAAATAAGTGGACACCCTGTATAAGTAAAGGTTTTGGACATACCTGAGGGCAAACCATGATTCACGTAGTGAAACCTTTGTTGCTCATCGAAACAATACATTTGGCAATTTTCCAAAGAAATAAATAAATACAGTGTAATAGAAAATTGCTGGGGACAATGAAATGTGTGTAGAGTGTAGATATTACTAACGGTTCAGTTCTCAAAACAGTTGTCCAGGAAATAATTCGTGGAAAAGACACAAAAATAAAATGTAGTTTTCCACACATTTAAGTTGTAGGTTATTTACTGCTCTCTAGGATAATTTCCAGGAGAGTAGTTCAAAATAGTGGAAGTGAGTCCAGATCTGTTTTTAATTTAAAAAAAAACACTAAAGCAGTGGCTGTCTCCTAGTGCAGCCAGGCCGAAGAAGGCGAGAATGAGCAAATCAAAAGTGAAAACGATGATGATTTGCTTCTTTGACAGCAAAGGAATCGTGACAAAGAGTTTGTAACACCTGGGCAGATTGTCAATCAACATTTCTAAGTGAAAGTACTCGATGGGCTGCGAAAACGAGTCATTAGAGTCCGTCCAGAGATTGCCAAAACGTGGATCCTTCATCATGATAATGCTCCATGCCATAGTACCTTCAGTGTGTCGCAGTTTTTGACCTCTAAAAACATCGCAGTGTTACCGCAAGCGCCCTATTCGCCGGATGTGACTGTGACTTCTCCTTATTCTCCCAAACAAAATTGGCCATGAAAGGAGAAAGGAGTCCATAACTGACATCCAGACCGCCGTGACGAGGGTACTCCAAGACATTCCAGTCGAAGCCTTCCAGAAATCTTGCGAAAGCTGGAAGAAACGTTGGAACTAGTGTGTAGTTGTGGGAGGGGAGTACTTTGAAGAGGATCGCATCAATGTACCTTAATTTTTAAATATACGTATTTTATGGACTTAGTCTCATTACTTATTGGTCAGACCTCGTATATGTATAATTTTATCTTATATTCGGCTGTTAATCTACTTAGGGCAATAAATAAATTTTGATTATTAGTATATTATAAGACAATTTTTCATGACGTGTCCAAAAAACACGAATGACTTATTTCTTACTTTATTCCATTTAATATCTATAATCAAAAGGCTTTATACCTACCAGAGCATATTGAACCTTGTATGTGGCCACTTTTATCTAAAAAAGGTGGTCAACATACAAATAGCTAATTAATTTGCATATTTCCTAAGTTAACGTAATAGTAAAATTATTATAGATGTATCAGTAGGTATGTAAAATGTTAAGCCGAAAAAGGCTCTATCCCCCAGGCCATCGTGGTTTCGTTTTGAAAGGTGATCATTTACTCGAAAAAAACACCCCCCCCCCCCTTCACACACACAGAAGTAAAAAACTAATAAAGGAAAAGAGACAATTAGCTTCTGTTAATTGAACGTAATAACAGTTTTGAATTTAAACAAATTAAGGGCAATAATATCGCGCTTTCAAATAAATGTTGATGAAGTCTGATTTATGAAATAAAAGCGCAATTTAATTAATATTGTCGTTAGTTATTAAGTTTATTACTACACGAGTTTATTTAATATTTAATGTTGCGTAAGAAAACTAATAATAACAGAGTAGTTTCATCCGGGTCTACTTCAATTTTATTATTGTAAACTAAGAAGTATCTAAGTAACTTCTAAAATCCAGGCCAAGTGAATAATGGCAAATTGATAAAAACAAGTAGCTTAAAAGCATCGAAGGAAATGAAATAAAAAACTGAGGTTTTTAGACATTTAATATTACAGAAAAAAATTGTCTGAAATGGTAAAAAGTCTATTAACCTCGAAATGTTACACAATATTAGTGATAGTATTAACGAAAGGTGGGTTCATGCAAATTTAAAAATGTAATGGTATGCGGTGTCAGGTTAGTTCTACATTTACTACTGGCGCCATACAGTCGTTTTAAAAGTGCGCACATGTCAGATGTACCCTATTTTTCTATTGATAATCATTACTTAAAACGATTTTGGTATAGACCCACTCTTCAACGACCACCCTAATCATTAAAAGTATTCATTGAACGCACGATATTTTTGTAAAAACGCCTTCAATTATGTTTTTAATCACAGCCTATTTAGACTGTGGCGTCCCACGCACCTCCACTCCCAAGAACAACAAATAATCTTTTGGTCTATAAGATCAACCTGCCTTCACTTCATAATGAAGAAAATAAGGATGAAACATCAAACTGTACATTCGCCTGCAAAAGGATAAAGAAATCACAGCTATTTACAACATTTCAAATTGATAAATAGTGACATTTAATAATAAGAAACGCTTCTGTACAGGTATAAATGTGGGAATATTGCACAAATTGTACATAAGGGCGAATGCCGTCTATGAAATTCAGGAAAAGTGAAATAAACAAAATCGCACCATCTGCTAAGATTACTACTAATTGCTATATTATTCTGTTTATGCGATCTATATAATGAACCATCGCAATACGAAGGTCGATCCCCTCGTTTACGTATTTCTAAGTTCCCGAAATTACTAATATTACATGACACCGACTGGTACCGTCCTAATGTTTCAAAAGATTATTTCAGAGAAGTTCTCTTTTTTAACTTCGAGTTTGACGTTACATTTACATAAATGTCTGCGTTTGTTTCACTTACGGTTAATCAATACCTACCGTAAAGAAGTACCTAATGTGAAATTATGGCATCTTTGCCATACGCGTTTCTCTATAATTTTTTTTTACTTCCGCCTGTGACTATATTTAAATAACAGCATGGTATTTTCACAATACCTCACTGAATTTTAGTTTGTGCCCTTATGTCTAATCGGGACCATTTTTAAGAAATGCCCCTTCACAAATAATTATATAAACTGTATGAAAATGACAATTGTTACTATTTACAGAAGGATGTAAACGGCCAAACAAATTAATCAAAATTCATAATGTCTAAGCATCTCAGATTTTAACTTTTGAGTTTAAAAAATTCGCAAAAATTTTTGCTTTAGTAAGAGACCATATTATATAATTCTTCGTGTAATACATACAATTAGCCGTTTGCCGTTTAGAAAATCACTCATAATGCCTATAGGAACGCGTACCCGGCGTACCGTGTATGAAGAATTGGAAATGTTATCAGCAATTTTAAAATTTTTAAGCTTAAATTGCTTACACTATATTGTATATTGCTCTATCGAAAAAAATGTGTGGAAAAGATTGTTCTGTTAATACATACTCAGGGCCCGCGCAAGAGGTTTTGGCGCCCTAGGCAAAACTATTGTGCCCCCCCCCCTCCACCAATCCCACACCAACCCCCTAATCAACTAGTGTAGTCGATTCAGCAACTCACTTTCAAGAAATATAAAAACAAACAAGCATCAAAACGCAGCCCAGAAACCTGACTCCAATGGTTGGCTGACGGTCCTTCCTTCCAGATCTTTAGGAACAATGTTGGATAACAATTCTTTCCGTATCTGATTAGCCCTTCGGTTTGACCTCAATATCTGCTCTCCTCATAAATGTCAATGTGGACAGAAAGTCAATACTGATGGAATATACGGGTTAAATTGTATAAAGAGCATAGGAAGACATTCACGTCATAGGGAATTAAATAATATTTTCTATCGTGCCCTTCAAACTGCTAAATTTCCTTCGGTATTGGGGCCACCTGGTCTGTTTCGTGACGATGGAATGAGACCTGATGGTATGTCATTGGTCCCTTGGTCTAAAGGTCAACATCCCATATGGGACTCAACCTGTTTAGATTCTCTAACCCACCTTATCTTGGTTCTTCTAGCTTATCTAGTAGATCTGTGACTGAATTGGAAGCCAAACGAAAGAATACAAAGGTCTCATTAATCAGAATTTTTATTTCGTGCCTTTAACAGTGGAAACTTTGGGTCCCTGGTGTGGAAAAGCTTTAAGATTCATTGACGATCTAGGAAACAAGATTTGTTCCACCACAAGCGAGCCCAGATCTAAACTTTACTTGAAACAAAGAATTTCTATAGCGATACAAAGAGGAAACGCTGCATCGATTTTGGGAACATTCCCGAATAATTTTAAGATGGAAGACATTTTTTACTTATTATTGTGATTTGTTTTGTTTTTATCTATGTGTTTAATATTTGGGAAATCTTTTAAATTTGAAATATTCTATTAATTAAATTTTAGCTTATTTTCAAGTTGTACTGGACGTGCCACCCCCGAATGACGTCTATGCCGGGAAAGCAAGAGAAAGAAGAAAGTAGGTACTTGGAAAGGTTATGAAAAGATGGTAAATTTTTGTATTAAGATCGCTTTTTGGCAAATGGTCAGCGCCAACAAACTATAATTATTTTTTTATGGAAACGTATCGTGACATGGCATGAGGAAAAACTAAAACTTGTATTGAAAATACGGAAGTCGTTTACGATTACCTTCTTAACTTGTTTTGTTCATTGTCCTTCTGTTCGAGTTAAATTACGGTACGGAAATGTTTTAAAAATGCAAATATTATATGTCTTTATGTATAGACATAGGTATGTATTTTTATGCATATTACAAATTATAATTTAGAATGTTATATCGTATGGTACTTGGCAGATGATGTAATATAACAATTATAAAGATGCAACATTGTATCTTAAAGACCTCGATGTAACGTGTGTGATTGTGGAAGGGCAAATTTTAATCATAATCGTGCTCTAAGGTAACATTTGTTTCAGTAGGTACCTATATCATAATTATAATTAATCACGTGTTTAACGTCATACTACTTTCATATTCATGCTAGTAATCTTTTTCCTTGATAGCAAAATTTGCCAAGAGTTATTTAACACGCACCTATGATCAACGTACGTGCGCTCAAAGTAAGTATGTATTTTCACATTTCGTGATTTGAGACGCCCACCGAATTAAAACAAAAAAATAATTAACACATACTTTTGTAAGACACAATAGTAAAGTTAATAAAGACCTCACCGCTAAGTTAAACCAACTTTAACTTTGAATCGCACACCTACCTGCATCTTACATAATGTTTATAAATAATTAAGAGAAAAAAAATTACAATAAAACTTTTGAATACAGTTGAAATTATACAGGAATTGTAGAAATTGAATCTGAAATCCTGAAAGATTTTGTAACAATTAATCGGCCAGCTGCCACCATGTCCTATGACCATGTTGCAAATCTATCGTGGGATTAAAAAACCGAACCAGTTACTATAAAGAAAGCAGGTAAGTAGTATAAAAGTTATCTACTGAACCTGTATGCAATAAGTTAAAGCATCTATTAGCTTTGCGTACTGTTAAAACATAATTAATACTTTTATGTAGTTCTTAAAAATAAAACGTGACGTACAAATCGCAAGTTCTTCTTGTGTGGGAGGTTAATATATCACGCAGAGAAATAAAGCCACAATATTAAAAATAAGGCTAAAGCTGTTACTTACTGAATAACGTTGTTGTGTTCTGATCCGATTTGTCTCAATTCAGCCGAAGGTTGTCAATTGTGGTTTTCAACGGAATTAAAGAGAATACAAGAAGATCGCAACAGGCTATATAAACAAGCCAAAAGAACAAAAAATGAACAGGATTGGTTAAATTACAGAAATAGGAAAAACTATTACAACGGTTTAATTAAAAAAAGAAAATGCGAGTATATTCAGCAAAAAATCAATTCAGTGAAAGACGATCCTAGACAGATGTGGAAAAAACTTAAACAACTTATAGATGGCAACAGTAATGAGGCCACCCAAAAATGTATCAAGTTTCTTAATGTAGAAATTGATGAACCGAATAAAATAGCCGAAGCATTTAACAACTACTTTATCGATAGCATAACAGAAATTAGTGGTAGTATTTCAGCTTCTAAACAGAACATACAGCTTCCTACATGTCAGTCCAACAAATTTACGTTCAATACGATCACAGGGGCAAACTTAAAATCCACAATCTTAAAAATGAAAAAGAAAAGCAGTATCGATGGAATTACCCTACAGATTATCATTGACGCCCTGCCAGTTATTGAAACAACTCTCCTAGATTTAATAAACCAATGCTTTTTAAACGGAATTTTTCCTGATATGTGGAAAACAGCGACAATAATACCAGTACCTAAAATACCTGGTACACTAAACTGCAGCGAATACAGACCTATAAATATGTTACCTACCTTAGAAAAAGTTTTGGAACTTCTTGCCAAGGAACAACTGGAAAAGTATTTAGAAGAAAATAGTATAATTAATAACATGCAATCTGGTTTTAGAAAAAATCATTCGTGCGAAACTGCTCTAAATCTAGTTCTGGCCAATTGGAAGGACGATATTGAAAGCGGTCAAAATGTCGTTGCGGTACTGCTTGACTTTAAGAGGGCTTTTGAAACGGTAAACCGGACTCTATTACTTTCAAAAATGGAAAAATATGGTATCACCGGAAATGCGTTGAAGTGGTTCCAGGATTACCTAACTGATAGGCGACAGAGGGAGAAAAATCAACATCTAGAGAGGTTGCATTAGGCGTGTCCCAAGGAACAGTTTTAGGCCCTTTGTTATTTAGCATCTACATTAATGATATGATAAATTCAGTTAAACACGCTAGGGTAAACTTGTTTGCCGATGATACTTTAATAACAGTGACTGATATAGACATTAATAGTGCGGTGAAAAATATGAATAGTGATTTAGACAATATTTCAAATTGGTTAAAATTTAATAAACTCAAACTTAACACTTCAAAAACAAAAGCACTAATATTAAGTAATAATGGGTCAATGAGCGATTGCAAGGTTAATGTCGACAATGTTGAAATTGAGTACTCGATTGAAACAAAATATTTAGGAATAATTATTGACAACAAGCTATCGTTCAAAAGTCACATTAATTACATTATACGCAAGGTAGCTCAAAAATAGGATTTTTTGGAAGAATAAGTTCTAAATTAAGTGTTTGGTCTAGAATTCTGGTGTATAAAACTATCATTGCACCTCATTTTGATTATTGCGCGACCATATTATTTTTATCTTCCGAAGGCGATTTTCAAAGATTGCAAAAATTGCAAAATAAAGCAATGAGAATAATATTACGGTGCAGTAAAATGACAAGAATATCGGCAATGCTAAATACATTACAGTGGCTAAGTGTTAAGCAACGAGTTTATTTTAAAACGTTGCTATTTATAGATTTAGATTTAGATTTAGATTTCTTTATTTGTCTTGTGATCAAAAGAAAATGATATAGACACGTCAATGTAATACATAATATAGATATAATATTAGATGTAAAATATGCATATAAAGATATAAATATTCACAGTAATAGGTAAAAAAAAGAAGGAACAAAGAAAGTATAAACAAAAAACACAACAATTACAAGATATTTTAAAAATTCAGATATTCAGAGATGGAATAAAAACAATTATCGATAAGAAAGTCTTTGAGTTTTCTTTTGAATTCTCCGGGTTTTTGTATCACTTTAATCTCATTTGAGAGAGCATTGTAGATTGAACGGCCCGAGTATTTCACAGATTTTTTAAATTTGGCATGTGTGTACTTGTCTATGCATATCGCATTACCATGTCGCGTTGCATAATCATGGTAGTCACCGTTCTTTCTAAAACTATTTTGGTGTTTGAACATGTAAAGGTTAATTTTGTATATGTATATTGAAGGAACCGTTAGTAATCTCTTGCTCTGAAAGCTAGCCCTACATGATTCCGTGTATTTTAAGTGGTACATCGCTCGTATTATGAGTATACTCGGTTTATTTCTGTAGCCTGTCCCCATGTCATGATACCGTAAGAAATGGTTCCGTATACCATCCCGTAGTACACAGTTAAGAGTTCGTCGTTACCGAAACAGTTTCTGAGATTTAAAATGCAATAACAAGCTTTGCGTAATTTGTTGCACACTTTTTCTATGTGTTCACTATAGTCAAGTTTATTGTCTATTAATATTCCTAGAAAATTGGTCGACGTGTTCGATTTGATGTTATGTGTGTGTAACAATACATTTAAGGGCGTCTGATCGATAGACCTCCTATGTCCGTAACTAAAGTTCATACATATAGTTTTATCCAAGTTTATTAGGAGTTTGTTGTCATTACACCACTCTTTAAACAGATTAACTACCTTGTTAAGCTTATCAAGTGCTTCCTCGATCGTAAGCGCATTTATGATTAGACTGGTATCGTCGGCGTAAAGGAATACTTTACAATATTGGGTAACATATTGAGGTAGTTCGTTAACGTATATTAAGAATAACAGGGGCGCTAAAATGCTACCCTGTGGTGTGCCTACGTTCGGCATGAACCGTTGTCGGGAGGAAGCTCCGTCGATATTGACTCTGAACGATCTATCCCGTACGAAGGAGATTATCCACTCATTGACGACGCCTCTAATGCCCAGCAGGTCCAATTTGTTTGACAGTATTTTGTGGTCGATTGTGTCAAATGCTCGAGTAATGTCAAAGAATAATGCCATTACGATACGGTCCTTGTCCAACCCCTCGTGGATTGCTTGTGTAAAATCTGTAATAGCACTTTCTGTTGAAAATTTCTCTCTAAAACCATATTGACATGAAGTTAATAGGTTGTTTACATTCATGAATAGCATGAGTTTATCGTAAACAGACTTCTCGATAATTTTTGAGAAGATGCTTAGTACCGATATAGCTCGGTAGTTCAATAAGTTAGCCGAATCGCCTTTCTTTAGGATCGGGATCACTTTTGCAGTCTTCAAAGGAGATGGGAACTGCCCACTGCTTACAGAGCTATTTATTATAATTGTTAGATAGTGTGCGAGTAAGTGGGGGGATGCTTTTATAATGGAGAGGGGGACGTTATCCAACCCTTTTGATTTCATATATAAGATATATAAGATATATATATAAGATAATCAATAATAGGTTACCTAGATATATGCATAAATTTATTGTTTTTAATAAGGATATACATCAGTATAACACTAGAGATTTAAATAGTTTTAGGCTACCGTTAGTTAAGAAAACTTCCTCACAAAACAATTTATATTATATTATAAGGGTTTAAAAATTTATAATGAACTGCCCGAGGAAATTAAGAAAGTACAATTATTAATGACTTTCAAGAAAGCGTGCTCAGCGCATGTAAGAGAAGTTATTACTATTAACTAGCCGATATATATGTAAACATCTTAAGAAGATGATCAATAAACTTACTTACTTACTTACTTACAATTGTACATGAAAATAGAAATAAAAGTTTTGATATAAGTAATCTACCTAAATGTATATAACAAAATAACTCAAAAGGCGAAGTCCCAAAAAATTGATGGAATAGCACAGCAGCTGTCCCCTCAAACTACACTTATAATATGTAGTATAACAATGGAGAAAATTTGAAAATTCGATTGTGTACATAATTTTCAAGCCCCAATTAACAAAAATATTGCTTTCACACTTTGTAACGTTTCGGATCAAACCTTTTAATTATTTCTTTATATTTGGATAGTGTAACCGCCATAAATAACTTTACCAATCATAAATTGCTGGTTAAGAAAAGTTTAACATATAGAGTTAAACGCGACTCAAATATCGAAATCTATTTGCTCACTAGAAGAAGTTTTTGATTCTTGCAGCGCTCCCAAAATAATTTTCCATTTTCGGACAACATTTTTACAATTGGCGCTTTTTTGGAGGAGGAAATGCCACGGTACTTCAAATTTTTTTTACAAAAATCTAATTTTTTGTAATCGTTTCCAAAATCAAGTTTATATGTAATGCTTTTACTACCCTTTGTACCTATACCAAACTTCCACAAGGTTGCCTGAATAGTACAAGAGCTGGCTGCAAAAAAGCTGGCCTATCGAGTAACAGCATGAAATGATTTTTAAAAGCTAGTACTTATACAGACCATCCATAAAATCTTTTGCTGTCTGGGCGGAACTTGTGCAGAAATTCGCCATGTCCTCTCTCCTGAATTTTTTTGGCACGTTACTGTACCTATCAAGTAACAGCTTCAAATTACTCTTAAAATATAGCTTTTATATAATTAAAAAAGAAAAAAATTTTCTACCTTGTTAAATCTTGTGCTAATACCTAGACAGAAAACTTTTTTAAATGTATTTTTGACACGTTGCTGTACCAATCGAGTAACAGCTTCAATAAACTATAATCAAATTAAAGTTTGAACATAATTCTATAAGAAAAATCATTTCTGCCTTGTTAAATCCTGTGAAAATGCCTTGGCAGAAAACATTCTCTTTCTCAAAGTGTTATGATACCACTAATACAACTACCATAGAAATATTTAGGGATAAATAAAGAATCGTCCAATGAACAATTATAATGATTTCGACAAAATAATTTTATAATATAAAATATTTAGTAATAGTATACAGGTTGTTTTTTTGGGAGCTTTAGTTAAACATTTCTGGGAAAGTTTTATAGATAGGTTTTAGAAATTTTGAACCTAGGGGTTACTCTGAAAACTGAATCGATGTAAAATATTTTCAAAATGGCAGCGCTTCCGGAAATGCCGGAAGTAGCTGGAAACTTCATTATTTTAAATGGCAACTATTGCATTTTTGGTTCTACGTGAAATTTCGGTTCTTTTAATACTCACATGTTATGGCTTTTAAGTTATTTTCACTTATTTAAAAAAAAAATGGCGGATGCAGACGGTAATTTAGGAATTCATTAGGCACTTGAAAACCGTTGTAGCTATGGCAACCGAATTTAATTTTCTAGGACAACTAGTCTTAGACAAACAGTATCACTTTTTACTACAAATAAATTCTAACCCAAGCCAAAATATTATAGGGAGTACAACCAAAGAAATATGTGCAGCAAACTTCATCCAATCGGTTAATGAGTGTAGACGTTTCAATTGGCACACAGCTCATCAGGAAACAATTCATGACGAACTCTCCTCTTTACACCCAAAATTTAATACTAATCTAGATTCTAGAATACATTCAAGGGGCAGACTATCTACCGCAAATTTCAGCGCTTTAGGATAATTTTTTGTGGAGTAGTTATAGTTGTAGAAGTGAGTCTGCGGTTTTGAACTACCCCACAAGTAATTATCCTAGTGTTGAAATCTTCGGTAGATAGATTGTGCCTAAAATAGAGCCCTCCTATGAATTACTTCGTCAACAGCTAAATCAATTCCTTTAAAAAATATGCCAAGCGCGATGGACAAGCTCTTCATCACATATGGTGCAATATGAAAAACATAAGTCAAAATTGTACTTATTAGTGAAATGAGAATTAAATTCATAGATATGCATAGGTATAAACAACTTGATTTCGCCTTAGGTTTACTCTTTCTACTACATTTGCTTATTCAATACCGTATGTCGATTTCATCAAATGTAGGTACTCACCATCTTTATTACTTCACTGTTTTATATGAGAAAACCGTATAAACAAATTGGATAGCTAACGCAATAACGATTAATTGGGAATAAATCTCAAAACCTTCCCCATGGATAATCTTCAATTTAATGCTGAGTTTCACAAAATTATGGGCTAACCTTGCTCGGTTTGCAGATTGTTGATGAATTGGGTTCATAATAGTTGATAAAATGTGGGATCGAATAAATCAATAATCAATAATATTGGTTAAGTTGAAATCTTGAAAGATAAAACTGATAAATGAGTCTCAAAACCTTCCCCATGGGTATTTATTCCTATGAAACGATTATCGAGAGCTTTTTAATATTTTTCTAAAAGTCTAGTCCCAATGGAAAAAGGCGGAGAACCGTCCTTTGTTTACCATTATGTTTTATTTCCCTTCGTGTTGTTAATGTTTCTTACCTGCTAAGTGCTAACCATAGGTTTTGCTGCAATAACACATTACCATTAATGCTGTTAATCAAGTGGGGCCATTTTACGAAATTCGGTTGTCCTGAGTTGTCTTTTTTCTTTCTGTAAGGTACCTCTGATTCTGTTTCTATCCACCATACAATTGCTCACGAATGATTTCCTCCTAAGATCGATGGTAATGTGATCATGAAGTTAGTTCGAGTGTAGGGTTTAATATTATGCCATTTCTGCTTTTTGTGCGAAATACTGTTCTTTTCAAATGCATCGCAAAGTCCGTGTAGTTGGATTTCTTAGGTATATGTTCACAATCCATGTAGTTAATAAGGTAAGTGAGGCGCGAAAATAGCATCAAAAACTAAAGAAATACCTAATATAAGGCAATAATCGTAAATTTCACAGTCCTTCAGTTATCCAAATTCACTTTTAAAAAGTGCAACTCCAAAATGATTTTTGCTTTCAAATCTTATTGGAAATAGTCAAGGCCATCAAGTTTCTTTTTTGCTGAAATGATTGGTGTTATTTTATTTAAATCTGTCAAACGTCCTATACATTAAAGCGATCTACAAAACACTTAAACGCACTTCATATTACTTAGAAAATCGTTTTAGTGATATACATTGTAAATAATAAGTATGACCTTTCGTTATAACCACCCAAAATAATAATGAGGCACGAAAAGGATTATATACCTATATTGTGTATAATTATGAATATTACTTTATAATAACGTTATTGAACAAAAAATGTGTAGTTAACGTTTACCTTGATAATATTATGCTCATTATAGTTGTAAAATAATGTTTCGACGTGACGTTAATTCCTTTTCCAATTAATGCACCTTTAAACATGACCAATAGTCATAAAAAATCAGTTGAAACTGTATGAAAACAGGAGCAATACAAATTTCTAGTATGAAACAAAACTCTTGTAGAGATATTAAACCTTTTCAGTTGTATTTTCGCATGAAAATGAGTTGGCATGAATTTGTGCGATTTTCTTCTGTATTTACAGTGTAGGTGCTTTTATTGGTCAATTTGTTTTATTACATCTCAAACTACAGACAAAGTTATCTGTTACATTAAATTAAATCAGTCCTACGTACGTACTACTCATGAAACTGGTCCAACACGAACAACCCTACTTGTACTTACAATAAGTACAAAAAAGCACTTACTGCGACACCCTGTCCTGTATGCAAATTTATTACAAGATTGCATTTCTATTATTAACTAACATCATGCCATACAGTCATAAACATGTGAAATTTCACGTATGTACTATTAAATCTGGCACCTTTTGTGTAATATTGTGGTTGGTTGGATTTTTAAATTCGAATGACCTTAAAATTTGAAGGGCTTTCAAAATAACGAGGTATATAAACATGGAAATACATTACATTATTGATTACGGCATTTTGTTGAAGTAAACTTGAGGAATAGGATTATTTTCTGCCAATAAAATCTTTCTTTCTTCTCTATATATTTATATAATGAAAAAATTCTTCTTAATATTAGTAGTTAAACACATGGTTTTTACATAGATTTGGACGACGTTTCGCCTTAATAATTAGGTTTTTTCAAAGTCATTAATGAGCGGATGAATTTGTATATTAAATTTTTTGAAGAAATTAACAATTAACGCGTGTGATGTAAGTAAGGGTTGAACCTTATGCGGCCATTATATAGTCTGGCAGTTTCGCCTCATTGAAGGCAAGCTTGAAATTAAACCTTGACTTTGTGTTAGTAACTCTTCCTCATTGCAGACTTTAAGATCAATGCTTGTAATTACTCCTTGGAGTTTATTTAATTTATCATTCGGTGTTACGTTGGTTTTTTTCCTGAAATTGATCTAAGACTAAGCTTTTCAACTTATTAAGCTCATCTTGACCTCTACTTTACACTTAAGGAATTGGTTCCATTCTTTCCCATGGGCACTTCTCTTCCTAGTTCCTATTCTATCGTATATTTTTTGTTGAATTAGAAATGGGGACAAAAGTAACATTTCGCCTTTTTCCATTTCAATTCTGTGATAAAATTCAGTGAGTGTTTGCTCTTGATGTAATTTAATTGAATCTGTCCTGTATCTGCGAGTTCGATATCTTTTTCGTGTTTGACTTTTTGTACATTTACTTCAGTTTGCGTTTCGTTATCAGCTATTTCTTGCTCTTCTCCTACTTTCAAATCTATAACGCTTTCTTTGCTTTTGTAAGTGGAGCTCAACCGCTTATTGCAGGTAGATCTTCTCATCGTTCGATCCCTGGCAAAATAGTATCCATTGCTGCTATTTCCACTAGCGACCGTAGACTGCTGTTACTCGTCCAAAGCACGGACAGCGTCGTCATGTGCTTTAACCAGATTTTCGTGCCCCCCCCCCCCCTTCAATTGCAGCGAAGGTTCGCTCCCCTCAGAATCCGTGGACAAAAGCTGCCGCGCCCTTTGAGGCTTTTTCTGCAAGAAGCGGATGACGCGACAGCGGCTATCAAAATACAATACTTTTTTAGATTTTATTTTCCTTTTGAGAAGTGGTGATAATGTAAAGTAGAATTCAAAATTACAATGCAAATTATAACAAAGGTTTGGCACCGGTTCAGTTGCTTTGAATTCTTATTTTTTACTAATTAGATATTTTGCTATTAGATTTAAAAACATAGAAGGATTTGGATCAGAAGGCCCTTTGGATCCTTTTGCGCCTGGGACCCTCCGCATCGCATGGGCTTGTGTGGGTGTAGTTACACCACTGCCCAACTGTTCCCCAAAGTTTGCAAAACTAAATCCATTATTGCAATAAACTGGGGGTCATGGTCAAGAGAAGATATACCTGATAGAAACACTGTCCTTAAGTAAAATGGTTTCTTTTAGCCATTGTGCAAAGCGGCTTTCTTCGTTCATCAAGTGCAATTTCCAATATCCGAGGGGCAAACCGCTGGGAAGTTTGGTGTACAAAAGTTAGGAAGTAAAGGGAAATAATAGGAAGTATCGAAGAAGTATAGGAAGTATGGGAAGTATCGAGGAAGTACAGGAAATATCGAGGAAGTATCGAGGAAGTTACGAAAAAATATTAAAGTCACATTAAAGAAATAACATTAAAAGCCACATTAGAATTATTACACTATTTTGTATTGTAAATCATAGATATAAAAAAAAACTTTTTGCTATGCAGACGATATCTGTTTGCGCGCGCATGTTTGTCGCGACCACGTGACGGCATAATAATATAACCTCAAAATTATTATTTCCAAATACGGTCGCAAATTCGTCATTGCTGTGCAGAGGCGGATTTGCGAACATGCGCAGGAGGCGCTCGCCTCGGGCCCCGCGATGCGGGGCCCCACAGTAATACTACGGTATATTTTTAAAAAATGTAATTTACATAAATGTGTCTTGGGCCTTATGAATTTATATTTTTACACTCTAATCACTTAATCGGTAATAGAGATTATTAATTAGTGGACAGGAAATTTTAGAGTTTTGTCTGTTTTTGGTATAAGACCTATAAAATGATCTCTTCCACATTACTAACATTATTATTTATACATATTTGAAATAAAAACATGAAAAAAAAATAAAAGGAAATATAGGAAATACGGGAAGTATGGAGAAAGTACTGGAAGTATGAAGGAAGTACGCGAAGTATCAAAGAAGTACGGATGGAATAGAGGAGAGGAGTAGAAGAAGGGGAAGTTTATTGTATACTTCCTGGAAGTAAGGAAGTATTATCAATTAGGGAAGTTTAGTGTACATAATTTGGCCAGCGGTTTACCCCTCGCCAATATCTCCTTTATTATGTTTCGACAAAAATGCCAGTTACCCTCTTCACTAATTCGACCTTTCAGTTTCCTTGTGCGGTCATAATCCGATTACGTAACGTTTATTTAAGAAATACAGAGCTCATCAACTTGAAATTTTATTTTTTATTGTTATTCTTATTCCATAAAAGCGTGTTTTATCACAAAATTATATTTGTCAAGCAAATAAGTGATAATGATACCCAGCCTAAATTTTTAAATAAAAATGTTGTTTACAATTTTTTTACATAACGTTTTTATCTCACTTGTCAGATTTCAGGCCTAAAGAAAGAATCATGTGTCGTACAGATTTATGTTATAATTTATTAAAGAGCATTAGATTGAATTAAAAGCATTGTATACAGTAATTTATAATACAATGATTATGAAATTGAATTCCATCTCATTCTGTCTAATTGTATTTCTACAGTTCTAGAAATGTAAGTAGGTACGAACATCTCAAGTTGAAATTCGAGTCCGAGTTTGACTTGCGCGTTGAAATGATACTTAAAGTTATCTTTAAGATCCTTGGAGCTAGTTTATGTGCAAAGAACACAGCTAAGATATTGAATGCCATTCAGCCAATGAACCTGAACGTAGTGTTTCGTTTACGACAACGTTAGACTGTTGAATCTTCTGAACAACCTTACATTAAAGACGCCAAGGTCGTCGCTTAGAAATTTATTTACTTTTCTGTGTAGTGATATATAGTTCGACTGTTTTTAAAACGTTCAAGTGACTTTTATTAAAAACTAGTGGCAGAAATGTTGTTTTGACATGTTTTTTTGCAAATTTACGAACAGATTTATACTGTGATGGAAAGTCGGACGATGGCTTACACCTCCCCGTCGTTGTTTTGTTGTTGATCTGCAACTACATAATGTTTTGGTGAGTGCTAAAGTGCCATTTTCTGCATTTACTATATAAAAATCCCCCAACAAATGGCTTTATTTTGTGTTAGTTGTACTTTTATGGACCAATCCGGAAAAAAATCCATAGATCTCAACAGATTCGCGGTACCTACAAATGGCTTTTAATTGATTCTTTAAACATCTGCGTATTCTATCTACAAATATTTTAATCTCTGTACCTACTTACGGATTAAAATGCTAATAGCGTTTCTTTTCATAAATGATGAGCACTTTGTAATAGAGATCTAAAATAAATTGTGGGTGAATACACCCACTTACACCTCAACTTAAGTTTGGTATTAGTTTCTTTTGGTAAATTTTCTTATTTAAACTCTTCGTTACGACGTTACCATTGCCAATTACCATGGCACGTCTAATTAATCTTCACCTATTTAGAAAATTTCCGTCTGTTTATTGTTGTCTATACAGATTTAGTTTTTCATACATAGAGATAGAGAGTATCCTAAAAAATTGCGGCTCTACCCTTATCTTTTGAGTACGTCACTGCCACCTTTTCTTATTTAATGCTTAAATACCGCCAATCTCATAAACATAAAGCACTAAGCAGTCCTTTCCCTCGACACAAAATGAAATGAAGCCACTCTTAACACGCCCTATTTTTACCCAATTTTAGCGAAACATCTGCATTTTCCAAATGAATTTTGAAGAGATTTCTCAAGTTTTAATAGGCGACGTTATGACAATGACAGACATTAGCTTTAAATTTTATAATCTGTAGTTCTGTACAAAATTGCTGTTTTTAATAATAATAATAATAATAATAATAATGACTTTTATTAGCTTACGTAGGTACGTACGTAATTAAACGGCTATAAGAAAGTATCATTTCTACAAAAAGAACTAAACTAAATTAAAAAAAAAGAACAATGTTAAAGAAAGAAGACTAATTACTGCCTGAAGTACGATAAAAAGGAGATAGTACACCAGTACGCGAAGTTCACATCCTAACAGGAAGATCGATTAGCGATCTGCTCTTGCACTTAACCCAATATCCAGGTTGCCAATAATTTTGATATGAGAATTTTAATGAAAGTCGATAAATTGGTCGTAATTGAACACGATTAACAATTCTACAACATTTTCAAAGACTTACCATGTGTTCCTAATATTATTACTAACATTTGTACAAAATTTCAAGTTGGGATCTCAATGGGATCATGGGTTACAACACTAAATATGTACGCTTACAAGGTACATTATAGCCAATTCTGAGCCTGTTCATTTCTTATTCCACATTTAATTCTAAAATAAATTAATTAAAAACAGGCAGATGATTGAAACATGCAATTTTCATCATATTATTATATTAAGTATAATTATTAATCTATTTACAAAAAAAGAACAATCAATTTAATATAGGAGGTATAAGTTTTGTAACATTTTCGAAAGTTTTTTTGCAAGAGCAACAACTATTGTATGGGATGAAACTTCTTACAATTAGATATTCTGAAAAACAAACTTGATTTTAGAATCATTGATTTCGAATTTTCTAGTTTAGATGTCTTTAGGCAAAGTTAAGTCTTGAACTTAGAGACTATTGGTCGCTTCGATACTTTCGTTTTTAGAAATAACATAGGTATGTTCTTCCTGTAGGAGTGTTAAAATTTGTCTCTTGTTTACTTTCAAAATGTCTGCATTCCGTGGGAAAACAAATGAAGGAGCAGGACCAAAAGGATGTAAAAATGTGACTTCTACCTCTTCATTGTCTCAGTCTTTTGATAGTACACTCGCCAACCACCAACGCCGATCATATTCAGATGTAACGTAGCCTGAGATTTCTTGCATGGACAAACGTTTACCGCCCTCTACGATTTCTTGAATGGAAAACTCCTCACTCAGAGAATCTTCAACTTCAGTTCAGTCAAACTGTGAGGAATATAGGTGTGAAACTGTTGAGTACCTTTAATAGTTTCAGCTTCTTGTAGACGATATTTTAAAGAAACTTCTTCCTTTGTGTATTCTAAGTTTGTACAGTATTCGAATTTAATTTTCGGGATGTTGTATAGCATACTGACTTGAGACAGCTCCCCTCCCTCCTCATCCGAATTCCTCTGACTCATTCTACATTCTTCTGCACATCTAATCTCCTGACTTATCTCCTTATTCGCTGAAGTAAATCAATTTAATTTTGCATATTTTCATGATTAAATCACATTATATTAACAAGTGTTTAGAATAAATAGGTTGAAGGATATGCATATTTCATCTTGATGGCAATTCTATAATCTAATGATGCAATTACAGTTTGGGTATGATCAATAATTGTAAAAACTTTCGAAAATGTTACAATTGACTTAGGTGTATGTATATTAAATTGATTGTTCTTTTTTTGTAAATAGATTAATAATTATACTTAATATAATAGTAGGTATGATGAAAATTGCAGGTTTCAATCATCTGCCTTTTTTTAATTACTTTATTTTAGAATTAAATTTGGAATAAGAAATGAACGGGCTTAGAAATTGGCTATAATGTACCTTGTAAGCGTTGTTAGAGGTGTTTTATTTATTGTAAGCGTACATACTTAGTTTTGTAACCCATGATCCCATTGAGATCCCAGGTGTGGCCAAGAAAAGGGAAAACATCAGCGCCAATGGATTTATTAAACTGAAAATTTGGATTTGTTTAGTGTCAACGACTGGCGCTCATTTCTTTACTAGAGTACAAAATTTGAATCGCCTCCTTGGACGACAAATTAGTTTTTGGCGTTTATTGTGTTTCTTCTTGGTTTCATTCACTCGTAAAATTTTGTAATCATGTTGTCCCAGTATGTTTTATAGGACAACGCAATTACCCTTAAAAATACCAACACTAAGATTTATTGAAAACCAATTACCTATATAGAGAAAAATTTGATCGAAAATCGGCATTACATAATGAAATAATAATGGTAAGGCATTAAATTGAGCATACATAATAATTAGTAGTGAAGGGAAACTGATAAGTGTTGACGACAATGATTGAGCAACATTCAAGTGGAGCAAAAAAAATTGACCACTACCGTCTACCCACATTAGTGAAAATAGTTTCTAAGGATTTACTACGATACCGATGTGAACAAGTTGATAACAACGGAAGATTTTTACAGTGCAGAAATTGCATTATTGTTTCTTATAATTGAAGAATTAAAACTTCACGTAGGTGTGTTGTTGATTAATCGTTGAGTTGATTAATCAATTTGTACTAACAAATAATAACGATTTAATAGTAACGCTTTATCGAATTCATTTCCAAATGACCAGAACTAATGAAGGATATTATTAAGGGAGAGATCGAGTCGGAAATCTATTGTTAAAATACATTATCAATTGCAATTATGTACGTGAAAGTGTGCTGAAAAGGATTAATTGTCGTTATGTGCTTTCCGTAGACTTCCTTCATTCGTTTTTTTTCACACAAAGGTCTGATTCTTATGGATGTCAAATTTTACGATCTCACATTGTGCAAATTGAATGCACTCGCTGTACAATATTGGAAAGATTTATCTATACGTTAATGAAACTAATCTGCTTGAAAATTCTATGTTTGGCAATACTTCCTCAGACGCCACGTATCAAATCTACACACGTTTTCCTTTTGAGCATCAATGTTCACAGGAAATAGTGAAGAATTTTTTGATTCCTAATCTTTTTATAAAATAACAGTTGGTCCCTTCTCCAATAATAATTCCAGGTAACGTTGTACGAAGGGTATAAACTGTTTAAATCTTCAAAAAATTATGATTACTTTCACTTTAATATGGTTTCTAAGATACAATACAAAAGGTAGGTGTCTGACGTACGATGGTTACATGTCTGTGAGCGTTTTTTTTTAATGGCGTCAGGTGTACCCATATCTAGTTTAAAAATGCATAGAATAGTTTTTGTCCGAAACGTACTCCTTCATGGTCAAAATAGGAAGAAACTGAAATAAGTGAAAAAATTTAGCAGTTTTTGAGATTCAAAAGTGTTCCGGAGGGCTGCCGAGGTCGAAAACTTGGATTTTGCATCACAGACGCTACTGGGCTATATGATGTGTAGTCCATGTACAAAAAGGACATCAGTTTCTTGTAATAAACGGAAGTTGTTGAGGTTTAAGAGAAGTTTTCTCCTTTTTCATATTGAAAGTGGGTATTGTTCCTAACGTCTATTCTATTGAATAGTAAAACGCTTGTAAACAAGGTTTCATTCTAACTTCTTACAGTGTTCAAGACAGGTAGACTAATTTCCAAAACTTGAATAGAAAAAATAGTCTCCTACCTGCTTATGCTTATCTCCAATATTTATCTACACGTAAACTCTTTTTCAGGATGTGAGATTAGAAAGGTTCGTCTGATAATTTGGTTCGAGTAAAAAATATTTTGAATTAGGTATGCTTTATACCATTTATACAATTTTTTTCATAAATTAGGATGGTAGTAATTATAACATGAACTAATCTCGTTTTATATTTCTTTTGTCCAGGTAAATTTAAGCACTTGAAGATTTACGTCGCCATTACACGACACGTGCCAGTCTTCACGGAACTAGTTCTTTAAATACCTTGGGATGTTTCAAATTTTGCGGAATCTTTTTGTTTGTTGTTATTTAAATATTTGTCGCTTTTGCGGAACCGACAAATTGAGAATACATAATTAAGTAGGTAACCGTTTAATAAATTAAATATGGAAAAGTTGCAAACTTTCCATTTTGTTCTTGTGTAGGAGGCCGAATAATCCAAAATACAAAGAAAAAAGGAAGAAGTACCGTGAAATGCAATTAAAATTTCGTTTAACCTACTGTTGTTACTGGAGGTTATGTAGGTATTTACTTTATTACATACCGTAGAATATTGACACGAAAGTTTATATTACTTCTGCTAACTACCTGTTAATACACGTTCTTGGTATGGATGAGGTAATCAAAGAATCCATTAGTTGACAACCGTGAAATGTAATAACATGTAAATTTTAATTACGTGGTGGCGCATTCGTGTTTTTCATTCGCTAATGTTAACACTACTCGCGAAATTTGCTCCATTGTTTTACAAACTGCTTTTCTGTTCATGTACTAGCATTACAGTTATTCCTCATTTTACGACACGAATTTTTATACCCACTTCACTTTTAATCGGTCAACTGCTTGCGTTTTCCATACCTTTTGAATTAAAACTTGTTAACCAATTTTCCGAAGAGACTTTAGATTCGAGATTATTTGATGCCGCCTCGAAAAGAAAAGTGTGGGTGAAAATATTGCTTTCTTGTTTTTTACAGTAGTGTCTCCTTGAGTTTTGACCTGATAATAGAAAATTCAACATGGGAATGGGTTTTATAAGACAAATACACCACTCAAAAAACAATAGAAATAGAACAAAAAATAAAATTAATAGACATATTAACGTTAAAGAATTAATAAAATCTTAGTACATGAACTGAGGAAGGTAAGACAAAGGAAAAGTGCCATCAAGAAATAAACAATAAAATTAATTGAAACGTTACTGGAAAGGCGTGCGATATATGTGGAAGGACCGAGGGAAGGACGTACAAAAACTATTCAAAATAACACTATGAACTTGCATATCAGAAGGAAGGAAAAACAATCATTCAAACAGTGGTACAGAACGGTAGAGAAGAATATAACACTAAAAGACAAGAAGTAACGCAAAGAGAAAAAGGTGAAAAATTCTGGACCAAAATTAAGCAACTAATAAAAAGAAATAAAAGCAATAAAGAACAATCAAGATCGATTAACAACTGAAAAGGACGAAAGAAATACAAGTATAGGATGGAGGAGAAAGACGAAGGTGTAAACGAAGAGGAAGTGGAGGAAGGAATAAATAAGATAAAAACAAACAGACCAGGCGGCACAGACAATATAACACCAGAGATGATCAAATGGATAGGAGGAACACACAACAGTGTTGGAGAAAATATTAAAGGAAAAGGTTGAGAAGAAACTGGAAGATACGCAAACAGTATTTAGATTGCGAGGAGAAACCAACGTATACATAATCAGGCCACTAATAAAAGGAAATATGGAGAAAGGAGAAGCTACTTCTAGCATTCGTGGACCTTAAGGCATCGTAAATAGAAACAGAGTAGAGAAAAATTTGGAAGTACGCCACACAAAATCCATTTATAAAGTACACATAGCAGAGACATCAGAAGGATTTTAAATGAAAAGGGGCTTAAAACATGGCGCCAACTTAAGCACATGGACAGAAGAGATAGAAAACATGATCGCGCAAATTAAAATGGAAAAACATTAACCTATGCCAGTAGAAACTGGATATTAAGGAAAAAGAACACAAAAAATCATTAGGCCAATAGCAAGGAAATCCAACAGGGTTAGAAATGAGAAAATAAGAGGAATTTTAAACCAAGAACCAATAGAAGAAAGGATCAGAGAGAAACAACTAAGCTGGTACGGGCGGATGGTAAGAATGAATCGACATAGATTGGCAAAGAGGGTGGTGGAAATGGGTAGTACCAAAGAAAACCAGAAAAATAAAAGAGCATGGAAGGGAGAAGGGAAAACTGAAAACATCTGGAAAGACATTAAGAAGTAGAAGAAGGAGAAAATCATTACATACGTATTACCTATATTGGTTTAGTTCTGCACTTTAAAACTGTTCAGGTGCTTAAATAATCCATTGACATCGCGACGGCTGTTAAACTGAGGGTTAGTACGTTCATTGCTTGAAGGATGCGACTTCCATTTTTTTGTTAAAAATAAAAATAATCTAGTGCACTGAATTCAGAAAAGAAAGACCTTTCAAATGACATATCACTTGCCCCATCATCCCTATTTAAATTTTAGGGGTTGTTCTCACTGCGCTAAGGGATGAAATCATTTCAAGTTGAAAATCATGACAAAACTTGTCCCCTTTGACATAAAAATTGACGTGTTTTTGCATTTTCAAAAAAAAAATTGTTTCTAGCCGGAATCCCGTTTGTTACCTTTTCCTTGGCCCACCCTGTATTCTTTTAGGTTTTTTAGTGGAAATTTTAAGCGGAAATGGTTATCAATCGGTTTTGAATTGTAGGTAATAAGTATTGAATTTGCAATCTTCTTCAGTTTCAGTTTCACCACGCAAGTTTACCCTTTTTTATGTGAAGATGACGTTTATAATCTTCTGCTATTTTTCTCTTTTCGTGCTAAAAGCACGGTTACACAGGAATGATAGGAACCCGGTTCTTCTCCATCATCCTGCGGTTCTTGTACCTGTCTGAAATTCGTTTGAAAATTTTCGAAAATAGTGAACAAGTCTATCGCGATACAGTGTAAGTTGACAAGAATGCATGTAATATACAGGGTGTAATATTTTTCATTTTTTATATGGGGATCTCGCTTATTATAAGAGTTACAAGATCGGTTAAATGGCGAAAGTTTTACAAGAGTAATTTATCTGTGTTTTCAAATTTTTGATGCGACGTTTAGTGTTTCCAATATGGGCGAAAAACCAAAAAATTGAAAAATCATCAAAAATCTGAAAACACAGGTGCATTACCTACTCTTGTAAAACTGCACTACTTTCCCCATTCAACCGATCTTGTACCTCTTATAATAAGCGAGATCCCATACAAAAAATATTACACCCTGTAGAAGAAAATTATTTCACAGCATTTTATTTCCAATGGTAAGAATATAGGTAATCGTTAATGAATCTGTAAGTTTAATGTAATAAGGTGTGAAAATGGTGCCATTACATGAAAAAGGCGCGAAGGTTTTTACTTCATCCATTGCGTAACGCTAATAGGTGCCACAATCAGTCACTAAATCTTAAGAAATTTTGATTATAAAACCGTAAGGTGATTAGCGACAACTAAACAGGTAATTGAGCAATAAATTTAATGTATCGATAAACTACTATTTTTTTAGTTTAAATTGCCATTGCAATAAGTAAATTAACATGTATTAGCGTAAAAAGATTATAATAGGCAGTGATTATTACATAAAACTAAAAGAATAATTTGTTTGTAACGTTAAATTTTACAATATTCTTGTAAGACGTGTATGAAATAGCTATAACTGTACAATTAATTCCAGTTTATTATTCCAGATGTGCCAGTATGGCTATTTATGGCCGTCCTCTACTTTTCAACTTCATGGTACTCATAACTGCAATAAATACTTCTGCTGTACAAGATTTCAGATACATTTCATATCAAGGTAACTAACTGTTAACAAATAAAATAAGCATCCAAATATCAATAATGAGATTATTTATCCACAACATTTCTATCTACTATGTATTGTTTGCACTCAATCAGTCATAATTAAATATAAAAGTCTGGTACTCAATTGTCGTTATTAATTGGTAATTATGAATGTTGGGTTTATTCCACAGCCGGACTTTGAATTAGATGAATTAGCTACTGAAATGGAATATATAAATAACCACTTGAACAAATAGTAATAGTATGTATTGGGACATTTACGGTAAAATTGTTTATTTTGATATCGATAAACTGCTAGTACTTCAATGATAAAATGGGAAACTTACTATCATTTTACGTATAGATAAAGGTTTCCATGTTTGATGATTGATGATACGAGTGTAAACCAAACTTTGTCAACTGAAAACATAGTTTTGCAAAGTACAAAACACACTGGGTTCGCCAGAGTGTTCTGCCTATTTTCATGACCTAATTATAATGTCTGACAAATATCCCCCATCCTTTAAAATACAATTTTCCACCCGACTAAATGTTGCTTAATGCTTAACATTTGCAAGAATGTGCAGTGTAATAACTAATAAGCATTGATTTTATCCCTTAGTTCGTTTTCAGATCATCTAGCTTTCTTGCCCTATTAACAAACACTTTACTCCAATCGATGGATCATTGTCGAATGATGCTAATTACTTGTTGCACCACCTTTTTGAAACCAATATTCTTCAATTTCTTCTTACACCTTACCAAAAAGAACCCCCTGCAACGTGTTAACGTTAACGTGGAGCAATATCTATTTACCCTGCAATATTTCTCTTCAAATGAATAAGGTCAATGGCTTTCAACGAAATGTGGCCCACTAAACGGTTTTATTTTATGGTTTTTTAGACCAGATGCATCCCATGTAATTGAACTCCATTCTTACCGTCAAAGGTCTTGATTGGATGGAGGTTAATAATTGACATGTGACTCGCAATGGCATGGAGTATGTTCCACAGATTCCGTTTCTTCACCGCTCAGTCTGCAGCCCGGATCTCCAGTAAACAGTTTCATTTTGTATAGGTACCTATGTGGTTACTGAAAGTTTTACCTGAATTTTGCTCTATGAAAAAATTTTCAGTTCTACTTCCGCTCCATGTGTCAATAATTTCTCTTAAGATGCGCGAAGGAATTGGAAGAGTTGGTTCTGTTTCATGACATGGATTTTCCGATTCTACTCTAGCTACTCGATCGGCTTGTTCGTTCCATTTCATCCCATTGTATCTCGGCACCCGTATTAGATTAACTCAGTTCTGGTGAGCTAGATAGCATATAAACCATTCAATTAATCTGTTCCTAGTTTTGACCTCATGTTAGAGCCTTGTGTCGCCTAACTGTCGGTCCTTCTAGAGTCCTTGATCCGTTTATGAATCAGAGCAAGCTACCACCTTGTTGGTTCAGTGTTGTCTTACTTATTTTTATCAAATAGGTACTAGAACTTTTTGTACATGCTGAAATGTTATAATCGGTCCTTAATCTCAAAAATATTTTGTCTTTTCCGCATTAAAATTGAGCAGTTACTTAAATTTTGGTGCAGTCTATGAAAGGATCTGGATTATGGGCGGAGGCTTGACATGGTCCACGTGTTCATACGCCAGGTCCTTCACACTGTGCCGGTGATAAGAGTCATCCGACACGTTAGATATACCTAAGGATGGTGGCTGAAGGATGGAAAATTCTTCCAATATGGATGATCTTTGTTGAACAAAGGTGCCTCAAAGGGAATGCGGGGCGCCATTTCGTTTCTGCAAGTTGACGATTCAACCCATCCCATGCGGTGCAAGTGTAATTTAAAGTACCCAGAAAACGCTGGTTATTCTTTGGTAGCCATGTGCAGAACGTACCAGATGCTAGATGGTTGAATACCATTCTTGCATGACGATGATTTAACGTTAAGGTCCAAGGTTGCAAGTAGTGCCATTGCTTTTAGGTCAGGCGGGTCAAGGAATCGACTATCTGATTTTCTCCTTTCACCCATATAAGCTTGAAGGTATTACAGTTTACCTCCTGCGCTAAATACCAGCTTAAAGTAACCTACCGTCTGTAGTACTGTCACTGGAAATTCTAATTATTTCCTTCCACCGAGCATTATTCTTATCAATCCCGCCTGAAATATACATAGTTGGAAATTTGCTTGCCTTGTCTAAAATGTAAATGTCCTACTTCAATATCTCTGTTATTTAACAACCACTTCGCATTCAAACGCGAAGCTACAAACATGGCCGCTTCTTGTACGTGGAGATAGAGCGGAGGCAGGTCTATAAGACCCTAGATGACTGTGCAGGGGTTGTTCGCATTACGCTCGTACGTTGGACTACCAATAGGTCTAATCACAATAATTGCTTATACTTCAATTTCTTATCAAGTGTAATACCACAGATAAGTTATGTGGTAATACCTAGATACTTCACTGACTGTGAAAACTGTTATACAAGGATTTAAGTCGCTCGCAGCGTGCGAGGGGAGCCCGGGGCAATTGCCCCTTTTGACCCCCCCCCCCCCCCAATCCGACCCTGCTAAGATGTGTTCCCTACACCATTCTATGATTACTCTAAGGGCAGATGCATGCGACATAGAAGTGATGACAATACTGCACTTGGGCGGGGAGGGGCTTCTTGTTTCTCCTTGCGCCACACAATATACAGAGGGATAATCTAGCAGTATCTCTGGTTTCTGTTGTTTCTAAACAAACCAGTTTCTCGATTTTCCTTAGTTTCGCTTTGGTGTTGGTCTAAATCACCTTGAACCGTTTATTACCTTTTCTTTTTGTGTGTATTCCTTCATTTAACATTACAAAATAAGCAGAACGGGATTTCATAAGCAAAAGTTGTTCCTGTTCAAGATAGCTCCAGGAAAGTTTCAATTAACAAACTGTTGTGCAACAACGAGAGAAATGCGTGTGTTGTGGTGTATTTGGGCATTTAAACTTGGTTCAATAAGACCATGAGTTTATTTTAAAGAGAAGAAACGATGTATGTAATAAACCTGACAGTTAGACAGTACACTGCATTCAGCAGCCAGGTCAGATTAGTCCTTTCTTTGTAAAGAGAACTATTGTTATTTTCTGGGGTTTGACTCTTTGCCCAAGATGCTATGTTTAGAAGCATTTGCATTTGTATCTTGTAAGGTTGACGATTACCATGTTTTTGAGCAGTGAACCAAACCAAAGGGACATGTAGAACTCGCTGATGAGATTCGAGGGGATCCTCTTGAATCGATACTAACATAAATTTTGTTTATTAAGATACAAGTATGCTTTGTCATTAATGAAATGCTAATTTTCAATATAGTGTAAGCCAATAAATCACCGGAATTCAAGTCTGCTAATTTGATTTTGATCCCTACTTCTTGAATCAAAACAATTTTTTTTGTATGAGTGAAAATTCATTCTTTGTATACATTTTAGGGTAGCAGCATACTCAATCAATTTTTTCAGGCTACCGGTGTTACATACCAGCTCTTCATTAAATCATTGCAGGCAACTCTTGGTCTTCCAGTTAGTTTTTTCTCTAGAATAGACTCACTGTTTCTCCATTTATGAATTCAATCCGAAATAGCCTTGCACTCCAGTACATTAGCTGATATTAAAATATTCGGAAACGCCTTTGAGTAGACGATAACTGAATTAAATTAATTAAACAAAAAATGTAAGATTCTGGCGGTCAACTGCCATTAACTTTAACAAAATCTTCAAAGCTAACGTTTCCAATTAAAATTCTTACACCAGAATATAGTTGATTATTTTTATAACAGATTCGTACACATTTTGCCCCACCCTGCGTTATTCTAAAATATAATAATTTTGTGGCTTATTCAATCTCATGTGTACCTACTTAATCTAAGTCCAAAACTCTTCGTCAAGCTAAACTAAACAATCAGAGTAACACTCTCTGCAATACAATAAGTTAAGTCGTAGGATAACTATACTTTTGATGGCTTCCACACTGAAACATAATTTTCATTGTCATTTTGTAGATCTACAACCACTAGTTAGCCGATTTTCTAAGGGAGATGTGACCTATTACTCACAATTGCTATTTGATGTAGCTCGCAATCAAGTTCTGGTTGGAGCAAGGTAGTTATCTGAATTATTACCAGCCTTATTGTTTGGTTATCATTTGTAGAGATGCACTCTTCAGATTGTCATTACCGACTTTAAAATTATTAGAAGACACAGCGTGGATCGCTCCAGAAGCAAAAGTATCATTGTGTACGGCCAAAGGCCAATCTGAAAAAAATTGCCATAATTACATCAAAGTATTACTTACTGATGGGAAAAGAATACTAACTTGTGGAACGAATGCATTCTCACCAATCTGCTCATGGCGAGGGGTTAGTATACGTTGTCTTTCGCCATTGAAAATACTTACTGTAATTTTTAGGTGGAAAATATATCGGAAGAGTCAGAAACGTTGGATGGTGTAGCGAATTGTCCATATAATCCCTCTGCAAACATAACTGCTTTGATTTCGGATAATGGTGATTATTTCTTTGCGGGACCGACGAATTTTATTGGTTCTGATGCTGCTATCTACAGAGGTATTGGCACACATAATGCAATTAGAACAAAGCAATACAATAATATGTGGATTAATGAACCTCAGTTTGTTGGCTCTTTCGAAACAGATCAATTTGCTTATTTCATTTTTCGCGAACCAGTGGTTGAATACACCAACTGCGGAAAGGTTAAGCTTCTAGCTCCTAACATAAAAATGTTTTTAATTTTTGGATTATTTTAGATTATCTATTCTCGTATTGCTAGAGTCTGTAAGAATGATATGGGCGGCCAATCAGTTCTAAAAGATAATTGGACAACATTTGTCAAGGCAAGGTTAACGTGCTTCATTGCTGGTGAATATCCTGCCTACTTCGATGAAATTCAAAGTACCACATACATTCAAGAACAAAATATATTATACGCTACTTTTACTACTCCAACTAATGCAATTGCTGGTTCAGCAATATGCGCATTTAATTTATCATCAATAAATGCCGCGTTTGCTGGACCATTCAAAAATCAACAGCATCAAGAAAATTTGTGGGAAAAGTATTACACATGTCAACAACCCGCTCACAGAGAATATGAAATTGAAGCTTCAAAATACCAATTGAAGGAAAACGCAGTGGAACCTACCACCCAAGATCCATTACACGTCGCTGAACTAGAGAGGTTCACACATATTACGGTTGATGTACTGTCTACAAAATTAGATAAATCTGTTCATGTAATTTATGTAGTGACAATAGCCGGTATTATTAAGAAGTTAACTGTATTACCAGGAAATGAAAAAACGTGTGTGGTCGAAATTTGGCAACCCGTATCAAATTCTAACACTCCAATATTAAATATACAATACTTAAAAGAAACGAATTCTATATATGTGGGAACAGAAATAGAATTGCTACGTACACCGGCGCATCACTGTGGAAGACATTTGTCTAGAGAAACTTGTTATAATGCAATGGATCCTTATTGCGGATGGAACGAACTTGAAGATTCTTGTACATCCGCCCCCAATTCCGATCCTCTTACAAAACACTGGATTCAAGAAATACTGTCATGCCCTGTCCTAAATGCGCCAGTAGATGGAGGTGAGTTATCTTTGTATCCGAATAACACATCTGTTTAACAACACATTTATAGGATGGTCCACTTGGTCAGATTGGTCATCATGCCAACTCCAAAATCCTCAAGATCGAGCTCAGGATCCTCGTTTAATGGATGAATGTATGTGCCAAACACGTTCTTGTAACAACCCAGCTCCTCAGAATGGTGGTAAAAATTGTGCCGGTTATTCGGTTGCTGTAACAAACTGTACTGTACATGGTGACTGGACCCCATGGTCTGCTTGGTCAGCATGCTCTGCAACGTGTGGTGTAGCTGTTAAAACAAGGCGTCGTACTTGTTCCAATCCTACACCGGCACATGGTGGGAGAGTTTGTGTGGGTCAGGATCTTGACGAAGCATTGTGTTCTGAGAATCCTCCTTGTCCAACACGTACTATTCCTCCTCAAGATGGTCATTGGAGCGAATGGAAAAGTTGGTCTTTGTGTTCAGTTCCGTGCGGAGGCGGTTTCCGGAAAAGACAGAGGGTGTGTGACAATCCACCTCCTCAGTATGGGGGACAGGAGTGTGTCGGATGTCACATTGAATATGAAGTATGTAACATACATCTATGCACAGAGCAAAAACGTGCAAGTCAATGGACTCCATGGTTTATAGCAAATACATCTAAACATGAATATGTGGAGCAGCGATATAAATACAGTTGTCGAGCACCAGTTCAAGATCCTCAACAAATTAAAGTTAGTCATGTTAAAGAACAACGTGTATGTAGAGATGGCCTCTGTTCATCTGCTAACATTGATGATACGACTAAGTGGTCTAACTGGACTCCGTGGAGCGATTGTTCAGGTTCTTGTGGAGAAGGATTGCAAATACGTTCAAGAACTTGTGAGGGTAGAGGTGAATGTCAGGGAGTGCCTGTACAAACAAAAAAGTGTAGTTTACATAATTGTAAACCGGAGTGGAGTTGTTGGTCTGAATGGTCTCAGTGCAGTGTATCATGTGGAATAGGAACCAGGAGACGTCGCCGTAGTTGCTTAGGTGTTGGTTGTGATGGAGACTCTTTACAAGACGAATCTTGTGAAGGACCGCCATGCACATGTGAGTCTATATTTTAAAAATTCGTTTATATATTTGTACATTTATAATAGCTCTTTTGGGTTGGGATACTTGGACAATATGGTCGCTGTGCGATGAAAATAATGAGCAACATCGCCAAAGAAAATGTAGGACGGCAAATCCAGGACAACATCTGTGTCAAGGACACACAAAAGAAACTAGAATGTGCATTTCCGATACATCAAATGGTAATATTGCTTTTCCGAGTACTTTTTCTTCCATATGCTAAGAATTTTCAAATCTCCATTTACATGCACCATGGTGATAGTAATAAAAACCTCGTAGTTTAAAAAAAAAAGTATATTCTGTTTTGCCAGTGATAGGTTTACTATCACATGGTGATAATAAAAATCTTCAGCGCACTCATAATTTATGTATAATATGACTGATTTTATAATATTCTTTACATAGAACTCAATCCATTGGGTTTGGAGGTAGAAACGGCATCTGCATCGACAGGTACAGTCATTCTATGCATTTTAGGAGGAGTAGTTATTGGTTTACTCTGTTCTGGCATGATGATTTATGTTTATTTTCGTAAAAGAAAGCCACGTTTACCAAGCTCTCCGCATTACATTAGTGCCAAACAAAACCCTTATATTACTGTACCTTTGCAAGAATTACCTTCAAAGAGGCAAGGGGCGTCGTCATCACATTCAATATTGAATAATACACATCATGGAACTATTAAATCCAACAAGTGCTATGATTACGACACTGCAACAATCAAACGCAACAGCCATAGCTTAAACAATGGACACATGAAATCTGACAATTGTTATTATGACTAAATTGTCAACAGATTCTCTTTAAAAAATTACTATAATTTCAGTATAATTCTCCAAAGTACCTGGATTCATAAGATATTTATTTCACGTTTCAACTTTTAGAATTTTTAGCATTCATGTTCATTTTAGATATAAATTTTCCTATCATAAAGTCATTTATAGACAGTTAACCAAAAACATACTTAATGTACATAAGTGATTAATATTTATTTTGTATTTTTTACAAAGTGAGTAACTCAAATTGAGTATTTTTATTTTACGAATTGTTAATTATATTTTTACATAAATATTAAATTGTTTGTTATCTTGTTTCTTTAATTACCTGCGGCAGTTAATACCTAATTTCTATGCCTACTTTCAAAGAGAAGAAATTACTTCACATATGTGCCACTTATTGAAATATACATATAGATATTATTGGAAGACATCTTCTGGATAAATTCGTGTGATATAATGTTTATTAATACCTTTTCTACGTTTCGGTAGCCTTTCTTCGAAACGTAGAAAGGTATTAACAAACATTATATCACACGAATTTATCCAGAAGATGTCTTCTAATAATAATAATGACATTCGTGGAAACCTAAACAATAATATATAGGTATACATATATATCTTCCCCCAACTGATCTTTCTGACATGTTTGCCATCATATAATTGAAAAATGCTAATTATGTCATAGTGACTGTTTAGAAGCGAATAAAAAAAATTTTTTGTTCCGCGAACAGCTTTATAGGCCACTTATTAGATTTATGGAAGGTTTCACCTCCTAAAGCAAAAATTTGATTCGACATCGGGAACGTGGAAACATTTTTTGCAATCAGTATTGGTTCACGGTCAGTAAGTGAAACAAAAAACACATTGCAGCTCGACAACGAACGGATCGGGTGCAGCATGGAGCGCGCGATTGGAACGCGGTGGATCGTCCGGTGTAGACCCGCCTAATGCAATAAAGAAATCAAGGCTCGTATTTATCTACCGTTTCGTCTTTGTCTTGGGACCTCGAGAAAAATTTAAAACGATCAAAGACTACATTCTTGTGTGACTGGTGGAACTTTTGGATCACGTCTTCAAATTTTTAGGCACTTTCATCCTCGCTGTATTTGAAAGTTTCAAAAATGTCTACCGCCTCATCTCCCATTAGGTTCATGAGGATGGCAATCTTTTGTTTATCGTTTTTCTCGCTGGCTTCTAAGTAAAAATGGAATTTTCTTTTAAACTTATCCCAATTGATCATTACTTCCTTCAAAGACCATTTCACTTGGAACTCTAAAACTTGTACCTATCTTGCTGCATTTTATGAGATGTTGCACTAATGCCTTAAAAGTTTTCCGCGTAAACTGTCCTATCGGATTTGGTCACCACTCACCACCGTGTAATAATTAAATTACTTTTCACTGTAGTTAACTTGTAATTTTTATTACTTTTAACCGCTGCTACCATGTAATATATCTACTTGTAACGTCAGGGTCAGATTTACCAACAGGTTTGATAGGCTATAGCCTAGGGCGGCAAATTTCTGTAAACATTTTTTTTAATTTAACAAAAAGCGCCGTAGCCGGAATCCGGAACTCGTACGACGATCGGAGGTTCAGTGTAGTTAATTAATTGTAATTATTTGTTTATTTTACGTCTATTAATCATTATATATTAATTATTTCAATAAAAATACAGTTAAGAAAGCAGCGCGTATTCCTTTCTTGACCTAATGCACTTTTTTTGCATGTAGGGGCGGCAAATTTTTCATAGCCTATGGGCGGCAAAATTGTAAATCCGCCTCTGTGTAACGTGTAGGTTTTTGTGGATAAATACGAGCCATCAGGCTTGGGCAAGTCCTCTGTACTTTAAGTCCAGATGTATTTAAATACGTACTTAAGTCCTTTTTTGTACTTAAGACTTTGTACTTACAAAAAATTCGCAGAAAAGTATTTAAGTACCTTTGTGTATTTACGAAAATTTGCAATAAAGTACTTGCAAGTACCATCAGTACAACAAAGTACATTTCATGATTGTTCTAAAAAAGCACACATTTTCGACTGCATTCGTAAGCCGAACAAAGTAAAACAAAAAACACCGAGCCATATCAACTTCCGTGTCAGTCAGCACTTGATGTAGACCGCATTTACAGTGCTTACCTACTTAGCAACTAGCGGATACGTAACTTGCAGTGCCCGTACTTTTAATTATATTTAAGACTGCTTTGAAGTGTTTTACCCGGAAAATGGAGTACCCATTTATTCTTCGGGGAAAATATTTTAAACCAATATTAACTAAGTACTTCTGAAGGTATAATTACAGCTGAGTTAGCTGAACTCAATGAACTGTATACTATACGTACCTCATTGGCTGAGCTACTCTGCTCTGAACCAAAAAAAAACTATTAATGGCTCAAAATCAGCTAAAAATTAATAATTTTTCTACCACTTCTTAAGATTGTGTTGACTTGTATCTGTATTGGCTATGTTGATTTATAATAAAAAATAAGACGAGCAGTTGTTATAGTACTATGTACTTGTGTACTTTCAGTTGGACTTAAGTACTGTACCTGTACTTGAGGACTTGACTAATCTATACAAAATGTACTTCAAGTACATTTGGTACTTGAAGAACCTTTGGTAATTAGAACTTTGTACTTAGGACTTCAGGTCACTGTACTTGCCCAAGCCTGCGAGCCATAATGCACATTATGTCACACTTGCTTTTTTTGCAAAAAAGTGAAGAAATTTTTTATTCGAAAAGGGTTCAGAATATGTTAGTTTACTTCATAAAAGATAGTTTAAAGTGGAAAAAGTGTACCAAGTCCACCTATAAGTGTCTCATTTGTACGATAATGGAGGAAAGGGCTCTGCAAAGGGACCCTCTATTTGGATCTTTAAAGTGCGATATCTCCGAAACGGTTCGACTTAGAATGGAAAGGATTGGAATTATTTAATTGGCGTGTAATGATCTAAAAGAAACGATCTTTACTTGGTCGAATTTCGAGAGTTCGTTTTTTAGCCAGAAAAAGTACCAAGTGGTTAACCTTTCTTTTTTTGCAAAAAAGTAAAGAAATTTTGTACTCGAAAATGCTTCAGAATAATGTTAGTTTAACGTTTAACCACTTAACTAGGTTAACCACTTGGTATTTTTTCTGGCTAAAAAACGAACTCTCGAAATTCGACCAAGTAAAGATCGTTTCTTTTAGATCATTACACGCTAATTAAATAATTCCAATCCGTTCCATTCTAAGTCGAACCGTTTCCGAGATATCGCTTTTTAACGATCAAAATAGAGGGTCTCCTCTTAGACCCCTTTCCTCCAGTAGGTAGGTACGTTACAAATGAGACACTTACGGTTGTAATTTACGATTTTTTGCTATAAAAGGATTTTCTATGTTTTTGATCTAAGCCAAAGCTTAAAAAGTTGATATAATTGACATATTTTGAATTTGAGCGGCAACACTGACGTTAGAAGTACCTCATTCAAGTAGAATGTAGATCCTACTTGACTACTTTTTACTATATATTTTCTCCTTTACATAATTTAAGTTTTGACAAGAACATCCTTCTTATTGTTCTGAATAGTAGGAAGTTAAAGAAGACGAAATTCAAATATAGCAATACGCTCAAATTTCAACTTTATTTTAACCCTTGCAAAATTACAAAGCGTAACAATAATAAAATAAAAAGTAATACCTATCTACTCTAGGTACCTACTATTACAATAATATTATAATATAATAAATTAGCCAAATTGCACTGCAATTCATGTAGAATCACTTTGTTAAGAGCTAGTGGACCACCAATGGAGTGGACCTTCCGCGATAATCTTCTAGAAGCACCCATTCTTCCACAATCGTCTGGAAATTGTATCCTGCACTGAATTATAAATTAAATTATAATTATAATCCTTTGATTAGGTACTTACAATGTCTGCTTGCATTCTGGATTCTAAGAAATTTGCCAATTGACAAGTATTTCTAATCATCCCCTTTTCTGACGTCTGGGATCTTCCAAAAACACAACCATAATTTCAAACGTCGCCGTCGTTAAGTTACATTGCTCGATGTAAGTACCTCGCTTGTACTTTGTTTACAAGGTGGGACACCAGAAAGTTAGTACTTGTTGAATTCCAAAAGACTTGAATTCAGACCAAGGCCGTTACCCTTCCTGACCATCTTCAAACCATGCACGACACACTCGCATTACAGTGGACCGATTTTCTTCAATTGGAACCATCCATGTGTAGTACGCGAGTACCTACTACACGTACCGCTACTGTTCCAGTGTCATAGGCGCAAAGAGGGGCAAAGACATCCAAATAATTATTACAACTGTAGTATTTTATTCCTTCGTGAACCATAAACGATACCTAGCGAATCTAATTATTTTTCTAAAAACTTTTCCAATTCATTTTCTTCATTTCAATCCAATATAACGACTGACGAGGTATTTTTGTAACTTGGAGTAAATGCCGTCATGTTGACGTTTTCTATACACGATTTGCCGATAGGTCTACTTATATGAATTATTTACACACAAGCCAATTATTGCATTTGAAAAATAATTAAACTGTGAAAGGCGACGTTATAGCGGCTGCGGCCGCAAATTTTAAACATTTCAAAGTGATAACTCTATTAGTTAAAATGGCTAAATAAACGCAATAAATATTACATTTTTCTCATTTACAAAAATCCTTTTTATTAATAAAAATCGAGATTATGCGTCACCGATAGGACTTAAAATTCTCTAAAAGACGGTGTGCATCTCATTTAATTATAACGGAATGGTTTTTTTTATTTTGATCCGTCGCATTTTTAAGCTTGTAAAAGTGCACAATTTCTGCCAACAATTTCAAGAGAAATCCACGAATCGGGGTAGTTAGGTTATGCTATTAGGATAACATGAAACGAAAGAATAAAACGACATAAGTATCAAGCGATAGTAGCGCTATCTGATGTAGAAAATATAACTAAAATTGATTCTTCTACTAATTTCTAGATGTCGCAACGAACGGTCTAAAATTTTAAAAAAAACCAAAGAATATGTAGTACCACAGAATGATATATCGTAATAATAATCTTAAAATATAAGTATTATATGATTTAGTTATTTATTATAAAAGGGGGAACAGTAAGCGTTTTTAGGGCTAGCGCTAATTTTATATGTAGAACCTAGAACACGAACACAATATTTGGTAATATTAGTGAGGTTATTAACAACAATTGATGGTCGTTACTCGTTATACAGTTTGATTTTATTGATAAAAATGAGTGAGGGTAATTGCTGGTGTTCATAAATCAAACCTGTCCGGTTAGTTTTTTAAAACGGAGTTTAGTGAAATTTATTCACCTATTTTAGGTTAACACAAATCGGGGATCTATCTGCAACTAACATGTAGAAGTTGTGTGTGTGTGTAGTCGGGGTTTCGAAAATATATGGATTGTTGATAACATGGTATGTCCACATGACTCGATGAACAATCCAGATGACCAAGAAGAAAGGAGTGCAGTTATGTTTGGAGGTATCTATTTTATTACCGCCCGTACAGACTGAGCAAGAAGGCATTGCGTCTGTCAACTGTATGTTTACATGTAGACCTGCTTATTGTGCACAGCTTTACATTATTAATGAAATGAGATTTATTCTTCTAATTGGAATTTGTCATTTTAGACAAAACTCAAGAAACTGTTGCAGAATATAAATAAACTCTGAAGTAGAAGGTAAGCGAGGATAGGGGCAGTTAGTTTTTGTCGTAACGCTATTTGTTTATAGAATTAAGTCGGCAACAAAGCACTGCCCGTGTGGCCCACACAAGCAGAATCACGATAAACAAACAAGCAACGGACTGATGTATATCATAAATGTTGGTGTGAACTGAAATCCTTTTGTTGTTCACTTTTTATAATAAATAAATGAGATTGTGCTCTTTATAATTATATAGTTAAGATTACAGTGAAATAAAATATGACTTTGACTAACCGTATGACTGTATAAAACGAAAACGTAGCGCAAGAATGACAACAATAAAGGATTAAAAACGATTAAGATCTAACTTTTTTGTAAAAACTTTTGCATCTAATTCTCTCGATTTTATTCCAATATTTCGAGGTATTTGGATCACCTTCGGTAGTTGTCTTAATGTTGAAGTTATCAATAGGTAGATACGTAGATTTGCCGATTGTCAGTTATATGAATTATTTACATTTACGCACAAGAATTTATTACATTTGAAAAATAATTAAACTGTGACAGGCTCTGTTATGGTGGCTGCAAATTTTGAAAATTTCAAAGATCTCTATTAGTTAATTTAATGGAAACAGCACTGAAATATAAGCAACCTTATATTTGCTTATATTTCAGTGGGAAACAGTGACCGAAGGCGGATTTTGATCCCTCACAAAAATATTACATTTTTCTCATTTACAAAAATCTGTTTTATTAATCAAAGTTGCAATTATGCGTTTCTGGTACGCCTTAAAATTCTCTAAAAGACGATGTGCATCTTATTTAGTTATAACAAAATTGTTTTTTTCATTTTGATCCGTATTGTTTTAGTCACAGTGCAAAATTTCTGTCGACAAATTTCAATCCAAATCGGTAGTGAGGTTTGATTATTAGGATCACATGAATTGGAAGAATAACACGACATGTCATAAATATTAGGGGAGATGTTGGTGAGTTGTAGATAGTAGCGCTATCTGCTGTAGAAAATGTAACTAAAATTTAAAGCAGTTGATTCTTCAATTGCTAGATGTCAGTACAATATCAAAAATTTTCAAAACATAGAATATATATTACCACAGAATGTTCTTATATGCAGTGAATAATAAAAATGTTAAATAAAACTTTTATATGTATTTAGTTATTTATTATACAAAGGGGAACAGCAAGCGTTTTTAGGGCGAGCAACTATGCGAGCACGAATTTATTTTTCCCTGTGTAGAACCTAGAACATAAGTATTGTCTCTGGCAATATTAGTGTGGTTTGGACTTTGTAGTATCTGTATATAAACAACAATTGATTGTCGTTATACAGTTTGATTTGATTGATAAAGATTAATGAGGTAGGTAAGGATAATTGCTGGAGTTGCTGTGCCGTTAGTTTATAAAACATAGTTTGTCTCAATCCTAATATACTGAAGTTGAATTTATTCACATATTTTAGGTTAACACAAATCGGGGATTATAAGTATATTCTATCTGCGATCAACATGTTAATATTACAACAATGTAGTGTAGAAGTTGTGTGTATGTATGTCAAGGTTTAAAAATATATGGATTGTTGATAACACGGTATGTCCAGATGTCCCGCATGGACAATGCAGATGACCAAGACGAAAGGAGCGCAATTATGTTTGGAGGTATCTATTTTATTACCGCCCGTACAGACTGAGCAAGAAGGCATTGCGTCTGTCAACTGTATGTTTACATGTAGACCTGCTTATTGTGCACAGCTTTACAATATTTATTCTTGTAATTGGAATTTGTCATTTTAGACAAAACTCAAGAAACTGTTACAGAATATAAATACAGTTTGAAGTAGAAGGTAAGCGAGGATAGGGGCAGTTAGTTTTTGTCGTAACGCTATTTGTTTATAGAATTAAATCAGCAACAAAGCACTGCACGTGTAGCAGAAGCTACGGCAGAAGTGTGACCCACACTGAAGCTTCTACATATCCTTCTGCTACCCTAGATGACTTCCAACCTCCATGACGTGCAATTGTAAGATCGCCACCACTATTCGCTTATTGATTTTACATTATTTTCTGTAGTCTAATTCAAGAATATTAACGTTTTCATATTGTTGTATCTAACAATAAGAAATTGCAATAAAAATTAAATTAAGGATTATTCAAATTGACATTTTGTTGAATTGTACTACCAACTTTTCCCCTGTTATAAACTTACTATCCCAAAATTCCCTAGATGTTAATTTTAACCTTATAAGATTTTAACGTTTTAATAATTTCATAAGATGACTAAAATCATTTCTCAATAGAAAAAATAGTTAAGAAACACGTTTAATAAGACGCCTTATCACACTCATTCAAAAGAAAAGTCGCCCTTACGAAATAATGTTTTGAAAATTTTTGATTATTCGTTCTGACATCTAGTAATTTAAGAATCAACTGCTTTAAATTTTAGTTACATTTTATACAGCAGATAGCGCTACTATCTACAACTCACCAACATCTCTCCTGATACTTACTTAATGTCGTGTTATTCTTCCAATTCATGTGATCCTAATAATCAAACCTCACTACCGATTTCGAGTTGGTTGTATTGAAAATTGAAATTGTCGACAGAAATTTTACACTTTAACTAATAAAACAAGAGGGATTAAAATGAGAAAAAAAATCCCGTTATAACTAAATGATATGCGCATCGTCTTTTAGAGAATTTTAAGTCCTATCGGTCAGGCATAATCGAAACTTTAATTAATACCACAAATTTTTGTCAATGACAAAAATATAATATTTTTGTGACGGATCAAAATCCGCGTTTCTTTAGCTGCGACTGTTTCCATCAAATTAACTAATAGAAGAATCACTTTCAAATCACAGATTAATTATTTTTGAAATGTAATAAATATCTTGTGTGTAAATTTATTCGTATAAGTAATTGACAATCGGCAAATCACGTTTCTACCTATTGATAACTTCCACATGAAAGCAACTACCGAAGGTGATCAAAATACATACCTCGAAATATTGGAATAAAATCGAGAGATCCGGATTTTGGATTTTGATGGGAGGGTGGGAAAGCCCACGTGCACCTAGGCCATCTATTCGGGCCCTTTGTGCTACCTCCCTGATTAGAGTCGTTTGACTCCGCAACGTCACTCAAGCCATCCCACGCGTGAGATAAACCTGAGGATGCTGGACGGGGAAGCGGCTCTAATCTTAGCCATGTCCGGCCAGGATTCTCCCAATATGGATCGTCTTAATTCGACAAGTATGGGACACTCACACAGTATGTGTTGCGCCGTCTCCTTGTCCGTGTAGCATACCCTACAGGATGGTGAGTCTACCAGACCCATGCGGTGCATGTGCTTGTTAAGTTTACTGTTTACAGTATCCAGAAAGTATACTTACCTACAAATAGCCGCAGGTTTCCTCTGGATAGCCATGTACAGAAGCGCGCCAGGCTACGAGATGGTCCTCTGAAGGCCTCTCTCGTGTGGTGGCAGTCTAACATCAAGTTCCACCTAGCCTTGTGCTGGGGTTGGATGTCTTGGATTATTAAGTTGTTTACAGTTGATACTGCAAGTGGAAGAGCCGGCTCTGGACCATAAAACGGTTATTTTGGGGCCAGTCAGGCTAACTTATCAGCTTTTTCATTGCCTATTATTCCAGCATGCCCTTTAACCCATACAAGCTCAAGGGTATTGCTGTTATAGTTACTTGCTCTAGTAGCTGGTGACACTCGGAAACCACCCTAGAGGTGAATTTGTATTTATCTAATGCCTGCAGAGCCGCTTTGCTGTCACTGGAGATTTTGATGATTTTATTCTTTATACTGTGCATAAGAATTGTTTTTGCACTTGGCGTAATACCTGCTAGTTCTGCCTGAAAGACAGTCGAGATTTTGTCTAGTGGTTGGCTGATATATGGAAGTTCAGTTCTTGTGAGTAACACCTGTACCTGTTCCTTCCATTGTTTTAGATCCATCCGTGAAGATGGATATATCTGGTTGGGATGCCACTTCCACATCAAGGAAGATGTGGTAGTTTTTCCCTAGTATAAATCGAGGTATGAGTGACTCAGATCGTCCTTCTAGTATAGGTAGTCGCTTGACTGCCTCGCCCAGAATTCGAGAGTGACCCACCTCAGTGCCTTTTCTGTTCAACAATCCCTTATTCCTCAGACGCAAGGCTGCCAGAGTGGCCGGCTCTCTCACGTGGAGATCCAGGATGGATTCCATGACGGCTGTAGGGGTTGTTCGTATTGCGCCCGTGCACATGGGTCATCACGGCAGTGTACAATCACAGGATAGCGCGGCGACATTGCCAGAAAGCCCTGTTAGGTTTCTCCGCTTCAAGCTGGATGTGCTTGCTACAGTTCAGTTTATTGTCAAGTGTAATACCTAGATACTTCACTGACCCTGACGTTTTCGGAAGAGTAGACTATCTCGAAGGACCTCTATCTTCCTTTTCCTTGTGAAGAGAACTACCTCCGTTTTTGTCGGGTTTATGGACAGGGAATGTTCCTTGCACCATTCTTCGGTTACTCTGAGAGTTGATTGCATCAGACTGGACAGAGTACCCATAAAATCGAGAGAATTAGATGCAAAAGTTTTTACAAAAAAAATAAGATCTTAATTGTTTATTGTTGTCCTTCTTGTGCTACCTTTTCGTTTTATACACTCATATGGTTAGTCACAATCATATTTTATTGCACTGTAACTTACAATATAATTATTATAAAGAGCACAATATCATTTATTTATTATAAAAAGTGAACAACAAAAGGATTTCAGTTCATTCAGCAGACATTTATGATATATTTCGATCCGTAGCTTCTTTGTCTATGAGTGGTTTTGCTTGTGTGGGTCACACTTCTACCGTAGCTTCTGCTACACGTGCAGTGCTTTGTTGCCGACTTAATTCTATAAACAAATAGCGTTACAACAAAAACTATCTGTCGTTGTCGTCACTTACCATCTACTTCAGAATTTATTTATATTCTGCAACAGTTTCTTGAGTTTTGTCTAAAATGACACATTCCAATTACAAGAATAAATCTCATTGCATTAATATTGTAAAGCTGTGCACAATAAGCAGGTCTAGATGTAAATATACAGTTGACAGATGCAATGCCTTCTTCCTCAGATCTCTACAGGCGGTAATAAAATAGATAGCTCCAAACATAATTACACTCCTTTCTTCTTCGTCATCTGCATTGTCCATGCGGGTCATCTGGACATACCGTGTTATCAACAATCCATATATTTTTGAACCCTGACATACATACACACAACTTCTACACTACATTATTGTTGTAATATCAACATGTTGATCGCAGATAGAATATACTTATAATCCCCGATTTGTGTTAACCTAAAATATGTGAATAAATTCAACTTCAGTATTATTAGGATTGAGACAAACTATGTTTTATAAACTAAAGGCACAGCAACTCCAGCAATTATTCTTACCCACCTCATTAATCTTTATCAATCAAATCAAACTGTATAACGACAATCAATTGTTGTTTATATACAGATACTCCAAAGTCCAAACCACACTAATATTGCCAAATATTGTGTTCTAGGTTCTACACAGGGAAAAATAAATTCGTGCTCGCCCTAAAAACGCTTGCTGTTCCCCTTTGTATAATAAATAACTAAATACATATAAACGTATTATTTAACATTTTTATTATTCACTTTCACTGTATATAATAAGAATAACATTCTGTGGTATTATATATTCTATGTTTTGAAAATATTTGATATTGTACTGACATCTAGCAATTGACAAATCAACTGCTTTAAATTTTAGTTACATTTTATACAGCAGATAGCGCTACTATCTACAACTCACCAACATCTCCCCTAATATTTATGACATGTCGTGTTATTCTTCCAATTCATGTGATCCTAATAATCAAACCTCACTACCGATTTCGAGTTGGTTGTATTGAAAATTGAAATTGTCGACAGAAATGTTACACTTTAACTAATAAAACAAGAGGGATTAAAATGAGAAAAAAAATTCCGTTATAACTAAATGAGACGCACACCGTCTTTTAGAGAATTTTAAAGCCTCCTATCGGTAACGCATAGTCGAAACTTAAATTAATAAAACAGATTTTTTTAAATGACAAAAATGTAATATTTTCGTGATGAATCAAAATCAGCCTTCGTCACTGTTTCCATCAAATTAACTAATAGAGGAATCGCTTTGAAATTTTCAAAATTTGTAGCTACTATAAGGCAGCCTGTCACCGCTTCATTATTTTTCAAATGTAATATAAATATCTTGTGCGTAAATAATCCATATAAGTAACTATGACAATCGGCGAATGATGGATACCAAAGAGAACACAAGAATTAATCTTTACTTTTCCTTTTTAAGAAAAACCTTAACAAAACCATTACATATTTTTTCTCTTGTCAACGCAACTACAGTTACTACGGTACCTAATAATATTATCCAATCAGTTCTTTATAAAATAGACAAAAAATGCCGCTGTTCCTATCATTTCTCCCACCTAAGTCCGAAAAACTGAATTTAGAGAGTTTTTCGACTTAAGTACGTAGGTACTAAAACTCTAAGTATAAATTAAACTATCAAAATTACAAAGAAACAAAAAAATCGAACGATGTCAGAAATTATGCTACTTAATCTAAAAGTCTCTTTAGCTATTTTTATTTCTCTTCCACTTCTTGATCTTGAAATATTATTATCAACACCACCACCATCCTCTTTGCACTTATCTTGTTCAAAAGTTTCAACCACCAAATCATCTTCCATTTCAGATTCGTTTCCTACGTCACGCAAATAATAATCAGATTGAATTTCTAAAGGCAATATACGCTGCACAGGTTGAACGAATTCTCCAGAAGTTCCTACCTTCGCAGATCTTATAATACCATCTACGCCTGGCAACAGTTCTTTAATTCTAGCCAACGGCCAGGCAGCTCGTTTAGCCTTTTCCTTTTCAACTAACACAAGTTTTCCCTTTTCAAATACCACTTCTTGATTTGGCCACTTACTTTCGTGACTTCTCAACCACATAAGGCCATCCCAACACTTTGAATCTACAAATTTCTTAGGAGAGCAACTCCTCGAAATAAGATCTGCCCGATTTTTACTGCCAGGAACATGATACCACTTATTTTTGTCCGTCAGCTTTCGGATTTCATTCACTCTGTTGCTCACAAATACACCCCAGTTCTCTTCTCTTCTGATCCATGCTAACACAGTGAAAGAATCTGTCCAAAATGTACAATCCACGTCCTTTATATGACTAAACTCTCCCACCGTGGAATAGAAGAGTCTTGCTCCAATAGTTGCAGTCAATTAGCTCCATTCTTGGAATGGTAATTGATTTTATAGGCGCCACTTTGGCCTTCGCAATTACAAGTTGTGTAGTTACAAATCCACTTGATTCAACCCTCACGAATACGCAACTGGCATAATATGCGTCTTTCGACCCATCGCAAAAAACATGCAACAAATAACCATCGAGGCATTTCAAATTGTAATAACAAGGGCAACTCGGAACTCCATTTTAAAAACTCCTTCTTTCTATCCTCATCGACTTCTTCATCCAATTTTAGTTTTCTCTGCCATGTCTTTCTGGAGCAAAATTTTAGGACATAGCATCACTCCAGTCATTGACTAAAGAATCAATCAACGCTCCAGTAGTCACTTCCTAAGGGTCAAAAATTTGTTGAGCTACTGAAAGCATGGTTCGTTTAGTAACTTTATCATTAACTAAAATGATTTTATAACAATTATCATTCAATTTCAAAATGTCATCATGCTTATTCCACACTAATCCAAGAACATTCGAATTCGCACTTTCCGTTGAGATATGATTAGTGGCTGACGGTTCAACATGAACTAGGGAAAGGGCAGTTACCGTTTGATCAATTTGCTTATTCCATGTTGGCAACTTTCCCATCATAACCCATCCTAATCATGTTTCTATAGCTACCAAACCCTCTTTTAAATGGAGTATCCTTCCAGTAAGAAGCCTGCCAGCTATATCAGCTCCGATAAGAACTTCAATAGGCTCATGAGACTCTCCTATGTCAGTTAGTTCTACTCCTTGAGACTATAAAAATCTTTTATCCATGTATCTCCTTTGGCACCAGGTATATTATCACATACCTATCATAATCTGGTCCATCGCTTCAGAGTAGCATTGATAGCTTCCATCTAGATTAGCCAGTAAGATTGTATGACAATTATGCGTCTGGACACCAGACTTATTTCTGTCTACAAACAAGGCGTGTATGGTACTCACATTTCTAGTAATACATACCATAATTCATACCTTCAGCACTGTCCTTAAAAATACACATATGATCGTTGACTACCTGTGTCAATAATAGCTCTCACTGTCCGCTGCTTGCCCTCATTCTTTATCAATACCTTCAAAGTCTGCAACACCACCTCCAGATTATTGGCATGTTGAATGCAGGCTAGAGTTTCCGTAATGCTAACTTTAGATGACATGTCTGCGTCTCCTTTTTATCTGAAACTGGACACATAATTTTACAATGTTGACCTGAGCATTCTGAACATTTAATGTTCTTGCGGCATTCTTTGAGCTCATGTCCAAACCTCAAACAAGTGTAACAACGATTCCTTTCTTTAACAATCCTATTCCGTTCTTCCAAACTCATTGGTTTGGTGCACATATCACTATAATGATCAAGATTACAGAATAGACAATGACGAACAGTCTTTTGAGAGTTTAATTATCCAGAGGCAGTGCGTATACTAGTATTCGTTTCCTTAAAACGTTTGAATTGATCTTCACCAGATTTAAAATTAACCTTTGCAAGCGAAACCCTTTCATTTCCCTCCATCTCTTCTCTTAAAAAGTTTAACAATTTTCTTATTCTTCCTGACTCGTCACCCTCCGGTAGCGGCCTTTCTGTTCTAGTCATTCTGTCCCAAGTTCTCAAAAGATCATCAGGAATGCACGATTCAATTAGTGGACAGAGCATGGGGGTACATGCAACTATGTCTATTCCTAATGTCTCTAAAGAGTTAACGTGAGACTCCAAACTGTCATATAGCTCTGATATAGAAGTCTTGCCACCAGATGAAAAGTTTGTCACTAATATGTTTAACAATTCCCTTACATACACTTCTGTGAGCAGTTCTTTACGACACGTCCACTTGGCGGATAGCTAAGAATTACCATCTCCAATTCCTTCGATTTGGGGCCCATACATTGAAGAAGATATTGGAATTTGTCCTCATTAGACAAATCAGCATCCTCATCAATACTCTTGAATACGCTCCAGAATCTTATCTATTCCTTAGGCTGTCCAGTAAACTTTGTACACCCTACTTTTGGATACCTCTTAATTCTATGTTTGGACAAAACCGTCGAAACCGTTTCATCAGCCGAGTTGTTTTCTGACTTTTCCCTTTTCTTAATATGTACTGGTTTTAATATAATAAAACTGACTTGCGTCGATACTTTCCTGTTCCTTACACAGTTCTTCTTCACCTTTATCATCCGAACTAACTAACAAATCCATGCATTCTGCATCCTTCTCCTCCAACTCTTGCATTCGTTTTTCCAGAATGTTCAGTTGACCATTTACTTTACTTTTCCTTTTTAAGAAAAACCTAACAAAACCGTTACATATTTTTTCTCTTGTCAACAACTACAGTTGCTACAGTAATAATATTATCCAATCAGTTCTTTACAAAATAAACAAAAAAATGCAGCTGTTCCTATCGGCGAATCCCGTTTCTACCTATTGATAACTTCGACATGAAGGCAACTACAGAAAGTGATCAAAATACCTCGAAATATTGGAATAAAATCGAGAGAAATAGATGCAAAAGTTTTTACAAAAAAAGTTAGATCTTAATCGTTTATTGTTGTCCTTGTGCTACCCACAATTATTGAGTAGGGCACAGGCGCTCACATAGCTCTTTTCGTTTTATACAGTAATACAGTTAGTCAAAGTCATACATATTTTATTGCACTGTAACCTTAGCGATATAATTATAAAGAGCCCAATCTATAGCTCGGTCCATTCCTTCTTTGTCGACCTGTGGTTTTGCTTGTGTGGGGCACACTTCTGCCGCAGTTTCTACTACACGTGTAGTGCTTTGTTGCTGATTTAATTCTATAAACAAATAGCGTTATGACAAAAAATATCTGCCCCTGTCGTGTCACTTACCTTCTACTTCATCAGAGTTTATTGATTTTGCAACAGTTTCTTGACCTTCCTCTAAAATTACAAATTCCAATTACGAATCTCATTTTATTAATATATATTATGTAAGGCCGTTCACAATAAGCAGGTTTACATCTAAATGCACAGTTGACAGACGCAATGCCTTCTTCCTCAGATCTGTACAGGCGGTAATAAAATAGATACCTCCAAACATAATTGCACTCCTTTCTTCTTGGTCATCTGGATTGTCCATTAAGTCATGTGGACATACCATCTTATCAACAATCCATATATTTTTAACCCCGACATACACACACAACTTCTACATGTTCGTTGCAGATAGTTCCCCGATTTGTGTTAACCTAAAATAAGTGAACAGTTGACAGACGCAATGCCTTCTTGCTCAGTCTGTACGGGCGGTAATAAAATAGATACCTCCAAACATAACTGCACTCCTTTCTTCTTGGTCATCTGGATTGTTCATCGAGTCATGTGGACATACCATGTTATCAACAATCCATATATTTTCGAAAGCCCGACTACACACACACACAACTTCTACATGTTGGTTGCAGATAGATCCCCGATTTGTGTTAACCTAAAATAGGTGAATAAATTTCACTAAACTCCGTTTTAAATAACTAACCGGACAGGTTTGATATATGAACACCAGCAATTATCCTCACTCATTTTTATCAATAAAATCAAACTGTATAACGACTAACGAGTAACGACCATCAATTGTTGTTAATAACCTCACTAATATTACCAAATATTGTGTTCGTGTTCTAGGTTCTACATAGGGGAAAAATAAAATTAGCGCTCGCCCTAAAAACGCTTAACTGTTCCCCCTTTTATAATAAATAACTAAATCATATAATACTTATATTTTAAGATTATTATTACGATATATCATTCTGTGGTACTACATATTCTTTGGTTTTTTTTTTAAATTTTAGACCGTTCGTTGCGACATCTAGAAATTAGTAGAAGAATCAATTTTAGTTATATTTTCTACATCAGATAGCGCTACTATCGCTTGATACTTATGTCGTTTTATTCTTTCGTTTCATGTTATCCTAATAGCATAACCTAACTACCCCGATTCGTGGATTTCTCTTGAAATTGTTGGCAGAAATTGTGCACTTTTACAAGCTTAAAAATACGACGGATCAAAATGAAAAAAACCATTCCGATTCCGTTATAACTAAATGAGATGCACACCGTCTTTTAGAGAATTTTAAGTCCTATCGGTGACGCATAATCTCGATTTTTATTAATAAAAAGGATTTTTGTAAATGAGAAAAATGTAATATTTATCGCGTTTATTTAGCCATTTTAACTAATAGATTTATCACTTTGAAATGTTTAAAATTTGCAGCCGCAGCCGCTATAACGACGCCTTTCACAGTTTAATTATTTTTCAAATGCAATAATTGGCTTGTGTGTAAATAATTCATATAAGTAGAGCTATCGGCAAATCGTGTATAGAAAACGTCAACATGACGGCATTTACTCGAAGTTACAAAAATACCTCGTCAGTCGTTATATTGGATTGAAATGAAGAAAATGAATTGGAAAAGTTTTTAGAAAAATAATTAGATTCGCTAGGTATCGTTTATGGTTCACGAATTACTACAGTTGTAATTATTTGGATGTCTTTGCCCGTCTTTGCGCCTACGCCTATAACTATGACACTGGAACAGTGGAACGTGTAGTAGGTACTCGTACTACACATGGATGGTTCCAATTGAAGAAAATCGGTCCACTGTAAACTGTAATGCGAGTGTGTCGTACTCGTGCATGGTTTGAAGATCCCCAGGAAGGCTATCGGCCTGGTTTATCGCTTGGAAAACTGCCAAGGCTGCCGGATATTTAAAACGGGCCTGTTATCTAAGTTCAAAAATTACCACCAGATATCTGCTCTGTGCAATTTGTCAAGTTTTTAAGTTTGTACTATATAACAAGCCTTACCGTCAATTCAGCACACACAGATTTACTTTGAAAATTTTTTCGTATTTACAAAATCGAGTTTCTTATCCATAAATATTTTGTAATTTATCATTTGCTTTGCTCAAAATAGGGTTTTATTGCTAATAATTACTTATTAGTTTAAAATCGATTCGATCCATCGTAGGTTCAATTGTAATGATTGGATAAAACTTGTATGAGAACGAGAAGTACATAAATTTATTTGCCCTGCAGGCTTCAGGCCGATAATCATTTATAATCGACCGCCACAATAACAATGAGCAAAGCGCGTTAGATGTGTTGCCTACCATCAACACAAAATTATCACAAACTAGTGGTCAAAATTTGAGTCGTTTTTCCATGATAGCTTTTAGGAGAATTCCCAAAAATTGTGGGCCCGGACGCAGGGCTCCAAAGTCTTGGCAACACCCACAAGTTTGTGCGATTGAAAAAAATTTTGTCACTACAAAAAGCGTCGGTCTTCTAAGTAACGGTCTCGCTACACTCAACTGAACCACGAAATGAGTTATTGGAAAGAGGCGTTGAGAAGCATTGTCGAGGTCATAATATTCTTGGCATCACGAGGTCTGGCGTTCCGCGAGCACAATCAAGTCCTCGGATCGCAAGATAACGAACATTATTTGGGCGTGCTGGAGCTGTTGAGCAAGTTTGATCCATTTCTTGCCGATTATTTGCATAATTGTGCAAATAAAGGTAAAAGACACGCTTTCTACTTGTCAGCTTCCACTTGGAATGAGTTCATAGAATCATATATAGCCATAATGGGCAAGTATTAAGAAAAATTATTTTGGAAATGAAGGAAGCGAAGTATTACTCGATTCTACCCCTGATATCTCTCACGTCGCGTCGATCAGCTCACTTTCGTCGTGCAGTATATGAAGGAATGTTCCAATAGAACGTTTCCTGGACTTTATACCAATGGAATGGCATGGAGCAGCGTACTTGTCCGATATAGTTGTATCTTTTCTTAAAGAAAAAGGTATACGTTTAGAGGATTGCCGTAAGCAAAACGTACGACAACGCACCAAACATGGCAGGGCAGTACAATGGGTTGCAAGCGAAACTTAAGGAACACTGTACAGTTGTACACGCACTTTTTTTGTCCCATGTCTGGCGCACAGTTTGAACCATGTCGTAAAGGAGACCGCTGGGTGCGTCATGGAGGTAACAGACTACTTCCAGTTTCTGCAAAAACTTTACAGTTTCTTCGAAAGTTCTACTCATCGTTGGAACGTGTTGAAAGAGTCTCTCGGGCCAGACATAGCGGTGAAACGTTTTTCGGATACCAGATGGTCTGCACGCGCGGATACTGTATCAGCGTTACAGAAGAGTATCCAAGCATCATCGAGGCTCTGAGGACTATGGATGACCAACAAGAACTGCCGGAAACGCGAAACGAAGGTTGGGGCATTTTAAAGAAAATGCAAAAGTTGCACACTGTTTTGCTGGCCGAGATGTAAGGAGCGACATTTCGGTCAGGTGCAACGATACCTCGAAGAGTCTACAGAGTGACAGTCTTCCTCTCGATGTAGCGCTCAAGTTGGTAGACTCCCGCCTGACCCGTTCAAGACAAAGGAGCTCCCGTTTGACTTCTTTCGATGGAGCTACAGAAGATACCCAGTTCCAGGGCCGCGAGAAATTCAGAATCAATCATCGACACATTGATCACTCCACCGCAACAACGTTCGAAGGCTTACGATCAACTACTCAATTTGATCGGGTTCTTTTCCAGATTGAGTGTTTTGCGAACAGAATAGCTGGAAATTCATTGTCAGACTTTTACAGGGTTTTATGTAAACGATGTCAATGAAAAAGAACTGCTGGTGGAATGTGAGCATTTTAAGCATTATTTGTTACAGGAAAAAATGCTTAGTGATCACATTCTCCGCAATGACTTGTTTGTTTAATGCACACTAATGAACTGCCATTACGACATCTGTTGCAGCATGTAGACGGAAAAACTACTGGGCCAAAAGGTTATTGTGGAGAAATTGGGAAAAGCCTAGAAAACTGCGAAATCCCTCCTGTTGTAAAGTTTAGAAAAATAGCTGTTAGTTTGCCTGACACAACGAGAACCGGGCAAAATGGCACATTCAAGATGGTTAACACTGCCAATAGGATATTAAGATTGTATATTTTTACGAAAAATCCATCACACAATTTAACTATTCTAACAGAATACGTTATTTATGAAAGTTTATACGCCAACTTGGTTTGCAATTCAAATCCGACCTTCATGTCGACACGGTAGCTATCATTTTTTTGGCATACCTACCTATAATAAGAAAAAGTAGATTTTTGCCTAAAGAGCATAAGAAGGTGGTACATTCAGTAGTACATACAACGAAATGGTTACTTCGGCCACCCTGAAAATTTGTTATTAGCAATGCTAGCTGGCGATAGGAAATATATTGGGTCTTCGCAGGATACTAAAATGCAGACAAGCAAAACATAATATTAACCAAGTTCGTGAATTGAATATTCCCGGTTTCAATTTTAATGCAGATGACTAGTTTAAACTAGTTAACTGGCAGTCATTAACAATTATACAGAACCGCCTCTGACAGTGAAAATTTCAGATAACAAACTCCAGGAAATGATTTCTGATAGCCCCTCTGAAATCGAAATGTTATTTCCATGTCATTCCCAAGCAGTGGAACGCTTTGTAAAATTAGTTACGGAGGTATCAGCAGCAGTATGTGGCTATGAAGCAAGAGACGGATTTATAAGATCAAGGATCGCCTCCAGAGTCTCACTACCAAAAGGCCAAGTTCTTAAAGACAACTAAATATGAAGAAAACATAAAAAGGGTGGGTGGGTGGGTGGTGGAACTCGATTTGCAGCCACCTCCACGTGGTGAGTTCTGGGTTATTTTCATCAAGAAATCAAGTCCTTGGGTTCTTTATGAAAATAAGCGAAGAGCTGCATAAAAGGATATGAACTACCTTTTTTTCAAATTCGAACGTCAAATTGGCAGGCAAAGAAGGGGTACCAGCAAACCAAGTTTTTGCACATGTACAAGAGGCAACCAAATTCCATATACAGGCCAACTGATTGGTCGCAAACATTTTTTTTTGCCATTTTCGCTCCACCCTAGTGTACATATTAGGCCCTTCTTCATATGGGTATTTGGCTTATTACAGAATTTTAAACTTAATGGGAGCTTATACTAGTTAAATAGGCACACACCCCCTTCATCCACACTAATAACTCCAAAAATTAAAAAAATGTTACATAGCCCCTTCTTCCACTCACCCCTTCACTTAATAACTCTCAGGTCAGCATTCTCCTTCCTTAACATGGTGTAATTTTTAAGATTAGTTAATTCTATACCTATAATAGCTTCTATAGTATTTAAGTTGTCTTCTACCATATAAGTTGCAACTTTTTGATGATGCTGTACTTATATTCTTACTATGAAGGTTGAGTGAAAAGAGGCGAAACTATAATGCAAAATTGCGTACCCCATTGCTGTTTCACTATTATTCGTATCAGTACTGAACCGTTGAGTGAGAAAGTGAACTCTCACACCCACAGGAGCTACGTTAAAAAGACTTTAGTTTCGTCTCTTACTTATTTCTCACTCAACGCTACAGTACAGTTTCATTATAATAACAGGACTGTTTAGTTTTACATAGAAGAATGAAAAACATGAGCACTTTGCATGCAATAAGATTCAATTATTTAAAAAAAATTCTTTGTACCACTCATTTATTAAAAATTAACTTATACAATAGCTATAAAAGTAACTATAAACGCAACATAATTAATAATAAATGATTGAGTATTTCTAAGTTACTCACAAATACATCACAAAATTCTTTATCTGATTACATCTTTGCTGGCATAAAAGAAATACCCATGGTTCATTTATAATATATTAATATATATACCTACATTGCAACTTACTTAAAATATAGCTGAGTAAACATTGCTTCTATTATAATAACTAGAGGATGTTTGTTTATGGCAATATAACAAAGTCTTGAATTACACTACACTTCTAAAAGCAGTTCAAACTAGGCCACATTCTTTTGTTTACAAAATAAAATAAAATCGTGATACCTATCAATTGGTTTAATGTTTACAGGATACAATATTGCAAGGCAATTTCAAATAGTCGGACATGCTGCGCGGAATATAAAAACATAGGTAACTTTTTTGTTGTTGAACACTACAACAAGATTGTCTATGGCAATGATGGCCGATTATAGTTTTTATATTATCTAAAAATTTCTTTACCTCTTATTAGGTTTACTGTAAACCAGTCCAATAAGTGAATGTGGGAAGGACTGAAAACATTGCGTTTATAAATTAAAATATAATTCTGTGTAATTGGCCCCACAGCCACATTTTTCTTCATTGTAAAAGATCACTGCTATAAACAATCTAGTATCAACTCTAAATCATAAACCCTTGAATCGTAGTCATTAGAAAATAATACTGATTACAAAAAAATACAATTTGCTCTTACCCTCTTATCCATATATATATATAATACACGACCAAAGAAATTTACGTTAAGGGTTAATGGTTCAGAAAAATACGGTCAATAATTGAATTAGCTAGAAATTATATAAATTGTCTCAATAGGTAACAAGGTATTTAATCAATTATTCTAAAAGATTTAATTGTATATTATCTCAAAGATAAAAATCTGTTTTAACAAGATATAAATAAACATTACGTTAGAGAATTGTGCAAGAATAAGACAAGGCAATTATACTTTATAAGCATACAGCGTAATTCAACATTCGCTTACTTCTTTTTAATTTTGGGGGACGTTGATTGAAAAACACTAGAAGCGGACATCAAATTTTCAATGTATTGCCCCAATACCTGATTTTCCGATCTTAACTTTAAATTTTCTTCTTTAACACTGTCAACTCGTTGAGACAGGTCGTCTAAAGTATTCTGTAGTTCGAGTACTTGGGAAATTAAACGCGCTTTTTCTTCCTGTTCGTCAAGACTAGTATCGGGTTCTAAACTGTGATGATGCGGACTAGAACTACCATTCGTAAACGTCGATTGAATGGAGTCCATACTGCGACCACGTATCATACTTGACGAATTACAATCAGATATGGAATTTCCATCTGGTTCATCCGTAATGATTACTGAAAATTGTTGATAATATAATTTTATTACAAAAGAAAAGGTTTCATACCTTGAGGATCATCATCGGCTAAAGGTATATTATTAATATCCTCTTGTAATCTACCGTTAGCCATTTTTCCTCTTAATCTGAACTAAAGATTTACGAATTAAGATTACATTAAATTAGTCATTTTTCTAATCAAATTGAAGGATAAATATAGAACAAATTTAATGATAACAATTGCCAACACTGTACAGTGCAATGCACTGTTGCTTGTTGTAACTAGACAAGGACAAACGTCTATCTCTCTTACTCTTATAATTGAAATTCCTTTTTTGAGTGTAAATCATGCAAATTATATTCCAAAATTTATTTAGCGCAATATTACAAGTAGAAACTTGCACAAAACTCAATTCCTATTGACTAATTCAAATAAATTACAACAACAAAATTATGGTGTCTCCATAACGGTTACAGCTAAAGCTGCTTTTACACAAGTTCCAATTGGCTGCCATTTACTACGTTTACGCGGCATCAACGTTTGCAGATCCGGTTGAAATATGCGGTAAAAAACGTTGCAGAGTTGAAATTCGATCGGATACAATACTTCAACTCAATCCTATAAACTTAGGAGATTGAATTCAACGCATCTACTTGGAATAGTGGTTCAGATGGCATAAACGGAATTGTAATTGATGTCAAATTTTTAGACATCACTTAAAGCTAAATTCGCAATAAATTATTTATTGTAGTGGAACTTAATCATATGAAAGTCGTAATGTCCAAACGCGCGCTCAAGAAAAGTTGAGATGAGAAGAAAATTAATTTTCATCTAATTACCCAATTATCCCATATGTACATAACATTATGCTAATCTGGAAATGGCAGCAACTCATAAATATTGTGAAGTTGCTGCAGTTCTTTATCCTTTTCTAATTCTATTACCATCCTATACTTTGAACTAAGAGGCTAGAAAAAGGAAGAACAAAAACGCCGAAACAAGTAAAAGGAGATATGGCAAACTCCCCGCAAGGACCAGTCGCTTTCATCATGGATCAACTCCAGGTCCCGATAAAACAGCTACGGATGCGCGACACCAAAAGGATCTTTCATCAAATACCCAGCAAGGTATAGTAGTGGAGAAGAGGACATCCATACCTTCCTTGACGCAACCAACGTCTATAAGGATTGGAAAGATGTAACCGATGGTGGCAAGGGGGAAGAAAACAAACCTAAATTACTAATTGGCACCTTAAAATGGCGGTTTTCAATTTGCTTCAAAAGTAGTGGAAGGGATCGTTAGAATGCTCAGCCCTTTAAGATACAGGTCAGTGATCGGACCCCCTCAGATCTAATTAAGGTCTCATTAGAACAGTATCATGTCTCAGTTCTACGACCTTGCAAAGAACAGGCGGACACCAATTCCATCAAACGGCCGAGACGCTGGTAGGAGCACCGTGTGGGGTGGTTTAGTGCCATCTATTGACGTAACCGAAAATAAATACGTGACCATGGATTTTGCCCACATTCTACTCGTGATACAGAAACGCGAAACGATGTACCGTTACGACTAAGATGGTTGGTCCACTATTTTACCAGTACGAGCTCCTTTAAGCTCAGATCCGCAAGAAATGTTTGTTAAATAATCTTGTTGCTATGGAAACGAGCGGTATATGAGACACAATCTCTTATAGTCTTTTTCTTTTTCACTTTTGAATCATGTGCGTATAAATGAAAAAGAATGAATTTATAGTGAAGATAGGCACGTATGTCTTTCTGTATACTCCTAGATAGGTGTATACTTCATTGTAGATCTTCAACTACAACCTATAGCATGTAATCATAAACAAAGAATTATCTTTATTTAATGTCTTTAATTACATCGCATATTTGTGGCTATAAAAAAGAACAAAAGAGTGGAGACTGTTAATTTCTTTGTGTTAGTGCTTTTGGTTCATATACAAAAACCATTTAATTTTGTTTATTCAACAACTTAACTTAAATGGAAGGATTTGATGCCATATACTATGAAGAAGAGGAAGAAATTCCAGACAGTAGCGGTGATCATGCTAACATAACTTTACTTCCCGATCCTGTTATTATTCGAGGAGCAGGAAATATGACTGTGTATGTTAACTACTTAATTGTTTTGATGAAAGTTTTATGATTTGTATGACGTTTTAGATTTGGTTTAAGTAATCGATTCAGTACCGAGTTTCCTAGTGGTTTAGTATCACGTGTTGCACCCGAAGAATTTACAGAAACTGTTTTGCGAATTAATACTGTTTTGAAGAAAACACTTCCTGTGAATGTTAAATGGTTGTTTTGTGGATGTTTATGCTGTTGTTGCACGTTTGGATGTTCCTTGTGGCCCGTTATATGTCTCAGTAAAAGAGTAGGTATTTATTGTTGTATAAAATATCATTCGGCTTTTTAATTCCAATACTGTAGGTATTATCAGTGACTCACTAATTAAATTTGTTTAATTTTCGTGTATAGCAATTCGATGTGCTTTTTTATTGTTAATAATTTCTTTTACCTAAATAAGGAGACATACGTAGACTATATTATTAACAGAGGTTTACTATCTTGGAAATCTTTTCGGACTTATTTTTAATAAAAGGTGTATGACCATTTTTCGTGAATATGTTGACATATTCAGAGATTACAAGGTTTTCAGCAAATATTGACTTTAACAAGTACTATGTGTGATTGCACCCATTTTGAGAAGTTTAAAGAATATTTTGATCATTATGAAACCAGTTCATTATACTAGAAATGTACACAAGCACATTCTTGATTTTCGTACAAATTTAATATTTGTGCGAACTATTCAGTTTGTGAATTAAGTACAATATTTTTTACGTTGCTGTAATTTTCAATTCCAAATTTATATCCCGCAACACACATTACTATTAAACTGTGCAGGAAGAGGAATAAAAACATGACCTTGCGGTTTCATAGTTATTGTTAAGGATATTAATGAAAGTGGACTATGACCAGTTGGGCAAACAGGGAATGACTTTCTCTTTTAATGGATCGTCCCGTTTCTTATATTATTATCACCCATTTTAAATTTGAAGGCACAGTATCTAGGCATTATAATTTCCAAACTTGCAGTTGCTGTTTTACGCATGTGTCTGTCTTGTGTTCAAGTTAAGGTTAAGGTCAATGATGTTTGTAAAAAATAAAAAAAAACCAATTGCTCATGTGAATGACATCATTAATCACACACACACGAACAAAACACAAATTACAATGAATACAAAGATACACTCACATAAAAACTTTCAGTATACATCAACAGATTGAGGCATCACCAACTCCATCAGACACTTATACAACTGGAAAAGTCCAGGCATAGACAACATACATAATTGTTGGTGGAAATATTTCAGCTCTACACACATACACTTCGCACAACACTATATATAATTCTAGGATCACATAACACATAAAATATACACACAACATTTTATTTGAGGAACAAAAAGGTTGTACCAGGTATTCTAGAGGCTGTAAAGAACAGCTCATTATAGACTCTGTAATACTTGAACAATCTAGACTCAATAAAAGAAACATACACACAGCTTACATCATCGACTACAAAAAAGCATTTAATTCAGTACCTCACTTTTGGTTACAAAAAATACTATCGCTGTACAAAATAAGCAACAACATCACACAATTCTCACTCACATAATGTCATGTTGGAACATCACCCTAACACTAAAGCTGAGTTAGCGGGGTAGAGCAGACTGCCATGCTTAGCCAAACTACTTTACTCTACCGGATTTGGGAGAGTACCCGTTTTCACACAAATTGAAATAGTGGTCAAGGTGTACAGTGCAAAATTGAATTTATAACAATCAACATCAGGCGTCGTCTTTCTTTTTGGAGGAAGTCGTTGATAATTGTTGCTGACATATCTGCTGCTGAGGGAAGTGACGTTAACTATTGAGGAAGAACAGAACAGAACAGAACAAAGAAAATATGGACGAGAGATTGGATCAGAAGAAGGCATAGTCACGGAGCATCTGCTCTCCTTTTGAAAGAACTTGCTGAAGAGGGCAGAGAAGAATATAAATTGTGTTTGAGGATGACGCCGGAAAATTTTGAGACACTCCAAAAATTCATAAATGTGACACGCAAAAGAGAGATACCTTGTGTAAAACTTGCTCGTACCTGTTTTCATTGGTATGCCGCTGGTCAAGTAGAGTAGAAATCAGTGGTAGGAGTAGGCAAGTGGGCGAGTTACTTTACCACCCTGTAATCCTACTAGACTCGACCAGTTACGTTTTCATTGGTAGAGTTAGAGGCGTAGTTAGTACGTGACCAAATTACCTCACCGTTAACTTGACTAATGAAAACTAGGCTTTACACTAAGTAATATCCAACAAGTCATAAACGCAATACAAATTAAGAGGGACATCTTTCAAGGTGACTCTTTGAGCCCACTTGGATTTTGTCTTTCTCTTAATCCCCTTTTACACATGTTGAATGACACAAACTTACAATCATGAACTACATCACAACATTAGACATGGATGATCTTAAATTACACTCCTCTACAAGCACAAAACTCGACCATCACACTGAAACATTTTCACATGATATAAGTGCGTATGAAGGTTGTTATTGACCAAAATGCAAGACACAACACATCATTGTGGCTGGTAATAGAGAATTTGTAAATTTTGAGCTCGAACATGGTGACCAGATCCATGGACGAAAATGAAACTTACAAATATCTTGGTTTTCAGCAAAACTCACAATTATACCAGTGATAAAAATTTATTGGATTCAGATCCGGAAAGTGTGCAGACCACTGCGACGTAAGGTTATGGTTTGCTCAAAAATTGTTTAATGCCACTATGATGTGCTGGTGCACTATCATGCATATATCGCATACATGTTCTTAAATCCAGCAAAAATGCACTGTTCCTGATCTAGTTAATTCTGCTTCATTGTAAAAAGGAATCAAGATAGACATTACACATTGGTGAACCAACCAAACGCAGAATAGTTGGTGTGAAAGAGTGCTTGAACTCTTTGGAAGTGGTATGAACAGAGTCTTAAAATCTACCCAACTTCAGCCATAACTATTCTTCGTTTATCTTCCTCAGTCCAAACCAACACCTGTTCTACTAATTCTTCTGTTCTTGCATGTCGTGCATTAGTTGATGGTTTAAACTTTAAAACTTCCAGTATCTTACAAACACCTTTATTTCATTGAGCAAATTGTCTGTTTGTTGTTCCTTATGAAGTTAAACATGTAAAAGTATAATATAAATTTGATGCAATGTAGTGGAATAATCTTAGGGCATAGCAAGATGCAAGTTTTACAAAATTAAAGGTATTGCATTTCTATAACAACGTAATTGATTAAAAAATAGATTTTTACTTTTATGAATGTCAAACTATGCAAAGTGAATAAAATATGCAACTTTACCATTTTTTTGTAATCAGTATCTTACAAGAAAATTTAATAAATTTATGTTCCTTTGTTAGTTTCAGGGAAATACTGCAAAGTTTACTGAAATTGTAGTTCAAGGTGCCTCTGTCAGTTTTACTTGTACTTGAGGTTTGTGAAAGAAGAAGAAATGGGGTACTCTTCTCCAGTTCTTAGCGTCGGTGAAATACCTAGTTGTTACGCTCGACAACAAACTGAAATAAAGCTTAAAGCGGAAAAAGCAAATAGAGCCTTCTGGTTCTAGAGACTATCCTGTACACTGCTGTGTCCCAGTGTCCCAGTGCTCCAGAACCAGACTCCCCACAACTATAGCACTTTACAATCATATGCAAAGACTAGCGTCCCTTGTGTACATGGGTGCAAATGCGAACAACAATAGACTGGCTTTAAAAGAGGTATTTTATGGTCCAGAGCTGCCTCTTCCATTTACATTGTCAACTGTAAGCAACTTAATAACTCAAGACACCCAAGCCCAGCACAAGGCTAGGTGGAACTTGTGTTAGATTGTTGCCTTGCGAGTGAGACCTCGCGTCTCCTTCCAGCATTCTCAGGTTTATCTCTAATCAGGGAGGTAGTACATAGGGTCTGAATATGAGGCCTACATGCACGTGGACTGTCTATACCCACCCTTCTATTATAATCCATGATCCAGAATGTATGCTATTCTTCCATTTGCAACAGCTTTTTCAATACCTATAATTACTTAAATCGACGTAATATTGCGTATTTTTATCTTTTTTTGATTTGTTGTGTTTTCAGTAAATTTTTTGTAATGTAATGTACAATTATGTATTATTGTTATTTATATCGCCACTATAGTAGTCCATTTCATCCCAGCTTAGGTGCCTGCATCATTATGAAATTGATTTATGTTGAAATTATTAATCTCTTTGCACCACAAAAAGCTCTTAAGATTTTTTTATTTTGAAGTTTCAAGGTGACATAAGTTTGTAAACGGTCTTTATGTCCAATGTCCATGTTTCCAGCAAATTGCATTTGAATGTTATTTGAGACGCATATGATGTTATTAGTGATTCTGAATTGTGGCTTTGTTTTAAATTAAATAAAGATAGAGATGAGACTAGTTCATAATCAGAAGATAGTCACTATGATGTTTATATGATAGGTTAAAACAATGGAGTCTGTTTTCGGAAACGGTTTTGCAGCTGGCATTCTTATATTATTATACGATAATCCGTATTAAGCCAGGCCAGGCCGATAAACCTATGTCATACTGAAAATTGTGTAAAAATTCATTTTGATTTTGCAACCAATGGGATGTTCATGTATTTATTTAATATACCTATGTATAAGTTTTGTTCACCATTTCTTTTTATTCCTTAGTACGGACATTTTTATTGCATAGTTGTACTTTTTAAGGGTGCAGGTTTGTTTTTCTGTCTTTTACCTAAATCTATCTGTTGATATATCAGGTGCAATACCTTTGAATATCTAAGTAACGGTTGTCAAATCATTAATCGATAAGTTACATACAATTTTATTATTTGCATCTTTATTTACTTTTCTGTAAGAACATTATTCTAATAAAATTCTTTTTTTGTAGACTCAACATTCGCTAAATAAGTTACTGGAGTGGGAAAATAGTTACCTGTACCATAAGTTAGGATTACACTGGCGGCTTTCAAAGCAGAATTGTGACTCCTCATCAATGATGGAATATGTTATATTAATAGAATTTCTGCCAAAAATACCCATTCATAGACCTGACTAGCATATATCGAATCATAATTATAAACATAAATTTAATATGTTCAAACTTATAGAGTGCTTAGATGTAGTAATAATTTAGTAAACATTTTGTATATTTGCTAAATATGTTTATATGTGATAATTATTTAATATATAAAGATTTTCTTTAGGTTTCAGATTTTAGTTTTTTTATTTCAAATCGTTCAATGTGGAATTTAAGGTGGAGGGATCTCCAACGTTGTCTTGTAAAGTCATTTCATGTGAGAATTGAATTATGGAGAAGTGATACTATGTTAGTAGCCATAATTCAGATATCTTATCCTATTTAAAATAATATTGTTAACAATAAAAAGACAAAAAGTAATTTGACACCATTGTACAGATATTTTGTATTGTACAGAAAATATATTAAGATGTATGAATTTCCTGTTTAAATACTAGTTTTTGTATACATTGTTGGTTAGGCTGTAACTGGTAAAAGTAAAAACATTAGAAAATTTTTGATTTATTTAGTGTTTTTAAGTTATATATTTTTTTGTGTAGCTTTAATGTCATAAGTGTAACTAACGTACATTGAAAACTGTGCTCGTGATTAATGTTCAACTGTTGCTGTGTCCTGGGCATATTGCATTTGTGGTTATAATTTGTAATATTAATCAAAATTCCCAACCTCCCCTTAAGTAAGTATTAAGGGGAGGCTAGGAGTTGTGATTAATGTTAACAACTTACCCCTTTGTGTGTTCCAAACTTTCCTAAGATGTTATTTGTTATAACAATTGCATTAGTGTCTCTGCACCCTTTAAAAAGTTTAAGCTTTTATTGCTGTTTAGCTGTCAATTGAGAATCTCATATTGATATAGTTAATCACTAATATTCCGCCCTATGTATTCTCAGATACAGCCTCTTGTGTAGCAGTGGCGTCCGTGTAATAAGACCACTGCCTTATTTATTGTTTGCTCACTTAAGTTTCTTTTCAGTACCATTATATCGTACGATACATTTATGACTTTACTTTATTTGGCATCATTTGTATGACATTGTATTTTAGACATACTTGGATTTACATCTTCTCAAATAGAATCGACTTCCGGGCTCGCACAGTGTGAAAGTTGAAGAAACATTCAATGTTTCGCCCGCTTTCGTAAGGGTCTCCATCAGTGTTCCAGTGTGTGCAGTTTAAGGAGTTTTATTTTTGTATTAGTCTATGGTTTTCTTACTTTTGATTTTTGTTTATTCTCGAAATCATTATCTCATGGCTCATACCTCCATAGTATTGTCTTTAACGGTATCATAGATACATACTGTGCTCAACACTTGTCTAGAGCCATGATTCCCGTCGTTCGGTTAGGCATATTCGTTCATGTTTAGAGATCTGAATGATATAAGACTTGGTCCGATAAGGTGTCTTGCCATAATCTTTACTGTTCGTTTTAGGAGAAACTCGACTTAGGCAGATTGGCCTGCTCGTCTGACTCGGAAGCCTGACTAGTATGAATACCACCTTCATTTTTCTGGAAGCTATAGGCACACATATCCTAGTGCAACGCCTCTCATAAAGAGTGCAGAGCTCTGGAGCGCAGCAGTTCGATCCCTCGCTCTGTAATAGTGCAGGAAAAATTCCATCCATTTGTGCAGATGTAAATGGTTAGAATTTTTCACTGCCCATTTAATTTTTGTTTGCTTTATAGTTGAATTTGCTACTTAGTTGCCAATTCTTCTTGCCTACTTTCCATATCAGAATGAAGACCCTCAGATTTGAGGGTTTGAGATCATGAAAATAGTGCATTCCATAGTATTCAATCGATACCCATGTTATCTCCCATTCTTCATACTTGCTAGTTATACCAATGATCTCCATTTTTTTGATATCAATGGGGGTTGGATTATTTACCTTATTGGCTACCTATTCCTAAACTTTTATCAATGACTCACTTTTATTGTTAGTGTTGGTACTGCTCACTACAATGTGATGAACATTTGATGACGTGCGACTTTTTGACCATACAGTGGCTAGCTTTAGTATGTGATGTGCTCGGTTGGTGGTCGAACTTATGTGGTCCGAGCATTGAGTCCAATTTCTCCAACCTCCCGCCCTTACTGCCATTGTGGCTGTCACCAAAGCCCCATATTGGTACTATTTTTGATGCCTTTTATAACTGTTATGCAGGTCCTAGAATTGCCTTCCAATGTGTCTTTATTAACGACCCAACACTTAACGTTCCCATTACCCATGATATAATCCTTATACCGCCAGGGTTCTTGGAACTATACCAGGCACTCAAGGCTACCACAGCCCCCTTTGAGCGGTGTAGGTTATCTGCAACACCTTAATCACCTAGTCTTTACTGGTTCCATATAACAAAAGTCCCACTCCTCGATCTCGTGTGGTCTCTTTCCGTTCTGTTTGATGACTTTCTCAAGTAAAATGTAGACGTGAGAAATACCTACAGATTTTCCCTAGCTTGTCTCAAGAAATTTGATCCGAGAAGGTCCGGTAAAACTAAACAAGATACAATGGTTTGGCTTTTTTAAATGTGGCAGCGACGATATGGCCACAACGCTGACAACTGGCCTAGAGACCTTTACGCCTTTACGCCAGGTGGTTAAGGCGGAAGCGAGCCTACAGGTTAAAAATGTTCTAGGTAAGAGAACTGCACCAAATTTAAGAGTTTCAAAATACATGTCACTGAAATGATTCCAGACAGAACAAAAAAGTTGTACCAACATACTAAAGTAAAGTACCTACAATTAATGTGTATACCTACGTACTCATCGGGCATTTTTCCTTAAATTGTTAACGTTAATGCTAACTACCATTAAAATGTCTCCTTTTATTATTTTGTGGATACAGCCGTTATCTTTCTGTCTTTGGTGGAGATTTTATCGTACCTACCTGACCTTGTAGCTACCACATCGCCGAAGCTGTTAAAACATATGTGATATGCATTTTGCTTCCATTAAGCTCTCTCCCTGGATCTGACTGACCTGACCATCCTTTCCCTCGCTTAGTTAAATGTTAAATGCTTGTTTAATTTACAGTACCCAGAAAGTATACTCATAAGTAGTCGCAGGTTCTTCCTTGGTTGACCTGTGCAGAAACGCGCCAGGCTGCGAGATGGTTCCCTGAGAGCCTCTCTCGCGTGACGGTAGTCTAACATCAAGTCCCAGCTATCCTTGAGCTGGGTTTGAGTGTCTTGAGTTGTTAATTTGTTTACAGATGATTCTACAATTGGAAGAGCCGGCTCTGTTTATGCTGGATATATTTACTCCAGTTTAGTTCGTTGTCAAACGTAACACCTATAAGATAATTCACAGGCTGTGAAAAGTGGAGGAGGTATGTTTTGAAGAGCAGAGAAGCTCGGAGATCCTCTACTCTTCTCTCTTCCGTTTTTGGCAGGTTAATTGACAAGGAGTGTTCTTTAACCCATTTTTCAGTTAATCTTAGATCATATTGCATGAATACAATGGATTCACACAATGTTATAGCATTTCCAATCCTGTCATGTACTTACGGTTTATATCAGTCAGCGATGCAGCTAAAATATTAAGGAATATAATTGGAGAATAACACTAATTTTGTTAGATAATTATATACTAAGGATAACAGTAATAGGTATAACCAAAGAGCATATAATAGGGAAGAGAAGCAATGTCCTTTAAAAACAGCGTCATGATAAAAGTTAGTCCACCGCTTTGAAGCGCTATTGTTGGCCCCCTAGTGGAGGACTAACAAAGTAATTATACCAGAAAGAAATGTCATTCCCTGTAAAATTTTACCGCTTTTCTTTTACGGCGTTGTGACATTTACCTGTCCATTCATTTGAAGAATATAATACGCTCTTTGTTATAACTTATCAAGAGTTTAAAATTATTCCAGGATTGAATTTCTGTTATGAGATCATTAAACCGCACACATTAATAAGCAAAACGTTGAATACACTGTACTAGTGACACAGTGAAATACATACGTTAATTTTGTTTCATTATCAGTATAATTATTCTATAAATAAAATGAACGTAATTTAATATCCTGTAATCGAAACCCTTTTAACACGGAACAGTATTGTTAGAGTAAGATAGTGTTACAGAAGAGTTTATTGCAAATTTCCAATCTTGGTAGAGCGATCAATGTCTAGAGTTTTGTACAGTTTTAAATAAGGGTTTAGATGATAAGCGTGAACTTTTTGTATTAGAAAAGAATTACTCCAACTTTAAAAATGTCCAATATTTGAAAATGCCGAGCGATGATGTAATTACAGTTACAACTATTCTGCTTAACCTTTTCACGGAATATTTTAACACAAACAAAGAAAATATTAATTTTCGAAAAGTTTTAATTAGCCTTTGTATAGACAAAATTAATAAAGATGTTACTAGTTGGTTACAAGCCAAATCAAATTGTTACGTGCATAGATTATTTATTATTGAGCATTTAATAACTTGTAAATTACATAAAACATTAAAGTGGATGTCACAAGATTTGCGTTTACCTGCTTTTACGTCAGGTAATAAAAAAATGCGAAATATAAAACATATGTAGGTAATACGATACATATGCATAATTTAATGTTTGTTTTTAAAACGTAAATGGTTGTATTTTCAAATTTAATTTCCTATCCGAAATGGATACACATTTTCAAGTTGTATTTTATTTTATTAGTACCTACCTATTTATGTAGAATTTTGTATAACAACTGTAAATTTAAAGCAATACATAAGTAAATTTACGTAGGTACATCAAGTATATGCTATTCATACCTGCTTAATCATAAAAAGATAATGTTACCTACTGTATCTTTGAAAACACGGAACTAAAGTATCATCATTTTATTATGGCAACGTTGTAAAATAAAACAGGTAGTTAAGTCGTCTTTTATCTCCGTCTTTCATTAACCGAAACATGCTTTTACGAAAAAATGTAAACATAAGGTGATATGCAACCCACCGTACATGCCTACGATTAGTACTTTAGCTCTCTTCACTATTATATTCTCTATGGTATAACATAGTAACATGTTATAGGAAAATTATATATCGACTTCGTGTAATTCTATCTCTTCTTCAACGTCTTCTTCGCGTCTTTTGGCAACTTATACATTTAGGGCAAAATGTCACTACTGCATGCACAATGGTCACAATGATTCCACACAATATACGAAGGTGTAAACTATTGTCTTCAATGCAAAACCTGTAAAGACATACAAGAGTATGAAATCATTACCTTCAGATTGTTAGAATCTATTCAAAGAATATCCATGTACTTAAAGATAATTTTGGAAAATGATGAGGTTTAATATAACTTTAAAAGATTGTCTAACGCGCCACCCGGGCGTATAAATATAATATGAATTTAATCAACATATTTATATTTTAAACATCCCTAATTTCTTGTCATATTTGGCAAACAAAAAAGTGTCTGATAATGAAAGTTGTCTTTCAAACGGTTACCTAACACTCTAAGTTTATACGCCTGTAGGTAATATTTTTGTTTAACGAATTCCAATTTTTTCCTTGTTTCCTTAAAAAACTCATCCTCAACTTCGCTTACATTTCCCTTTCCCCTACTTCCCTCTTCCTCTTCAAAAATTCCTCCAAAGATCCTGTACGCTACCTGACTTCACCAGCTTCTTTCGCTCATCCGCTCCTTTTTCTTTTTTACACCTTTTATACATAATACACCTTACAAATCTGTTTCATTTTACGTGAATCACTGTCGTTAGGTCATGTATTAAAATGTGAAAGTACCTAACCAGTTTTAAACTTGATAATAATAGGCGTTCTGTATTTATTCGAAATTGTTACCTGTCAGTACATTGACGACGTTAGTAAAGTGTGGTGGTCGAGAGTGAAAATTAAGTGAATTTCGAAATTGTTGGCGTTCGTGTCTGTGCAATTATACTAATTAAATGCTTGGTAAGTGATTTTATTGTTATTCCCACGGTAAGAGATATAGGTATTGTAGTTGGTTAATGGAGAAAAAGACACTTTTTTATTCCTATCACTAATCTGTGATTATTACATTAGCAAAAACTTATTCCCATTAAATATAACTGCGTGGAAATGAAATATTTTATAAAAACTATAATTCGTTTACTAATAAAACACTATAACAGAATTTCCAGAAACCAACCAATCTTGTATCTCTTACCTTTTACAATATTTTGAACGATTAATATTAATATATGAAAATTTGAAAATATTACTGCACCGTGTTCATTTAAAAGCAAAATAATCGTATTTATTAGGGTGTATCAATGTGTTTGCTATGTTCTATGTATTATTTGAATATAGGTATTGGCAGTCCGGAAAACGTATATTTTTGTATTGTAGGTACCTACCTAATAATCGTGGCACAAGGTGGGTCATTTTTGTTGTGCTTCTATTGTATTCATGAAACTGTGTGTTACTTTTCCGGTACCTTCAGGGGTTGGACAAATCCCGGATTACATTAATCCAAAATCCGGGATTTGGATTACGGATTGCAATCCATAATCCGCAATCCCTACAATCATAATTGACCACGTAATCCGTAATCCGTAATCCCGACAATCATATTATTGACCACGTAATCCGTAATCCAGTTTTTACTAAAACTGCGGATTTTGTGGATTACATTCACACATTCTACCAACACGAATAAAACAAGTGATGTTAAATTGGGAAATCATTTGAGCGTGGTTTTTGTCTCACTTTCCCCCCAGACCTGCTTAGTCAGAGCAGTGCAGTGGGTTGAGCAAAGCAGAAATAAACAGTTGCATTTTTAGTGAATGTACCATACTCCATACTATACGTTCGTTGCGGTGCGTTAAACTAAATATAATAAAATGGCCACAGTTGTATAATGTATACAATTGTTTGATTATTCACAGTATTTACTTTTTTGCTTCACCAAAGTCTATAATCTGTAACTAATTTAATATGACGCTAATGGTATGTTTAATCCGTAATCCTTAATACAACGCGAACCTAATTATGTGTGTAATCCGTAATCCAACATGAACCAAATTTATGTGTAATCCGTAATCCGTAATCCAACATGAACCAAATTTATGTATAATCCGTAATCCAAACGCTAAAATCTTGGGATTACCAACCCCTGGGTACCTTATATCATTTTGCTGAGTATTTAACAGAGAATTAAAATATATGGGGTGTGTTCCATTTACAGATACACAATTGTGGCATAGTGCTCGAAAATGGACCATCCTGTACCTATGTACAAATAATAAAAGCGGGTTATTGGGTGTAGACCATAAAACGTGTATTAACAATGTTTTTTTTATTATTCAATATTTCGCTAATCAAATATTAGCTTCATCAGGAATATAAAACTAGTTGTTAATTAAGTAGTACCATAGGAACTTCAAGTGAACGTAATTAAATAAGGATTTCATGATAAAATTCAAGAAGAGATGAGTAACGTCCAACAGGTAGACGAACAATAATAAATCATTTATTGTAATAATAAATCATTTATTGTTCGTCTAATACCTGTTGGACGTTACTCATCTCTTCTTGAATTTTATCACGAACAATAATAAATCATTTATTGTAATAATAAATCATTTATTGTTCGTCTACCTGTTGGACGTTACTCATCTCTTCTTGAATTTTATCATGAAATCCTTATTTAATTAAGGTACGGTACAGTTGGTAAATATGGCCCAGGCAGAAATACGGCCCATCTCTGATAAAAATGTAAATAGGCGCCCTCTATCCATGACGGACATCAGTGTTGTATAAAATACAGTGGCCTCTCATATAGTACAGAAATCAACCATAGTTTGTAAACCGTGTTCAGATAGTAACATCATTTGTGTTTTCCAGCTAAGACATTATTATATTTATTCACAGCAAACAGTAAATATTAGAGTTAATAAGTGCTGAATTGGTAAGTTGAAATTTTTGTCAAAACTATTGTTTATTGGGCTAATTATACCATATTCATTCTTGTGATTTCTTTCGTGTTTTACAAAAATGTAACATAAAACTTAAAACCATGTGATGGCAGAAATATGGCCTACCACAATTCAGTGAATGGGCCATATTTCCGCCTTTGATACCAATGCTATTTTATTATTTTGATTATTTATATGCAGAAAATGGGAAAGCCTTGTAGGGGTATTCGGGCAAACTGGACAGAAGATATGATGTTCGAAGCGCTGACTCTTTTGAGGAAGGGCAGAAGTCAACGTACAAAGTGTGGGCCATATTTCAGCAAGTGGCGGAAATATAGCCCGATTTTCATTCTTTCATTTTTATTTTCGTTTTTTAGTTTAGAGTTATTATTTTTGTTTCCAATTTAAACCATACAATGTTTATTAAGTACTTATATCATTAAAATAAATATATTACGTTTAAACAGGTTTTTTCTTGTTTTATGAGCATATAACTTGAAAGTGGGCCATATTTACCAACTGTACCTTACGTTCACTTGAAGTTCCTATGGTACTACTTAATTAACAACTAGTTTTATATTCCTGATGAAGCTAATATTTGATTAGCGAAATATTGAATAATAAAAAAAACATTGTTAATACACGTTTTATGATCTACACCCAATAACCCGCTTTTATTAATCATTAAAGGACCAAATACTCGCCTCAGCCTATATACAAACATATTTTTGCAAGATGCTCCTCGTTGTTGACTGTAATAATCTGTTACACAATTTTTTCCCTTCCTTTTTTCCTCTTGCTAAATCCTTACCTTTCACTGCCAACTAGGCTTCATTAGATTTTGTTTCTAATTTTTTCCATGAATCTTCTACTCTGTCACTTTCCACTATTTCATTATTGAACATTTTTTTGTGTTAGTCGATTTCCATAAAGGTTATTTGTAGTTGAAATAGATTAGGTATATTTAAGATTTCCTAAAATCTACCTGGTAATTATGGCTTTCTTTGCATTGATACAGTGTTGATAAATATATACTTTTCGTAATTTTTTAGTTTGTTTTTGTTCTTTAACATTTGAATCTTTCGGCCATACTTTCTTTTCTTGTTGCACATACTTTTATACTTAAGTGTTTTTTTTTCATTTACGTTATACAGTAGTATGTTCTATGTGAATACAAACATAATCTCGTATAAAGCATTATACTACGTTGTCGTTGAATGTGTCTTTTTGAGTAGCTTACAACTTACCAGAGAACATAAGTTCGATTAAATCTGTTTATTTTTTCAAAATATGTACACAAAATACCAATCGATCTATAAAGTTCATTAAATTTTATTTGGAACTTTTTCATAAATGAAATGTCAAGTTTGTTGTAGCGCACGTTTCCTCGAAAGAGTCGGTCTCATCTAAGTAAATTGCCATTCGAAGAATAGGAAATAGACTAGTAACATATTTTGACTATTATAGATGTAAATTATTGCTATTATCTACTTACTTGCAAGTCCTTTGTTTGGGTTGATGCGATGAGCCCAGTAATGATTGGTAATGTTGGCAACTGCTGAAAAAATGCCATTGAAAAAGATTATTCTACATTATTAATCAATAGCAGATTTTTAATGAATGAGTACGTGATTTGAAAACCGCCATAATTTTAGTTGATCTTCGCAACCACTTACCAATGAAATCATGGTAGTGTCGATGGCGACTTAATATCGTATGTTGGCAAACTGTTAAAAGAAAACAGATTTCAATAAATTTCGAATATTGCATAGGAGATTAAATTTAGATATTAAGTAGATATGTATTTTAAATATTGCAATTACTCACTTCTGGTATTTTCGTCATGGTTTTCTTGCGTCTCTGCATCTAAAGAAATTAAAATAGAAGTAGGTAGGTAGGTACATATACATGCATATAACCCAGCAAACAATTCTACGTATTTTTGACGTCCTTTACAGGTCTCATTAGTGGTTAACGTCACTCGACCTATTAGTGACGATATAATGACGTCTTAAAGTCACCATTTTTTAACGTAATTTATGAGATGTCATTATGACGTCTGATATGAGTGAGTAATAGATTTTATTTATATTGATAATTTTCCTTCTCACCAAGTTGGCAATTACACATTATACTTCGCCAATGAACTCTACTGGAGTTCATTGAGTTGTAGAGTTCATTGAGTTGACTTCACAGTTGTCATTTCTTAAATTTCGGTTTTTTCCACAGCTTTTTGCGTAAAAACTATCGGTTACGGTTTGTTCTAAAAACTAAAAGTGACTCCATTTGTTGTGTATCGGTTATTGTATTTAATAAAAGTATGTAGAATTGTATATACTTAGATAGGTATTATATATTTTAGTCGTACCTAATTATTCAATCGTAGAGATGTAGGTAATCGCTTATAGAATTTATAGATGATGCGATGGCGATAGTGAGTATTTAAAGTACATACCTAAATAATAAAATTGAGTTACTGTTTTCGAAGAAGATTATTATCATATTTTGTATTTAGTTTACATATCTTTAAATCTGCGTCGGTAATTACTACAATGATGTAATAACGTAGAACAGAACAAACACGTGTTATCACTGACAAAGATAGCGCAGTAATTCAAAGAAATATATATGATGTGCGTTAGATAATTAATAAAGATTGCGAGATTGAAATATTGTTAGGCATTTGAAAGACCTCCACTCAAAAGATACTGATGCACGCTGATTAGTGTGAGAAAATGAATTTCCATGAATTTTACATCTTTTACTTGAACAACTGATCCCAAAAAACGTTCAACTATCAGCTTTAACAAAGGAAAATGTTGAAAACTGTGGTGAATGATGAATTTATACTTATGGGGAGGAAAATGAACGCAAATTCGTCGTGTGGGTGTTTCAAAATAATTGAGGAAAAACTGACAAAAATCCATTCGCGAAGTGTGTCGAAGAAAATGGTTGCAAAATTTGTCTCAAAATTAGGTGAGATAAAGGAAAGGTTAATTGCGTTTGGTACATTCCCAACGACAAATCATCCTCTATCAAGGTTATTGTGAGTGCATTTCGAGTTCTTGGAGCAGCAAATTATTAGATCGTCGTCCGTATAACCCAATGAATTTTTATTCTCAAGGATTGTTTAAGTTGCCATCAGTTTGAATCACTTGAAGCAGAATTCGATGATTTCAAAATGAAAAGAAATCTTTCGGTTTCAACCCCCTACCCTTGACAGAGACTAAGACCAACTTCCAGAGCTTCGATGTCAAACGTTTCTCTTTCATTGTGAAAATGATCTCTTAGACTTTCCAGATCTAGGGCGGCATCGTGAAGTTCATCATCGGATCTTGCAATCTTTTCTGGGCACTGTCAATGGGAATGAGCACTCTAGAACAAAATCCAGGTAGAATAAAAAATACGGTTGTAAAGTTGTCTGGCGCGTCACTTCTTGTGTCTGCGGTCTCCGTGGAACCCTCCATCGTTGCCTGAAGGACTTGAAGAATCTCGTCAAGGTGCTTGTTTACGGAGTTCACAACTTCCACCCTTGCACTCCATCTCCGATTTGACAACTGTGGGTACTGCGATTTTCAGTTTCTGCCAGCGAGGAAAAAAATACGAAGAGCTTGAATAGTTCCAAAAAAATGTTACCATCATTACATTCTGCTTGGCGGCGTGTAAACTAATAAAATTACCCATTTAAACCTACAGTGCATATTATAAGAAAAAATTTAAAACTATAGCGAGCGGGAGTATTCACTCTCAAACTCTGAAAATCTAAAAAAGTTTGTAAACATTTTTTTGCGATTTTTTAGAGATTGTCAGAGTCTCAAACTCTATTTTGTAAGTCTAGAAGTCAGTCAGAGTCGGGACTCTTGAAATTTTTGGGCCGCTCAAAAATTATGCGTAGCCGAGCGGGTGCCACAGCGCCCTTCTGTTTGTGGCGCCCAGTGCCCTGTCTGTCCCACCCTAGATACGCCACTGGCTTAAAAAATGCAAATATTCGCAAATTTGTGATATAAAATACGCAATTCAGTACCTACTCCAATATTAACATTTCTAAATGTTGCCTTTTATGAATGTTATACAAGAAAATATTGCGATAAATAGTTAGAATTTCGAAAAATAAAAAATTTTAGCAAATAAAAATTGCCATTCGCTTTTTCATTGTTCCGTCTCAGTCTCATTCGGTAAAGATCTGTGACGGCTATTCACACATATCAGTCAATAATTCATATTTTTATGTAAAAACCCCAAACTGTTTACGGAAACACGTCAGTCAAAACAAGAAAATATCGTTGACGACGAATTAAAATTATGACTGAACGGAGACTGAAACGTGACTGACTGTAAAATCGGTGACGTGCCGGACGTGTGTGAATATGTCCGTTAAAATTAAAGGCAACGATATATTTTTATATCGTGACTGAGACTGTTTGACGGAACGGAACTGAGACGTGACTGACATGTGTGAATAGACCTTAAAGGTCTATTCACACATGTCAGTCACGTCTCAGTTCCGTCACCGTTCCGTCTCAGTCTCATTCGGTAAAGATTTGTGACGGCTATTCACACATATCAGTCAATAATTCATATTTTTATGTAAAAACCCCACACTGTTTACGAAGAGACGTCAGTCAAAACAAGAAAATATCGTTGACGACGAATTAAAATTATGACTGAACGGAGACTGAAACGTGACTGACTGTAAAATCGGTGACGTGCCGGACGTGTGTGAATATGTCCGTTAAAATTAAAGGCAACGATATATTTTTTTATCGTGACTGAAACTGTTTGACGGAACGGAACTGAGACGTGACTGACATGTGTGAATAGACCTTTAAGGTCTATTCACACATGTCAGTCATGTCTCAGTTCCGTTCCGTCACAGACAACTAACCAGACCCGCCACCGTGTATTAAATTTTTGTCATGCCGTTTTAGTATAATTATCGTAATGAGATGTCGCTGGCATTTAGATTAGTATACAGTGACTGTATTACAAACAGTGACGACAAGCGTGGTATCGATTTTGATTGGCCGTGGTATATTTTGCATCTTAACACGTTCACTGCCAACGTCATGTTTGTAACATTCATCAGACGCCGGTCAATTTTTTGTTCATTAAGGCTCTTCTCAGGAGGCCGACACGAGAACGACAAATGTTAGCATCACGCAGCATCTGCGTGATCGGCCCTCAACTTGTCGACTTTTTTTTTCTAAAGGAGTCACAGGCCGATGCGAGAACAACTATTTGCGAGCCAAGCCGAAGCGAATATTCTGCCTTAAACACACACGTACCCATCACGCAACATATGTGTGATCGGCCTCCCGACAAAAGTTAACCTCACACACACGGTGTGTATTTGGCAGTGAATGTGTTAATGGCGGCCTGACTGTGTTTACCTTTGATCAGCGTGTGATTTTTATTTTGATTTAGAACGTTGCTAGGATACCACCGTTGAGTTCATATAAACCCGCCCACAATTTTGCCTCTTAATGGCGGATAATCGCCGCTTGTCGTCACTGTTTGTAATAAAGTCACTGTAGATTAGTAGCTTAGAAATAAGTTTTGAGTGCACTTAAAAATCACAAATTACATGGTATATTCAAAAATTACTTCTCATCAAGTTGCCCATACAGCTTAGTTTGCTTTTTTAAAAATATACATAATAATAAACAATTATATCATATAACAGAACAATCACAATGGTGAATGACTTTTTAAATGTAGCTCATCATAGGTATGCAATTCAATATTACCTCTTCCCTTTTTAAATAAAACAAATTAACCTGAATTTTATATATTTAAATCAAATTTTTAGGTAGGTATTTGTGGGCTTGTAAAAAATAACATAACTTTATGAGAGTGCATGTACCTACCTATCTTAGAAAGGGAGATAAATATATATTTTTGCAATGAATAAATAGTGTCTTATTCATTGTATTTTTGTAATTGTCATTGCCATTTTACCACAGACAATAATTTGTCTGTGCCATTTACTTAATAGTTGCCTACTCAGCCAAAACAGCGATATCAAAAAATATATCTGTGGGAGGTTAAATTTCACATTGTAGATTATTTTTTGACTACAAACAGTTTATAAAAAAGAAAAAAAGTGATGTTTTAGAAATTTAGATTTCACATCATGTCACACCTCTGTTACAAATAAATAGGTAATTCATTAAATGTCCTTTATATCATATCTTATGTTACACTGTGAGATTCGTTAACAATACTTGAGATGTCTTCCAGTATTATTATTCCTTAATATTATAATATTTATAATTACATAATTCTCAAAAAAAAACACAAAAAGGGATGAAAGTAAAAAATTCATCGTAGTGTGCTTTATTCGAAGTTGCAGATTAACGTAAACGTAAACACATACAACCTTAAAGGTTGTCTGTAGTGTGACCGTGACGTAGTAAACAGAACAAATTGATAAAGTTTGCATAAAATTTTAAATTTAAAGAGATAGACCTAATTTACTGAATGACGGCTTATATTTTCACTTCTTATTACGCTAATTACTAATTTAGCAATTAAAGATACACAATTGAATGATCAGCATAAATAATAACTCTTCTCACAGGTGTGCTAAATGGCAGTAGAGGAATGATCTTTCATAGTTAAAAGGATCGTATCGCAAATTCGCAAACTGTATAATTAAATTATTATTATATCTTTTACATGACAAGACATTTCTTCTGTTTAGGTATGTACCACCCACGCAAATAACTGACCTAACTTTCTGTTGACCAAACAAATAAACAAGTTGTTGTTATTCAATTGGACAACTGTTTGCGCAACTGACCGTAGTGACATCTAGTTTAGTTGCGCAAAGCTGCGTTTTGTTCAACTCATAAGCGTGGCGGGTCTGGTTAGTTGTCTGTGGTTCCGTCAAACAGTCTCAGTCACGATAAAAAAATATATTAGGTCACTGACCTGTATCTTAAAGGACTGAGCATTCTAATGATCCCCTCCACTATTTTTGAAGCAAATTGAAAACCGGTGTTTTAAGGTGCCAATTAGTAATTTAGGTTTGTTGTGTTGGTGATTATTGGTAACACTGTAACTAATGTTTTTATTTACATAAACATAACCTTGTTTCATACGTAGTATCATAGAGAATATAATAGGGAAGAGAGCTAAAGTAATGTGTTTTATCGTAGGCATGTACGGTGGGTTGCATATCACCTTATGTTTACATTTTTTCGTAAAAGCATGTTTCGGTTAATGAAAGACGGAGATAAAAGACGACTTAACTACCTGTTTTATTTTACAACGTTGCCATAATAAAATGATGATACTTTAGTTCCGTGTTTTCAAAGATACAGTAGGTAACATTATCTTTTTATGATTAAGCAGGTATGAATAGCATATACTTGATGTACGTAAATTTACTTATATATTGCTTTAAATTTACAGTTGTTATACAAAATTCTACATAAATAGGTAGTAAAATACAACTTGAAAATGTGTATCCATTTCGGATAGGAAATTAAATTTGAAAATACAACTATTTACGTTTTAAAAACAAACATTAAATTATGCATATGTATCGTATTACCTACATATGTTTTATATTTCGCATTTTTTTATTACCTGACGTAAAAGCAGGTAAACGCAAATCTTGTGACATCCACTTTAATGTTTTATGTAATTTACAAGTTATTAAATGCTCAATAATAAATAATCTATGCACGTAACAATTTGATTTGGCTTGTAACCAACTAGGAACATCTTTATTAATTTTGTCTATACAAAGGCTAATTAAAACTTTTCGAAAATTAATATTTTCTTTGTTTGTGTTAAAATATTCCGTGAAAAGGTTAAGCAGAATAGTTGTAACTGTAATTACATCATCGCTCGGCATTTTCAAATATTGGACATTTTTAAAGTTGGAGTAATTCTTTTCTAATACAAAAAGTTCTACCAAGATTGGAAATTTGCAATAAACTCTTCTGTAACACTATCTTACTCTAACAATACTGTTCCGTGTTAAAAGGGTTTCGATTACAGGATATTAAATTACGTTCATTTTATTTATAGAATAATTATACTGATAATGAAACAAAATTAACGTATGTATTTCACTGTGTCACTAGTACAGTGTATTCAACGTTTTGCTTATTAATGTGTGCGGTTTAATGATCTCATAACAGAAATTCAATCCTGGAATAATTTTAAACTCTTGATAAGTTATAACAAAGAGCGTATTATATTCTTCAAATGAATGGACAGGTAAATGTCACAACGCCGTAAAAGAAAAGCGGTAAAATTTTACAGGGAATGACATTTTTTCTGGTATAATTACTTTGTTAGTCCTCCACTAGGGGGGCAACAATAGCGCTTCAAAGCGGTGGACTAACTTTTATCATGACGCTGTTTTTAAAGGACATTGCTTCTCTTCCCTATTATATGCTCTTTGGTAGTATAAACTACGTTTATGCATTGCAATAAAATACAATTTTTAATAATTTACGTTTTTAAATAATTATGAGCCTGTAATTATACTACTTTTCACCAGATATTAAGCATATAGATTAGAACAAGCTAAACTGTAACAGCTGATACCAGTACTACCAACACATTATAAACACCGAGCTACCATCATTATATAACTAACGCACTAGTTGGCACCTGAAGTAACTAATATTTAGGTGGGGCTTGTTTGCTTCAATGTTGTATTGAAGAATGCTCAGTCCTTTATGATACAGGTCAGTGTATTAGGTACTATTTTCAAAATTGCAGCGCTTCCGGAAATGCCAGAAGTACCTAGTAAGTTAGTTAATTTATTTGATTCTAGGTGAAATTTTAGTTCTTTTAATACCCACATGTCAATATCTACAAGTTATGGTTCTTAAGTTATTTTCACTTATTTAAAAAAATGGCGGATGCAGACGGTTAAGAATTCATTACTTGAAAACTGTTGTAACTAGAGGAAAAATAAGGCTTTCTTTTGGTGTACTTAATAAAAAGTTGTGCTGCGTACGACGTCACCTATGAGGCTCCAAATTGAAGAAAATTCAAAGACTAAAAACTCGAATTATTTTAAATGAAGTAACCGGTTTCTTACTTTTGCATTTGATAGAATCAAAATGGACATATTTTGGTATTACAAGTTCCTATCCCTATCTTAAATAGTTTCTGACTTATATCAAAAGAACTGAAATTTCACGTAGAATCCAAAAATGTAATAAAAAATACGGGTTTCTATTTAAAATAACGAAGTCACTGGCAACTTCCGGCATTTCCGGCAGTGCTGCCATTTTGAAAATATTTTACATCGATTCGACTTTCAGAGTAACCCCTAAGTACACATTTTCAGAAAACTACGTATAAAACTTTTCCAAAAACGTCTAACTAGAGCTCCAAAAAACACCCCGTATACCTAGTAAACAAAATTAATTTTATTCTTTTTCATTAGTCAGTCGCTGAAGACGTTATTGTGCAGATCTGAACTATTCTATTATGCCTGCTTGCTTCATAACATTATTTGTAATATTTGGGTAGGAATTCCGTAGTGCGTCTAAACAGTACTCAAGTATTAACTCGAAAATAAATGTAACAAAAAGATTTGTCTTAACATAACTGTGATTAACTTCAAGTTTTCTATTCTTTGATTTTCATTAACGAATGATTATCTTTATCATTATTACATACAACATAATAAGAGCGTATAGCTGCTTTTGAGGTTCGAACTGCTAAAATGAACGGTTGTATGGAGGGTTTACCTTTTAATACATCTTTCAAAGGGAGCTGGATGGTTTGAAATTTTAAACGTTTGTCGACTGCTGTTTCACTGCTTACCCTTTTTACTTTCTTGTATGATGTAGGCGGAAGAAGATTCCACTCTGCACTGAGCACTATACGGCACAAATTAGCACAAAATTATGGTATTGCTGCATTTTGGTTTTGGTGATGGTGTAGGTACCTCCAGCGTGAAGTTGGAGTACAGATATAAAATGTTGGATAACTCCGTTATGGCTTGAGCGCAAAATTTGTATTATACGGCACAAATTAGCACAAAATTATGGCATTTGCATTTTGATTGTGGTGATGGTGTACTTCCAACTTCACGAACCTCATTATTATATTAGGTCTTCTACGTCATCGCAGTTTTGTTTAATATTGTGTGTCAAATCATGTGCCCATCGCAATTAAAACAACAACAAGTTTTATACAGACAATTTATTATTCACATGTTCTATGCTTAGAAATTAGGTATTTTTGACATGAACGTAATTACATCTAAATCTTAATTAAACAATGTATGTATTTAAAATCATTGTAGGTATAACAATATTTAACAATGGTACGTAAAGTAACCTTCATTTATTTATACATACCACTTAAACATATTTTCTTTGTTAGATTAGACAACATATAAGGCAACTACACGCATGTTCGTATATAAACAACTTGATTAAAATAATAGCAAGCTTACTGTAAACCTATGTGGATACAAACCAATACAGACGAGACATTTATTGTGGACTAATTTTACGGGTTCACACAGTACATTTATGTTAAAAGAAAGGTACTTAGTCTAGATTATGATAAAATTAAATTTAATTAAAATCGCGCTAGACGTGTTTAGGTAACATACAGTACATTTTGAATAAGCAGCAATTAAAAAGCCTCATCACTCACCATTATTTACTCTTACCTATCTATAACAATATTAAATAAGTATTTATACCTAAAATATATAATACACATTGCATTTAGACATTGGTTCTATTATATTCTACCTTTCAAAATACACAAGCACGAGGAATCTATTCTTCATTCGACATATATTTAACATTTTCTAATAAAAATGAAAAGGAATTGGACGGGTTTCTACATTTTAATAATTATTGCTACATTCACACATGATACATGTAATGGTTGAGTTGGTCGACATATATACATGATTTAATAGATTATAATGATAATTTCTATGCGTACTTATAGAATATATTAAATTGAAAATCAGTAACAGTTACTATCTCTTTATTCTCAATGTATTCCTAAATTTAACAAATTTATATAAACTCTATCTGCCAAATGGTAAATTAAATACATCTATGTTACTGGTATAATAATTTTACACCCTGTATAATATGCATTCAGAATGCGAAATTGCTGCTCTATCTATAAGGTTTGCATTTATCACATTCAAAAATGGATTCAAACGTGCTTGTGAACTTTTAATATTTATAAGTAAGTACCTAAAAGTTTTATAACAAATACTGAGAACCTCAGGATAACAATAATTAAGTTTAAGCATAAAATGTGTATATGTAACAACGTGATATCTAAAACTGTGTCTACATGTGCGTCATACAAGTGATGATTTTTCATTATTAATCACCGGATTAGTATGATTACCTACAATCGTGATTACTAATTATTTACTTACTATAAACGATATGTTTGAAATTCAGTCCTTGAATTAAATTAAAAATTAACGTATTAAATTTGTGGCATTGTAATCAGAATTAAATATTAAAGCTATCATGATATGCATTTTTAGCATGTAAGCCAAGACATTGTATTTATGAAAGCAATTAAAAATGACAACCTAGGTTTAGATGTCTGGCGTTGGAGTTACGATGCCTTAAACTCACATGGGAAGACATTTTAAGATTGTACAAGATAATTTCCTTTGTTACAAGTTAAAAGATATAACTACATTCAAGTATGTAATAACAAGTTTAATTTATTAGGTGACCACAATTTAGCTAAATCGGGAGATGAGCAACAATTATTTACTAAAGAACCCTAAAATTAGCAGTCGACGCTAGATATGATGGTATATCCCTGTACGCACCTACATTTATTATAATTTCCTAGCTGTAAACATAAATGTAGTAAAGAAGTATGAACGTTGTTGATATTGCAAAAGAAAAATTATAATCCGTCGAAGATGAATTAATTATACTATGTAATTCTAGGAAGTAAAAAGCTCTCCTTAATTTAATGGTACATAAAACACTTACAACAACGTGCACAGTGTCTTAGTGTGTTTTGAATATAAGGTGATTTGATTTACAGATAACCACATAATCGTCAAAATTAATAAGTTATCTACTCAGACATGTAACCATTTAATTTTTCATTAATTTTGAGTTTAATGTGATTACCTGCCTAATATTACGGCGTATTTACAATATAAATAAACATTTACAAAACCAAGAAATCGACACACGTTATTTTAATTTATATCCACTAAATTCATTGTAAAAAGATATGTTTCGTATTGTATATTTTAAAGTATATAACATTGACTTCAATGTCACGAAAGTCTAATAATTATTCTTTCTAAAATAATTAATAGCATTGGCGAAATTACTATTATATGTAATTTAGCGTAGAATCCGTCTGATGCAGAATTTGTTTCTATTTGTATTATTTCTACTTCTGCCATTTTAAATATCGAGAGTAGTAAATGGGAACTAAAATCTGGATTGTGCGAATTAATTCGTTCACTTACTAATTCTAACAGTACAGCACATTCTTCCTGCAAACATAGACATTATTAGATATTTTAACACCTCATGGCGTTGTTTTCGTATTAAAATTAAGAGGCTCGGCTAACGCGCAAAAGAATGGGGGTTCGTAGGTATGTAGGTTATTTCTGAAAGGACATCCTTATTTTATAACTTATAGAAAAAGGTGGTCATTTATTGAAGTGTTGGATATGCCAATCTTCAACTATTTGTAATTAGTCGTAAAGGTTCACGAATCTAATGTTATTTATTTTAGTTATTATTCGGTCTCAATGATATTGTTAGTAATGGCTGTAGAGGGGCACTTAGTTCATTTTTCATGCACACCTTTGAGTACATTTCTGCATTTTTAATGTTCGTCGGAGGGGCGGTTGTTATTTTTATGCTATCTTCCGTGGACACTGTCTTGCCCACTGAACGATGTACCCTGTTGATTAAAAAAGTTGACGGTGCCGCTTATCATTTACGTAATATACAAACTTATGGACCGAACCATTCTAAACCCTGCCTCTTTTGTGAGAGTTTTAATTTCGCAACCTCTTCATTCATAATAAAACATTTTGTTCTGCATGAAAATTTTCATTCACTACAGTCCTTAACCATTTAACAATACTTAACAAGTTGTTACTTACAGTAGTCTATGAATTTTGGTAGATATTTAAAGCTCTAAGATGTTTGATGAGATTATGATCTATCAGCGAGAGCTAGGACAGTATAATTTTTATCAAAAGCTTTTAAGTAGGTACCATGCAAATACAAAGTACCAAAGCTACTGAGCCCAAAAAAGAAATCGCCTCATCGCTATAATCAAACAAGGTGTCAAAATATCGCTAAGGCAGCGGTAGATTAGTGTATACAGGGTGTTTCAGGAGGAATAGTAAATATTTTAGGACGTGGTAGTATAGACGAATTGCAATTGTAAAGTTGATTCCACCACAGACCACAGGTAGATATGGTCACGTTTCTTGGCCATGACTCTGGGTACCATCAAATGCCAATACTGCATGCGATCAGGAAGCGAATGAGCTGGGAAGAATTCCATGCAAAAAACCGTTTAAAGCAGTACCTATACAGGGTGGCCCAACGAAAAGGTAACAGACGGGTTTCTGGCCAGAGGGAATTTTTTTTGGGAAACGCAAAAACACGTCAATTTTTATATCGAGGGGGACAACTTTCGCCATGATTTTCAACCTGAAGTGATTTCATCCCTTAGCGCTGTGAGAACAACCCCTAAAATTTAAATAGGGATGATGGGGCAAGTGATACGTCATTTGAAAGGTCTTTCTTTTCTGATTTCAGTGCACTAGTTTTTTTAATTTTTTTTTTATTTTTAACCAAAAAAATTGAAGTCCCAAAATGGAAAATGAGGAAAGAGATTGAGGCATTTAAAAACTCAAAAAAGCTCAGACAGGTCAATTGTTTTTTTCTTAGAGAAGCTAGGTACTTTTACTGATATTTGACAACATTGTTTCACCCCTTGGGTACAGGGTAAACAACCCTTAAATTTTTAAATAAAAACAAGGGTTAATTTTTTCTTGTGCTAATTAATAAAACCAGTTTATGCAAATTCAACCCTTATTTTAATAAATGTTCGAAGTACCTGCCTTCAGCTCTATGCAATAGTACAAATTTTCATTAAATCGTTCCCGTACATTTTGCAACATTTCAGGAGTGATCAGGCGGCATTCATGTACTATACGGTCACGTAACTCCTCCAAAGATTCCGGACCAGTGGAAAAAACTTTACTCTTTACATGGCCCCATAAAAAAAATCTAATGGGGTGAGATCAGGAAGAACGAGTTAATCAAAATCTGTATTATTACATGGAAGCTGAAGGCAGACACTTCGAAAATTTATTAAAATAAGGGTTGAATTTGCATAAACTGGTTTTATTAATTAGCACAAGAAAAAATTAACCCTTGTTTTTATTTAAAAATTTAAGGGTTGTTTACTGTACCCAAGGGGTGAAACAATGTTGTCAAATATCAGTAAAAGTACCTAGCTTCTCCAAGAAAAAACAATTGATCTGTCCGAGCTTTTTTGAGTTTTTAAATGCCTCAATCTCTTTCCTCATTTTCCATTTTGGAACTACAATTTTTTTGGTTAAAAATAAAAAAAATATAAAAAAAACTAGTGCACTGAAATCAGAAAAGAAAGACCTTTCAAATGACGTATCACTTGCCCCATCATCCCTATTTAAATTTTAGGGGTTGTTCTCACAGCGCTAAGGGATGAAATCACTTCAGGTTGAAAATCATGGCGAAAGTTGTCCCCCTTGATACAAAAATTGACGTGTTTTTGCGTTTCCCAAAAAAAAATTCCCTCTGGCCAGAAACCCGTCTGTTACCTTTTCGTTGGGCCACCTTGTATATGAAGCAGCAGGTATACAAATAAAAATTGTAGCCCTCGATCGAAGATTATAAGGCTGATTCTTCGCGCGAAGTCCAAAGTAACACCGCCAATTCTAAAACTAAATATGGAGAATATTAAGTTTATATCCAAAATGGCCACATTTCAATGTTTCATTGGGAATCGCTTTAACAAGGTGAAACTATCCTACAAATCGCTATAAAGGATCTTAACGTTGACTAGAGCAGTCCGTTCGGAAAAGCCCGTTGTTTAAGAAAAATAAATTTTTCTGGTTTTATTAATAAGATACAAATAAAAATCTTTTTCCAATACAGTATTGGGCAACCGACATACGGTGCAATTTTTTTTAAATTTCCGCCTCACGAAGGGGGGTTTGAGGGCATACATCCACTACACCATGTAAGGCCACGCGGTGCAATTATACTAATTATAGACCCTTCATGGTTTGTGGGGATATCCAAAAACCCAGGAAGGAGGCAGGCTGTACACTATCAAATATAATCCTGGAGGCTTCTTCTCATCGTACATGATAAGCGGAGTTGGGCTTGCAGCATACTATTGTATTGTATTCTTTTGGTTAACCATCTCGGTATACTTGTACATAATGGTTAACACAGAATTTATTATTATTGCAATTGATCTGTAGATGATAACTTAACACTTTTACTGCTAATTTTCACTTACAGTATTGTGGATCTGTAAATGCAGTAGCAGAAATGACTATTTCCTAATCCTTATTGAAAGAATCCAGATTATTTGTTATATTCCCATTGGGCGACAGTTTATTGGAAAAGCGCTCGTTTATATAAAACTTCTTGCCAAAATTTTTCGGGACTAGTTCCGGTGGTGGGTTTTTTAGAATTTTTAGAATAATTTGGGTCGTTAATGTCAAAAATAATCATTTATTTTTCCTTTATATTGCAAGGAGTATTCAAATAACCGATATATTGCTGTAACTTTTTATTTAAGGGGGTTCTCCAACGGCGGTTTTAGATCCGCTGAAAGTCTCTACAAAATTCGCTTTTTGGCTGTGTTATAGGTAATCCCACAAGCCGGTTCGGGTCCTATAAATGGTTTTGCGCTTGCCACCCTCGCAAGCTCGTCAGCGACCTGATTAGCTGCGATTCCCGCGTGCTCAGGTGCCCACACTAGTGTGACTGAGTTGCACTTACCTAGTGCGTTTAACATGTGTGTGCATTCAAGGACTAGTCCTGAATTTACCACATATGAGTCTATTGCTCCAATCGCTGCTTTGCTGTCTGTCAATATAAAGATTTTCCTTTTGATAAGGTTCTCTTTTAATAGCTGAGCAGTCGCTGTCAGGATTGGAACACGGTCGCTTGTTGTCCTAGGATTACAGAAAATCTGCAGCCCCTTCCATTGCTTCCGTATACTCCAGAGCCAGTGCCCTTAAACTTAAAAACAACTGAAATAATTAGGAAGGCTAGTTGTATAGTTGTCTTAAGAAATTTTTAAGCCAAAAACATAAAAAATGAGTACCTACAAAACGAAACAATTTTCTCGTGTTGCGTTTCTGGTCTTGCCATAAATCTTTCAATAATAATAGATATTTATTTTCATATGAAAAATGTATCTTTATAAACTAAAGATACGTATCTAGGGCACACTTGTGTCACTTTTTGCAAATAATAGATGGTACGTTTACCTTGTGCCTTCAAAGTTCACCTAAAATTGTTTCGTTTTTATTTTGTATATTTTTGGCTTCAAAATTACATAAATTGTCTCAAGACGGTTATATAACTAGCCTTCCTAATTATTTCAATTGTTTTTAAGTAGGTATACTTACTGATGGAGAAGATTTCTTGAAATCCATTGTGACCGGTGATGAGACGTGGGGAATGAACCGACAATCACAACAATGGATGCACCCAAATTCTCCAAACAAACTAAAAAAATTTAAACAATGTCTGAGATTAATCAGTGGAAAACCTGGAAGAAAATGTTTACCTGGGGAAAGAATAAATCCTTAAATTAACCAAAGGCACAAGTTCTCGAGTAAAATATAAAGGCCGGACAGAGTGAGAAATGGAATCATCTTCAAACCTTTGCACCTACCCTTGCAGGTAATTTAGGAACGGATAAGTAAGTAGAATACAGTATCTAACATAGTTCGTAACGAGTTTATGCGCAGAGGAAAAAACTAACGCGTACCAGTAAAGCCGATGATTAATTAGTATATTGAAAGAACGAGTGTTTTATTTCATCAACCAAAACAAATATTGACTTGAAATGATGTGTGGAAGCGTGTGGGAATATAGTAAACTGAAAGCTACTCATATCGGTACGCCATCTGGTCATTCAAATGCTTTTCACATCTCTTATTCAATTTATCTCAATTGCATTCAACATAACAGTAAACTACCTCTGTATCGTATGGTAAACGTATTTTCCGTCACCATCTTGTGTAGTGTAGTTCAGGTTTATCTATGAGGGTGGCATGGCATGTGGCATACGAGCTTGCTCTGATAAACGTTCTTAATTTATAGTCAATACTACTACGCTACTACCTATAACCGTGAGAATCAGAAAACTTGGTTTCCCTCTCTAATGGTAATAAAAACAACCAGTCAATGAATGAAAATCGATCAACATCGTACAATTTGTCCTTTGAAACGACATTCTTCTAACAGATAATCCGCTCGCCAAGTGTTCATTTCATTAGTTAGTGACTATAAAAAGTGGGTCTAAATTCGATTTGCGATTAGGTCTTTCTAAAATTAAATAAGTTCGGACGTTAATTGTCTGCGGATTTAAAGAAAAACTGCGTACTCTCGTGTGTTCAAATAAACCATTTTCGATTTAAATACATGCAGGCTCTTTCTTTAAAGTCGGATCAATATTTATAGCGTGCATTGCCTGTTTCTTAAAATACACACATTCATTAAAAAGAGTGTTATGGTAAACTCGTGTAATTCAAGTAATTTTAATTTCAACCCTAATCGATATCATGATAAATGATAAGTGTATAATTAGATTTCCTCTAGGTACAGTTTTTGTTGATGATGTGCTTTCGAATATACCTATAATTAAACCTGCTTAGCTAAACAGTAAGTTTAGTCCAAAATCTCGACTATCATTGATTGATGGTGAATGTTTTTATTAATTACTTACTTTCTCCTTTGCTAAACTTTCTTTAGGCGATAACATATTGTAATCCACCTCTTCGGATGACAGTTTTCCGGCTATTATGACATTTTCTGATGTAATATTAAACAACTGAAGTGCACAAAGAGTCTGAAAATATGAATATTATTAACAAAATTCGATCGAGTAGGTGTAGAATTACCCCGTTAACAGCTTCTCGTAAAATAAATTCTTGTAAGGCATGTACGACATCTTGAACCACAATTTCGGTATGATTTTTTAATTGTTGTTCATCGACTTCGCTATACCCAAGAAACAAGAAAATTCCTTGAGGAAGGTTATAATCTCCAGGTGCCGGTTTCATACAAATAAAGCGTCCAGAATAACATAAACATCTTCCACGGTACGCTTGAAACGCTGGAGCGGCGTGATTATAAAACGCAAACTCTGATTTACAAGGCATTCGATCGACACACATCGTTTTACAAACTAATTCTTCTGGTTTACCACATTTACATATTTCGGAACAATCAGATTCGTCTTCGTGATAAATCTGGAAAATGTAACAAAGCAGATTGCAGCCTGTTTAGTTTAGTAACCGTATTTACCCTTTTGAAAGTCCCTTCTTTTATGTATTGATCGGGAAAATCATGTCTTTGGAATATGCAGTATCCTAAAATTTTCCTAAGTTTTAAATTGAATGAATTTTGTTGTTTCTTACTTGGAGGAACTGTGGTGGTTCCCATCGTTGTGGTAGTTGTGCGTATCGTAGTAGTTGTGGGGGTTGTGGTAGTCGTTGGTGCGATTGGTGGTGCAACGTATTCAGCTGCTGTACTACCTCGAGTTTGCACTGAAGCTTGTGTGTAACTGACAATAGTTATTTGTTCCATTGGGTATTCCATTATATTGTGCGCTGGGGTGTGTCTAGTGGTCGTAGTTGTTGTGGGAATAGTGGTAGTTTTAACTGCAGCTCTTTCTTCCGCTTTCTTACGATGAAAATCCTTTTGAGCTTCCACTGAAAAATGAGTTCAATTTAATTAGTATAAAAATTGATTTAAAAAATGCGCTTTTATTTTCGTATAGTCGCAAAATTTTAAATAGGGCACGTTATACAAGTTTGAACAAAACGAAACACAGGGAATAATCCAGTCCCAAGAGAAAAAAATGACGAAAGGTCACAAAATAAAATGAAATGCAGCAATAAAATCAGTTTAAAAGGAAACGCGTAAACCTTTAAGTTTATGTTTATCTAATATTTCGTACAAATGGGTCAATAACTCTACCTATATGCCAATATGAAAAATTGCATATCTATGTCGACTTTTCCACTGTTATCAGTATCATGATCAATAACCACTGAAATTATGACTATTTTAATTAAAAGTACCGATCATTCTATTGGGGAAACATTTTTAGAACGCTCTTTTTAATTGCCATTGCAAAATTAAAACTATACAATAATGCGCGGTATTATTACTTTACTTAAATATGAAATAAATAGGGAAGGATTATCGAGAGAATTTTGATTTCTTTTGTTCTTACTTGAAGACAAATTTTAGAAATGCGACGTTAAGACAAACGACACCTATTACCATACAATCTGGCAAAAGCAACCAATTTTTCAATGAGATGGTGACGCGAAACATGATTAATCGCTCCAATTTACGGCTTCATGTTCAAATATTCTAAATTTCAGCACTAATTTGGAAACGTCGGTTTGTATGTATGGCAAATTCTATCTATAATAACGTGTAAGAATAATGGAAATTATTCATTTCCATCGTATTTTACGAATTCTATAAAGGAAAATAGTAAAACGCTGCAAAGTAAGGAAATAATTAAGCGTAGGTACTAGATTTATAACAAGAGAATGCAAATACAATTAAATTGATGAATGTTTGAGTACGTTGAACTGTTAATTAGCGTACAGTTTCTTTCTTTTCTGTAAACATCCTCGCTTTATCAGTATTTTCTGTTCGATTGGAACTTAAGTTACCATTTTCAGCATATAATTCTCAACATTTCTATTTAAAGTAACAAATAATAGTAAAAGGAAGGTGGCGAAAGAGGAATATCGAATTGTAGAGACTTTGAAAATAATTTAAGACAGTGTTCTGTTTTCATAGTATCTGATGCATGAAGGACATTGCAATTAAATTGGGAACTTTGTGAATACAGTAAAACTATTTTCGTACAAAAAGACTCTCGTTAAAATATTGCAGTTTTTATGATTGAGGTAGATATTTCATCTTAGTGAAATGTATTTAAAGTGCAAAGTTTTGAACGCGGGTATAAAAATGCTGTTAAAGTTTCAAATTATTAATGTGACTGAACGACGCGACGTAAGGGAACGAAAAGTTGTTAATACTTTTAGAAGATGCAACTTTAATGTGGGAATTAATTGTGGATGAACTGTTTCATACCCCAGTCAATCACTAATCAGTGACCATTAGTGATGATATAATTGTTGATCCCTTCGAGATAATTGAGTTACTAAAGTATTTATTAAATTGGTTGGTAGGTTCCATACTCGTAAGGGGGGTGAACAGGATCAGTAATAATTCACTCAACCTCCCCTTCAGTCCGATTGAAGGGGAGGTTGAGTGAATTATTACTGAAAGTATTTATTATTAGCATAACTATACTTAAAGAGTAGAGCGATTATCGTACTGAATTGATGTGCTCTTTGCACACTACTTAAACTGATCTGCGGCTCTCCCACCAATCTCCTTAAAGGAGAGAAAGAGCGTACAATGGACATTATCCTCAACACTCCCACTCGTTCTTTACCCATAATAAACATAAAATGCTAAATAGAGGCAATACAACAAACAGGTTGAAAACAACAATACAAGCTAAGTTTTACAACAAATTCAAAGCTTTACAATTTGGAAAAAAATTTTCACGTGATAAACCCCTTGTAAGAAAATCAGCAAGTTGATCACTGGTTTTAACATGAACCACTTCAATAACTTTGTTTTCAACACACTCACGAACATAATGGGACTTAATATCTATATGTTTAGAACAATCATGGTGCACTGGGATCTTGCCAAGTTGTTCAGCGGCTGCATTGTCCATGAACACCTTTGTCGGCAATTGCTGCTTGAATCCCAGTTCATTCATCAATAAACGTAGCCATTTAACATTTTTCGCACCAACGTATTCGCGGTACATTGTCGAGTCTGTAATGACGCCTTGTTTTTAACTCTTCCTCTCTATCTCTCTATCTCTATCCACAGTCCCTTTTATAAATCTCGGCACACGTTTAGCAGCATTCCATTGCATTCGTGAAGGTTTTTCAAGAAATTGGGGTAACTGATTCACAACATAAGAAATATCAGGACGTGTAGCAATGGAAAGATACATTAAGGATCCAATTAACTCACGATATGGTAGATTTTCAGTTTCACCAACACCGCGCACGAGTCTTAATTTTGCATCAGCTGGCGTTGCAATGGGGTTGCAATGAGCCATTCCAAAACGATCTAGAACGCTTTTTGCGTAAGACGTTTGTTTTAAAGTTATCGTTTATACACTACGCTTGCGTTGGATTTCGATTCCAAGGTAACACGATACTTACTCCGACGTGATTTTAAAATGCTTTTTAAGTGATTCTAACAACACATTCACTTCTTTGCTTGATTGTCCTATAACAAGTCCGTCGTCAATATACAAAGGCCATATTTAAGCTCCCTGTAGCGTTAGAATAAAACGCATATGGATCTGCATTTGTACTTTAAGTCCAAAAGTCATTAAAAGAGAATTTATTTTTGTGTGCCACTTACGCGGTGCTTATAACGATTTTCACTAAAGTCATCGACTTGTTCCATAAAGATGTTTTCGTTTAAATCACCATAGAGAAAAGCGCACTTAACATCCATCTGATAGATTTCATAATATTTAACAGCTGCTACAGACAAAAGCGTAGGAAACTTTGTACCTACTTTTGATCATGTTTTTTTTCGAAATTGCATTTTTACAGTGGAAAATGCATCCTGGAAAATGCATCCTCTGGACTTTCTCTGAAGTTTCAAGCCTATAAGGAACCGAAAATTGTTTCCGGGGTTTTTTGGGTCGCTCAGATCGAATCTGGCACTGGATACTTTCTAACGGATACCTAGTGGACCACATCGGGGAATCAACGTCATACTCTGAAGTTTCGATTCCGATGCTTGTTTCATCATATCAGGAAATCATGAGGTAAAACTTATAATGGAACATTTGAATAGATGTGGACATTTTGATTTTGTGAAATGCAATATAAAAAAATGTAATCATGTATGAAGCTATTACAAAATATTTTTTATTACCAATGACTATCGGATAGTCTTTGCTATTACTTAAAAATCGCAAATAATATTAAATCTTGCAGGGCACCAGGTACCCGGGAGAACGTTGCCGATGCCAGATTTGGAATCACCAACCCAAAAAACCCCCGGATGAGGTGTCTCAGATGTCTACAATAATTTGAGAATGAATTTCAGAAAAAGCTTCGGTGATGGTGTTGCTCAGCCATCCTGAGCTCCAGGTGGGCGGTGAGCCAATTTGGAGGTCATATTCGGGATCAGTGACCTCGAAAACTCCCGTGAACCCGAATTGAGTTGATTCTAGTAGTTTATAACGAAATTATACATTTTTTCTATGAAAATGCATTTTTCAGGACGCATTTTTCACTGCACAAATGCAATTTCCAAAAAAAATATGATCAAAAGTAGGTACAAAGTTTCCTATTGAATTTAGGAAGCGAATGCAAAAAGCCCCATCTCAATCCGTCTTACTACAAAAAGTTGGTAGATTCAGTGCTTTATTTCCTCGCCTGAATGTAGATGGAAAGGTGATTGATTTAATATTAGCGCAACCTGTGATTATTCGCTGGAAACAATGTCATGTTTAAGTGTATGAAAATGTTTTCTCTAATTTATAAAGTAACAAAGATGTTAATCGTTAACGGTAAACTGTAAACAAATATTTCAGTAGCCTGTAAGATTTTACGAATGTTGTTGAGAACTTAGCCATACAGAGGTTTATCAGTGGTATGATTTGACTTCATGTTGAGAATTATAATTGGAAAGGAAGCATACTATGTCAATATAACCAATTAGCAAAATGTACAATTCAGTTTGTAAGAGTTCTGAGAAATTAATCGGTCATCCATGTACGGGTCGGACCTACAGGTGGAAAAGGATCTTAGTGAAAAGACAAGGGTCATATCAGCTGTTTTTTACACCTCGTAATTGGATTTCAACATATATTGTATATAGGACCTTATTTTAACCCCCAAATGCTTCTTTGTCGTTTACACATTCGCGGTTTTAAGTATTCACAAATTCATAAGGATGAGTTACCAATTGTGCCGTATAAAAATTCAGTTGTAAATTTGCTTTTAGATTTTTAATATTGTAACCATTAGCAGCGCAGCGCTTCTATATTCTTCTACAGGACAACAGGACTAAATATTTTTTTTTTTCCGAAATTGGGTTATAAAGAAACATGCCCTTTTTTGCTTCTCCTCTGTATGTAGTTATATCAGTGGAAAAGTTATATTTTTATTTGATATAAGCAATATTAGATGTAAGTTTATGATATATATTTGTTACAACGACGTTTCGCTAACGAGAAGTTAAACTTTTCCACTGATATAACTACATACAGAGAAGCAAAAAAGGGCATGTTTCTTTATAACCCAATTTCGGAAAAAAAAAATCAACAAACACGTGCCAATAACTTCAAATTTAAGGACTAAATATTTTATTATGGCCTATAACTAGAGCCCTTTCTAGTAAAGCGAGGTTGTGGCCTTTATCTCCTCTGCTTTCTAAGATAGTTTTCTTCGCATCTAGTTGTTCTGCCTACTTTTATGTGATTGGACAGAATTGGCCGAAAAAACTCAACAATGTTTGTAACCATTAAAATAGAATCTGTAATGATGTTTTGTTTTGTTGTTTCGATGTAATTAGTAGTTTAGTTTAGGGTATCCCCTGCCATTTTAACGACTAGAGCGTTTTAATTTTAATTACTGTAGTGTAGCCTAGTGCTTAAAAGCCGTTTGAATATAGTTTTCATTTCTTTTCATTGCATCCTATCATAATAGAGAAACCCCAGTTTTCTTTCACGAAAATTATTAAAAATATAACACACGATATAATTGGCTGAAAGGACAACTTCATTTTTTTTTGTGAGTTTATTTACAGGAAATGTCTCTATTTCATTTTATTTTGTTGAATCACGAAGGTTTTGTACCATTTTGAACTTATACATCATCCCGTCTGTTACATTCAACACCTTTTTACGGTTATTGAAAATTACGCAAGGTAACGTGAAATAGCAAACCGTAGCCACATATAGGTACAATTAAATTATTATTATACTGTTAAACGAACTTATGGTGTGAAATTTATATTGAAGGGAAGGTATTATCTCATAAAGAGCGCATGAATGGATTTGACTGAATTACCATGAACAAATCTCTTAAGCTGAAAACTAATTGCTCATTTTCTGGAAAACATGATTGTCTTCTTGTATTATAAGCTTTAAAAGGAGAAATTTTGCTAACTTACAAATTCTCGCGCATCAACATTTAAAAATGTAACTTCCAAATTAATCCGTCTACAAGTGGATAATTTTCCATTGCGAACACATTTAGCCAAATTTTGTAAAATCAATTGCGTTAAAAGCAGATTAGTCCTCCTTTTCTTACTTAACTGCTACTTTTTTATAATACTTATTCTAATATCAAATATTTAAAAATAAACCTTCACTGCGTGTTTAATGCTTAATGTAACGTAAATTTATGGTTACCTATAAGTCTATCAAGGTATTATTAACGCACGACAGAATAAGAACGGAAATTGTAAAAATGTATTATTTGGATTGAAGTGTAAATTTTTGAAGGGGTTTAAAGATGAAATGAGTAATTCTTAATATAATTTAGATCAAAGATTTTTCTTAAAACAAAATTTTTAAATAACCTAATTCTTTCGTAGTGGTGTTTCTTTTTATATTCACCTTCGATAGCTTTCATCTTTTGAGAAAAACTTAATTTACACTTCGAACCCTCGCATTTTTCTTCCATTGCAAAGTGATATTTTCATTTCGCTTAAGCGATATTTTCCGTTTAAGTACAGTAAACAAGTTTCGGTGTTAAATTAATACGGAATTAATTGAATTTCGAAAAAAGTAAACCCACAAAGTATATATAATTTTTAAAATTGAAATATAATTTATTTTTTCAATTACGTTTTTAAATTACGGTTTAAAATTAAGTTTGAAGCTAAGAAAAAGGGGGGAAACTGTTACGATGCTAATTGTGATGGTAATGATTATTTAGAGTACGATAACGTGTAACCCGGTGAAATTGGTTACGTCATAGTAGAGCTTTTCAAATAAATAACAGTTTAAGTTTGGCGAAATTACCTTTAAGTGGCTTCAGAAGCGCACGATCTATGTAAATAGGTTTTCCACCTTCTCTCGTGGAAAAATGAGCCCATCTATTAATTTTGTTGGCAGTATATGAATTTGTAATTTATTACGTAAGTAACCAATAAAAATGTGAAAATCGTGGAATATGATAGTCATAAAAAAATCGCTCTATGTTATACATTGGTTAACGAACAGTTGAAGGTGTTCTGCTGTCCAACGTGCATTTTTTAAATTTATACTTTTCACGATTTTCACGTATTTTCCTTGCATTATATTAACCTTGTAAATACTTGAGATAAAGCAAATGGCTTATCTCGGCCATAATCACATACACTGTGCGTGCAGTGAGCGCCATTTGAAAACGTGAATTTTTAAGAAAGCATTATATAACATGTATATCATTTCGTGCTTTCTGATTTAAACAATACAGGGCTGTAAAAACACATTGTAATTTTATTGAAATTATAAATAGCCTAAACTAGACTTTTGGACTATCATTAGCACGATTTTGCTAGGGAAGCTAAGTTGATAATCCTTTTTGGTACTAACTAAATATACACATTTGGTAAAATTCACCCAAATGGAGTTCTCCGCCTTCTTTGATAAAAAACTAAGTATATAAATATTATAAATGACTTCACTGGACACGCATATCAATTTGTTGTGTGACATGTACGCCAATTTTATCAAAGCTAGAGATTACGTTCGTAATGCACTTAAGTAAAACTACTTGCTTATGCTAAAAAAATTAGTATAAGTAGTCAACCTTTATAGAAGCGGAAAGATATTTAAAAATATGCTTGTATGCTTATAATGGGTAGTTCAAAATTGATGTCACGAAAATTTTTATTTTGATAATGTACACGAAATTTCGTATTACATTTTATGATATTACAATTTGCAATCGTATGTGGGAATTTTATCAATAACAAAAGAACATTACATTTAGTACGCAGTTCAAGTTTGGACAATTTGTTCCATTGTTTGTATTTTTACTTTTTTGGAAAAAGAAACCCTGAATGCCAAAAGTGGCCCAGAATTTTCCCTAGTGGGTTTTCTCCGATAATTAGTAGGCACTGTAGAAAAAATGCTTTGCTCAGTACACATTGTTGTCTTTCTCATTGGCTCACTCATTTTCTCAGAAATTTCAGTGTATGTCGTATGGTCTTACATGCGATTTGCCAACTGATTTGTTAATCCGCCTCGTATAACAAGCAATTTAATCTAAAGAATTTACAGTATTGGACAAAAGTAAGGCAACAATTCGAAAAATGGATCGTACTGTGGATGCGTTTCTCAGAATCATCATACTAGACCTGTATTGTCGATGTCATCTTCCATTGTTTTTCATGTGGCAACAGGGTGGCAACTAAAAATTTTAAAAATGAGTGAAATTCGAGTCGGTCAAAAGTAAGGCAAAGTAAGGCTACAAATCAAATTTAATCAAAAATCACAGTGCAAATGTAACGAAAGGATAACAAACTTATTACTATCGATTATACCGCCTAATATTTGGGTATAACAGCTGCACATCTAGGCATTGAAGTAATTAATTTTCTAAAGACGATTTCATCAATTTCATTTCAAATTTCGCCGATAGCAGTCCTGTTTATTCGTAAAGCGGGTTGTTCTTACTCGTCGCTCAACTTCTTCCCGTAGATTCTCTATTGGGTTTAGGTCAGGAGACTAAACTGGTACTGGAGTACCGGAATATTGTTTTGCACAAACCATTCTTTAACAACAAGAAAACTGAGCTTGGGATTGTTATCACGCTGGAAAATGAATTGAAGCGGTTTTTCCCATGTTGCATGAGGTAACATTTAATTTTCCAGGATATTACGGGAAACGAACCTATCCATTATACCATTAATGCGACGAAGAGAACCAATACCCCACCAGGAAAAGCAACCTCACACCATGACTGATCCCCTGCCATGTTTGACAGTCTTAATTGTGTAGTTAGGATTAAGTTTCTCATTAATGGGTGTTCTCACACGGCGGATTCCATCTGATCTTATCATGTCAAATTTACTTTCATCACCGAAGAGAATTTTTCTCCAGTCTCTTTCAGTCCAGCCAACGTGTCTCCTTGTGAACTCTTTTCCGAGATCGCCGGTTTTTTTGCAGGTCTTCTTGAGAACAGTTTAGGCTCCATCAGACGTCTGCAAACCGTCCATGAACTAACCACTAACGTTCAACCCTTCAATATTTGCTTTAATTCTGGATCCGGACTTCCAGGGATCGTTTTTGCAGCTTCGAACGAACAGTCTATCCGTGTAACGCCTTGTTTTTCTGCGCCTCCCGGTCTTGGGAATTAGAGCAAAACTTCCGTGATTCTCATATTGATTAATAACTTTAGTCACCCTGTATTTGCCTATCATCAAACGTCTAGCAATGTTTGATTTTCGCTGGCCATCTTGATAGCACCTCAAAATGTTTTCTTTTATTGCTATTGGTGTGGGTATCCCAGTCGGCATCTGAATTAATGGTATTAAACGCAATGAAAATTATCCATGATAAGCGTCTGGAGTTACTTTTCCAATTTTATTGAAGATTCGAGTGAATTGTTAGTTTATTGCTTTTCTCTTGTCCGACTAGCTCGGTTTTAAAATTTGTAATTGACACTCTGCTGTGATATGAAAAACAATGGAAAATGACATCGACAATACAGGTCTACTATGATGATTATTTTATGCCATTTTATACCCAAGTGCCAGTTGGTTCTTCTTCAAGAAATCTTCGAAGTCCAGTAAGAAGAATGGGCCTATTAGATTAGAGTCAATAATTTCTATCCACACATTTAACAAAAATTGTTCTTCAAAATGGGTTTCGATGATCGCATGCGGGTTTGCATCAATCCAGAAATGATTAATGTAAAAATTCGTAACGGTACTTTTAGCAAATGTAACTGTAAAGGTGAATAAAATTTTAGCGTAAAATCGTGAATGTTGTGTCAGCATTTTTAGAAAATTTTCAGCTTGCTAATTTTATTCGGCATAAAGGACCGTGCTTGTATGCATAATTTCAGAGATTTATTTTTCATTGTTATAAAACAACTTTTTAGGTGCTCGTATCTCCCTAGCGAAAAGGGTTTCTGACCGCGCATATTATTAAGAACATTTTCACTTTTTTGAGGAACTATGAAACTTCAGCATGTAATTCAAGAACATCCAGTATTAGGTTAGGGGTGCACTTGGACTGCATAATTTAATTTTATTTCTTTCTATCTTGTTTTTACATATTATGTTGCATGCTTTGATAGAGCCTTTCAAATAACTGTGATACCTATCCCCAAAGTTTGTAATGTGGGGTCTGGCGGAGACCGGAGGTGGTTATATTTCTGCAAAAGTATGTTCTCTTGAAATCAAAAGTTTTCAAGATTCTTTTGAAATTATAATATCAAACAATTTGTTTAGGGTGGCTCGTGTTAAATGAATTGCACCGTAACAAGAGATAAGGTAACTTAATTTCTAAAACTACTCCAATGAATTTAAAATGAAACCAAAGTTTGTTGTAACTATCAATGTATTATCCCTTAAAGCTTAAATAATGATTATGTAATGTTACTTTCGAATTTTTCGGCTGAGTGAAGGAAATCTGTTTTAGGTCTCGGTTTTTCAACTTTAGATAAAGAATTACAATTTTGTAAAGAATGTTTTAAGACGTATAATGCCATAAAAACCAATATTATGAGATGAGCGTGTCTCGAAGTATGCTTAATTTGGGTTTCTATGCGTTTATTTAATGATTAATTAAAACGTTTGCCTTAAAACATACAACTTTGAGAATACTTGAGTTTTAAAGAGCTTTTCCTCTGCTTGCGTTGAAAAGGTAACGTAATTCATTTTATGTACATTCTTTTTCGGTGCCTCGTAAAGTGTCGTTCATTATTTTTTTTATTTTTTTTACAATGCGTCGAATGTTTAGAAAAGCAACTGTTACTTACCTACGCATGGATTAACCCAGAGAAGCCTTTGCCACCCCAAGCATTCATATAATTGAGTCATATCAGTTCCCTTGCAGGCACAAGTTGTTCGTAGATCTGTTCCCAGTATTCCTAACATGGCAGTTCTGCATTCCGATGGAGCTCCTGCACATTTTTTTGTAACGCTATCTACAGCGCAAGACTGTTCGTAGTACTCCAATCTAGATCTATACATAAAATTGTAACACTTGATTCGTTTTATTTTAGAGATAACAAACCTGCACTCTTTATCTTCGCGACACACCTCGGCTACAGAAACACAAGTAGGTTGAGGAGACCCTTCAATTCTTTGTGCACAAACAGGGTGCAATCTTTGCTGTGCCAGCATACATGTATCTTGTTTATTGTCAGTTTTTCTGTAAAATGTAATATTATAAAAGCGTCTTGTAGTAACACGAAAGTGCTTACTTGCACAAACAAAATGCAATTTCTAAGTTCCAAGGAAATGACGTTTTCCTATAAAAAGCTTGCAAGGCTTCCATGCAAGAGTTTCGGTTACATCTCGAAAGATCGCAGTGATGTAGTATCGGAGCCATTGCCATTCTACAGTTATAATTGTTATTACAACTTTCCATGGCTAAATGGCACGTACTTTGAAATATCGTCTTTGCAATTTCGTTCATTTCCGAACGACTGTGATCGGTTGAACCTGAAAGCGAAATCTTCAGTCGTGTATATGAGAAGTACATTTGAACATTTGTTATTTAAAATCTATTTTTATTTGTTAGTTTACTATTTAATACCTAACACTGTACTGATTAGTCATGCCTTTCTTAAATTATATTTGCGTTAGTTATCGTTATTTATCTTCAATTTGGAAATTATTCATACAGCACGATTATTTCATCCCTAACCATTAACTTCAATCAATCGTGATTAATTAGTAATCAGTAATATGTAGAATATTTACAACCGACGAAACTGTCAAGTCGAAAATGGGAAACTGTTAAAGGGGATCAGTGCGTAAAAAAGGGTTTGCACTGCGAATGGAGCATCTGATATGAAAGAATAAAAAACGTGCGATCCCCAAACGGAAGTCCATGCATATGGTTCTACGTGCCGGGATGAATACCAAGTGCATCAGTCATGTGCACATAACTTCTATTGGTATTTTAAATTTTATGCTAAGGCTATCATCGAATTAATGTTTGCATGCACTTAGAGCGGATCGGCCACCCTATTCGACTTAAAAGGTTGGCACCTTAACCGTTAATGTACGTTGTACGCAAACGGTTAATCTCTCTACGACTCTGCACTTAAACGCGTTTAAGAGCTAAATTCGATTAGATGCAGTACAGAGTCGTAAAGAGTTGCGGTCCTCAGATACATACTTGGATGTTTTCGATGACCGTTCTGGGAGATGAGCTTGTTATCCATATCCTCATCGTAAGAGATGTTCGAGAAATTGATCTGTTTGCCCTTGCTCTTTAGTACGCTCACGCTAATGTGATCGGTGTTAGAGTGTGCCTCCAGCCCGTTGACCGCGTCTACTAGCGGGTTTTCAACTACGGAATTGGCTATCCCGTAGTCAAATGAGGTAGCAGACGTATTGTCCTGGGCTGAAATCACCTTAACTGAAAAGAAGTCCAGTACTCCTAATCAGACAGGCTACACTAAAATACGGTAAAAACCAAACAGAACGAAAGAAACTAAAACATTAAAATAATCCCTCTCACCCGGGCCGACGTACTCTGGAAACTGTAAGGATGTGATGAGCGTCTCTTCTAAGGGTGCGTGAAAATCTGTGCCTGTGCTTGTGACAGTGCCTGTGCGCTGCGTGCGGTTTGTGTCGTAGACGTGTGAATTGCCGTGCGTTGGAGGTGCCGTTGGAGGAAGTATGAAGGATGGAAAATTGATGGAGGGTTGTTTATTAAGGACACTGTCAGTTTGTAAATGGTTTTTTACATCTGGGTGAGAAAATAGTAGAAAATAGTCTGAAATATAAATTAAATAAAAAGAATATATTAAGGGTTTTGGAAAGCGTAGAGACAACACGAGAAACATATGCATGCTTATGTGCAAGTGTGGATGTTGAAAAGGAAATAGGTCACCAAAAGAGAGGATAAAGTATGTGAAAATTCGTGCAATTTAGAATTTTCATGCGACTCTTTTAAAGACTAAATGCAACTCTAGGTAAAAAACGAAAGCACTCGTAACATGTAAGCTTTGTGCAAGAAAAACATGCATTAGCTCCAATAATCTTATTACTGGTGAAATACATAATACATCAACACGTAAAAAGGTTTTGTATAAATATTGGGGATGACAATTGAATGACGAACCGACATTAAATGTCGATAGAATAATACATAAATGATACGATTTGATTCTGGAGGGAATACTGGTTAGAATAGAGCAAAATAGGATTGCGGTTGGAAGACAACAAGTATATAAACTTACCTACACACGGATTGTGGTTTACCACGCTGAAAATACGATCGCATCTTCGTTTCATGTTGTTATTGGGACAGATACAGCCAAACATCGGAGATCGACGTAAATTCGCCCATGATTCGTGACACAGATTTCTATAGGATATACGTCGGATGATCGTTTACAACGAGCCCTACTTGCGATTTGCTTGTTACTTACCTATCCTCCATGCGACATTTGTTATCTCGCACCTTGCAATTCAATTTGAAATCTTCGAATAGTTTTATACATTTCCGTTCTTGGCTGCACACAGATAACGCGTGATTGCATGTTGGGAGCGCATCCACCGGGTATGGATCCTTTTCTAAAACATAAGAAAATGTAATAAAAGAACTAAATCGTACAATCAAATTTAACAAACAATAAAGCTATCAAAAGGAAGTTGAAAATAAAGAAACGAGTATTAAAAAGTTCGGACGCTTGGTTTCCGAACGGGGACGTAAGAGGAAAACAACGAAAACATACGTGGCTCCAGGACGGCCAATTGCCTATTTCAATCTGACTAGCCAATATTTATAGCCTTACATTCTCGAAGGGAACCACAAATTAAATGCAAGTTGTGGAGAAAAGGCAATTCTTGGCTGCTCTTATTTTAGTGTGGTTATTATAGCGTGGAATCGAAAAATTATTCGTCTCAGAAATTTCTTTTACTCATTTATATACACAATTTTAGGTTTTATGTAACAACACGGTACGATGGAACTGTTTTTATGTAACAAGGAAAAAGTATGTTCTTACATTTCATTGTTCTAGAAACAATTCCTATATTTCAGTGGAAAATAATGTGTAGAGGTTCGCTTTTAACTTTACATCAATTACTTTACCTTTTTTGAGGACGAATACACAAGGATGATCGAAGAGAAAGTCTCGAAAGGAGTTGCATTCTGGATCCACGTGAGGTTCTCGGCACAAACACGTTGGCTTGAAGAACGGAAACGCTTGAAGAGTACGAAGTGCTGCCTGACATTTTGTTACCGTAACGGTCGAACACGCAACTGAAAAAAGTTAAAAACTGTTGAAAAATTTACAATTCTTAAAGTTCATCTTGAATTTAAAAAGTTTCTTTCTTTTTTATTCATGTTAGTAGTATAAAAAAATATTGCATATTTAATACGTCAAGTTCAAAGTAACTTTACGTGTTTAACTCTCACTTTCTATTATGTTATTGAGACATTATACGGGCATCTTCAGTTATTTCAGTCGTATAAAACACTTTTATGTATTGAATATTTCAGTAGGGCCGATTGGGGAGTATAATACGAAATCAGCACGCACCAAATTTATTCAGATCTGCAGCTACGTGCTTCAATTGGGAAGAAAAATTTAAACTTTAATTCAGTAAGATAGAGATACAATTTATTTTCAAACTGGATCATTTTGCATAAATTCTTTGTAACTTTCACGGTTCCTCGAACTGTCAGAATAACTTGTTTTCGTGTTATACTTCCGTAATAGATGTAATATTTTTGGCTCAACTTGCGTTTCTCCATACGAACCCACACAAGGACTTTCTGCTCCCATAGTGGTGAGCATTAGAGACTAACCTTGCCCAGCATGATTGAAGCTATGAGAAAAAGGCAAGTCAATGTTAAAATTACTCGATTTGTCACACAATGACAAGATTGTTTTAACAATATTGTGCATTTTAAATATAACTTTTCTGGTATGGTTTTTGGCCCCAACTAGTTCTTCAAACTTAAACAAAAAATTAGAAATGTATCCATTAAGAATCAACACAAAACTAATGTAGATCATTGCAATAACCCCTATAATAAGTACACCAGCAACACTAATTGTTTCACCTTCCATAAAAGAACCTTAAATTTAAGCCAAAAACGCTTTAGTGCTGACGAAATCCAACCTTTGAATATAGGCCTTAAATACAACCCCCACAGATTGGACAGGGGCCTTTTAGATCAATTCAAATTGGAGACTGAAGTTGTACTACTTACAGCATATAATTCCCACAATACCAAGATTAATAATCTTAGAGCCATTTGTTCGAATAAACTTAAAAAGATAATCCCCTTGGTCGTTTCAATAATACTCTGTTTCGATCTTTAACAGCCAAATTCAGGAACCTCGACCTCGTTTGCACTACAGTCGATAAAGACCATTAATACTCTGGTATTTTAGATAAACAGCGGTTATTTAACAAAGTCAAAGACTTCCTTAATACCAACGACTTTAAATTGGCTAAGATCAACTTTAACCTTCTTGTAAAAAACTTCAGGCACTTCATAACCAAAAAACCGTGACCTCTTGAAGAATCATTTTAACTATAATTATTATAAGATTATATTAATGAACCCATTGTTCCCTCGCTTGTATGCCCTCCCTAAGATACACAAAAATAACATACCAACGTCCCTTTCACTAATACCCCTCTTTCAAAACTGTCCGAATGGCTTAACCACACATTAAGATCTCTACTCAACTTTCAATTCCCACACTCTATTAAGAACTCCACACATTTATCCGTAGAACTCTCCAAGCTCAAGATCACTGAAGAGCACCAATTACTCTCATTTGATACTGTTTCCCGGTGTCCCGTTTGTCGAATGCCTTAACGTTGCCAACAAATACCTTTTCTCTTCTAATCTCCCCTTCGTCATAACCAAAACTTTTCTAAATTTAACGAATTAACATATTATTATGTACAATCAATGGGTCTCCCTATGGGGAGTATTTATCCCCGTTACTAGCAGAATAATTTTTGACCTCCCTCGAAGAGAACGAAATTTTTAAAAATAATTTCATTATTGAACATGTTTTTTATAAACGTTACGTGGACGATATTATTGTAATATTGAAAGGCAATAACCAAGACATAGATAAGTGCTTCCACCTGCTTAATAGTTTACACCCTCACATCAAATTTACCATTGAAAGAGAAAACAATGGTGTGCTTAATTTTTTAGACCTAAAAATCACTAAACTTGCCAACTGTCTTGACATCGAAATTTATAGAAAACCTATAACCAACCTATAACTGATGACACTCCTCACCTTATACGGGTCCCGCCTCTTATTACTTCAAAAAATTATTTAAACGTTTTGATATTAATATATCATTCTCTTCCAAACATATCTTTCAAAACATGTTAATCCATACCAAAGATAAAATTAATTTGCTTGATAAATCCGGCGTCTATAAATTATTTTGCGCCACTTGTGGCGCGATGTATATAGGTCAAACTGGGAGGAGATTTAAAATTAGATTCGCTGAACATTAACTTATTCACCAGCTCCTCTTTTGCCAATCACATCTTAGATCGGTGCCATGACTTTGATCCAGAAATTAATTTGCGAAATTTTACATGTGTGCGATAAAGGCACGAAGTTAGATCTTTTGGAAACCAAAGAAATTATTACTATCTTTAATCTTAATCCTTCCGTTACCTTGAATGAAACTCTTAACATAAATAAAAACTTTTCTCCCCCGTTCTGGTCTTGCGCTTTAGCTTGCTTTGGTTGTCACTGTGGCCATTCTTGCGCCGTCAGTTTTTACTTTTATTGTTAATCCAATTTTATTTCCGGCATCATGTTTTTAATTCACGCCGTGTTCTCGGACTGTTTTTGTCCGTAGTGTGGTTTTCGTCTAATTCAATATTTTCTCCCGTAAGTACCCCCCCTAACCTTTTTCGGTTTCTAACCTTTTTGTTCCAGCATGGTTCCGTGTTTTATGGGATATCGATTTGACTTTTAGTCTGATTATTAATGTTTATTTAACTTAATGATGGCTTATGTTTGAAGTGCTTGAAGTTTGTTTTATTATGTACTAATTTTGGTTTTTAGAGAAGCCGACTTTGATTTTTGGAATCTTAACTTCGACTTCGTTTACCATATCATTCTCCCTCATTCTTTCACCCCTCACAGTTTTACCTGTAACTTAATTTGAAGTAAGTAATGATGTAGTTTTCGTTTTAATGCTAATGACTCAATTTTTAGCTTGAGGATGATAATACTTTGTTAAAACATGTAGTTCTACCTAAATTAACTCTCGTAACTCAGTCAACCTTCAAATTTAATTATTGTTCAGGTTAACGTAACTTATCTTTCGTAACCTTAGTCAACGTTCACATTTAATATTAATTATTGTTATCAGTTTAATGTAAATTTTATTATTATTTGTAATTTATAGTCAAGTGTTAAGGGGTTATACTTTTTAAGCAATTTACAACTTCAACTTTTCTACAAATTAACGTTTATCTTGTTAAATACCTATATAATTATGGGGAAGGTTTGGTGATTCCTTTCTTCACTATATTCGATTCACCCCATTTTGAGTAGATATTGGCATTTCATGGTTTTACCAATATTGCATATAAGATATTCTGTTTACTTGTTTTCCAGTCCTTATTATTTCGATTTTTTATTAAGAACTTTTGAAAATTCATCAATTAGATTGCTCGTGCTTACTCCCTCCTGGGCATTTTTGAAATTCGAACATATTACAACTTTGGTATTCGGGAGATTTGTCACTGAAACGCGTTTGGTGTTTTTTTTGTGTTTTACCCTTTCTTATTTCTAACGGCATTTAGAAGGATAAATTCTTTACTTCATAAGATGCGAATATTACATCCTTCATCCGTGGAGTTCAATTGAGAAGTCTTGAGTACTTTTCTCGTTTTGCCGAAAACCTTGGTTACAGAGCAGCGAAAATTAATGTAGTTTGGTTAAGCTGAAGTAACCCTTATATGCAACTTGAGAAGAGATCCTGTCCGCTATTCACCTCTTCCATTATAAGGTTTAGCCGCCTTGTGGCCTGGTTTTTTAAAACTTACCTTTAAAACACGTTTTGTAATTGTATGGTTTTCTGGCGTCATTCAAACAGCGAGAGCAATCTAAAATTTCTTACAATGACACATGTCTAGAACTTTGAAGCAGCAACTAATACCTCGCAGTTAAATTGTTGCTTTTACTAAATTTACAATTAATCTCTTGCTAAGATTTATGTAAAATAAATTGTACGTGAAGTACATAGATTGAGGAATAACACAATCATGACGAAATTTCTGCCATTTACGTGTGTTAAATGTATCATGTTATTTTATCTTACATAATTTGTGGATTTGTAATTTTTAGATAACTGATTTATTGTTCTGAATCTGTTCTGATATAAAAGACAAGAAGATATGTTAGAACGATATGGTTTAGTTATAAATGATGTTACCGTCTATTGGCGCAGAGCCAAACCTTATTACTTTGTTAGAGTTTTACTTACATTTAAGGGATGATGCTTTGGTGTAACTAAACACCGATCTAAGTTGTAGTAGGAAATGTGGATGAGAGACGTTTAAATGTTCTAATTTCTATTTATCCTCTTACTTTAATTTTAACTTAGTTTAGAAAGGAGGCGATTATTTTGTAAACTTTTGTGTGAAAGGGACAAATAAGTAACGAAGAACCAATAACGTAAATCTTTTATCTTATTGTAAAATTACAGTATTAATTGTTCGTTCTAATTTCTCATGATATACATTATATATATTTCGTGTGGAAAATATTGCAACAATATCGTGAAACTTCAAACTTGTTAGAAGTAATACGAGCCCTCCACCATCTGATAATGAAAATCAATTTTATGCGACAACATGCTTACGTGTGGGAAAATTTGTTTTTTGACTTAGTTTACAAACAAATTTCAAGATTATATTGCAATCTTTAGCTTCCCTATCGCGTGAGCTAATGCGTTTCGTTTTTTGTAAGAATTAAACGTCGTTATTTACGTTTTATTTGGTGCCAGAGAACTGACCTGCTTGTTACTGCTTAAAAATCACAATTTTTAATTTCAATTAAGTTTCATATCATGACATAAGGAATTATTACAGTGATTGCAGGAATATTAGGGGTTACCATCTGAAAACTGAAAAACAAGTAGATATGATAGAATTCCTAACAAATGGATGGGCCCCAAACTCTGCCAATTGTGCGCCGACATTGCCTTTTCCGTTTTGAGCTGGACATGCTTACTCCAATTCAGTTTGTTGTCAAATGCGATGCCTAGATACTTCACTGACTCTGAAAATTGGAGATGTTTTTGAAAGAGCAAAAGGAGGTCGAAGAACCATTACCCTTCTTTTTCTTCTGAAGAGAACTACCCCCGTTTTTGTCGAGTTTATGGACAGGGAGTGTTCCTTACACCATTCTTCGGTTACTCTGAAAGCTGATTGCATAAGTCTGCACGGAGTAGCCTCAAACTTGCCGGTTATTAGGATGGATGCATCATCCGCATAGCCCCGTTATGTTCCACACTCACTACTACTCCTTCTCACTACTATGCACCTCAGTGTTTTGTCGCCAACGCAGGAATACAGAAAAGAAACAATAATTGGAATCGAATAATAGGCTTACGCATAGCAAATGATTTACACAAATGATTAACACGAACTTTGTCTATGAAGAATAATAATTGGAAATGTTAAACCTGATTAAAAAAGAAAAAAGAGCACCAAGTGACTATTGAATTGGATTAATTTTGACGTTCTCGTGAAAGGAGATTGCAAAGCGTGTAAAAAATACTAAAGGATCGCATTAATGTAGTGGGTATACTAAAAACCAGACCAATGGGAAGAAAAAAAAGGTAGATTCAGAAGCAGATGGAAGGACGATACAAGAGAAGCAAGGAACATTAAGTGCAAATTCATGGATCGATTTTGTATTTGATTTGGGCATCGCTAAGGGTAAGGAGTTCCCATAGAAACATTTTTAAAATTAATTCCCCACGCCATTTCTTTTTTAAGTTTCTACTTGTTTCGGTTACGCTAACGTAACTACATAAAACATTTAAAATGTTCAATCAAGTATATAGTAAAAGTTTCAAGGGTTTCATTAGATCATTGCTGTAACATTACTAGATCTCGATTAAGACAAGTTTCATCCCTTTTATCGCAAAAATGTCTAATTGGAACGGTCTTTAATTCGTCCCCGGTGCTACAAGCTTTCCTTTCCTTCTCAAAAGAATTGCATTCAGCAGATAAATATTACTAGAATATCATAAATTTGCTAGGTAAGTGTTTTACCCATCGATATTTAAACGACCGAAATTGCCCTCAAAATTCGGGTATGTTTTGAATAATTGATTTTATATCCATCGAAATGTAGATATATAAAGTTGAAATTAGGATTAGAGGAGGAGTTATTATATAATCTATTGCTAAATGAGGGTCCGTTAAAACGGTTTTAAAACTTAAGTTTACAAATGAATCGATTAATAGAGATATTAAATTGAACCTACTCAACAATTAATTTTTATCATCTACTAAGGTCAGGTTCGTCTTCACCAAGTCAATCCTTTAACGAATTTGTACGATGTTTATAAAGGTATTGTTTTGATCATATTTATTTATTAATTTAAAACCTCTTTAGTGGTATACAAGGACATCAGTCTGACAACAGATGATTGAAAATAATATTTTGGTAATTGCCTACAGAAGTAATGTTTACGTGGAGATTTTCCTATATCCATTTCTAGGAATTGTAGTACTATATATCTCATGTAAAGGCAAGATAATAACACAATTCTCAAGATACAGTTATATTATTTTTTATTTTACATAATAACGCTTAATTTCATGGATAAATAACATATCACAATAAAAGCTACCAAAGTGTGTCTCACTCTCAGTTTACAGTATGTAAAGCAATGTAATGTTTTGTGTGTTTACCACATAAAACACAAAAACGCTTAAATAATTATTTGAGATACAGCAAGGTGGTTGAAGTCTGTAAAAAATCTATATAATTTTATCACATTTCAGTATTGCAAGTTTTCGATTTTAATCATATTTTCGGATAATATGATATAAAGCTAAAATATTTCCAAAGGATGTAGTTTCGTGCAAGCGTATTTTAAAAATCTTCATGATAAACACAGAAATATTCTCAAATGAAATCATAGAAAAGGATCTCAAAAGCATTAGTCAAATTTGCTTTTATTCAAAACCGAGAGTAAAAGACACTGCTGCTTGAAAGTGAAATGATTTTTCTTTATATAAATGTGAGAAAAGGTTCAGGCAAAACGTTTTGCTGGATCAAAGATAAAAAGATTGAAGGAAATTAAGGGAACTTTGTAAGAGATAAAATAGTGTCTGGTTTGTTCTCCTATTTATCTCCATTTTATTTCTAAATTCTTCTCAGCTTTTACTTTTAGCTTGTATCACAATTTCCTTCACTTTTGTTCGTTGGTTTTTGTACTTGCTGTATGTCTCTTCTGTTCGGTTTTTTAGGTACTGATTCCATAGTTTTTTCTTGGTTTTTACTTCTGTTTTTATTTCTTGGTTCCACCATCTTGTTTGTTTTCTACTTTTGCTTATCATTGTTATTCCGCACGTCTCTGTTACTGTCCTTAATATGTTGTCCTTAAGGGTATCCCATGCCTAATGCATGTACAAAATGTTTATTTGTAAACAGATTGTAAATTATTTGGGATGTCAAATTAAAAAAAATTGTATTTATTCCTCATTCGTTCAATAGCATGAGCGCAAGTAGTGCATCTTATGCATTTAAAATATTAAAAATATCTATGAAAACCTATTTTTAAATCGAATTAATATTTTTAGGGCAGTGCGGCATAAATTCATTATTCTAAAAGGTTTGACCTTGAACCCCAAAATTTTTCCCCTGCGACGCATTTTTTTTGGATACACCACTAAGGGGGTTCGTGATTTTTGTCTATACCAGGGCCCCACCCGGCTCTCGGCGGCCCTTCCTTTTGGCATATAATGCGTACGCGATTTAAGAAAAAAAAATTTCGCTCCACCCTGTTGTGTAACATGTTAACATGGTTTTAATATATCTGACATTTACAGAAAATTTTTGACGATATCGAAGCTGATTTGTCAAAATTTATGCATAATTACTATATTCTTTTAAATTAATAACAAATAGACGAATGGTAAATGCAAATACATTAAATTATAAAGGAACTTATTCACGTGACTGTGTAACAACAGTCTGACAGTTCGCCGCACGACAGGGACACTTTGTTTATGAAACACTGCTTCTACAAACTTTATTGAACTTAATGAAGAAGCGTAATTAACTAGGTTTCAAGACCTTTACAAACTACCAAACAATTATCAATATAATATGTTTATGGGACCACGATTTATGTACCTATATTGTTATGAAAATCAAAAGGTATAAAAACATAATTGTTCTTACTTATTGATTTCGCTTAAACAATTTGTTGTAATAGCAGCTTTTCGGGTAAGTAAACTTAATACTTGTTAAATAAAAGGTAATTATATTTTGTTGAATTAAATGAAATTGTTTCTTCTCGTGTGTGTCAATTGTGTTAAACTTTCTAATGCCAACCCGATGATAGTGTTAATGTTATAATAGATACGAGGGTAAGAGATATAAGAAACGATGTCAAAGTGTTTATGGATCTCTGCCAATAACTCCTCTAGTTAAAACAACACTAGTAACAGAATAATAGGTACATTCGGTTCTCGGTTCATTAATTCTGGGCTCACTCTACTAGTGAATGTTTGAGACAGGATTCTGAAGGTTAGAAATTTTGTTTAATTAAGGCGGGAGTTAAATCTTATGAAAAGTAGAAGTTGAAGGAATGTAATCATAATTGAATACGTTGCTTTGGGATTGTGTTTTACAAAGGTTTCGCTCTAATATTATGTAAGCAAATCGAATCGCTGAAGTTATCCACGCCTTCTATTTCAGTTATGAATTTTTGTTCGAAATGCGTTTTCTGTGCTAATATCCCATTCAAACTTTGGATTTTATTTGAACAACCTATGTTGCTAAGGTTCTCCAGATTTCTATAAAAATATTGGCAACAAAAGTAGGGAGCGACAATTCCATAGCGAATCCGGTGACTTGTCAATAAAAGTGATCGTAAAGTAGGAAATACGTCGAGGTCAAATACAAGTCGTTAAATTTTTGTTTTTATTATTCAAACTTACTCTAAATACATTTTCGCCTAACCCGAGTAAAGTGAGCAGGTGTTAAATGAGGTAGATCCGAAAATGGATTTTGTTTTTCAATTAATCAAAAAATTCAAACAAACGTATGCCCAATTTAGACAAAAGAATATGTATGTATACGAATTTATTTTATTTGAAAATATAGGGGAGGTTATGTGTAAACTGAAGTGAGAACTGAATTGTATAAAAAATCATTCGAAGTTAGAACCGGAAATATAAATCGAAAGTATATTTATGATTTCCATAAAAAATACGTTGAATTATTAATTATTAACGTGAGTAAATGTGAGTTACGATTTCATCATTATATTCCATTCGCGTCGATAGGACAAAACGGAATTTAAAGGTTTGTTTTTGTTGTAATTTGTAATTTAAAATTAAAATTGTTTTTCTATATTTTTGTCATATTTAAGAATGTAGGAAGCTCACACTTCACTTTGTTCAATAAAATTATTGAAAATGCATCTACCTACAAAGTCCATTAATAAAACTCTTAGGGAACTCTTAGGGAACTCTTATCTCGCCTCTCCGATTTTTCTTCGCTTATTTCTTTCTGTCACCACGATTAAAACGGCTATTGCGTTAAATTCAAAATAATCGCAATTTTATTAACAAAGTACTAAGTACTGTAGATACAATTCGCGTTATATAAAGTATTTGGAAGGATCACCCCCTTTCATTTTGATTGAATTCTACATGTTTGCCCTTTTATCTTAAACACAGAATATCTGTCAAAATGGAACAGGAAATAAAAACACAACGGTATTTCGATCGAAGGTAACAAAAATCTTTAATACTTAGACCGTAAAGATTACGTTCACAGCTTACCATTGTGCAGGTGGTTTACCGGTTAGAGTACTGGAAATGATAGTTTTATGAGTCAAGTACCTATTATGCAGAGTATTTAACAATGAACATTATTAGTCATATGAAAATCCGCATGTACATCGAAATCAAGTTCAATTCGTATGTAATATATGTACTGGGTGTCCACGGTAGAGGGATCGAGAAATAAGTGATAATTTCAAGTGTACAGAATGGATTGGTAACATAAACTTTTACATAACCTGAGATAAAAACTCGCCGAGTCCATGCAATTCGATGTGTACACCTTGGGTGACTGCACACATCTAAACGGTATTCAAGTGTTCTGTAGCATTTGTGGGGTCACAAGCGCTGCTGCATTTTTCACAAATTCTTCACAAGTCGCCAGAAAAAAAAATCAAAGTGGCATGAGTGGCGAAACAAGGGGTCCTCCTCTTCTGATCCACATATGGGGCAAACTTGCATTCAAGAAGTCACGCATCTGTCGATGATAATGGGGCGGTGTTCCATCTTGATGGAAAATCGATCATGGGGGAAGTTGGTCAATAACAAAGTTCTGCAACATGCCCAGATACACATGTCCTGTGACTGTAGCCTCTATGAAGAAGAATGATCCAATGACTGAGTTCCTCGTCAATCCGCACCAGACATTCACTTTAGAAACAAAAGCTATTAACGCGCATGAGTATACCCATGCAGCTGTCTGAAAACACTGTTGCATAATCTCGGAGAGTCTCTTTTTCCTGTCATGTGAAAATAACAGCAATATCTTTATCTGATTTTAAATGGTGAGCATTTATTCCTCAACCTTTCCAGTATGGACACACTGTATTTTGCATCACAATGAGAAGAATATTTCGTGGAGTTGTATTGCTAAAAATGGGGTACGTAAAGTTATAAGATACAAAATTCACAAAACCTTCCCCATATATCGTTTAATATATTATGATAATGGGAATTAAAAAAAACCAGAAAAAACACCCGTGGTAGATCACAGGTAAACCATTGTGGAAAATTAGAGCTGACAAATTAAGTACCACAAATAAAATCGGAATTTTATTTGTGATACTTAATTTGTCAGAATAATTTTCATTCGAGCCGTTCATTGGCTTTCATACGTAATTTCAACTCTAATTTTCCACAATGGTTTACATATTGTGATCTCCCACGTTTTTGTTTTTATAATTCCCCATGGCCATCACCTGCTTTATTAAATTATTTTACGCTCATTTCTTTAATTTACACCATTTGATGAATGTCGAGGTGTCTACACCACATCACCTGTTTCCACATCTCTATTCTTAAGCTAATTTAATTCTTACAACTGTTCAACAAACCTAGCCTGATGATGATATTTTTATATCGAAACTAGTCGCTTCTTCCAATTCATTATTATAATGTATTTAACGATACATGGAGAAGGTTTTGTGAATTTTTTATCTTATGTTTATTTGAACAACCTAAAAATCCAATCTGGTTTCTATTTAACATAAGAGGGTTGATATGTGAACCTCAATAGCAGCTATCTTGAATTTTTGTGTGTTGTATAATTTCTTGAGGAGTTTCGGTCGTATAATTCATATATTGTAATTCAATGGAGATACATGACGATCACTTTTTAGAGCGTACGTTAAGCCCAAAAATGTTTGGGATTAGTATGAGGCATTGTTTCGGTATCATAAACATGTTTCTTAAATGATTGTAACATTTGACTTTAATTAAAGACCTTAAACGTTTAAATTGTTCATAATAGAGTAGAACTCTAGTATTTTTATGCTTCGTGTGCATTGTGAGTTTATAAGTCATATTAAATCACGATTGAAATCGACATTTGTTAATTGGTGGTACGTTACTATGAAAAAGTCATTCTATGAGTAACACTCATTTTTTATTTCAGCATTACATTCTAATTGAATTTTGTTATCTCTTACTGAGATTTACAAATTCGTTTTCTGGGGTGGATGAATCCCCTTCTTACATTATAGATTTCGCCCCCATTTTAATTTCTCCCTCCATTCATAGTCCTGTGTATCGCTTGGCTGCTTCCACGATATTTCTCCATCTTTCCTGTCGTTGATTTTCTCCTTCCACCAATTCACCTTCATGGTCCTAAGGTCCTGCATCACCTGGTCCCACCATGTTAATCTCGGTCTGTCTCTCGCTCTGTTCGTGCCTGGTTTCCACAACGTTATTTCCTTTACCGCCGATGTGTTGCTTTTCCTTATTACATCTCCCAGCCAGCTCACTCGTTGGGCCTTAATCACAACTTCTTCGATTTCGCAGTTCATTCACCGCCTTGGTTCATCATTTGCCTCTCTCACGAGGGCAGAACACAACACTCATTACTTTTAGGGTAACATCCGGATCCATCCCAATTTCGGATAAGAATTTTACGAATAATAGGGAAATTAAATGAAATAAATTTGTCTCGGAAACGACCATTTTTTGTTAAAAAACTGTTTATTATATACCTACCTGAATTGAAAGAATGTATAAATAACATCTGGGTAGTATGATAATGGAAATGCAGTAATTAATTTCACCTTATATACTAGCGGATAACATGTAAGAGACGGTGTACATAATCGATAACTCAAGAGGGGGTGGATAATCTATAAAAGGGAAATAAAAGTTAACAAACGGTGCACAAGTCATGATTGCTTTGAAAAAAGAACAATACTCGTAATTGTAAGGCCGGCATGCGCATAAGTACATATTTGTTTGAAATTCATACGCATGCGCAATATGTAAATATTGATCCTTTTTAATGTTACGGAACGGTATTTTCATATGCGTATGCGTATAGACAAGCACGACAAGTTTTGACATTTTCCTATTATTTGCTATAATTTATCTATGCGAATTTTCAAACAATTTAGTGACTTGCGGTCGTTATGTTATAGCTTTTCTTAGTTGTCTGGTAATACTCTCTTATAGAGGAAAAGTTGAAACGGCTTGATGCGTGGCCCCGCATTCTAAACAATTACCACTAAATGTAACTTTGAAGGTAAGAGTCAGTATTTTGTACAGAAACAATAATTTATCGCAAATCGACATTGACAAAGAAACACTAACCGATTCAAAGATAAAGTTATGAATGAATATGCTATATTCGGAACAGATCCGAAATCGAAACTACCAAACTACTAAGACAAAGAGGGCTACAAAAACTACATTCAATACACACAGGTATTGTTATAATGAGTTAGTTATAGTATCATGGAGATATATTGAATCGGTTTAGACACTAGCAAAAAGTTGCTCGTTTTGTTCTTCAAACAGTGATCGTTCTTGGCGCAGAGTATCGCGCGAGACCGTTTATAAGTAAATAAATAATCAATGTTTATCAAAAAGTTGAAAGAAGAATAATACCAACCCGACAACAGTTCGTCTATCTAGATGATCAAAGAAACTTCTTCCCATAATCATTACAATTTTTTCCTAAAAATTACAGTAATGACGAATTTCACGTGGTAATGGTATTTTAACGTTTCTAGACTCTAGTGGCTGCCTCTTTGTGAGACTTCATTGTGATTGTGTTTCATAATTAAAATGAGGTACCATTTTTATGATTATGAGAAACCTTTATTTACTCTGTTCCCTTGTTCACGTAATTTTACAAACAAGGGTTAATAATATTTAAATCTGTGTAAGTGACATTAAAATTGAGAACGAGATAAAACGAAGACTGTAGATTTACTCGGTAGGTACCTACTCTTAAACAAAATATTACCTAATGAAAATCAGTTTTTAATTACAATTCAATTTACGTTTCTACCAACGGAATTAAAAATGGTGTAGTATAGAGTAATCGTCAAATTTTATTTTTCCATTTCTTGCAGATTATAATGTAAAAAAGGGAAGAGAAGTTGATTTACATGTAAATCATGTTTCGATTATGAATAATATTAATGACGTGCAAGAGAAGTAGAACTTCCAGATGATTAAAAATTTAATTGTAAAGGTATTTAAAATTGTAAATGTAATTTTATTGACATAAGACTCAACCGTTCTTGTATTACTTACTATGTGCTACACTTTTGCTTCAAACCGTGCCACTAAATTATGATTGTTAACTTAAACTTTCATAAAGGTCGAATAATGTTTCATAAAATTTTATTAAACTTCAATCTAACTACTAACTTCGGAAAATTGGCTTAATTTAAAAGATTACCACATCTACAGCAACTTATCGACGATTTACATAATATAAATGCAAGGATTCAGTGTTTTTAAAGCCACAAGTAAGTAATTTCAGAAAAGACCAATATTCAATCGATGAATATTGGTCTTTTCTGAATAAGACAAATTATGCAATAACAAAATTGAAAGAAATACATATATAAATTATCGATTTATGTTTTGATCAAATTATCTTATTTCCTTTATATACGCTTCTTGTTCGGAAATCTCTGCTACTTTGATGGAAATTGCTTCTGAAATAAATTCCAATATCTCGTTTGACATTTATTTGCTCATAATTTTCGGGAATCGTTTCCGAATTGTACACAACTAGACATCACATTTATTGAGAATCTTCCGATTTTCAGTTAATTTTCAAAATATTTATCGTAACTTCGTTAATAGTATTAATGCGCACTTATGCAATAACAATAGGTAACACATACAATAGTGCGCACTTAAATATATACAGGGTTGCCCACTTGCCCTTCGTTCTTCAATAATACCTTTAATATTAATTTTAAGGCAAAAGGTCAAGCTCTTATTCAGAAGTTTCTCGTTTACAACCTAAAAATATTTTGAGACCCGGACTGTTCTCGGTTTCGTCTGTACAGGATCGTACTCGATTATTTTAAATGGAACACCTTATAGATTTTTGTATTTTTGAAATCCATATTCGATTCTAGACCAAGTTTGTTTGCCCTTTCATCTACTTAACTCAATTCATTTAGGAGAGAATAAATGTTTTTTGAAAATTGTCGCCGAAATCAACCAACATTCAGTAAAAAAATCATAACTATTCAATCATTGGCAACAGAGCAACAAAATTTGAGATTATCATAAACAAATGAGCGTTTTGTTCTCGATATGCTGATTTTGAACGAAATCTGTTCCAAAAAGCGCCGTACGGAATTTTTTCTAACGACCACAGAAGAAATGCCAAAAGTCGAATATTTTAAATAGAACACCCTGTATATTTTTTTATGAATGATCTGATTTTTAAATTACCTTTGATGTTTGTTAAATATATGTCCTATATCTAAAGGTAATACACACACCGGCAAAATTAGAGGAACACAAAAAAAGTTTGAATTTATGAGATGAATAGGTTTTTTTTATTGTTTTCGCTTCTTACGAATTTGTTTGTTAAATATAAGTAAGAAAAAACAAAATCTAGGGTTGAATATTATTTATTTATGGAAAAACAATGAAAGTGTTATTTGGAAATGTCGAATTTTTCGAACAGAACATTCACATGGGCAGAGTATGTTGAAAAGTTTTTTAATAAAAAAAATTAATAACGTGTGTTGCCTCCGCGGGCTCTTATAAGGCTCGTATACGACTGCCCATGCTAATAATGATACTTCAGATCGTTTCCTGGGCAAATTCGACCAGCGCTAATTTTAACTCCTCAACATTTCTAGGAGCTGGATTCCTTTCTTGTACCCTGCGTCCAATCATGCCCCAGACATGTTTTGTTGGACTCATGTCTGGTGATCGTGCTGGCCAGTCGATTTGGGCTATTCCGACGTAACTTAGATAATCACGCAACCCGTGCGCAGTGTCAGGTCTTGCGTTATCATGCAAAAACACATAATCTGGACCTATGAATGGGGTAAAAGGCATTACATGGGAGTCCAAGATCTCAGTTATGTACCTGTGTGCAGTCAGAGAACCGCCATCAATGATGACCAAGGCGGTGCGTCCTGTCAGAGTTATGCCACCTCCACATCCTTTCCTTCTCATGGACGAACTTTACGCAAAAACGGCTTTCGTCAGAGAATAAAACTTGACTCCATTCATAGGACCAATCTTGGTGCTCACGGGCGAACGCTAATCTTGCAACTCGATGACTCACCTCACGTTTTGGAAATTTTGCTGGCAGGTATGACTTCAAACCAACTTCATTTAACCTTCTTCTCACTGTTCGTTCACTTACTTGTACGTTACGTACTTCTTCCAAGAGATGTTAAAGAATATCAAAAAGCGCCATAATGTTAAGTCTTAAGAGTGTAATAATTTAACTACTTGAACCACTTTTCGAATTACCCACAAGTTTGAAAAAAATTCAACCTTTTTTTTGTGTTCCTCTAATTGTGCCGGTGTGTGTAGTTTCCGAGATAATAACCCTATTTTGAATTATTTTGTTTTACATTGTGTACCGAGCGTATGGAAACAAAATCATTTTGAAATTTTAGAAAATAATAACACAAGAGACAGAAAATGTATCGATAGCTAAAAAGGGCGACGTAACAGCAAAAAAATTGTATATCATGTTCATGGATTTGAAAGTATCGTTTCATACAGCACTGAAAGTAGCGACGCAATTAATACAATTGCGAAAAGAAAAAATGTACGCAGACAAGTAGCGAACGACCAGTTGAATTTGAGATCCAAACGAGAATAAAGCAGAGAAATAGTAGTGAAGGGAATAATTAAGAACACTAAAATATCAATGGTGGGATACAGACATCTACTGAAGAAAAAATGTACGCAGACAAGTAGCGAACGACCAGTTGAATTTGAGATCCAAACGAGAATAAAGCAGAGAAATAGTAGTGAAGGGAATAATTAAGAACACTAAAATATCAATGGTGGGATACAGACATCTACTGTTTATGAAAATAAAGGAACCGATATGCTGGTGACACAATACTGATGACAAACTCGACAATGAAGGTGCAGGATCGGTTACAAACATAATAGAGAGATAAACATGATGAAGGTGAACTTAATTATTGATAAAAGTAGGCAATGATTTTTAATAAAAAATGAGAGAGAAAATACCCGACCAGATAATATGCAAACCAAGAAGTTAGAAGTGACAACAGAATACTTAGTTGTAATAATATGGAATGATGGAAAGGAGTACATGGAAATAGCAAATAGGGCCCGAGAAGTAAATAAAATTTATTGCGCAATAAATCGATTATGTATTAGGAACGTGATAGATAAACAACAAGACAAAGTTACGAGTACATAAGAATATATAAGACATTAGAGAACCTCCAGTACAACATGTGCAAAAAGTTGCTCCTTGTTGTGCGGATTCTTCCCAATCCTTTGACATTATATTTAAATTTATACATTATGCGTGCGGACCCACCATAATATCCACAGCAGACCCATGAAATACAACATCATGAGCCTTTGTGTGAATATCAATCTGCGAGAATGTCTACGGGACACGTCTTGTTTCCACACTTAACGTGATCGTTCATCGATATCGTGACAAAAAAAATCTGTGATTCGTTTGGGTCTCTGTAAATTTAACGTAAAGGTCATTAACTTCTTTTTTTATAGCGAGAAACTTCTCGAACAGAATATGTTCTCTTTTTCCTGACAGTCTATACTTTAATTTGAAACAACTTGCTGTATGCCAAGGAGGAGCTCTTCACTCTTCACCGCCAACGAAGAAAGAGTTCATTCAGTCTGAAACAAAGTTTTTCCAAAATCCTAATTACCGTTCGTGATGTTTATTATCTTATTATTAGTTAGCACGGTACTGTTCGACCTGTCGTATGGTGGTGCAGTAAAAAAGAATCTTCTGCCATTACAATAGCGCTTTGTTCGCTTTTCATCTGAGGGTTTTTTGTTCATGAGCATGGTCTACAGCGCAGCGGTGGCATTGTTACGTACAAAATTTTAATTGCAGTGTATATATCTCGGATACAATATTTTTGATGACTTTGACGTATTTTACCATCCTTAAGAAATGCAATTATGGCAAGTGTAGGTACTTAAATTACAAATAATAGGTTAAGCAGTAAGCACACAATACCTATTTACAATCATTTAAAACATGTAGGTATTCGAATTCAGACCAAGGACGTCAATTGGCTATGATGGAAGTTTTTAAATAGAACATTCGGAATTAGCGCTTCGAAAATCCCGTTAAATTGGGCCATTTCAATTATTTTAATATTTTGAAAAACTTTTTGAACAAAACTCGTATTTCGGATCAAACGCGAAGAAACTGTGGACAAAAACTGAGATGGGCGTACAAAATTTCACCTAATCAGCCACATTTTTACAAAATTTAGTTTCTATCGCGTGTACCTACTATGAAATGTTACATATAGACCAGACTCTGGAGGGAAGCGAGTATGCAAAATGTGAGGACCGAATTCCACCAATAAATTTATTTTAGTTGAGAACAGGTCATACATGAATAATCCGAATCTTGCCGGTTAATTTTTTGGTTCATGTTTTTAATCCCTCCCCTGATATTTGTTAAGAAAATCGATGGCGTACATACAATAAAGTCATTTTAATGATGATTAAGTCATAATTATAGTTTATTCTAATGATGAAAATGATGATGGGCTGTTCAATGATATAAAAAATAAAAATAAAATATAATAAAAAACATTTTCAGTATTTAAAAAAATACATAAAAGAAAAAACTGAATTTAAATAGAAATATATTGAAGCAAGACAAAAAGTTACTCCTTTTTATTTTGACAATCATTTACACAATGAAATACAAAATAAATCTGACTTTTTGCAACTGCCAGACATTGTTAGACAATTTGCCAGACATTTACAAGGTTTAATTAACGACTCTAGCAAAGACGGCTTAGTGATTTGCTTTGGACGTAAGACACCATTAAGATTTTCATAACCACATAAACAGTAATCAATTGGGTACAATTATTGTGCTTGAGCATTTTTCCAAATAAATGTTTGTACTGCAGCCCTTAACAAATGCAAATGAAAAGCATCTGAGGAAGAAGGAAAGACAACAATTTCGCAAAAATTTTTATTTATATCACCTTCTTTTGTTGTTTAGTGCATAAATAACTTATACAGTCAACGGGGTTTAACCTTGCATGTGTGAAATAGTAGTAAACGAATTCCTAAGTAAATAATTTAACTGTAGAATAAGTGTGTCGGTGTATAATAGAGCGGCGAGAAGAATTTTAAACCAGAAGGGCAGAACTGTTCTAATTAAGTTCCTTAAGCGAGCGAACTTGCCTCACTTTCCACTATTCTATTAAGTTTTCGAAAAGTTTTTAGTTAAATAACCGGTATGTACCGAACCGAAATAAAAAATTAATCAAAGAAAGGAATGTATTAATACTGTGTATGTGTACATGGAATACAAAATTTGAAGAACCTAAACTGAAACATACAACGAATTAATTTGCTAAAACAATAAATTAAAAAAGTTAATGTCGCAGATGGAAAATTCTACGACATCAATAAACTCTTTGACCAGATTGTTAAAATAAAATTGGAAATTTAAAACCGCCTAGAGCATCTAATTTAGCCAAAGACGATACTGTAATCTTTTTACCCCTACACATAAACCTTACTTTACTGCTATAAAGCACTTGTTATTTGTTTTCGTTCAATTTATTTTAACATTCTTCGCAACATCTTTGTTGAGGAAAACTAGAAATCGTTGTAAGTAATCTTTTTTTTTCGAGAATTACTTTTACTTCAATAATTTGCTTAATCTTCCCGAAAAATTGAGTTTTTTCTTAACGTGGAAGAGCAAAGTTTGTGTTTTAGCTATCTTATTATGCCCTACTACATATTCAGTATTTTCTCGATGTCAACATCCGAGAAATAAATAAAACACATAAAACATGAGTCTTGCTTATCGCAAATTCCACCATTTAGCACAACCCAACCTTAAACTACGATACACCTGCTTTAACGTGGAAACAGTGAGAAAGTAGGCCGATCAAATTCAATTGTTCATGCTTTCATTGAATAACCGTCACAGGAGTTGCCAAAGTAGATAAAATAAAAGTTTTAAAGTTACGCTTCAAATTGCATTCGGAAAGCTTCTTTTATTTTGTACATTACTTATTTAATAAATACATCGGGTGCAAAGTTGTAATTGTTATCCTCCCGAAAAAAGCCACAAAGTCAGTGAACTAGAAATTTGTTGCATTCGTGGATCATAAATAATGTTTTCGATGTTTAAGGTTTCACGAAGCACATAATATAGTTTGAATTGCACTAATAACAATAAGTTAAAGTCAACCCAGTCAAATATAATAAACGAGTACTGCTACTATTTCAATTGTACATGAAACATACAGTAACGACTAACCGTTTAAGTATCATCATAAACTTCGCATGCAACTCTAGTTGAAAGGAAAGTAATGAAAATACACTAAAATTTTAATATAATTACTTATTAATAAATGGTGGACAGTAAAACGTGAGAGCTATTTGCGTTTTGAAACTAATATTAAAGGTCCAAATATACGGTATAAAATGTCAAATTTATTTAATTAATGTAACCGGTATGGTATTTTCTCGTTATAATTACCAAAATGTGGAAAAGTGTTGTTTTACTCATTATAATTACTGAATATGTATATACATACTTCGAAAATATTTAAATAGCAGAACGGTGCACCTTATGTTTCAAATGTGATTGTTATAGCTATAATACATTCAGTGGAAATAATTTGCGAGCGCCGTTGATTTCAAAATAAACAGCCTTTAAACATTTTTTTGGCGTTACTGTATGAAGTTGGGTCAAGCAAATTGTTTTAATGCAAGTACTACATTTTCTACTCGCAATAATGAGAATAAGCGATTAATTGCTTGGGATTATATTTACGTAACGTGTAAATATATGCTTTTTAATTAATTTTGAGGATTGGTTGAAGTGCAGAGTCTGAAATTTGCTTTGATGTAGTGATTACGTAGTTAAAGTAAAATCGTGGTAAAATCTAACAAGCACTAAAAGATAATTTATATACATCGGAGTGGGTTCATAATTTTGTACTTGTAGAAGTTATACTAAACTAAATTTCCGAATAAACCCTCCAAAAACCAATTTCGTACGTAAAGCAATTCCAATTCTCTGACTGTCCCAATTATGATTAATTAGGTCTCGGAATCTTCTTTAAAAAATTATTTTCAGTTTGTTTTAATATAATTTAGGCGGACAGAATGATATAAGCTAAAATCTGAGGAGAGAAAATGAACTGCAAATAATATTTTTAACCGCAACGATAAAAATACGTATAAAGGTGTACTGTTGCAGCTTAAAGCTGTAGAATAATTCTGCTCTTCAATTTAAAAACAGCACTGTTCTTTATTTACTTTCAGTTTTCAACTGTAAAGGTGTTTACTTTGTATGAATGTGACATATATTTATTTAGTGTAATATTAAACGATGAACGCGTTTACTTAATTAAATTTTTCTCTTGTTTTAAGAGAACTTATTTATACAATAACGTTCAGCTCTACGAACATCAAATGCATAAACTCCATTATACACATCGATGTTGTTTTTAATTTCGACTCACCCTTAAAGGTAATGATTTAATGAATATTCAGGGTTGACATAAGATGAACTCATGTTAGCCTATTAAACTTATGTTAAAAAAATTCATTAACTATAATTATCTTATTCATAGTAATCTTTCAAAATTAATTAAACGAGTAATAAATCAATTAAATTATAATTACGATCATTAAAAATGAAGTGAAGGTAATTAATACCAATCTAAAGGGCCTACGGAGGATTATGCATTAAGGCCAAGGAAAATTTTGTTTTACCCTTATACATTTGTTAATTACGTTTTGACATCTTCATCTAATTATTGTCTTGCTTTGGGGAAAAATGTTTTATGCAATTTTAAGAAGTAAACAGTATCGGCATCGGTCTAACTGCAAAAGGGTATTTGAATCTGGGCTGTCTCCCTTCATAATAGTGACGCGCCAGAGACGGATTTAGGGTTTTCTTGCTGATGGACTATCTACGGCCATGTAGGGTGTGATGATATTTAAAAATGGCAATAGTTTTGGCATAATCTTCGCAATATTTGTTTTTTTGTTGTTTTTTCGCGCCATCTTTGAATTAATTAATGTAAAAGAAATTATATCGAATAAATCCTTACATTGTAATGTTATACTTGTACTATTTTACTTATTTTACTATTTTATTTTAAATGTACCTACTCTGTCGAATTAAACGCCCCTAAATGTAAGACAAGGTAAAACGTGTACGGTAACCTTTTCTTCCTTATTACGCATTCATTCATCCCACGTTACGACGTCACACTTCATGGCAGAGCACGCAAAATATGTTTGTCAATGTATAAGATAAAAATAAAAACAGAATAGCATAAATTTTAAAATGCAAGGTCCCTGACTTGGAGAGGTTATAATGAAAAAAGCTGGGGGGGGGGGGGTGAAATTTTTTCATTTTTGAGCAGTACCTACATTAGTCATTTATATATGTTTCACATTGATAAAAATCAAAATGGGAGAATCAATGGTTTAACTATTATTTTAATTAACAGCAATAAAAACAATGTATTGAGCATTTTCTTGGCTAGGGGTTACAATACCAGAAGAAAACCGGTATTCAGTCAAGTGAATCCCGGGATACCGGTATTGACTATTTTTACTGCTGAAACTATAAAATAAAAATAAAAAACGCATAGCTTAGAAATTCAAAGTTCAAAATTCCAAATTCAAAGTATTCAAGTTATTCAAAGATGTAAATATAAAATGTAAATTAAATAAATCCACATAAAATTCAAAAATTTGGTGTTCAAAATATAAATTTTGAAATAAAAAATTGAAACTCAAAATATTAATGCTAATGAATCCTAAATTCTAATTTGAAAATTCAAATTTCAATATTCGAAACGCAAAATATTACTGCTACTTAAAGTTAAAAAGTTTAAATTAAATTCAATATTGAAGTTGGAAATAACCGTCCGGTTTACGATAGTACATTTCATGTTTTAGTAATATGGCATCGTCACAGCCTTCTAAGCTTTGTGATCCCTGCGATATTCAATTTTTTGGACACATGCGACAAAACGGTTCGTTTTAAGTACTATGTTGATATAATGTCGCACTGGAATTGACCAAGGAATATACAGGGGGTTCTATTAAAAAATACAACTTTGATAGGAATCATCTTGTATAAACTTTGCGATTCAAGTGAAAATATTTTAGATTTGCAGCCTTACCATATCCCATGAACGAAATCTTCGTTAGTAAACCCACAGTTTTCCATCCACACACTATTGGCCCACCCTGTATACAAACAATATTTTGCACTATAAATAAATATCATTAATCCAAAATATTTTCTACTAAAATAAAATTAAATTAATACCGAAATACCGGTATTTACGTATGAATACCGGTTTTAAATACTGCATCAATTTTATCCGGGATCCCGGTTTTCGAAATACGGAAATTCCGGTATTGTAAGCCCTATTCCCCATTGATGGTCAGTTTTAACTTATCATAAAATTGTTATTGTTCTATAAATTGTTACCAGTACCTAGCACACATTCTTCTCAAAAGTCGAAAGCCCATAAATGTTGATTATTGATAATCAACTGATTTTATGAGCTGTAACCGAAAATTTCATTATTTTCAAATATACGGAAACTAAGGAAAAAATTCTTGTTTTAGATGGTAAATTTCTAGTATTGAAATCAAGTTGCATTATTCGTTTATTGAAAACAAAATTTGTTTTCTTGTAATTCAAAGTAGATACTATGATTATCGCGAGAGAAAGACGCACTGATTACCTCTACCACATCGTACCTATACAGCGAGCGGCAAACCATAACAATGTGATTATTCTTTTGCATTGCGGCGCCGCATTGCTTCATAGCAACTGTACCCCTTTTCATAGCAATAAATAATCTTTTAAATGCACTTTATTTCATTAAATTATGATTGCTAATTACTGAGATACAAGCTGCTAAAATCAGGGGCCTTGCATTTTTACTCCGGTAGTAGTGTATATACCTAACCTAAAAAAATATTGATCTAAATTTTCTTATGCGTAAAATTTTGCTGCTTTTTTTGTTCTCTAACAAAAATGTAATGCTTACTTCCCTTCAGGAAATACAATTACTGTCCTTCAAATTTACTGTCACACGTTACGTGTGCCAATTGTAATTAAATTAGTTATAAGTGCTACTGGTACATGTTTTGATGGTCCCAAATGAAATAAATTGTTTTATTATTAATTACATTTGAAATACGGTTATGTAATAGAAATATTTCAAGTTACATGCGTCATGTTTGGCTTTATTATTTATTTTAGGTATGTAGCACACTTTATAATACGATCTAATACGTAATTTTTTAGAAATGTATCACGTTCGATATCAACGCTTTAGAGTTTAGATGAAACTATTCTTCGTAATGTTTACTTAAACATTAAGTGGGGCAAGTGAGGGGAAATTAGTCATTATAATTGTCATTGTATACAACTTCAAAGTTTTTGCCTTCGCACTAACATGGGATCTCTGTAAATTACTGCTTAAATAACTGAGAAATTTGGATTTAACTGCCTGAAATCGGACTATGGTGGCCTGGCCTCAAGTATCCCTGGCGGTATAACGAACTAGTAACTGAACCTTGAAGCGACTATGTCAAATCATAAAATGATATCTTTTGAAAGTAACTAAAGTCGTCCAGGTTGCTGCAATCTTAACGTTACTGATTTATACCTACAATCTCCTTGGCAAAAAAAACTTATCGCGCTGGAACAAAAGCACAAAATTGGAATTTATCCTTACTGTGGTTGGCTGCAGTTGTGGTTCTTCAGGAAGAAGGAAATATGGTGACTCGCTGTTAGGTTGGTTTCATCAAAGGAAATTTTTTTTAATAGCTGAAAAGGTTCCTATTTTTTATCCTTCTCCTTATCTTACTGATGATATCATTTCCAACAACACCTTCTGAGCGTAGATGTAGACATGTACCAACCACTTCCATATCATATACCGGGAGTTCGGTCTCAAAGTCGAACATAGGGATTTAACATGGTATTGAACGTTTTTGCCAATTGTTGCTCGCCTATTTAACTTAGAGACAAGGTAATGACATCTACAGAAAGAGAAAATTATTGCGATTCAAATAATGCTACTGGCTGTATTGTAGTATTAAAATTAACGACAAAGAAATGTCGAACTCTTCTGAAATTAGCGTCACCATGAAAGGTTTTCACGATAAAAACCCTTTCTTCGTTGGTATAGGTATTCATTATTAGATAAATAAACTTTAATACGTGGTTTAACATTAAATTCGTATTGACAAACAAACATTACAAAAAACAATTGCTGTAAAATTTTAAAATCAAGGGAATGCTTATTTTCTTATCATCAATTTTTAGCTGCGAATAACTAATAGTTTGGTTTTTGTAAGAGAGACGTTAGTATAACACATAATTATAATTGATGAAGTGTTCATTAAATCATAATTATTTTTGGGTGAATTTTCAGGATTCAGTTTGGAGGGTGGAGATAAAATATGTGGTCACTGCCCACTACCTGAGAGTTAGTCAAGTTATCCACATGAGCTCTAAATCGTATCCATGTCCTCCCAATTTAGATCCTCTTAGTTGCGCAAATGAAGAACATTTACAAGTGTGATGCGCCGTATTCCTGGATAACTCACTGCAGAAACCTTCCAGACTGCGGGATCGCCCATTTAAGTATCTCTCCCGCGTGAGTACAATCTGACATCAGATTCTACCCAGATGGGAATGAGTGTCTTCAGTTATAACGTACCTTGTA